>CM030362.1:172345754-172945754 GCA_017893485.1 Hemerocallis citrina | reverse complement strand
CTTGAAGTTGTCTGGGACTGGGGCCTCCATGATGGTGCGGGGGAATGGGGGCCTACTCGGGCGGAGGTCCCTCGCCCATCGCTCTTCGTCTCAGTCGAGCTGGCCGAGGCACCTCTCCATCTCATGGAGACGGCAGTGGACCGAGTCCTCCCCTCGATCCTGCCTCACTGAACCCCGAGATTCGTCTTCATGTCGATGAGGGCTGGGGCTATGGTGGTAGCTTTGAGTAGGTCGTCGACTGATAGAACGGCGGGGGTGACTCGGAGCGGGCTGCGGACTTCGAGAGCGGCGGCAATGATCAGGAGAAGGGCGGCGATGGCTTGGAGCCGGCCTAGGACTTAGGGAACGGTGGTGATGGCTCGGAGCCGACCTAAGACTGCGAGAGCGGCGGTGATGGCAAGAATCTGGCTGAAGGTTGGGAGCGCGATGGCCGTTGTTGGGGGCGGTGTTGAGCGCCCGGAGGACTGCCTCTTGGAATTGTTAAAATTCTGCCCTCGTGACAGGGGCCTCCTGCTCGCGATTGACTCGAGCTGCAGGACGGCCAGCCAGGGAGTGGCTTCATCTTGGGCAATGCTGGGGTGACTCTCTCTGCCTCTAGGGAGAGTTGGACCCCCTGTGGTCTGATCAGCATGGTGACCGATCCCTCGGGTGCTCCCGGCAAAGGTTTACCTCGCAGGTCCGCCTCTCATCTAGATGGGTCCGAAGATCGGGCCCTGGCTTGTTCTGCCGATTGTTGAGCACATCCCGTAGGTCCTTCGGCGTAGGAGGACTATAGGAGGCCATTGAATCTATGGAGGCATTGTGGATGGACACCTGAACCTAATGTATAGGTTGCTTGTGGCGGCTTCATCGAAAGGGCTCCCCCACTGTTGCTTGGGGCCCTATAGGCTGCAGAATAGACTGGGGAGCCTATTGTTCGAGCTGCAGGGCCTATTGGATGGGTGGAGGGAGATCCTCCGGAGGAGGAGGAGGAGGATGAGAAGAGATTGTTCTACGATTGGAGTGTGCAGACTTTCTCTTGGGAAGCATGGCTAGGAGTAGCTTTGGTTGAAGGAGGAAGGTCGGGTTGCTTGTCGAGTAGTTCCCACATACGGTGCCAATCTGCTGCCAGTGAATCTGGTGTGCGGGCAATAGACAGAATTTGTGAATTCGTAGGAACTCGAAGGGCTAAACCTAACTTCTTCCTTGTTGACAAGTTGACTCTTTGGTGCTCCCGCGGACCTGCACAAACGTTCGAAACACCGGGATGGATCCCGGCGACGAACCCTCCGACGCTCTTATCAATACCAAAAAAGTAAAGGAAAAGAGCTTGAATGGATGAAGATTGATCACCTGGTAATGGTAGGAGGTAGGAGGGTATTTATAGTTGCCTGGGAGATCTGCTTCGGGATAAGAATGAATCCCTACTCCCCGGTGTGGCTGGAGAGAGGCGGTTAGAACCACCTCCTATGGATTAGGGCAAATCAGGATCTCTTCAGATCTTCCTGGATTACCTCTGAACGGGTTTGGACCCGTTCTCTGCTGACTAGATCCGTTCATGGGTTATCGGGCCCAAGAGAAGAGACCCGGTTCCCATTTTGGACCCGTTTGTAAGTGAAATTACTGTTTTGCCCTTGTGAACTTTAAGATTCGTGCCCTACTTGAATGGTTCCGATTTAACCCCATTTTTAGCCATATCAATCATGACCTCTCTTCAACCTCTTAAACCCATCAACTCCTCTTGTTGCCTCCTTTACCAGCAACCACCTCCTAGCTAACACTCGACCTTACTGCCATTCTCCACAACTCGAACAACCACCTTCTTGCAGCCTCCTACCCGAACTCCAATCCCGTAGCCACCTTATCACCTATCCTGACCACTCCTTGCTGCCACCATCCCAAACCCACCAACAACAGCTTCCATCGACCCGACAGCCTAGTCTTCACTGCTATTGCTTGCTACCATTGTTGTTGCCACTATTACTGTCATTGTTGCTACCGTCACTCAATGCCCTTGCTATTGTGCTGCCGGTTGTTGCTAATGTGCTTCTGTTGTTGCTGTTGTGCCACCGTCCATTTCCGTTGTCGTTTCTTCTTCTTCCCGCGTTCTCTCCACGCTCGAAATCATCATAAGAGGCAAGCATTTTCTTGAAACTCCTAGCGAGTAGTTCCTTTTTTTTTGTTTTCTCTATCGAATTATAATGTCGAAATTCAATTCATATTCTATGTCATGTCGTATTAATTCACAAAATTCTTGAACCTTATATCATTGATTATTCTTGCTATCGACTATCTCTTAAGTTGATCCCTGTAAACCCTTCCTCCATATTCCTTCATCATAATCACTAGTTCATTTGAATATCATGCCATAGAGTAAATTATAATATACAAATGATTGATTAGCATTTTGTTGCGTGTTCGAAATTATGAACTTAACATTATTGTCACGCCCCGCTTCCCAAAAAGAATACGGAATACGGATACGCGATAAAAGTCCAGCGAATGATTTTCATCATCCATAAGCTGTTCAAGAATCTTTACAACATATCACAATATAATCAGAGTCGGAAGCCAGAAAAGTCAACCACATGCACATATGAATCAAATACCAACAAGAATAGTTGAAATAAAATATATTAATCTCAAATAGTCATTATCTAAATAACACAAATATCCTGGGTCACATTGCCCAAATACAAGAATAAATCCAAATACATGAATACAATTATTGTTCAAGCAACTACAAAAAATAACCATAAGAGACCCAGCACTAATACTTCATGTCACCAATACCATTTGAAACTTGTTCTCCAAAATCTGTAATTCAACGAATGCAAGAAAGAGGAAAAGAGAAAAATAAGTACCCGTCAATTGCAAGTTACGTGCCACTTATAATGTAGGATACAAGCACATGGGGAAAACTAACTAATCACATGTCAAAATATAACAACTAGCATGGTAAGGTGAATAGGTATAAATGGCATGAATCAAGTGTCAAGTAATCAAGTATCATGTAAATATGCATCAGGTGTCAAGTGTCAAGTCTCATGTATCATGTAGTCAAGTGTCAAGCAAGCATGTATCATGTATCAGTAACAGGTATACAGGTAACAAGTTTTGTCATGTCAAGTCTTGTTATTTTACTATCTAGGTAGCACTTCATGCGCCCCATATACACATGGTTGCTACAACAAATAGTTTCGCTTTAGATTTCGTAGGGGACCATACAGGGTAGTGTACTCAGGTATTCACAGAATCACAGAACTTGGTCGGTAAACTTGATCGGTAACTTGATCGGTAATAGAATATTAACTTGATCGGTAACTTGATCGGTAACTTGTCATACAGGAAACACAAGTCTCCTTCCGAGTACACGTTTCTGCACTATTCACTACTAGATCTTTCCCATTAAAACCCTGGCTTGATTATTTATTATTATTCTCAAACAGGCAGGTATAAGCATGAAATAGTGTCAAACTAACATAGCATAATCGGTATCAGGTCTAGGGAACAAATAAGCATGCATAGATGATAGACAGTCACATAACCGAGCAAAACAATGTATGTTCATATTCAGGACAGCATGACAATACATTACAAAAATAACGATTCCCGCTACTATAAACATCCAAATCTAGATCCGTCAAAGAATCTGGAAAATAGACTTCCACACGAATCCAGCGAATATAAATAAGTCATATAGTGTTTCAGAAAATCATAACTCAAAATTAATTTGAAAATAGAAAACACATTCAGCCAGGAATCAGGAAAACGAATTCAAAGTCAAGAAAAAAGTATCGAAACTCATCAAATAAATCCACGAAAAATCTGGGGTATTCCCCTATATGTCTAGAATCAAAATATAAATTTTCATAATATTACAGTAAAATTTATTCAGACATCAAAAATAAGAAAACATCAAGAACCGATACTTTGGCCAATCTGGAATTCCCAACACTACTGTACGAAAACTGAAATATCTCGAAAGCTGTGAAACGAAATCCAAATCTGCCAAAGGGAGATGAAAATAGACAAAATATATTAACTTTCATATTTCACAAACATTTTCCATACAGTAAAAATAATCAGGGTGAAAACACAATTCTTTACAGAACAGCGAGCAAAATACAGCAAGTATGACTTTTATAAACATGCATGAAACGACATATTAAACTCATCAGTAAAATCTACCAAAATTCTGGGTAATCCCTAGATATGTATAGAAAGACTGACCAAAGTTTTGAATCAAAATAATATATGTAGCATAGTTCTTTAAAATGATTTGTCATTAAAATTACCGAAAAATAGAATCTGGAAAAGGTCGACACCTCTGTAGTAAAACAGTCACAACTCAGTCATACGAAAACTAAACCGAGCAAGGTCAGAGGGGTTGGAAAATAGATGAAATTATCTAAAACTCATGTTTTATACCGAAATTAAGATACTGACTTCAAGATAGTCCAAAACAGCAAACAAGACAGATCAGCGACAAAATACAAATTTTTCCCTTAAAAATAAAATCAACATCGATCATACAAAACTTGTTCAAAACACAACCAAACATTAAATCGAGTCTACCAAGTGTCTAAATATCATGAATTAGGGTATCTAACATGTCCACGCCAAAAATTTCTCATGGGTCTTAACCAAAACACAAATTCTTGCACAAGTCTCACATACATGATCAAAATCAAGAACGGGCAAATCCTAAGTTAATTCATGTTCCATATTGTGTCGTGAGTCATCTATGGTCAAGTTTCACAATAGAGACGAAATCCATCAAGAAAAATACAAATAAGAGTCATCTCTAGACCCAATTACACTATAGGTGAACTTTTTGACTTGTACCAAACAAATGAACTGGAGTATAAGTTATTTGCCTTAAATCGGGATAAAGAACGATGAACTCAAAAGTAGGAGCAAAACCTACGAACAAAAATCTACGAACTTATGAACGATCTACAAGCACACTCGAGCACGCACAAGAAAAACCCCAAGAGCAAGAGAGCACGAAACGGCGGATGGAGAGACACGTGAGAGAGATAAAGCACAGGATGGCGCAATGGTTTGGGAAACAAGAAATAGGCTTCATGCGGTTGTAAAAAAATATATAAGGATATATATATACACTAGGGTTTGAAGAAGGGGAGGATGCACATCGCTGGTGGCGGCTACAGGTGAACAAAAAAAAAATATGGGTCGGATTGGCTCCAGGGTAGTTAGGGTATTAGTGAGTGGGGTGTATTAGGATTATAATTAGGTGCAATAGATTAGGCTAATATACTGATGGGTTTAATGGTAGGTGTATAGAAATGGGTATGGTTTGAATTGGGTATAGGAAAATGGGTAAATGGGTTAGGTATAGATAATGGGCTTGGGGTTTTATTAATGAATGGGTTTGGGTTTAATTAATCAATGGGTATGGTTAGTTTAGGGTTGTGGATCCAATAGGGTTTAGGGTTAAATGGTAAAAATCCAATAGGGGAAATAAACAAATTCAATAGAAAAAAAAATAAAATAACCAATACAAAAATTGTTTATAATAAAAACGTAATTTACATTACAAAATAGTATTTATTTAAAATAGATACAATATAATTAGCACATAAAAATGGATTTTCAATAACCCGCCAAAATTAGTAATAATAATAACAATAATAACAGTAATAATAATAAGAGAAATAATAACAAAACTAGGAATTGTATTTCAATATAAAATCATAGAAAATAGATACAATTTAAAATTATTGATCGAAAACAGATTTTAAAATAGAAGATCTAAAAAAAAATACATTTTGACAAAAGAATTTAAAAACCGAAAAATAATTTGCGAAAATTTTTAAAATACAGAAAATACACAAAAATATGTTTTTGGGAAAACAGGGGTTACAATTATGAATCATGAATCTCTGGATACGTACTTGATAAGATCTAATTGAATTACTGTACACGAATACGAATGTAAATCTGGTATTAAATTATAACTTGTGAATCGAGATTTTAAATAAGAAGCATTTGATTTTTTGTCCTGTCATTTGTCTGATTTTGTGTGGAGATTTGTACCCTGTCTTTGTGACCAAAATTTGAACATTATAGGTGTATCTTGTATCCCTCTGAGTGTAGAATCCAGATCATCTTTCGGTTTCACAAACTGACTTATAGGTTGTGAGATATTTAGGTTTTAGTACTATAATGTCTAATTTTCCAGATTTTTTTGTTTGAGATGTATCGTCCTCGTAAACTACTTGAAAAACCAATTTATTGGTGGAATTCTGATCTGAAATGGATCTGAATATTAATAGACATTGTTAGAAATTAGATTCTAAATTTTGTGAGATTTGATGATGAGGTTTTAGTGGAATTATAGATATGAGAAATGTAACCCTATATTGCTACTTGAACATTATATATGTAAATAATTGACTGATAGGCATAGCTACTGACCGTAAAATGTGTCGAGTGAGTAAACGTTGGATTCGTATGAGATTCTATTTTCTGGAACACCTAACATGATTACCTTTGCCTTCCTGTAATAGCGGGGAGATGATATTTAATGCAATTCATATTTTACCATCCAGAATTGTATTTTGGGTGTTCTTAAGTTTTATATATATATATATATATATATATATATATATATATATATTATTTGCTTAATAAATGGTTTTGATTTAGTAGATCGATAGAGTTATATATATATATTATTTGCTTAATAAATGGTTTTGATTTAGTAGATCGATAGAGTATTTCTATATTGTGCATTGCACCTACCACCTGATACCTTCTTGATTACCACCTTGTCATTATATCCTACGTTGCATCATTTCTAATACATATTCATGAATACCGTCTTGATACTGTCATAATTTGCATCATTATTATCATAGTTATTGTTGTTGCTTTGGATAGCAGCACTAAGTGCCACATGGAACTAAGTGTCACATCGTGGGTAGCAGCAAGGGCCACCTCTAGAATCTACAGAGGCCACATCTAGAATTCGTGGGGGCCACCTCTAGAATCCAATATCCTGAGTAGTGACATGATAAAAAAATAATAAGCCAGGGTAATATAGGTATGACTTAGTAATGAACAATATAGGGGAGTGTACTCGGATGGGGGCCCGTGTTTCCCGATTACATGGTTTCTGTTTACATGACCACATGATTCATGTTTACATGAATCCCATTTACATGTCATGATTCGTGATAATGTTATTAGAAGACCCGAGTACATAATCCTGCAGAATTCAACACTTAAATCCAAACATTCACTTGATTGTTATGCACCCAAACCTATAGTATGGGACACAAGTTTGGGTGCATTAGTTAGGTTAATAAAATTGATAGACTTAAGATTAACACTGGGCATTTACATGTTTCCTGATGCCATGATTTTCCTGATTACATGATTTCCTAGTTACATGTTTCCTGATTACACAACTCCTAATTACACGATTCCCAGTTACATGTTTCTTGATAATTCTTAATTCTGATTGATCATACCATTGAGTCTTGATTGTACTTGCCTACAGTTGTCACTTGCATCGCACATGATTATATTGTTTCAGTAATTGCATTGCCAGTTTTTGCTTCTTTCCATGTTATACTTTATTGCCTCGTTATCATATTGCTTGCTTGTTACTACTTGCCATCCGTAGCTTACTTTAATGGAACAACCCCCCCCCCCCCCTCCCCCCCTCCCCCACCAGTTCAGATGTTGAGTTTGTTGGTACTGAAGAGAGGAACTACTAGAGGAACTTGTCGATCAAACCTTCTAGAGGATTGAGTTGGCTTTTGCTACACTCGTTTATTTGTTTTATGTTATTCCTCAGTCGCTACTTTATCTAGGTAGGTGTAGCAAACTAGTTATTGAATTATTGTTATTTTCGTACATTGTATTCCTAGGCATTTTGACCTGAAGCTTATGTTTTCCAGATATTGGTTATATTTGAGGATTATTTAACTCTATTACCTTTTTATGTGATTATTTCTATTGCAAGCATGGTTGTATTCATAATTATATTGTTGAGTTATAACAGCACAGCACATGGATGATGTGTATAATTTGTTGTGCCTTGTTACATGCTCGTACTTCCGCATTTTGGGAAGTGGGGCGTGACAGATACCTTGCAACCTTCTTAATGAGCCTGATACCCTAAAATCCATCGTCATAAAACTAATGTCCATTGTAACAGGGCCTAGTGACTTGAGCCAATGTGCACCAAGGACCATTTGCACAGGTCCTAATGGAAGAAGCAGCAATTCAGCTAATAGATTCACACCACCCTTGTACTGTGAATTGAACATTTTCAACCTTTCTTTCACTTTGCATTGACTCTCCATTTACTATTGTTACTCTGTATCTAGGACCATTCAAGATGTGTAGAACAGCTTTAAGGGCAGTTTGTGGGTCTAGGTAATTTTGTGTTGAACCAGATTCAATGAGTATATTCACATCTTTACCATTGATCTTTTCTTTAACCCTCATGTTCTGTGGATACACTTGAGTGTCTAATAAAGCATGGAAGGATATCCCAGGTTGGAGAATCACCACCTCAACTGGTTTATCTTCTTCTTCAACTGAGTCTCTTTCCTCTTCTTCATCAATCATCTCCAAAATGTAAATTTTTTGAGATTTACAGCTATGACCGTGAGTGTACTTCTCAAACCTATTAAAACACAGACCCTTGGCTTCTCTATCCCTAATTTCTTGAATCTGCAACTATCTTGGTACAAAGTTGGATGTAGCAAGGGGTTCATGTGCCTTTGTAGTTGAAACGGGGTTTGAAGAGTAATATACATGTTGTTTAGGTATAAATGGAGGCTTATAAATATTTTTAACACAAGTTATCTTCTTTTCATAGCCTATAGCAAGTCCTATTGCTTCATTTACATTATGGGGCATCCATGGGGGGGGGGGGGGGGGGGGGTGATGCAAGCGCATAGGGCCCCCTATTTTCAAGGGCCCCCGATATTCAGTATACCATATCAATATTAATTAAGTAATAAACAAAATTGTTGTATCAATAGTTGTTATTGTAGCTCAATTGGTTAAGGCTCGCAAGGAATGTTAAAAGGATGTGAGCTCGAATCATGCTATGTCGTTTTATTTTCTTCTTTATTAAAATGAAAACTAAACTTGCATGTATAACCCATTCCTTAAGAGGCCAAGACCCCAACTCTCATAGTTTCTCAGAATTCTCAAAAAGAAACAAAATCGTCAGTCCCCAACTGGGAACAACAATAGAAAAAACTCTCTTCATAATTTTCCATTTTATCTCACTTAAATCAAAGGTTCGATCTTTATCATTGATACAACATCATCTCCTCACTCTCTGTAACTGATTATCATCCTCCAAACTCCAAAGGTTGCGATTCTCAAAGGTAATTTGTTGCAATCCTTTTTCCAGAGCTGTTCTTCAATTAAGTTAATTCTTTGTACAGTCATTCTTGATATGACTAATGAACCGAGTTTCTTTGTGGACTAGCTGTCATTTTTTTCTCTTGGTAAAAGTCTAGTAATAGTTTCAATTGTTGAAGATCCAATGGAAATGCTCAGTAATTTTCAGGTAAGTTTTATTGTTACTTTTAGTTTTAGGTAAATTTTTATTGTTACTTTTAGTTTTAATCACTGTGTAACTACTACTCATTTGGGAACTGATTCTTTCATTATTTGTTCTCATGAACAAATTCATTGTAGGAAATTTTAAGGCAGGACTTTGACGGTCAGTCTTCTATCAAAAGCACGTTCATTATAACTGTAATGTTTGAACATTTCTTTTAGAGCTTTGGTGATTTCATTTAGTGACTACATATGGATTCAATTATAATAAAAATCTAGAATTGTCTTTTAAAATATACTTTTGTTTGAACATCTTAGTTATATTTTGCTTTATCAGAACAATCAAGCCGTAAAACAATAAATCGATAATAAATTTTCTTATGTTAAGGCCATATCATAAGTTTTGCACACGACCTCTGATTTTTCAGGTGCAGCCCTGTTTACATGCTTAGAGGCCTTTGAGATTTCACATCCCACATTATTTTTCAGGTTCAGCCCTGTTTACATGCTTAGAGGCCTTTGAGATTTCACATCCCACATTATTTTATCCCTTAATACACTCACAAAAGTACTTGAAAAGTGCTTTTGAGTGTAATCTTCCACAAAATTGGATAACTTGTCAAATTATTATACATAAAGCACTAAATCACCTTTCTGTTGTAGCTTTGAGAGAATGCCTTCGTAGTCCTGGAATTCAGTATGGCCAAATTTTGTGATTACCTCTTCTAAGAACTTATGCCAAGTCATTTATTGAATTTTTAGTTTGATGTGCCTCCTGTACCACTGCGATGCCATTGCTTTCAGATTCAGCAACACATACCTCAACTTCTGAGCATCTGTAATCTCATAGAACTCAAGAAATTGCTCAACCCCACAATTTCACTCCGTAAGATCTCCTTCTTGAAATATAGAGATCTCCATTTTGAACGAAGTTCTCGAAAAATTCATAGATTCACCTCGTCCCCTTGAATTGAAATAGGTGGAGTTAGGAGCTGTCACCTCATTTGATGGATTCGATTGGGGGTGAATTATGGATTCCTTGGGTGATTGAGCCTCATCTGCTTCAATTGCCCGATGAAGAACTCCAACTGATTCTGTATCAAAGCTACTTAGTCTTTCAACCCTTTCACCTCTACCTCCACCGATCATGTACTTTCGACGTCACGATCGTCATCGTCATCAATAACTGGCTCTGATACCACACTTCCAGGAATGCCGTTCTGGTGCATTGCTACTTGCACCGCCACAGCTTCCACCGTCTGGCGCCACGTTTGGCCATTAGAGTACAGTGAGATGAGAAATTAGATTAGAGGAGAATGATACAGCTAGGGTTTGGGGAAAGGAACCCTAAGTTCTAACTGAATTAAGAAATGAAATCAAGAGAGAGGCAGGATTTAGCTATCACAATCGCAACCCAAAACAATGGGTGCTCGGCTTTATTTATAGAATTCTTTTACGTGCAAATCACGTGTTCTTAGTTGGAAGAGAAGAGTTAGTTAGGCCGTTATGTAATGGGCTCCACCTACCTTAATCTCATCCCTTAACATCCTTACATTCAACGACTCACACTAACTCACTTAACCTTTTTACACATACCTCCTTACAACTCATGGACTGAAATGAAAATACAAAGGACTGAAACACAAACATTATTACACTACAATTTCATACTCCATCTTCATCTCTTCCTCAGCTCCTCTTCTTCACTGCTTGATACCTGATATGTAACAATTCCTCCCCCCATCTTTTGAGACCTTGCCTCAAGGTCGAAGAGAGGAAACTTCTTGACCAATTCCCAATATGGTTCCCATGTCGCATCCTCCATGACTTGTGACTTCCATTTGATTAAAACTTCTCAAACCAACTTCTTCCCCTTAATCACAGTTCTTCTATCCAAAATTGACTCAGGCTCCAGTAAAGCAGTGGATATAGTAGCAAGAATTGAACATTGCACCTAAACCATTGGTTCAATGTGTTTCCGTAATTGTGAAATATGGATAACGGGATGGATCTTTGCTGAGCCAGGTAATGCTAGATTATAAGCTACTGCTCCGATGCGCTCAATCACCTCATATGGACCATAGAATAAGGGAGATAATTTCTGCACTGCTCGAGAAGCCACTAATACTTGACGATAAGGCTGCAGCTTCAATTAAACAAAATTACCAACCACAAATTCCTTATCAACCCTGTGAGCTTCTGCCTGCTTCTTCATTCTTTCATGTGCTCAAAGCAAATGATCCTTCAGTATTTGCAAATGCACATCTCTCGCTAATAGAGACTCTTCGACAATAGGATTCTTTGCAATATGTGGAATGTAGGACAACATAGTAGGTGGAGATCTCCCATACAAAGCCTGATAAGGTGTAGTCTTCGTTAAGCTATGCCAAGATGTGTTGTACCAGTATTCCACCCACGACAACCATCTACTCCACTCCTTCGGTTTAGGATGAGCAAAACATCGCAAATAAGTCTTAAGACACATGTTTACCACTTCAGTCTGACCATCCGTTTGTGGATGATAAGCAGTAAAGTACTTAAGTGCAGTGCCTTGAAATTTCAGTGACTCTCATCAATGCACTAGTGAACAAAACTCCTCTATCACATACAACAGACAACGACATCCCATACAGTTTAAAAACTCCTTCAAACAGCACTGGCACAATGCCTACAACTGAGTATGGATGTTGAAGAGGAAAAAAATTTGCATATTTGCTTAAATGATCCACAACCACTAGAACCACTGAGAACTTTGAACTTAATGGGAACCCCTCAATGAAATCCATGGTTGCATGCTCCCATACCTTGTCAAGTATTGGCAAAGGCTGTAACAAGCTTGATGGGGGGCGACATAGATACTTACTTGTTTGACAAATTGTGCACTCTTGTATATACTTCTGTACATCCCTCTCGATACCGTTCCACCAAAATGATCTTCTCAATCTCTGCAATGTTTTATCATATCCCGAATGGCCCCCAAGTGGAGAATCATGGTGCTCAGAAATCACATTTTGCCTAAAAGATGAGGTTGGACTGATAACAACTCTTGCAGATTTATACCAAACACCCCACACCTGAGTAAACTTAGAATTGGGTTTCTTTGCTAACTTATAAGCCAACTCACTGAAATAAGGGTCAGTAGTATTCATATGCACAATTGTTTTCCGCTAATCATTGAGCAAGGTGGTCAATTGCATCAAGTAACAATTCGTATCTCTTCTTGATAATCGACCAGCTGGAATATTCATTATACCCTTCTTATATTCCACTTCAAAATTAAATCCATATAGCTTAACTAGCCAAGAATGATGTGCCTCAGTTGATAGTCTCTGATCCAAGAGTTATTTCAATGGTTTATGATTAGTGCGGATAAAAATTTCCTTCCAAAAAGGAACTACTTCTATTTCTTAACCGCAAGCAATATAGTGAGCATTTCCTTCTCATATGCAGACCAGTGCAGTGATTTTACCTTGATTGCTTGACTAATATACGCAATGGGATGCTTACTTTGTAGCAAAACAACACCCACACCCTCCTTACAAAGCATCCCATTCTACCACAAATGTCTCCTAAAAAAATGGGTGGCTTATTCTTTCTTGAGGGATGAGGCAGTATAGTGGTCTCGTTGGTATCTCAAAGTAAATGAAGGAGTAGTTTCGTGGAAACAATTTAGGGAAGGCATTTGTAATCGATTTAATTCGGGAGTTTATGAAAATGCAGCAAAATCCCTTTGCAGACTAGAACAAACAGCCTTGGTATGGAATATCAACAAAAATTTGAAAAGTTGCAATGTTTGGTGGATGGTGTGAGTGAATCATATTTGATTCAACAATTTGTAAGTGGTCTTAAAGAAGAGATTCAGCATGATGTCACTTTTGCAGAGCCACAATCATTGAGTGAGGCATTCAAGGTTGCCATTCGGTTTAAGAAGAAGAACAACTCACTTAAGCAGCTGCATATGAACACTTATAGGCCCTATAGGTACACTTTTGTTTCTCAGGGTAGTACTACCTCTCCTGCTAATCCTAACACTTCACTTCAACCACATAAATCACAACATGCATCTACACCAATACTTAAGAAATTGAGTCCAAATGAGTTCTGGGAAAGGAGGAAGAACGGATTGTGTTTCGGGTGTGATGAAAAGTTTAGACCAGTTCATGTTTGCAAGACTAAGACTTATATGTATTGAGGGTGAATGAGATTTATATTCTATCCAAGATAAGGATGAACTTACCCAACTGTTAGATGTTGATGAATATGGGGGGTTGCCAAATGATATTGAAGAGGGTCAATTAAGTACTGCAGCTTTGAGTACAGGAATTAACACTGAGTGTTTAATTCTCAAAGGAAATTTCATGGGGCATGATGTGCATATATTGTTGGATAGTGGGGCAACTCATAATTATATTGATCCATTCATCTTAGAAAAGATAGGGCTACAACTTTCAATTAAACAAACTTTCAATGTGAGGGTGGTTGGTGGTAGGGAAGTAGAGGGAAGTGGACGGTGTTCGGGTGTTAATATCAACTGTCAGGGATATAAGTTTTTTGATGATTTTCTTGTTTTCCTATTGGTGGACATGGCATTGTACTAGAGGTAAAATGGATTGAACAGGTGAAAGCAGTTACTGTTAATCTAGTTGAAAATAAATTGAAGTTCTTCCATAATGGTATCAATTGGGTATTGCAAGGATTGCGTACTCCCACACAATTGTTGACTGATACGGAAGCTAACAAAATTGCATTTCAACACATAAAGGTTTTGTCCTTTATCTGGTAGCATCTGCAGTTGATCAGCTTCCCAAGTTGCATATTCCTGCAGATATGAATGCTTTGCTTGATGAGTATGGGAATTTGTTTGAAGAACCTAAGAGCCTACCTCCGAACAGGTCCTGTGACCATCAAATTCCCTTAACTGCAAGATCTAAACCTATATGTATAAGGTCATATCGACATTCTTTTGTGTAACTACCGTTACTGCTATTTTCATTTTTTCTTCTTTTTGTAATATTTTAATTGAAATTGAATAAAATACCCTGTTTTCTTTCTTTCTTGACTATTTTAATTAAGAATTTGTTCATGAAATCCATCGTTCTTGTTGATTGAGCTATTCTTGTTGTGCCTAATTTTTTTCTTAATTGTGGGTATTTTTATTTGAACTTATTGATTTAGCTAATTGTATCATATAAATACAACTCTACTGTAAACTCTAATGCACACAATCGAAACCTAGCTGCTTATTCTCTCTCCTCTCTCCTCCAGTACTCTCTCCCTCTCTCTGCCGTTTCCTGCCCAATCCACCGAACTCATTTCTGGGTTCACCTTCTCCGGCGCCATCTCCAGCGAGCCCCCTGTCCTCTGCCTCTCCCGTCGACCCTCGACCTCCGGTGACCCCCCTTCATCCTCTGTCCTCGACATTAATGACCAAAACCCCCCCACCGATCTCCCCCTTTACTCCTCCACTTCATTTTCTAGCACCATAGGCGCCGCCCCTGCCTCGGTTGCGCCGCTCGACCTCGCCATCGACGTCGCCTCCACTGGTCGCCCGCACTGTCGCCCCCTTGGCCTGGCCGCTATTGCTACTGTCTCTTTTTGTGGTTACCGAGGTTGCTGAGTTCTTTTCTTGCTACTATTGCTTTGGGCTCTTTGCTTTTGCACGTATATTGCACGTGTTAATTTGCTAGTTCGTGGGTTCGTCGCTTCGGGATCCTTATCCCATTATTCTTAGTATTTGTTTTCACCGTCTATAAGGCAAGTCACCGTCCTCTTGAATCGTTAATTGTATCAAATTCAAGTTTTGTTAAAACTCTTGCAAGTAGATCCCTTGTTTATCGTATTATACATCGTTCATCTCTTTCGTTGGATATATTGAGGATTTACACGAGCTAACCTGTCACACCCCGCTTCCTAAAAGAAAATACGGAATACGGATATGTGACTAAGCCTAGCGAATAATTTTCATCATCCATAAGCTGTCAAGATCATTTCACAAGAATAATCAGAGTAGGAAGCAAGAGAAGTCAACCACGCATGCATAACTGAATCAAAATACCAACATGATTTACTTGAAACAAAATATATTAATCTCAAATAAACCAGATCTGAACAAGTCAATAATCCTGGGTCACATAGCCCAATACAAAATAATCCATGTAACAGATACAATTTTTCTAAATAAGTAAACAGGAAAATAATAATAATAGCAAAAACTCCAGCATCTAGAATCTTATATCACCTACTCCATCTGGCAGCTGATCTCCAAAATCTGCAATTTAGAAAAATTGCAGGAAGAGGAAAAGAAAACAAAATGCCCGTCAATGCAAGTTACGGACCGCTTGTAGTGCAGGCACAAGTACAGGAAAAGATAAACAAATAGCATGCAATAAGCATGGCGGCAAAATAAAATAACTAGCATGAATCATGAACAGAATCAAGTAATGAGATAACAGGTGTATATAACATGTATCAAGTAACAGGTAACAGGAAAGCAAGTAAACATGTAACAGGTATCAAGTAGCATGTACAGTGTCACGCCTCACTTTCCAAAAGAGAATACGGATACGTGACTAAGCCCAGCGAATGATTTTCATCATCCATAAGCTGTTCAAGAATCTTTACAACATTTCACAAGAATAATCAAAGTCGGAAGCAAAAGAATCAACCAAGCATGCACATATGAACCAAAATACCAACAAGAATACTTGAAACAAAAAATATTATAATCTCAAATAATCTAGATCTGAATAGGTCAATATCCTGGGTCACATTGCCCAAATACAAAATAAATCCAAGTACAAGATACAATTGTTCAAAATAAGCAACAAGAAATAATAATAGCAAAATTCAGTACTAATATTTCATATCACCAACACCATCTGGTACCTGTTCTCCAAAATCTGCAATTTAACAATTGTAGGGATAGAAAAAAGAAAACAAACTCCCGTTAATGCAAGTTACGGGCCGCTTGTAGTGCAGGATATAAGTACATGGGAAAAGATAACTAATAACATGGAATAGGCATGATAACAAAATATAACAACTAGCATGGTAAGATAAACAAGTACAAGTAGCATGTATCAAGTGTCAAGCAAACAAGTATCACGTAAACAAGTAACAAGTATCAAGTGTCGAATATCAAGTACAAGTATCAAGTATCATGTATCATGTAGCAAGTGTCATGTATCAAGCATCATGTATCATGTAGTCAAGTATCAAGTAAGCGTGTATCATGTTCAAGTGTCATGTTTCAAGTCTTGTAGTTATTACTATCTAGATAGCACTTCATGCATTCCGGTTTTTACTACATGGTTGCTACAACAAACAGTTTCGCTTTAGATTTTATAGTGGACCATAGAGGGCAGTGTACTCAGGGACAAGTATCAAGTAATCGAGCTCCAAGCTCTAAGTATCATGTATCATGTATCATGTATCACGTGTCAAGTTGTGCAAGTGGCAAGTAATCATGTGTCTTGAGTGCAAGTGTCAAGTAATCACTTGTCAAGTATCATGTATCAAATAATCACGTAGGATTAGTGGATCTCCTTCCGAGTACACGTTTCTGTATTATCTACTATAATATATTAAATCTTTTCCTTAAAACCCCGGATTGGTTATTTATTATTATTATCAAATAAGCATGTGCGAGTACAAAACATAGCAAGAATATCATGGCATGATCATGTAACAAGTTCAAGTTGCAAGATAAACATGTACGGGTGAAAAATAACTTATAAAAGGGTAAAACAACCAAATTTTTAGTTCAAGACAGCAAGACCATACTGCAGTAAAACAAAGATTTCCGTTGTTACAAACAAGCAAATCTGAATCCGTCAAAAGGTCTAGAAAATAGACTCCCAGCCGAATCCAGCAAACATATATAAGTCAGATAGTATTTCACAAAATCATAACTCAAAACTGAATTGAAACCAGAAAATATGTTCATCCAGAAATTAGAAGATCATATTCAAAGTCAGAAAAACAGCATGAAAACTCATTAAATAAATCCATGAAAAATCTTGGGTATTTCCCTATATGTTTAGTAATAGAAAATCAATTTTCATAATTTTCCAATATAAATAGAGTAGTCAAGTAAAATCGGAAAACATCAAGACACAACAGTTTTGCAAATCTGAAATCACAAACACTGCAGTACGAAAACAGCAATATCTCACAAACCATAAATCGAAATCCAAATCCGTCAAAAGGATAAGAAAATAGATACAGTAGGCTAACTTTCATATTCAGAAATATTTTAGAAATAGCAAGTAGAAATAGGTCGAAAATCAAGTTCTTTAATGAACAGTAGTAAAATTTTGCATGTAAATCTTTATTTGTAAGCATGAAAAGGTTTGTAAAAAATCTCAAATAAATCCACCAAAATTCTGGGTAAACCCCAATCAAGTCTAGAAATACTTAGCAAAATTTCAGATCAAAATAATAATTTTAACACCAGAATAAAAATAGATTACTCTTCTGAATTCATCAAAAATAAAATCTGGAAACCTTTCTACACCACTGTAGTAAAATAGACATAACTCACAAACCGTAAATCAAACTGAGATCCGTCAAAAGGGTTAGAAAATAGACATAATTCTCTACAAATCATATTCACAAAATATTTTCAAATACTGACCTTAATAGGGTCTAAAATACTGATCAAAATAGAAAAGCCAGCAAAACTGAAAATATCGCATATGCACAAAATCCACTAGTTCACATAAAACTCATCCAAAACACAACCAAACATAAAATATAGTATACTAGATGTCCAAACAACATGGTATAAGGTATTTCACAAGTCCACAACAAGTGTACCACGAATAACACGAACGAGCACAAGATATCACATGAACAACACGTATATATGCAACAAAAAGTGGTCAACCCTATGTTATATCATGTTATGTATGTCGTGAGAAAACTATGGTCAAATCATCACTACAGAGATAAGATCAACAAGGAGATACACACACAATTTGTCTCTATATTCCAACTACACTACAGGCGGTATTTAGTACTTGTATTACACAAAGAAAAGAATACAAGTTACTTGCCTTATAATCGACGATGAAAATGACTCCAAGCAAGAATAACGGGAACAGATTCCCGGGCAACGAACACGATCGGACGGCGAACACGAATCACCACAAACCAAGAACGATAACTACACAACCACAATAGCACGGCGAAGAATCACAAACACCCAACACGAGCACTCTCATGTACAAGCAATCAACGAGAGAGAGCAAGAGGGAGAGATGAAAGATGGGAACTGCGACGGCAGTGGCTGTCGGTGCACTAGTTTCAATACAGGAGGCCGAGGAGGGGATGCGGTGGACCGGGATCGCGTTGCTTGCTGGTTGCGTCGCTTCAGATCGCGACCAAGGAGAGAACGCAGGGAGACGAATGGAAAGATGGGTCGTGGTGCAGGGAACGATCGGGATAGAGTGGACGGGCTGAACACAAAGGCAAGGTCGGCAAGGGTTTCACGAATAAAAGGGGAGTAGTCAGTGGGAGCATGGGTTTTATATAGTTGGGTGGAGAGATAAGGTTTAAGAGGGGGTGAAGGTGACGACACCACAGTAAGGGTGCAACTGGTCGGGTGCAAGGCTTAACAGGTTGGGTAGGGGATTCAGTATAGGCATGCGGGTGTGGACTTGGGGCTAACGGGTCTGGGGGTAGGTCTAGGTAGATGGGTTTGGGTTTTTAGGAAAGGATATTAGGTTAATTAGCAAAGTGGATAATTAGTTGTTTAGTGGATAGCTAGAGAGTTTAAATGGGTTTTAGGGATTCAAACAAAAATATATAGATAGGGAAAAATGAACAAAATAATAGAAAAATAATATAGGGTGTAAACAAATAAATAAGGAGGATCAAAATAACAGCTCGATCAAATGGAACGAAACAAGAGATGGACAAAGAATCAAGAATTCAAATAACAGAGACCAAAAATAATGAAAAGAATATCTATTGAAAATAAAATCCGATATACGGTCCAAGAAAAGATACAAGGAAAGAAATGCACCAAACGAAAAAAATACACTAAAAAATACACAAGATGAAAAAAACAGGGGTTACATACAGGAAATCATGTAATAGGTAATCATGTACAGTTAATCATGTATCAGGCATTCATGTTATGACAAGTCTTGTATTTATTACTATTTAGGTAGCACTTCACGCGTCCCAGGTTTTTACCACATGGTTGCTACATTCAAATAAATTTTGTTTAGATCTAGTGGTGGGTTTCTATAGGGTCGTGTACTCAGGCATCAGGTAACAGATAGCAGGAATAGGTTCATGAATCAGAAGGGTACACGAATCAATCGATTCATGCATCACCAGGTTTTAGCAATCAAATAGGTACACGAACCAACAGGTCCATGCATCAACAGGTACACGAACTAACAGGTCTATGCATCAACAGGTACATGAATCAACAGGTCCATGCATCAACAGGTACACGAACCAACAGGTCCATGCATCAAAGCATAAAGTACAACAGGTTCATATATCAACATGAATCAAACATAAAATGGGAAACACGGGCCCCCTTCTGAGTACACATACCTATATTGTCCACTACTAAGGTCTTTCCCTTAACCCCGGTTTGATTACTTGTTATTATTTTCAAACATGCATATGTGTACATAAAACAGAGCAAGAATAACATGGCATGAATAGGTAATAGGTTCAGGTTGAAAGATAAACATGTACAGGTGATAGAAAACACATAGCAGAGTAGGACAACAAAAATTCTAGTTCAGGACAGCAAGACAGTACTACACTAAATCTGGAATTCCCGTTGCCACAAATATGCAAACCTGGATCCGTCAAAGAACCTGGAAAATAGACTCTCTGATGAATCCAAAAAATATATATAAGTCATATGGTATTTCACAAGAAACAAGTCTCAAAATAGATTTGAATCCAGAAAACGTGTTCAGTCAGAAATCAGAAGTTTGTATTCAAGAACAGAAAAACGGCACAACAACTTACTGATTAAATCCAAGAAAAATCTGGGGTATTCCCTAGTATGTTTAGTAACATAAAATAAAGTTTCATAAATTTTCAACATAGATAGAATAGTCAATTAAAATCAGAAAGCAGCAAGATACAGCAGTTTTGTAAATCTGGAATCATAAACACAACAGTACTAAAACATCAATATCTCACAAAATACAAATCAAAATCCAGATCTGTCAAAGGGGTGATAAAATAGATATAGTAAGCTATAATTCATATTCACAAAGTTTTTATAGATAGGAAATAGAATCAGGTCGAAATTATGTATCTTTACTGAATAGTATGAAAATTCTGCACATATAGTAATTGTTCACAAGCACAAAATGGTTTATAAAAGTTATCAATTAAATCCATAAAAATTAGGGGTTATTCCCAATCAATTCTAAATGTACTCAGAAAAATATTGGATCAAAAGATTATATTTAACATCAGTAGAAAAATAATTTATCATATAGAATTCATATAAAACTGGATTTGGAATTTTAAACACATCTGTAGTAAAATAGTTATAACTCGAAACTCATAAATCGAACTGAGATCTATCAGAAAATATGGAAAGTAGACATAATTATCTATAATTCATATTCACAAATAGTTTTCATATACTGACCTTAATAAGGTCTAAAATACTGAACAAAACGAGGAACCGGCATAACAGAAAATATCCTTCATGCACAAAATCAACTAGTTCATGTGAAACTCATCCAAATCATAACAAAACGTGAAATACGGTGTACTAGATGTCCAAGTAACATAGTATAGGGTATTTTACAAGTCTACAATAAGTATACTACAACTAACACAACCAAGCACACAGTATCATACGAACGACATGCATGTATGAACAAGAAGTGGTCATCCCTAAGTTATTTCATGTCATGTGTGTAATGAGGCAACTACGGGCGGGTCAACACAATAGAGACAATATACAATAGGGGTTTTACACAAGAATTGTCTTTAGAACACAACTACACTACAGGCGGTATTTAGTACTTGTATTACACAAAGAAAGAATACAAGTTACTTGTCCTAGAGTTGACGACAGGAATAGAGCAAGAACAAGAATAATGGGAACGGATTCTCGGGCACGAACACGATACCAACGATCACGAACGAGATGATCATGAACAAGGTCACAACACAAGGAACAACCGATTGCGGGCACGACCAGATGGATCTCAATGATCAAAAGGATGATCATGATGTGATGACCAAGATCAGATCAAATGGACGGCTGAGATCGCAGATGGTGATGAGGATGAAGAAGATCAAGAGATCCAATGGCTATCCAAGAGCGATGATCAAGATCAACAAGATCGGACAGATCAGATCGAAGATCAAGATCAAGATGATGGATTTGATGATCATGATCATTAAGGTAATCGATGGCCCAAAATCAAAGCCATCACAAACAGAGTAACAGCAATGAGGGTGCACTAGCTTGGCTCCGACAGCGGGCAGCGATGCCGGGGTCGCTGCTGTCGTCGACACAGGGAGGCACTGGCTGCGTTGCGATACTGGGAGAGAGCAGGGGAACGCCGAGGGACAGCTGGCAATGCAAGAAGGTGAAAAGGAGATGGGGGAGGTCGCCTGGTGGCTGAGCTGGTCGTGTTACTACCGACGATAGGAAGTAGGAAGGGCGTGCTACGATTGCCTACGTCGGAGCTGTCGTCGCTCGGCAGGAAGGAGGAGCACGCACAGGGGAAGCGACTAGGATTGAGGGATCTGGGCGGTGCTGCAGGGAGAAGACAGACAGGGGCACAGGACGCAGCACAGGGGGATCGTGACTGGGGCACTGACGCTACTGGCTGGAGGGCATCACGACTTGGTGGCGCCGGCGATGCTGGTTGACGCAACTGGCTGGGGGGTCGCGACAGGGAGAGGCACACAGCAGGAGGAGGACATGGGGATCGGGAGTGAGTAGACGGGGAGAAAGAGCAGCTAGAGCTGAATACAGGGGAGGGGTTAAGGGCTAGGGTCTTGCGGCTGATAGGGATAGCTGGGGTTTTTTGTGTGAGGGGGAGGATGCACAGGGTAATATATAAAGGTATAGGAGGGAGGCTGAGTAGGGTTAGGGTGGTGACAGGGTAGGAGTATAGGTAAACAGGTAGGGTATTTATAATGGGTTAGATTTAGGGATAAAAACTGGGTATTGGGTTTTAGGGGATTAAATGGGTAAAAAGGGTATGGGTTTTGGGTAAAATCCAGTAGGGAAAAATAGGGTTTATAAATTCAATAAAATAACCAATAAAAATATTGTTTATAGTAAAATCTAATTTGTATTATAATATAGAATTTATTTGAAATAGCTACAAATACAGTTAGTACAACGAAATGGATTTTTTTAATAACCAGTCAAAATTAATAATAATAATAACAATAATAAGATTTGCTTTACAATATAAAAATCATAGAAAATAGTTACAAATAAAATTAATGATCGAAAATAGATTTTAATAGAAGATCTAACAATACATTTTGACAAAAGAATTTGAAAGCGAAAAAAATAATTTACAAAAATTTTAAATACAGAAATTACGTATTTACGAAAACAGGGGTTACATAACCCCAATTTACTTGACATCGTGCCACTTTTGACTCCGAAGATTGAATCTTTCATGTGTGCATATAAAATTGATAATAGGGTTGTTCATATAATTATCACACAAATTAATTATTGTAGAAAGAATTGCTAGGTTGTACGTTGTTTGATCGATTGATGGTTGATTGATGATAAATTAATGTATGAATGTGTTCTTAATTTTATTTACCATGTTTTTATACCCTTCATGCTGATTGAGAAGTTTATCGATTAGTAGAATTGATACCCATCATGTTTAATTAATTTATTTCATGAAACTACACAAAACCTTGTATATTACTTGCTGACCTGTATGTTGATTGCTATTTTTGAACCAGTAAATGATCTTAAAATGAATAATTTTCTGAATAAGAATTCTAGCCTTATCTTTCTAGTTTCCAGAACATCTTGAATTTTTGAATTCCGAGTTGTGTAGCAAAAGATATGCCCATTTTACTATAGTTGTGTTTTATCTCCAGATTTTCAGATTCTGTTATCTTTCATGTTTAAACAGTGAAAAGGTTGATCAAATGATAAAACTTTACTCTGAAAATTTCCAGATTGCTTGTTAACATGTTTAGGGGTATAGAAAATATTTTTAATGAATTTAATGTTGAGTTTTTACTGATTCTAAAAATAAAATGACATGATGTCGAAATTCTACCTGAACATGAAATCTGTAAAAACAAATAGTGTGATTGACCTAGCCACTGTTGTCGAATTTTGAACTTTAAATATGCGTTGGAACCGTATGGAAGTCTAGTTTCTAGAATTTCTGACGGATTCAGTTTTCGATTTATGAAACAGCGGGAAACTGCATTTTTGTACAGACTACTCTTGCTATACAGAATTTAAAATTCCAGTTTTTAATAGTTTAATTAATCCTATATCATTGTATTGCATGAATCCAAGTGTGTATATTGTATTGCATGATCCTAATGTCCTAATGTCATCATTCTAATTGTCCTATTTCATGTTACCACCTTATCGTTCCTTTATTGTTATTATTGTTCACTCCATGTATCAAATTGCATATTGTATTGTTGCATTAATAAAATAATTAACAAGCCGAGATTTAAAGGAATGACTTGAGTAGTGAATAATATAGTGACTGTGTTGGCCAGTGTTTATCGATTGATTATGGAGCACTGACTACGGCACCCCAACCTTTCGTGTATTGCATCAATGAATCGTATCAATGTATCGTATCAGTGAATCAGTGAATCATCATAATGTATCGTGCAGCAATATTGTTTCGTATCAATGATTATCGTACTGACACATAACCTATAGAATTCACCACTCGGTCAAAACGAAATTGCTTGTATGCATCGAACCTGTAGTATGGGATGCAGTAGTACGTGCGTTAGTTAGGATTAAAATGATTAATAGACATCAGGATTGACACAACATCAACATTGTATATTGCATATCATTATTCCTATTGATACCAAATATTGTTTAAGTGTTATTGATACCATTGAATATTGTTATTGAATATTGAAACATTGTTTATACCAATGCATCGTTTACCATGATATTGATTATTGTTATTGTCCCATGTTATTGATTCCTGTTGATCAATTGAACTCATTGTTATACCGTTACTCTATTGTTCATTGTTTTCTCTACTTGTTGCCGATGACTTGCTCTAAGGACAATTTTTCTTCTTTTTTTAGATAAAGTGTACACAGGTAATGAAGACGAATTGCCTGCTTGAATTGGAGAACAAAGATTCTGAAGTTTTAATGCTTTTAATTGCTTATTGTTTTGTTGAACTTAATGTATTGAGAATTATTATCTATTTGTGATTGGATTATTATTGTATTGGGCTTGTGTCCCGGATCTTTATTATTGTTTCCAGACGTTGGATTATTGTACTTGAATGTTATATATTGCTTCATTTTGAGTATTATTATTCATGAGATTATTATTATTGTTTGCACAATTGTTCTGTATTGATTATATTGTTGAGTTGATTGATTAAACAGCTTATGGGTGACGTTAGTCATTCGCTGGGCCAATGGCATGTGCTCGTATTCCGTATTTTTGGGAAGCGGGTGTGACAAGGTTTTTATGATATCATAGCCCGAGTTTGGATAATATATCAGTCAAACACGACTAACGAAAGGAAGTTTGGCTTTGATTGATATATATCACGCCCCGCTTTCCAAAAAGAGAATACAGAATACGGATACGTGACTAAGTCCAACGAATGATTTTCATCATCCATAAGCTGTCAGGATCTTTATAACATTTTACAGGAATAGCAAGAAGTAAACAAGGAGAAATCAACCACGCATGCATATATGAATTAATATACAAACAAGAATTTACTTGAAACAAAATTTAATAATCTCAAATAATCCAGATCTGAATAAGTCAATAGATTGTGGGTCATACTGCCCAATACAAAATTCATGTAGAAGATACATTCATCCAAATAAGCAACAATAAATAATAATAATAGCAAGAACTTCAGGAACTAGAATCTCAGATCACCTACTCCATCGGGCAGCTGATCACCATAATCTGCAATTTAACAAATTGCAGGAAAAGGAAAGAGAAACCAAACGCCCGTCAATGTAAGTTACGGGCCGCTTGTAGTGCAGGCACAAGTCCAAGAAAAGAATAAACAACAAAGCATGGAATAGACATGGCAACAAAATAGAACAACTAGCATGAATCATAAACAGAATCAAGTAATACGGTGAGATAACAAGTGTATATAACATGTGACAGGTAACAGGCATCATGCAAGCAGGTAAACATATAACATGTGTTAAGTAGCATGTACAGGTAATCATGTATCAGGTAAGCATGTAATGGGTATTATGTCATGTCAAGTCTTGTATTTATTACTATCTAGGTGGCACTTCATGCGTCCCAGGTTTTCACCACATGGTTGTTACTTACATGCAAATATTGTTTAGATCTAGTAGTGGGTTTCTATAGGGCCGTGTACTCAGGTGTCAGGTAGTAGGAACAGGTTCATGAGTCAGACAAGTACACGAATCAACCGATTCATGCATCAACAGGTTCATGAATCAACAGGGTACCAGTACATGAACCAAAAGGTCCATGCATCAAAGCATAAAGTACAACAGGTTCATGAATCCACTGATTCATGAATCAAACATAGAGTGCAACAGGTTCATGTATCAACATGAATCAAACATAAAATGAGAAACACGGGCCCCGTTCTGAGTACACATACCTATATTTTCCACTACTATAGTTTTTCCCTTAACCCCGGCTTGATTACTTGTTATTATTATTAAACAGGCATATGTGTGCAAAAAATTAGAGCAAGAATAATATGGTATAAATAAGTCACAGGTTCAGGTTGGAAGATAAACATGCACAGGTGATAGACAACACATAATAAGGTAGGACAACGAAAATTCTAATTCAGGATAGCAAGATAGTACTACACCAAATCTGGTATTTCCGTTGCCACAAATATGCAAATCTGGATCCGTCAGAAAATCTGGAAAATAGACTCTCGGCCGAATCTATCAAATATAAATAAGTCATATGGTATTTCACAAAAACAAGACTCAAAACAAAATTGTATCCAGAAAACATGTTCAGCCAGAAATCAGAAGTTTGTATTCGTAAACAGGAAATTGACATAAAAACTTACTGATTAAATCCAAAAAAAATCTGGGGTATTCCCTAGTATGTTTAGTATCAGAAAATAAAGTTTCATAATTTTCCAACATAGATAGAATAGTCAAGTAAAATCGGAAAGCAACAGGATACGGCCAGTTTGTAAATCTAAAATCATAAACACAGCTGCACTAAAACAGCAATAGATTACAAAATATAAATATAAATCCAGATCCATCAAAAGGGTAATAAAATAGATACAGTATGCTACAAGTCATATTCAAAAAGTTTTTATAAACAGCAAGTAGAAACAGGTTGAAATTAAGGTTCTTTACTGAACAGTATTAAAATTCTGTATGGGTAGCAGTTGTTTGCAAGCATAGAATAGTTCATAAAAGTCATCAATTAAATCCGCAAAAATTAGGGGTTAATCGCAGTCAAGTCTAGTTGTAACTAGCAAAAATTTGGATCAAAATATTATCTTTAACCTTAGTATAAAAATAAATTACCATACAGAATTCTTATAAATAGCCATAACTTGCAACTCGCGAATCGAAACTGAGATCTGCCAGAAATTCTGGAAAGTAGAAAGAATTCTCTATAATTCATATTCACAAATAATTTTTATATACTGACCTTAATAGGGTCTAAAATACTGAACAAAAACGGGGTAACAAAAAAGACAAAAATATTCTTCATGCCTAAAATCAACTAGGTCATATGTAACACATCCAAATTATAACAAAATGTGAATATGGTATACTAGATGTCCAAGCAACATGGTATAGTGTGTTTGAAAAGTATACAACGAGTTATACTACAACGTACAAACCCATCAAACATACATGATCATACAACACCTCATAATTCACGAACACATGCATGTATACAAGAATTGATTATCTATAAGTCTAAATTCATGTCGTGTGTATAATGAGACAACTACGGACGGATCAACACATAGAGATAAGATATAACAGGGGTTTTGCATAAGAATTGTCTCTAGAATACAACTACACTACAGGCGGTATTTAGTACTTATATTACACAATAAAAATAATTCAAGTTACTTACCTTATAGTTGACGATGGAAGAGGAGACGGGAGGAAGGCTGCTATCACGGCGGCATGATAGGGAGTAGGGGACCAGGGGGTGCACGGGGACGGCGACGCTGTTGTGGTCGTAACGGCAGAGCGATGGCGGGAGGCCACCACCGCTGCTGTGACGCGACAGAGGAGGAGCATAGGGGCCGCCGAGGTGGTCGGGTTGATGTCTGTCGCTGACTGCTCGAGAGGAGGAGGGAGGAGGCTGAACGGGGAAGAAGAGCAAGGCGGCTGGGGGTTAGATGATTAGGGTTTGCATAAGCACCGTAATAGGGAGATGAATATATAGGGTAGTATATATATATGAGTATGTTAAGGTTTAGAAGGGGTGACAGGTTTGGGGTAAATGGGTAGAGTAGTTTATTGGGTTATAGGGTTTGTTAAATGGGATCCAATAGAGTTTTTAGGGTTTAAAGATCCAACAAGAATTAGAATAGGATTTAAAATGAATGAATATAATAGGACATGAACAATTAATAATGGGGATCAAAAATAATAATGGCCCGATCAAATAGAGATGAAATAATATGAGACAATTGGATCAAGAAGATCAAATTAAGAGATGACAAACCAAATAGATGAATATATTGAAAAAAAGAAGATCCAATACATGGTTCAAAAAGAGACGGAGAAATACAATAGGGATAAATACCCAAAAGAAAATACAGAAAATGGAAAACAGGGGTTACAAACCCTACCCACCTAATAAGAAGAATTTCATCTTCGAAATTCAAACAAGAAGTACATAGGGTAACCTCGAAAAGAAAAGAAAGAACAAGACAAAAAGCTACACAAACAAATGAGGAACTTTTGCTGAATCTCCTACTTCAATTCCCAAGTCGACTTACCACATCAACTGTCCTGGTGATTAACTCCGAACTCAACAACTTCCTCTCAACAATTTCATCCTAGCACACTGGTGATCTGCACTTCCGCCCATAAAGTGCCTCGAATGGTGCAACTTTAAGACTGGCCTGAAAGCTGTTATTGTACGAGAACTCTACGAGATGCAAATGGTCCTCCCATGATCCACCAAATTGCAGCATACATGACCTCAACATGTCCTATAGAGTCTGGATGGTCCACTCTGACTGTCCATCCAGGGGATGAAAAGTTGTACTATACTTTAATTTACTCCCCAAACTACTCTGAAGACTCTCCCAAAACTGAGATCTGAATCTCATATTCCTGTTGGATACAATACTGACTGGAACCCCATGAATTTTGACGATCTCTTGCATGTACTTCTCAGCTAGGATCTCAGAAGACTGTCTGACTCGGAAGGGAATGAAGTTTGCACTCTTCGTCAATCTGTAATCCCTGTTTTTCATTTTATGTATTTTTGGGTGTATTTTTTTTCTTTTTGTGTATTTTTTCCTCATTATATCTCTTTTGGACCGTATATTGGATCTTCATTTTCAATATATTCATCCATTTGATTTTCGCCTTTATTTGATCTTCTTGATTCAATTGTCAGTCCATTGTTTCGTCTCTGTTAGATCGAGCTTGTATTTTTTATCCCCATTATTATTGTTCATGCTCTATTTTATTTATCCATTTTTGTGCCCATCTCATTTTTATTTGGATCTATTATTTTCTTAACTCTATTTAAAACCCTATAACTCTATTCTTTTGGATCCTAAAACCAATAAAACCCCCTTTACCCATTATCTACTCAAACCCGTTAACATCCATACCCGTTACACTATTTTACCCATCAGCCATTTTCCCCTATATCACCTAACCCTAGCCCCCATCTGCATGCATATATATACCCCTATATATATATTCAAAACCCTATCATCTAACCTAGCTGCCATATTCCATACTCTTCTTCCCCTCTCTCTCCCGTGTGCAACCTCTCCCGCTCATCTTTCTCCCCCTGGTCCCCTCCGGCTATCTCCCTGTGCTCCTGTGCCACGCCTCCTTCCAGCACGCCGCACACACCACTACCCCAGTGCCGCTCCCCTGCTTCTCTTCCGCAGTCAACAGCGACTGCGGCACATCCCAACAGCAGCCGCAGCAGACCCCGACAGCCACCTCCCGACGCCGCCGACACACCCCCCCTCGCTGCTCACCCAGAGGCACCATCCCCTGTGTGCTCCTCCGATGATTGACCGCAGCGGTAGCAAGTCCCCGAACGCTCCTCTTGTGTGCATGTGTTGGGTCTTATGGGTTGTGCCGTTCGTTCCCCGTGCACCGTCCGCCTCTTTCCTTCTCTTGGTGTGCGTGATTGATCTCGTTGTGTGTTCGTGGGTTCGTTCGTTCGTTGAGTTCGTACTCGGGAATCCGTTTCCATTATTCTTGTTCTTGCACCGTTTTTATCGTCGACTATAAGGCAAGTAACTTGTATTTTTTTGTTGTGTAATACAAGTACTAAATACCGCCCATAGTGTAGTTGTGTTTTAGAGACAATTCTTGTGCAAAACCCCTGTTATATCTTTCCTCAATTGTGTTGACCTTTCCGTAGTTGCCTCATTACACACATGTCATGAAATAACTTAGGGATAACCACTTCTTGTTGTATACATGTATGTCGTTCGTGATTCATGACTTGTTGTATAATCTTATATGCATGATGTGTTCGATGTAGTATGACTCGTAGTAGACTTGTAAAATACCCTATATGCCTATACCATGTTGCCTGGACATCTAGGACACCCTATTTCATGTTTGGTTATGTTTTGGATGAGTTTCATATGATCTAGTTGATTTTGTACATGAAGGATATTTTCTGTTTTCTCGATACCCCGTTTTTTATCAATATTTTAGAACCTATTAAGGTCAGTACATGAAAATTATTTGTGAAGATGAATTATAGAGAATTCTATCTACTTTCCAAATTTTCTGACAGATCTCGGTTTCGATTTATGAGTTATAACTATTTTACTACAGATGTGTTTAAAATTCTAGATTTTGTTTTATATGAATTCTGTATGGTAAATTATTTTTCTACTGATGTTAAAAATAATATTTTGATTCAGTATTTTGCCGAGTATAACTAGACTTGATTGGGATTAACCCCTAATTTTTTGTGGATTTAATTGAAAACATTTATACACTATTCTATGCTTGCAAACAACTACTATGAATTTTCTGGCTGTTTAGTAAACAACCTTAATTTCGACCTGATTCTATTTGCTGTCTATAAAAACTTTATGAATATGAATTATAGCCTACTGCATATATTTTATCACCCTTTTGACGGATCTGGATTTTGATTTATATTTTGTGAGATATTGCTGTTTTAGTACTGCAGTGTTTATGATTCCAGATTTACAAAACTACTGTATCTTGCTGCTTTCTGATTTTACTTGACTATTCTATCTATGTTGGAAAATTATGAAACTTTATTTTCTGTTACTAAACATACTAGGGAATACCCCAGATTTTTCGTGGATTTAATTAGGAAGTTTTCATGCTATTTTCCTATTTAAGAATACAAACTTCTTATTTCTGGCTGAACACGTTTTCTAGACACAAACCTGTTTTGAGACTTGATTTTGTGAAATACCATATGACTTATACATATTTGCTGGATTCGGCTGGGAGTCTATTTTCCAGATTCTCTTACGAATCCAGATTTGTATTTCTGTAGCAATAAAAATTCCAGATTTAGTGCAGTACTGTCTTGTTGTCCTGGACTAGAATTTTCGTTGTTCTATTCTTTTATGAGTTGTCTTTCACTGTACATGCTTATCCTTCATCCTGAACCTGTTACTTGTTCATACCATGTTATTATTGCTCTGTTTTGTACACATGTATGCCTGTTTAATAACAATAATAAATAACCAAGCCGGGGTTAAGGGAAAGACCTTAGTAGTGGACAATATAGGTATGTGTACTCAGAAGGGGCCCGTGTTTCTCATTACTTGCTGCCATATTTTATGACTACATAATTCATGCTTGCTATTACTTGTTGTCATGTTTCATGAATACATGATTCATACCTGTTATTACTATATGCCGCCATGTTTTATGACTACATGATTCATGCTTGTTATTACTTGTTGCCATGTTTCATGATTACATGATTCATGCTTGATACTACTACTTGATACCACGAGTTCACAATTACATGATTCGTACTTGTTACTTGTTACTTGTTACTTGTTACTTTTTACTTGATGCCTGAGTACACGGACCTATAGAAACCCACCACTAGGCCTAAGCAAAATTTGCATGTAAGTAGCAACCATGTGGTAAAAGTTTGGGACGCATGAAGTGCTACCTAGATAGATTTAACACAAGATTTGAACATGATCACTTGACACTTACTACTTGTACATGATACTTGATACTTGACACTTGCTACTTGTTACTTGTACATAATACTTGACACTTGACACTTGCTACTTGTTACTTGTATATGACACTTGATACTTGATACTTATTACTTGTTACTTATTTACATGATACTTGTTCACTTGACACTTGTTACATGCCACTTGCACTTTTCATCTTGCCATACTAGTTGTTCTATTTTGTTATCATTTCTATTCCATGCTATATTTTCTTTCGCTGTTACTCTATGTAGTTTATTCTTTTCCTGTACTTGTGTCTGCACTACAAGCGGCCCGTAACTTGCATTGACGGATATTTTATTTTATTTTTCATCTTCCTGCAATTTATTAAATTGTATTGGAGATCAACTGCCAGATGGTATAGGTGATCGAGGTTCTAGATGCTGGAGTTTTGCTATTATTATTATTTCCTGTTGCTTATTTGAATAATGTATATGTTACTTGGATTATTTGTATTGGGCAATGTGACCCAGGATTATAGACTTGTTCAGATCTGGTTTATCTGAGATTATTAAATTTTATTTCAAGTAAATTCCAATTGGTATATTGATTCATATATGCATGTGTGGTTGACTTCTCTTGCTTCCTACTCTGACTATTCTTGTAAAATATTGTAAAGATACCGACAGCTTGTGGATGATGAAAATCATTCCCTGGACTTAGTCACATATCCGTATTCCGTATCTCCTTTTTGGGAAGCGGGGCATGACACAATCGGTCGACAATCACCTAAATCGCATTGTGACCCTTAGGACTCCTCGGCAAAGCGGTCACAAAATCCATAGTGATGTGTTCCCACTTCCACTCTAGAATGGGAAGCGGTTGAAGAAGTCCGGCGGTTCTCTGATGCTCTGTCTTCACCTACTGGCAGATCAAATACTGAGACACACACCGAGCCACAACCCTCTTCATACCATGCCACCAGAAATAAAGGTTCAAGTCCCGATACATCTAGTACCTCCAGGATGAATAGAATGCGATGACTGGTGGGCTTCCTCAAGCAACCTCTGACAAACTTCACCCTTCGGGACACACAACCTGGACCCAAAATGAAGCGATCCATCAGCATGAATGACCATATCCATTTGGGAACCAGACTTAACTTTTGTCCTGAAACCCTACAACTGCTCATCACCAGCCTGAGCCTCTTTGATCTGATCAACAAGAGACGACTGAAGCTGAAGTACCAAACAACTTTGATCAGAACTCGACAACAACACATTCAACTCCAACCTCCACATTTGCTCAACCAAATCACTCTGCTGAGTCAGGAACACAGTTTTCGGTCTCCTACTCAAAGCATCTGGCACCAAGTTTACTCTACCAGGATGGTATTGCAAACTGATGTCATAATCGACCATAAGCTCCAACCAACGCCTTTGCCTCATGTTTAACTCCTTCTGGGTAAAAAAGTACTTGAGACTTTTGTGTTCTGTAAAGATCTCCACTCGGTCCCCAAGTAAATAATGTCTCAACAGCTTCACAGCAAAAACCACTGCCGCTAACTCCAAGTCATGAGTCGGATAGTTCTTCTCATGCGGCCTTAACTGCCTTGATGCATAAGCAACAACTCGGTCCTTCTGCATCAGAACTGCTCCAAGACCCTTACCAGAAGCATCGCAGTGAACTACAATCCGCCTGAACCATCTGGAATAGTCAACACTGGCGCTGACGTCAACCTGCCTGCTCTTCAACTCAACAAAAGCCTCCTTGCAAGCCTCAGACCAACAGAACTTCTGATCCTTCCCTGTTAGCTTAGTCAATGATCCTGCTATCTTCGAAAAATATTGGACGAATTTCTAATAATAGCCAGCTAGACCAAGGAAACTCCTCACCTCTGAAACTGACTTGGGAACTTCCCAATCCTTCACAGCTTCAACCTTGGACGGATCCACAGAAATACCATCTCCCAAGATAATGTGCCCCAAGAAGGTAACCCTGTCGAGCCAAAATTCACACTTGTTGAGTTTTCCATAGAGCTTATTCTCTCTCAAAATCTGTAGAACCAACCTAAGATGCTCAGTATGATCCTCCCAGTTCCAAGAATATACCAGAATCGATGAAGACCACCAAAAATCTATCAAGGAATTGGGAAAAGACCCTGTTCCTAAGACTCATAAATACAGCTGGTACATTTTTGACCCCGAACGGCATCACAAAATACTCATAGTGCCTATATCTGGTCCTGAACGCAGTCTTCGGTAAATCAGTCACCTTCACTTTGACCTGATGATACCCAGAACGAAGATCCAACTTCGAGAAAACAACTGCTCCACCCAACCGATCAAATAAGTCATCGATCCTGGGTAGCGGATACCGGTTCTTCCCAATGACACTGTTCAGTTCTCGATAATTAATGCACAGTCGATGACTACCATCCTTCTTGTTGACAAAAAGGACTGGAGCACCCCATAGTGAGACACTGGGTCTGATGATCCCCAAATCAAGCAACTTCTGAATCTGCACTTTAAGCTCTGCTAACTCAACCAATGCCATCCTGTAGGGACTCTTCGATATCGGCGTCGTACCAGGCTGAACTTCAATATCGAACTCTACATCCCTATCAGGGGGTAAGCCATGCAACTCCTCTGAAAAAATATTCGGGAAATCCCGCACTACTAGAGGCGCAGCCTTACAGCCTGAATACAATTCTATCGCACAAACTTCCTGATCAACTGCAATCTCAGCTCGGCCAAGGAGCATCTCCCCAGCATAGAACTCAAACTCTACACGACCTGGAATCCAGAATACAACTTTCTTGGCACGGCAATAAAAAATGGTGTGGGATTCATCTAACCAATCCATACCGAGAATGACGTCGAATCCTGAATTCCCAATCACAATCAGGTCAGCCTTGAAATCTGTGCCACCAATAACCACGGGACTCTGTCTGCACTCCCGGGAACAAATGAAAACACCACCACTTGTCACAATGTTCCAAGCCTCTGGTATGATGCTGCACTCCAACTGATGGCAAGTCACGAAGCGGGAAGAGACGAAGGAATGGGTTGCCCCAGAATCAAAGAGAACAAGAGTAGGAAAAGAGAAAACAAGGATAACACCTAAGATAGAATCAAAACGAGAGGAAAAGAATTGATGATAAATGGTGAGAAAAACACAATGCAGAAAGATAATATCAAAGAATAATGCAAGAAAAATGAAAAGAAGCAAAGGAGAAACAACAAAACAACAAAAACAACAAAATGCAAAATATACCTGCAACAACACCCTCTGCTGACTCAGCATCTGCAGTAGTCAGGTTGAAAGCCTGACCTCTCCTGGGGGCAGCAGTCCTCGGACCGACAATCTGGCACTGCAGGGGAAAGCGGTGGCCTGACTGGACCACGAGCTGGGACTACCTACTGAACTGGACCCCAGGCTGGAAGAGCCATCCGCCGCTGCTGCGGGAAACCCCGCACTAAATGGTCAGCAGCACCACACCTAAAGTATCAGCAGTTGGCACGCCTACACTCCCTGCGATCATGCCCAGCCAATTGGCAGAAGTTGTAGAAACTAGCTCCCCGGTAAACAACAGAAGAGTAGGGAGTCGCCCTGACAGGATGGGCTGGGACAGGCCTCCGAATTGGCTCACTAGAAGGCCTAGCAACAATAGAGTGCGGAATAGTCCGCCGGGGAGGAGACAACTTGCCACGAGCCTACTCCTGAGCTCAAGCCGACTCAAGAGCCTCAGCATAAGTATGCAAGCAAAGGGAGACGAGCTGCACCCGAATGTCTCACTCAAGTCCCAATGTGAATCTACGAGCCCTGTCCTCTTCGTTTGCCACAAGAACGGCTGCGAAGTGGCTAAATCTGGTAAATTCTGCTGCATACTCATCCACAGACCTGGAGCCCTGTTTCAAGAAAGTCTCATGTTACAATATTGCATGGACAATATGTAACAAAATTTCAATAATAGAACAATGACCAACCTATTTCAGGGCCAAGAACTGTTGCTCCATTTCAACTCGAGTGCTGCTAGGGAAGAACTTCTCCAAGAAGCACCTAGTGAATGTGGCCCAAGTGACAGGCCATTCGAGCCTTTCGGACTCGGACCTCCACCAAATGTGGGCCAGATCCACCAACTGGATGGCTACCATATCCACTCTGTCAGCATCTGCAACTCGTGTTGCCAAAAGCAACTGCTCAGTCTGGATCAACCACTGTTTGGCCTCTAAAGGCGTCTCAGTGTTGGAGAATCTGTCAGGATGCAGCCTCATGAAATCTGTGACTGTACCCAGACGAGGAGGGAGAGCTGCCTACATAGGCACAGCGGAAGGCGAAACCCGAGCAGCTTCCAAAGCAGCCATCACAAGGTTACTGTGGTTTTGCTGCATATTGATCAACCGTTCCAACACATTGGTAACGACTTCAAGGCCGGGCTAATCTTCCAGAGAACGAGAAGTGGGACCTCTGTGAGCCATGATCTGCACAAAATAAAAAACAATTTGCATCCCGATCAAAGTTGATTATAATTTATTCATGTATGCATAGTCTGTGTACTGTTGAGCCAATCCCAGATCGAGCCAAGCTTGTCTTATATATCAGTCAAACTAATACATTAGCCAAACCTGGGCTCTGATACCACTAATAACCTTGTCAGGCCCCGCTTTTCAAAAAGAGAATACGGAATACGGATACATGACTAAGTCCAGCGAATGATTTTTATCATCCATAAGCTGTCAGGATATTTATAACATTTCACAGGAATAGCAAGAAGTAAACAAGGAGAAATCAACCACGCATGCATATATGAATCAATATACAAACAAGAATTTACTTGAAATAAAATTTAATAATCTCAAATAAATCAGATCTAAACAAGTCAATAAATTCGGGGTCATATTGCCCAATACAAAATTCATGTAGCAGATACATTTATTCAAATAAACAACATGAAATAATAATAATAATAATAATAATAATAATAATAATAGCAAGAACTCTAGAAACTAGAATTTCAGATCACCTACTCCATCGGACAGCCCTAATCTGCAATTTAGCGAATTGCAGGGAAAGGAAAGAGAAACAAAACGCCCGTCAATGCAAGTTACGGGCCGCTTGTAGTGCAGGCACAAGTACAGAAAAAGAATAAACAACATAGCATGGAATAGACATGGAAACAAAATAGAACAACTAGCATAAATCGTGAAGAATCAAGTAATGTGGTGAGATAACATGTATATATAACATGTGACAGGTAACAGGCATCATGCAAGTAGGTAAATATGTAACAGGTGTCAAGTAGTATGTACATGTAATTATGTATCAGGTCAGCATGTAACAGGTATTATGTCATGTCAAGTCTTGTATTTATTACTAACTAGGTAGCACTTCATGCTTCCCAGGTTTTTACCACATGGTTGCTACTTACATGCAAATTTCGTTTAGATCTAGTGGTGGGTTTCTATAGGGCCGTGTACTCAGGTGTCAGGTAGCAGGTAGTAGGAACATGTTAATGAATCAGATAGGTACACGAATCAACTAATTCATGCATCAACAAGTTCATGAATCAACAGGTAACAGGTACACGAACCAACAGGTCCATGCATCAAAGTATAAAGTACAACAGGTTCACGAATCCACAGATTCATGAATCAAACATAAAGTGCAACAGGTTCATGTATCAACATTAATCAAACATAAAATGGGAAACACGGGCCCCCTTCTGAGTACACATATATATATTATTCACTACTATGGTCTTTTCCTTAACCCTCGCGTGATTACTTGTTATTATTATTAAACAGAAATGTGTGTGCACAAAACAGAGCAAGAATAACATGGTATAAACAAGTAACAGGTTTAGATTGGAAGATAAACATGCACAGGTGATAGAGAACACATAACAGGGTAAGACAACAAAATTTCTAGTTCAGGACAGCAAGACAGTACTGCACCAAACCTGGGATTTCCGTTGCCACAAATATGCAAATCTGGATCCATCAGAAAATTTGAAAAATAGACTCTCGGCCGAATCCAGCAAATATATATGTCATATGGTACTTCACAAAAATAAGACTCAAAACAGAATTGTATCCAGAAAATATGTTCAGCCAGAAATCAGAAGTTTGTATTCATAAATAGGAAAATGCCATAAAAAATTACTGATTAAATCCAAGAAAAATCTGGAGGTATTTCCTAGTATGTTTAGTATCAGAAAATAAAGTTTCATAATTTTTCAACATATATTGAATAATCAAGTAAAATCGGAAAGCAACAGGATACAGCCAGTTTGTAAATCTGAAATCATAAACACAGCAGCACAAAAACGGCATTGCATTACAAAATATAAATCAAAATCCAGATCTATCAAGAGGGTGATAAAATAGATACAATAGGATACAAGTCATATTCATAAAGTTTTTATAAACATCAAGTAGAAACAGGTTGAAATTAAGGTTCTTTACTGAACAGCATGAAAATTCTGCATGTGTAGCAGTTGTTTGCAAGCATAAAATAGTTCATAAAAGTCATCAATTAAATTCGCAAAAGTTAGGGGTTAACCTCAGTCAAGTCTAGTTATAACCAGCAAAATATTGGATCAAAATATTATCATTAACCTTAGTATAAAAATAAATTATCACATAGAATTTGCATAAAACTGGATCTGGAATTTTCTACACATTTGTAGCAAAATAGCCATAACTTGTAACTCACAAATCAAAATTGAGATTTGTGAGAAATTCTGGAAAGTAGACATAATTCTCTATAATTCATATTCACAAATAATTTTCATATACTAACCTTAATAGGGTCTAAAATACTGAACATAAACGGGATAACAGAAAAGACAGAAATATTTTTCATGCATAAAATCAACTAGGTCATATGTAACACATCCAAATCATAACAAAACGTGAATAAGGGTATACTAGATGTCCAAGCAACAAGGTATATGGTGTTTGACAAGTCTACAACGAGTTATACTACAATGAACCTATCAAACATATAAGATCATACAACACCTCATAATTCACGAACACATGCATGTATACAAGAATTGATTATCTCTAAGTCTAAATTCATGTCGTGTGTGTAATGAGACAACTACGGACGGATCAACATATAGAGACAAGATATAACAGGGGTTTTGCACAAGAATTTTCTCTAGAATACAACTACACTACAGGCGGTATTTAGTACTTGTATTACACAAGAAAAAGAATACGGGTTACTTGCCTTATAGTTGACGACGGAAACGAAGCAAAGAGCGAGAATAACGGGAACGGATTCCCGAGCACGAACTCAACGAACGAACAAATACGAACCACTACCACACGAACCCACAACAACAATACACACCCACAAGATGCAACGACAGTGGGTGCACGCACCAAGAGAGAGAGACGATGGACAACGGCACGGCAGTGCTGGTTGCATCGTCGCTGTACTGCTGGCTATCGACGACGGAAGAGGAGACAGGAGGAGGGCTGCTATCATGGCAGTGTGACAGGGAGAAGGGGACCAGGGGTGCACGGGGACGGTGGCGCTATTGTGGTCGCAACGGTGAGAGGCCGCTACTGCTGCTGTGATGCAATGGAGGAGGAGCACTGGGGGCGCCGAGGTGGTTGGGTTGCTGTCTGCCGCTGGCTGCTCGAGAGGAGGAGGGAGGAGGCCGAACGGGGAAGAAGAGTAGGGGCAGCTGGGGGTTAGATGATTTGGGTTTGCATAAGCACAGTATGAGGGATATGGATATATAGGGTAGTATATATATATGAGTTTGTTAGGGTTTAGAAGGGGTGACGGGTTAGGGGTAAACGGGTAGAGTAGTTTATTGGGTTATAGGGTTTATTAAATAGGATCCAATAGATTTTTTAGGGTGTAACGATCCAACAAGAATTACAATAGGATTTAAAATGAATGAATAAAATAGGACATGAACAATTAATATTGAGGATCAAAAATAATAATGGCCCGATCAAACAGAGATAAAATAATATGAGACAATTGGATCAAGAAGATCAAATTAAGAGACGACAAATCAAATAGATGAATATATTAAAAAAAAAAGAAGATCCAATACACCGTTCTAAAAGAGACGGAGAAATACAATAAGGATAAATACCCAAAAAGAAAATACATCCAAAAATACAGAAAATGGAAAACAGGGGTTACAATTAATCAGATTTGGGTTATATCGGCTTGACTCAATAGTATGCGCAATACAGTAATCACATGAATAATCGATAACCAACTTATGATATGGATGCTAACCAATTGTTTTTTAGTGCAGAACATAGTTAGGATAGGTGCTTCATCTTCCCGTGCTGGGGATGATCAGTCTGATAAGCCCACTATTGCACAGATGATGCAAATGCAGCGTGAGCACAACGAACTGATGTTGCGGATGTAACAGGAACATAATGAACATTTGAGAATGGCTTACGAAGCTGCTAATAGGGAACCCGTTGTGCCTGTCCCCATGTTACCGCCACCGAGACCTGGTAACGTGGCTGATTTCATGAGGATCCATCCAGGCAAGTTCTCGGGCACTGAAGGTCCACTTGAAGCCGAGCAATGGCTTATCAGGATTGCTCAGATATTGACTGCAGCGCGTATAGCAGATATCGATCGTGTGGATGTGGTGAGCATCCAACTTGTTGATCTTGCCCATATCTGGTGGCAAGCTGAGGCTGAACGATTGGGGCGACCCATTCCCTGGGCGACCTTCACTGAGAGCTTCCTCACGAAGTTCTTCCCTAATGCCACCAAGAATGAGATGGAACGACAGTTTGTTTCTTTAACTCAGGTTCGTCAGATAGTGTTTATTTATGCTTTTTCGTTGTTATTTCATCAAATACCGATGTTAAATTAAACAATATCTTGAATCAGGAGAGTCAGACCGTGGACAAGTACGCTGCAGAATTCACTCGACTAAGTCATTTTGCCACTTCCATGGTGGCGAATGACTAAGATAGAGGATGTCATTTCCTGTTCGGCTTGGATATTGAGATTCATGATCATCTTGCTACCTTGTGACTTCGTTCTTATGCTGATATCCAGGATGCTGTCAGAATTCAGGAGCAGACTTGTATGAGGAAGCGTGCTATTCAGCATTCTGCCCTGCACCTTGTTGCTGCTAGGCCTTCAGGAGGGCCTATTAGGTGGCCAGTTGCACCCCCTCCTGCTAGAGCACTGCCATACCTACCTGCTAATCAAAGGCCACAGTTGGTTTTCTCATACTGCCGGAAGTCTGAGCATTTGCGCCAAGATTGCAGGATAGCTAATCGCCCATGCCTTCTGTGTGGAGGCAATGATCATATGGTCCATGATTGCCCTAAGTCCAGGCCCCAGGCACCAATTGGAGGTTCTACTCTGCAGGGGGCACTTGTTCGTGTTCAAGGTGGTGCACCACTTCCTCCGCAGAGGCAGATTTTTGACCAAAGGAGATATGCTCCTAAGGGTAATCTTCCTGCAGGTCGTGGTCAGGCCTACAACTTGACTACACAGGATGCTAAGACTGCTTTGGGCATTGTTGCAGGTATATCTTTAGTTGTTTTTCATTTTTGTATTCATTTTGTATTTCATTTTTTATTTCATTTTGATTTCGTTGCTATTTTGTGAATCTATCCTATTGCTCATTCATGTTATCTTTTCCATTCATATCTGTTTGTGCATTTTGGTTTTTGCCTTTTGTGTTCTCACTTTGACTTCTTTCTAGGCATCATCCTTGTCCATTCCTTTCCCGCTCATGCTCTTTTTGACTCTGGTGCTACTCATTCATTTGTTTCCTCCCGCTTTGTCGATCTGCATCACTTGGCTAGCAGCGCTATGCTGGTAGCTTAGAACATTACTACAGGTAGAGGTGTTATCGTGTGTTCTCAGATTTATGAGCAGAGTCCCTTGGTTATTGGTGGTATTGATTTTGTTGCCGAACTGATTGTCATCAGCAATTCTGGTTTTGATGTTATTCTGGGGATAGATTAGCTTGGTGCCACTCATGCTGTGATTGACTGCCACAAGAAGAAGGAGGTGTTTCGTATGCCAAGACATCAGGAATTTGATTTTTGTGCCGGTAAAATGCCGCTTGCTTGTGTTGAGAAGTTGGCTAGTCAGGATGTTGAGGTTATGGAGGAAGTGTGTGCTGATGATGTTGTCGCACCGTTGGTTGTGCAGGATTTTCTGGATCTTTTTCCTAAGGAATTGCTGGGATTACTGCCAGATCGTGAAGTGGTGTTCAGTATTGATGTTCAGCCAGGAACTGCTCTAATCTCTAAGAGTCCGTACAGAATGACTCCTGTTGAGTTGAAGGAACAGATTCGGGAGTTGTTGGATAGAGGTTTTATCAGGCCAAGTATTTCGCCTTGGAGAGCTCCTGTTCTGTTCGTCAATAAGAAGGGTCGGAGGTTGTTATTGACTACCGTAAGCTCAATAATGTCATAGTGAAGAATAGGTATCTGTTGCGAATGGTTGACGACCTATTTGACCAATTGGGAGGCGCTTCTGTGTTTTCGAAGCTGGATCTTCAATCTGGTTACCATCAGGTTAAAGTGAAAGCCGAAGATGTACAAAAGCCTTTTTCTCGTACGAGATATGGGCATAAATTCTTGGTGATGCCTTTTGGAGTTACTAGTGCTCCAGCTGTATTTATGAGCTTGATGAATCGGGTTCTCTCCCTTTCTAGACAAGTTTTTGGTGGTGTTCATTGATGATATTCTTGTCTATTCTCGGAATTGGGATGAGCATGCTGAGCACTCGAAGGTTGTTTTGCAAACTTTGAGGGATCATCAGTTATATGGGAAGCTTAGCAAGTGTGAGTTTTGGTTGGATTGTGTGGCGTTCTTGGACCATATTATTTCTGGTGATGGAGTTTCTGTTGATCAGTCCAAGATTTCTATAGTTAAGGATTGGCCGATGCCGAAGTCTGTATTAGAAGTTCGGAGTTTTCTTGGTCTAGAGGGTTACTACCGAAAGTTTGTTTAGGATTTCTCGAAGATTGCAGGGCCCTTGACCAAGTTGACTCGGAAGGATCATAAGTTTGTGTGGGATGAGTCCTGTGAAGAAGCCTTCATTGAACTGAAGAATCGGTTGACATCAGCACCTGTGTTGACTATACCAGATGGATCAGGAGGTTTCATAATCTACTGTGATGCTTCAGATAGAGTTTTGGGTGCTGTTTTGATGCAACAAGGCAAGGTTTTCGCATATGCATCTACGCAATTGAGGTAGCATAAGAAGAATTATCCTACACATGATTTGGAGCTTGCTTACGTGATTTTTTCCTTGAAGCTTTGGAGGCATTATTTACTTGGGGACCTGTGGAAATCTTCACTGACCACAAAAGTCTCAAGGATGTGTTCACTCAGAAGAAGCTGAATATGAGGCAAAGGCGATGGTTGGAATTAATGGCAGATTATAATATCAGTTTGCAGTATCACCGTGACAAGATTAATTTGGTACCTGATGGCTTGAGCAGAAGACCTATTGATATGGTTCTTACTGAGCAGAAGGAACTGGTGGAAGCTATGAGGAGTTTGGAATTGGATGTGGTATTGCCTGGTTCCGAGCAGAGTTGTATGGTGCTTCAGTTGCAGTCATCTTTGGTGGATCAGATTAAGGAGGCACAGTCTGGTGATGTGCAAGTACAGCAGTTTCGAGTTGAGGTTGAGGCTGGTTCAAGGACTGATATGGTGATTCATGAGGATGGATCTCTCCACTTTGGGACCCGTCTATGTGTTCCGAAGGGAGAATTCAAGTAGAAGTTATTTTGAGAAGCTCACCGTTCGCCGTACTCTTTTCATCCCGGTGGTACAAAGATGTATCAGGATTTGAAATTGCATTTCTGGTGGCATGGTATGAAGAGGGATGTTGCAATATTTGTTTCTCAGTGTCTAATCTGTCAGCAAGTAAAAGCTGAACATCAGAGGACTGCTAGACTTCTTCAATCACTTCCCATTCCGGAGTGGAAGTGGGAGAATATCACTATGGATTTTGTGACTACTTTGCCTAGAAGTCCCAAGGGTTACAATGCCATCTAGGTAATTATGGATCGCTTGACGAAGAGTGCTTATTTCATTTCCTTCATAGTGGGTCAGTCCACAGAGAGCCTTGCAGAGAAGTATATGCAGGAGATTGTGAGATTGCATGGTGTTCCTGTCAGTATTATATCAGACAGAGATACTAGATTCATATCTCAATTTTGGAAGAGTCTCCAGAATAGAATTGGGAGTAAGCTGAAGTTCAGTACTGCATTCCATCTGTAGACAGATGATCAATCGGAGAAGACTATTCAGACCTTGAAGGATATGTTGAGGTCCTGTGTGCTTCAGTTTGGATAATCTTGGAAAGATCATCTACACTTGGTGGAGTTTTCATACAATAATAGCTACCAAGCTAGTCTTCAGGCAGCTCCGTATGAAGTCTTGTATGGTAGGAAGTGTAGATCACCACTGTGCTGGGATGAAATTGGTGAGAGGAAGCTTTTGGGGCCAGAGTTGATCACGAGGACTGTTGATGTAGTGGCCCAGATCGGAAGCATTTGCAAGCTGCACAGGATAGGCAGAGGAAATGGGCAGACATGCACAGGAGACCGTTAGAGTTCGAAGTGGGTGATCATGTGTTCCTCAAGGTGTCTCCATGGAAAGGTGTGATTTGTTTTGGTGGTAGGGGCAAGTTGAACCCTAGATTCATTGGTCCGTTCGATGGGGTGGAGCGAGTAGGCAAGGTGGCCTATAGACTCGCGTTGCCACCATCTCTTTCTAGAGTGCATGACGTCTTCCTTGTTTCTCAGCTCAGGAAATATGTTCGGGATGATAGTCAGTTTATTGACTATTCGGAGTTGTCGGTTCAACCAGATTTGTCATGTGAGATTCATCCAGTATCGATCGTGGACAGGTAGGAGAAGATTTTGAAGAATAAGGTTATCAAGTTGGTTCGTGTTGCTTGGAATCCTCACTCGCCTGGTGAGTCGACTTGGGAGCTTGAAAGTGTGATTCGGAAGAGGTTTCCCCATATTTTTGAGTAGTTCTTGTTCCTTCCTTATTCGGGGTTACCCTACCACCACTTGCTTAAATTTCGAGAACGAAATTGTATTGTAAGGTGGGTAGGATTGTAACTACCGTTACTGCTATTTTCATTTTCCCCTCTTTTTGTAATATTATAATTGTAATTGAAAAAATACCCTGTTTTCTTTCTTTCTTGACTATTTTAATTAAGATTTTGTTCATGAAATCCTTCGTTCTTGTTGATTGAGCTATTCTTGTTGTTCCTAATTTCTTTTATTAATTGTGGGTATTTTTATTTGAACCTATTGATTTAGATCTATCTCCTATTGAACCCTACAACCCAATTTTATTTGTTCTTAACCCAAAACCGATATTATTAGATTCTAAATCACTAACCCTGTACTCTAATTGTACCCTATAAATACAACTCTACTGCAAACCCTAAAATTGTACACAATCGAAACCTAGCCGCTTATTCTCTCTCCTCTCTCCTCATGTTCTCTCCCTCTCTGCCGTTTCCCGCCCAATCCACTGAACCCATTACTGGGTTCACCTTCTCCGGCACCATCTCCGGTAAGCCCCCTGTCCTCCGCCTATCTCGTCGACCCTTGACCTCCGGCGACCCCCCCCCCCCACCCTCTGTCCTTGACATTAACGGCCAAAACCCCCCACCGATCTCCCCTTTTGCTCCTCCACTTCGTCGTCAAGCACCACAGGCACCGCCCCTGCCTCGGTTGCGCCGCTCGACCTCGCCGTTGACCTCACCTCCACTGGTCGCCAGTGTCGCCGCCCCCTTGGCCTGGCCGTTTTTGCTGCTATCTCTTGGTTTGGTTGCTGAGGTTGCTGAGTTTTCTTCTTGCTACTATTGCTTTGGGCTCTTTGCTTTTGCACGTATAATACACATTAATTTGCTAGTTAGTGGGTTCATCGCTTCGGGATCATTATCCCATTATTCTTGGTATTCGTTTTCACTGTCTATAAGGCAAGTCACTGTCCACTTGAATTTTTATTGTATCAAATTCAAGTTTTGTTGAAACTCTTGCAAGTAGATCCCTTGTTTATCGTATTATACATCGTTCATCTCTTTCGTTGGGTATATTGAGGGTTTACACGAGCTAACCCCAATTTACTTGACATCATGCATCTTTTGACTCCAAAGATTGAATCTTTCATGTGTGCATATAGAATTGATAATAAGGTTGTTCATATAATTATCACACAAATTAATTATTGTAGAAAGAATTGCTAGGTTGTATGTTGTTTGATCGATTGATGGTTGATTGATGTTAAATTTATGTATGAATGTGTTCTTAATTTTATTTACCAAGTTTTTATACCCTTCATGCTGATTGAGAAGTTTATCGACTAGTAGAATTGATACCCTTCATGTTTAATTAATTTATTTCATGAAACTACACAAAACCTACATATTGCTTACTGACCAGTATGTTGACTGCTATTTTTGAAATAGTAAATGATCTTAAAATGAATAATTTTCTGAATAAGAATTATAGTCTTATCTTTCTAGTTTTCAGAACATCTTGAATTTTTGAAATCCGAGTTGTGTAGCAAAAGATATACCCGTTTTACAACAGTTATGTTTTTATCTCAAGATTTTCAGATTCTCTTATCTTGCATGTTCAAACAGTGAAAAGGCTGATCAAATGATAAAATTTAACTCTGAAAATTTCCAAATTGCTGCTTAACTTGTTTAGGGATTTAGAAAATATTTTTAATGAATTTAATGTTGAGTTTTTACTAATTCTAAAAATAAAATAACATCATGTCGAAATTCTTCCTGAACATGAAATCTGTAAAAAATGGAGTGATTGACCTAGCTACTGTTGTCGGATTTTGAACTTTAAGTATGCGTTGGAACCGTGTAGAAGTCTAGTTTCTAGAATTCCTAACGGATTCGGTTTTTGATTTCTAAAATAGTGGGAAACTGCATTTTTGTACATACTACTATTGCTGTCTAGAATTTAATATTCCAGTTTTTAATAGTTTAATTAATCCTATATCATTGTATTGCAGGAATCCAAGTGTGTATGTTGTATTGTATGATCCTAATGTCCTAATGTCATCATTCTAATTGTCCTATTTCATGTTACCACCTTATCGTTCCTTTATTGTTATTATTGTTCACCCCATGTCTCAAATTGCATATTGTATTATTGCATTAATAAAATAATTAATAAGCCGGGGTTTAACGGAATGACTTAAGAAGTGAATAATATAGTGGCTGTGTCGGCCAGTATTTATCGATTGATTGTGGAGTGCTGACTACGGCACCCCAATCTTTCGTGTATTGCATCAATGAATCGTATCAATAAATCGTATCAATGTATCGTATCAGTGAATTAGTGAATCATCATAATGTATCGTGCAACAATATTGTATTGTATCAGTGATTATCATACCGACACATGACCTATAGAATTCACCACTAGGTCGAAACGAAATTGATGGTATGCATCGAACCTGTAGTATGGGATGCAGTAGTATGTGCATTAGTTAGGATTAAAATGATTAATAGACATGAGGATTGACACAACATCGACATTATATATTGTACATCATTGTTCCTATTGATACCAAATATTGTTTAAGTGTTATTGATACCATTGAATATTGTTATTGAATATTGAACCATTGTTTATACCAATGCATCATTTACCATGATATCTGTTGCCGCTGAAATCGGTGTGGAGGCAAATAGATAGATTTGTGGATTCGAGGGAAGTTGACTAGTCAAACCTGAACCACTTTGTCAGAGTTTGACCGAGATTCTCTTGCCGTTGAACTGCAAAAAGTGCAAAACACTGGGATTGATTCCGGTGACGCACCCTCCGACGCTCTTGTCAGTAATCAGAAAGATTATGAAAGAGCTTTGATTGGCAAAGGATTGATTATCTGGTAACAGTGGGGGATGGGGGGTATTTATAGCCGCCTTAGGAACCAGTTTCGGGATAAGATCAAATCCCTACTTCCTAGTGAATGGATAGAAGTGATTCGGACCGTTGATCAAGGACAATCATAAACCCTAATTCTCTCCTATCCAGCTGGACTGGGTTTCTTGCGGGTTGAAACCTGCACCAGTAAGACGGATCCGTTTATGGGTTATTGGGCTTTTGGAAAAAGGCCCAGTTCCCATTTCAGATCCGTTTGTAGATGAAATTACCATTTTACCCCCCGAGCTTAAAGATTCGTGCCTGATTTGGACGGTTCCGATTTAACCCTATTTTTAGCCATATCACGAGCCCCCCACTCCCGAAGACTGAGTTTGATCAGCCTTTGAGGAGTAGTTTTACTGTTTTAATGGCTTGCGGAGTTGTATCGGAGTCCAAATGAGGGGTGTCAAATCTTTATACGAGGTATTATGGTGATTTTCGGAGTTGGTTGCGCACTTAAGGTTGTTCTTGAGCTGTCCTGGACTTTTGGTGATTTTTCTTGATTTTTTATTTATTTTTCGGATCGTTTATTCAATTTTGCGAAGTGGTGATCTATTTTTTGAGAGCATTAATTAATTATTCTAAGCCATAATTATTTATCCAGGGGCTCAAAAATACTCCCCCGAATTTATAACTATTTTTTAGAATTTTTAATTAATTTTCCCAAATTTTTAATCAATTTTTTGCAATATTAAATAAATAATTTGAATTTAATAAAAAAAATAGATTTTAAATACCATTTATGACGTGGTAAGATCTGGACCGTTCATCAGCTAGCAGCGTGAATATCTGAGTGATCTGAAGGTTCGAGTGCCTCGGCAGCACTTTTCTCCGCGTGTGGAGGTCGGTGTCTCGGTGTCTCGGTAGCTCGGCATAGCGCCTCGGTAGCTCGGTAGCTCGGCGCTTTGTAAGCTGCCGAGCTACGTGGCTGAATCTGGAGCGTCCATCACGATGTGAATCACGATGTGCACGGCTCAGATCACGAGAAAACGTGATTTTGTCGTTTTGTGGTCGTGGCAAAATCTGAGCTGCTCATCATCTTGTGGCACAAATCTTGGAACAATCTGACGGTTTAAGTAGCTCGGCAGCATTTTCTCCAAATGTGGAGGTCGGTGCCTCGGTAGCTCGGTAGAGTGCCTCGATAGCTCGGTAGAGTGCCTCGGTAGCTGTCGAGCCACGTGGCTGAATTTGGAGCGTCCATCTGCGTGCGAATCTTGATGCAGGAGGCTCAGATCACGAGAAAACCTGATTTTGTCATTTTGTGGGCGTGGCTGAACCTGAGCCTCTCATCATCTTTTGGCACGAATCATGGGACAATCTGACGACCCAAGTAGCTCGGCAGCATTTTTCTCCAAATGTGGAGGTCGGTGCCCCGGTAGCTCGGGAGAGTGCCTCGGTGGCTCGACGCTGTATGAGTTGTTGAGCTACGTGGTGACATCTGGAGCGTCCATCAGGGCGTGAATCTTGATGCAGGAGGCTCAGATCACGAGAAAATTTGATTTTGTCATTTTGTAGGCGTGGCTGAATCTGAGCCTCTCATCATCTTTTGGAACAAATCTTGGGACAATCTGACGTCCCAAGTAGCTCGGCAGCATTTTTCTCCAAATATGGAGGTCGGTGCCTCGGTAGCTCGGTAGAGTGCCTCGATAGCTGCCGAGCCACGTGACTGAATCTGAAGCGTCCATCTGGGCATAAATCTTGATGCAGGAGGCTCAGATCACCAGAAAACGTGATTTTGTCATTTTGTGGGCGTGGCTGAATGTGAGCCTCTCATCATCTTTTGGCACCAATCTTGGGACAATCAGACGGCCTAAGGAGTTCGGCATCATTTTTCTCCAAATGTGGAGGTCGGTGCCCCGGTAGCTCGATAGAGTGCCTCGGTGGCTCGGCACCTCGTGAATTGCAGAGCTGCATGGCTAAGTCTGAACCGTCGCCGCCCTTCTCTATTATGTCGTTTAGCCTTCCTTAACGGGCTTGAGGGGGGGCCCAAGAGTTAAAAAGGCCAAGAGTCGCCTCTTTCACTATAAGTTTTCACCCCTCTTCTCTTTCTCTCATTCTTTCACTTTTCACTCTCAAAATTCACTTTCGCTCTCGAGTCGCTCTGTTAGCGGAGATTTTTGCTTAACAGTGGTTGCGTTAGCTATCGCGGCAGGCAAGGCAATTTCCGACGAGGTTTTTCCGACCGAGAACGTCACATAAAGGTTAGTATATATATTCTCACTCACATATATATACCCTACGAGATGTCACGAGCGTCCTCGGGTAGTGTGGCTTTTTCCTCGGGAGGTCGGAGTGATCGGCAGTTAGTTCACGAGGAGGGGGAAGTGCGGAGTGCGAGGGGGAAAGAGATAATAGGGTCGTCCGCGGCCAAGCCGACCTCTTCGCTCTTCAAGGAGAAGGGGAAGGAGGTGGCTAGGCCAGTGGCCATCGAGACGGTGGTAGAGACCGTGAGACGAGCAGGAGAAATGGGTTGGCTGCCGACAGTGGTATCCAGCCACGAGGGGATCAGGCAGTACACCGGCGAGCTACTGACCAAGGCCGTCAATGGACGCTCGGGAACGTACAAAGAGAATGAACCAAGGGAGGTTACCGAGGTCGACGATATCCCCTCGGTTCTGACGGAGAGGGACTTGCTCCAGATTCGGAAGAGTTTTGTCATTCCTCCGGAGTATACATTAATCCTCCCCGGTCCCGGGGTGCGAGCGTGCACGGCCTTCACGCCCGACACTTGCGTCTTCGCCTATGACGCGCTGAATGCCGGACTATGCCTTCCCCTCCACCCCTTCGTAACCGAGGTGCTTCGGTGGTATGGACTGAGCCCGACCCAGTTCATGCCGAACATATGGCGACATGTGCTTGGATTTCTGCTCCAATGCCGAACAGCGAAGGTGGAGCCTCAGCTCGTCGTCCTCAGGAGCTTGTACTGGATCAATCGGATGAGCAAGACCGAACACCGGTACTATCTATCGCATCGGAAAGGCGTCAAGTTGATAGAGAACCCAGACTCTATCAAGTCGTGGAAGGGTAAATTCTTCTTGATCCGAGGCCCTTCGGTGTGGGATTTCCTGACCCGGTGGAAGGAGGACGTGCCGAAGTATGCAAAGACCGAGCCGGTGTTGACTCCGGCCGAAGCAGAGGTTGCGGTGAAGCTGGTCGGCCTCCCGATGTTGAGTTGGAGGGACATGACCGAGGAGGTGCTCCACGGGTCGGGCCTTCGTCCGATCGACCCGATTACGCTCCGGACATCTCTATTTCCTTGTTTACTTCCTGTTATGCATTATATTTTCTAACTTTGTTTTCTTTATTCGATAGAGGCTCCGAGCATGGACTTTAGGGAAATCATGGCCGAGCAGAACAAGGCCTCCAAAGCTAGGAAGAGGAAGAAGATGAGTGCGGGGCCTTCGTCTGGCCGACCAGCCAAGACGCCTTCTGCCGCGGTCGAGACCGTCGACCTGGCTTCTCCTTGGCGGTCGGCCTCGGCTGTTGGTCTTCTTCAGCCGACCCCATCTGATCCTTCGGGCGAAGGCTTCTCCGTCTTGGTGGCTTTGGCACTCGAGGCCCCTGCCCCTTACCGAGCAGGCCAAGGCCATTCTGACCGAGGGTCACAAGAAACTGTTCGTCCCTGACTGGCGGGTGATGAACCATGACGATTTTTTAGGTGACTCGGCGATGAGCATGCAGGCTCTTCGTCATCTCCCGACCCCAAAGGACCGGGATGCACTGAAGGCAGGGACGACAGGCGATGATGCGCTCGAAATAGCTCGAGCGACCATGTCAGTAAGTATCCTTAGTTGATTTTGATAACTCGAAAATTTTCTAACTTTTTGCTCAGCTCCCATTGCATTTTAATTACTTCTTCTTGCAGATCACGTGCCACTTCAGCCACCTTCTCAAGTAGTACGCCGAGCAGGAGAAGGAGTTGAAGGTCGCTTGCGACAAAGACCGAGCGGAGAGGGCGAGGGTCGTGAAGCAGTTCGAGGCGAAGCAGCGCCGCTCGGATGCTTTGGCGGCACAGGTTGCCGACTTGGAGGCGGCCTTAGCACAGGCGAAGGAGAAGGTCACCACGGAGGTTGCTAAGGCAGCCGAGGAGAGGGCCGAGGTGAAGAGGGCCCTGGAGGTCGTGATGCGGCAGAAGGACGAGGCCATAGAGGTGGCAAGGGTAGAGATAGAGGCCGAGGCCAAGAAGCACATAATGGCCAACATGGAGTAGTCCTATGGCACCGTGCTCGAGCACGTCGAGGCTCGAGTCCCCGACTTCGACAGGTCGGGGTATGAGCTGTGGGGTCCGGTCGGCGAGGAGGACCCGGAAGCCGAGCAAGAGGCCGAAGGAGAGGAAGGGGAAGAGTAACAAGGTGACGATGCTCCAGCTGATCCCGAGGCCGTGGTGGTGGAGGGAGGGGGCGACGAGGCTGCGGTCGACCCCCAAGCCATAGTTGCAGAGGAAGGGGAGCCATCCACCGAGGTGCCCGTTGCCGAGCTACCACCTAAGGTGGCCCCTTGATCTTTGTTGCCTTGTATTTTTTCTTCTCTTTTTTCATGTATCGCCTTGTAGCGGACTGGCCACCGCTTTTTTGTTATGAATGAAATTTTGCTTTCTTTGACTAAGTGTTGGGGTCGATCTTGTTTTGGAGACGTCTTGATTTGAAATTTTTCTAAGGGCTGAAAATAATTTTGTTTTGAAATCCAACTAAGTGTTGAGCACCACTCACTTTAAAATCTAGATAAGTGTTGAGAACAACTCGCTTTGAAATCTTGCCAAGTGTTGGTAACAACTTTCCTTTGAAATTTAGCTATGTGTTGCTCGAGCTTAGTATTGTTGTGTTCTTTCAGATCGCCGAGTTGCGTCTAGCAGAGGCATCGCCAAACACGGTAGCGGCTGAGGTCTCTCGTCTCCGAGCTGACTTAGGAGTGACAAAGTTGGCCCTTTCTCGCAGTCGAGAGTGTTGTCTCAAGAGCGAGTTGGATCTAGACCACCTCAAGCTAACGATGTTGAAGCGTCTCTCCGAGCTGAAGCAACTAAAGAAACGAGCTCGAGAAGCTCCTCCCGAAAGGGAGGTGGAGTCTCTTCGGCAGGCGCTATTTAATATCACGGTGGAGAGAGATGAACTGTTAGATAGCAGAAGACGAGCTTTCGGCGGGGAGAGAGGAACTAATAGCAGCGATGGGCAAGTTGACGGCGAAGCTTGACGAGCTGAAGAGGGTTACAGTCGATAAGAGCATCGAGGTTACTCATCTCCGTCGAATTATTGCCGACGGCTCTGGTGACACAGGCTCTGCTCAGCTTCCTTGCTTCAAGATAGCCGTGAAGGACGACTCTCTGAAGCAACGAATCATCGAACTCGAGACGGAGGTTGCTCGCCTCAAACCATAACCTGAACTGGTTAATGTCAGAAGCACGTCGTGTACTCGTGAAGAGAGCGAGAGAGGAATTTCCTTTTACGAGCTTGCGACTCGCTCGCCTGTTGCTTGATAGAGCCCTGGCGATGCATAAAGTGGGGTGGCTGCTTCGTCGAGCGAAGCCTCAGCCGGCACAATGCTCAGAGACACTACTAGGCTCGTTGGCTTGGGGACCTCAACGAGTGCGGGATCGCAATGACAGGGTGTTCGCCGTCCCCGCTTGTCACTTAAGAGGAACGTTCCTCTTCCCAGGAGTCGTTAAAGTAGTCTTGTAATTTTGGCTTTTCAAATTTTGTAACTCGTCGTAGAGAATAGTAGCTGGTCTTGTAATCTGAGTTTAAACTTTAAACTTTATAGAAGTGAAAGCTTGTTTATTCTTTTGTGCTTGTGTGTTTGTGTATTTTGTTAATCATCTATTGTTGTAGGGATACTTCTAAAGGGCTGACCACTTCTTACTCGCTTATGAGCGAGGAGTAGAAGCGGAGTCGAGCCAAGCTTTCAACTCCGAACTCTTTGTTTGAGTAAGTTTCAACGATTGTGGGAGCAATTCCGAATGGCGAACTACTTCTAACTCGCTTAAGAGCGAGCTTGCGAAGCGCAATCGAGCCAAGTTTGGACTCCAAACTCATTGTTTGAGTAAGTTTCAACGGTTGTGGGAGCAGTTTCGAATGGCGAACCACTTCCAACTCGCTTAAGAGCGAGCCTGCGAAGCGGAATCGAGCCAAGTTTTGGACTCCGAACTTGTCATTTGAGTAAGTTTCAACGGTTGTGGGAGCAGTTCCGAATGGCGAACCACTTCTTACTTGCTTAAGAGCGAGTCTGCAAAGCGGAATCGAGTCAAGTTTTGGACTCCGAACACGTCGTTTGAGTAAGTTTCAACGGCTGTGGGAGCAATTCCGAATGGCAAACCACTTCTAACTCGCTTAAGAGCGAGTTTGCGAAGCGGAGTCGAGCCAAGTTTTGGACTCTGAACTCGTTGTTTGAGTAAGTTTTAACAGTTGTGGGAGCAGTTCCGAATGGCGAACCACTTCTAACTTGCTTAAGACCGAGTCTGCGAAGCAGAATCGTGCCAAATTTTGGACTCCGAACACGTCATTTTTGGAACACACCTCGAATTTTAAACAGAGAGATAAAACGATCACAAAATAATTGCTATGCAAAAGAAGTTCTTTATTCATAATTGCTTAATCGGTCGCTTCTAAGTTGTTGGCCATTATTACAATGGGGAAATAAAGAAACCAATACAAATAAAAAGAAGATAGGCATGGCCCGACATTTGATGGTACTCGGAGAGGCATTCAAACACCCTCTTGGTACTTCAGTAAATGGTCGGCGTTCCATGTTCTTGGTATCTCTTTGCCTTCGAGGTCTTCAAGACGATATGCTCCTGGCCAAACAACCTTGGAGACCTTATATGGTCCTTTCCAATTCGGGGCTAGCATGCTTTTTTGGCTGGGGAACGAGACGGATAGCTTTCTGAGGACTAAGTCCCCCTCCTTGAGATCTGTGGGGTGTACCCTTTTGTTGTAGGCCTGCTCAATTCTTCTCCGATAGTTCTCTTGGCAAATCGAAGCTCTTTCGTGGAGCTCATCTATGAGGTCCAAATTGGCTCGGAGCTCCTTGGCATTCTGCTCTTCATTATATGCGACTAGACGAGGTGATGGCAAACCAACTTCTAAAGGGATTACGGCCTCGGAACCGTAGGTGAGATTGAAGGGCGACTCTCCCGTGGGGGTCCTCTTTGTAGTGCGGTAGTTCCACAATACGTTAGGAAGTTCCTCAGCCCATAAGCCTTTGGCCGACTTGTCTAGTCTCTTCTTGATGCCTAAGAGGATCTTCCTGTTGGCGTTCTCTACTTGGCCATTGGATTGAGGATGGGAGACGAAGGAGAAGTGCTGCTGAATGCCGAGGTCTTCACATAAGGAGCGGAATGTTGTCCCCGTAAACTGTGTTTCGTTATCTGTTACTAGGACTCGAGGTATGCCGAACCTACAGATCACATTTTTCCAGAAGAACGGCTGCATTTTGTTCTCAGTTATAGTTGCCAGTGGTTCGGCCTCGATCCACTTGGAGAAATAGTCGATTTCCACGACTAGGAACTTGAACTGGCCTGGAGCTGGTGGGAACAGACCTAGCAAGTCCATCCCCCACATTGCGAAGGGAATTGGACTCGAGAGAGATGTGAGTTGTGCCTGAGGTAGGTGGCGGATGTTGGAGAATTGCTGACAGGGGCTGCAATGCTGGACATGTTGCTCGGCATCCCGAAGTAGGGTAGGCCAGAAGTACCCGTAGTTCAAAACCTTTCTGGCGAGAGACCTTGATCCTGAATGGGCTCCGCCTATCCCTTCGTGGAGTTCTTTTATGGCGTATAAGGCTTCTTCGGGAGAGAGACATCTCAAGTAGGGTCAGCCATCTACTTTGGTATTGGAGCGTTTGTATAAGACTCCTTCAACGAGGGTGTACCGTTATGCTCTCGTTCGGATTCGGCGATCTTCTTTAGGATCTTGGGGGAGGCTCCCATCTCTAAGGTACTCAATCAAAGGCCTCATCCATTTATCCTTCAGTTGGACAGGTAGCGACTCCATCGAGTCGGGGACTTCTTCTTCGATGCTAAGCCTTAGTAGAACTTCGATGCTAGGCTTTTTACTAGCATATCATCGATGTAAACCTCCATGTTCTGCCTGATCTGATTCTTGAAGACCTTATTGACGAGGCATTGGTAGGTGGCACCGGCATTTTTGAGCCCGAAGGGCATTACTCTATAGCAATAGAGACCTTAATCTATGACGAAGGACGTCTTTGGGATATCTAGGGGGAACATATGGATTTGGTTGTATCCGAAGAAGGCATCCATGAAGCTCAAAAGCTCATGGCCCGAAGTGACGTCGATCAAGGTGTCGATGCTGGGGAGTGGGAAAGGATCCTTGGGGCATGCCTTGTTCAAATCTTTAAATTCGATGCAAATCCTTCAACTTCCATTGGCCTTCTTGACCATAACACCGTTAGAGAGCCATTCGAGATAGTTGACCTCTTGTATGAACCGGGTTTTGAGGAGCTTCTCCACCTCTTCCTTTATAGCTTGCTGGCGCTCAGGGGCAAACTTACGCCTCTTCTGCTGGACCGATTTGGACCCAGGAGCGACACTTAGGTGGTGGACGAGGAGCTCTTTGAAAATCCCTGGCATGTCGGTAGCCGACCATGCGAAGAGGTCCTGATTCTTCTTTATGCACTGGACTATATCAGAACAGAGGGCATAAGGGAAGGTTTTGCTGATGAAGAATTTGTGGGTCGGATCTTGCTCCGAGAAGAGCACTTCCTCCAGCTCGTCTACCGGTTCCGATATAGGCTGGGTGTTCCCCTGGGGGATCTCAAGGGTCTCGAGGGAAAGGACGGATCCTCCGGTCGAGGTCATATAGCATTTGCGGGCCATCTCCTGACTTCCTCTTACTTCCCCTATGCCTGTCTTGGTGGGGAACTTCATTTTTAGGTGATAAACTAACAGAACGGCTTCTGAAGCAGCTAGGCCAGGTCGACCTAGAATCACATTGTAAGCGGCTGGGACGTCAACAACCATGAAGTCCATTGGCTCCGTGGGGGTAGTAGGAGTTTTGCCAGCGGTTACGTCGAGGGTTATAACATCTTCGATCATTACTGGCACTCCCGTGAACCCATGGAGAGTATAGCCAGCGGGTTTGAGCCTGTCCCGCAATAATTTGAGCCATCGGAAGGCCGCTAGGAAGAGGATGTTGACAGAACTGCCATTATCCACTAGAATCCTTTCTACTTTGAAGTTAGCCATGTGGAGGTTGATCACCAGTATATCACAGTGGGGGTTTCGGACACCCTCTAGATCTTCATCCGAGAAAGTAACCGGGACTCCAAGATCTTTGGGAGGGGGGAGGCTGTGCACCGAATTGACTTCCCTGATGAAAGCCTTTCGAGATGAGTTAGAGGTTCCTCCCATTGGACCTCCGTGGATGAGGTGCAAGATGCGCGCTTCTTCGAATTCGGGACTCGTCACGCCTCTCAGGCTGCTTATTAGTCCCCCTGGGGGGTGGAGGGAGATCGAACTGGTCTTTTCTTACAAATATCGAGAGCTGCCCTCTCTGAATAAGGGCTTCGATCTCATTCTTCAGGGCCCGACAGTCATTGGTGTCGTGGCTGTGGTCTCGATGATAGCGACACCACTTCTCCTTATCCCTCTTCTTCCCGGGAGTATTCATCTTTGGGGCAGGAGGCAGGATCCCTTCTTTCTCTACCTCCATCAGAATAGTTGAAACACTGGCATTGAGAGGGGTAAACTTTGCAAATCTGGGAGGTGGACGATGCTGACCCCCGTTGTCCTTCTGAAGCTTTTTAGCTCCCTCGTCTTCAGCGGCCTTCCTCTTATTTCCAGAAGAGGATCCCTCAAATGTGGGGCGATGTTCAGCCTCCTTCGCGCGGATGTACTTCTCGCTTCTGAGAAGAAGGTCAGAGAAATCTCGTGGGGGCTTTTTGGCTAGGGAGGACCGGAGATTGGAGTTGAGGACATTGAACTGGAAGGTGGCTGCAGCGACCAACTGGTCGAGGGAGGCAATGGATCTGGCTTCCACGGTAAACCGCTTGACATAATCTCTCAGTTTCTCGCTCTTCTTCTGATTAAGGAAGAGTAGTGAAATACTCGTCTTTTCGGAGCGGCGGCTGCTCACGAAGTGGGTTATGAAGAGGGTCTCAAACTGTTCGAAAGAGAAGATGGAGGATGGAGTGAGGCGGGAGTACCATTTTCGAGATGGGCCTTTGAGAGTGGCTGGGAAAGTTTTGCACAGGAGGGCATCGGAGGCTTGATGAATCATCATTAGAGTTTTGAAACTCTCAATGTGATCCATGGGGTCTGACTCCCCCGTATATGTCTCAAACTGCTGGGGCTTGAAGTTTGCTGAAACGGGTGCCTCCATGATGGTTCGAGAAAACGGAGGTCTGCTCGGCTGGAGAGTCCTTCCCCTCAGTTCCTCGTCTCTATCTAGTTGGCCGAGGCGCTTCTCCATTTCATGGAGACGGCGGTAGACAGCATCATCCCATCGACGGTACCTAGGTGAGCCTCTGGACTTGTCTTCAAATGAAGGGGAGCGTGGGGTTCGGCGATGGTAGCTCAGAGAATGATGAGGGCTAGGAATGTGATGGCGGTGGCTCGAAGCTTGAGGAGGACTTAGAGACCGGTGACAAGGGCTTTGAACCGGCTGGGGAGTGGGAACTCTCTGAACATTATTGTTGTTGTTTGGTGGGAGATTGAGGGCTTGCAAGATTGTTGCCTAGAACTCTTGGAATTCTGCTCGGGTGATAGGTCCGTTCTGGTCCCTCTGGGATTGTCGACCAGTGGGAGAATGATGCATTCTTCGACGGTACTCGTGGGACTCCCTCCGCCCCCTATGAAGAGGGGACCTCCTGTGGTCGCGACGGCAAGGAGATCGCACATTTGGACGTTCCGAATGGGAGGCTCCCTCTCGGGCCCGCTTTTCATCCAAACGGTGGCGAAGGTCCTCTTTCTTCCGGTTGACGATGATGTTGCGGAGGTTTTCTGAAGGTCGAGGATTATGGGATGCCATGGAGTCGGTGGAAGAGTTATGTACGGAGATATGGTCGTGGTGAAGAGAGTGCTTCTGAGGGTGAGGACGAGAGGTCCCTATACCGGCATTCTGGGGCTCGAGTTGAGCCCGCTGGAGCTGAGGGTTCTGAAGAGGAGGCGGTTCCTATTGCAGGGGTGGATCAAGCTGAGGAGGGAGTTGTCCCTGCTGCTGGATGGTTTAGAGGAGAGCCTCCTATTGCGGTTGAGGAGGAGTGGGTTCACGGTTGGACCCTCTAGATCTCAGTTTCCTTGGTGGCATGGCTGGAGGCGGTATTTACCGGTGGAAAAGGTTGGACTGCTATTCATGTGGTTCCCATAAACGGCGCCAATCTGTTGCCGCTGAAATCGTTGTGGGGGTAAACAGATAGATTTGTGGATTCGAGGAAAGTTGAATAGTCAAACCTGAACCACTTCGCCGGAGTTTGACTGAGATTCTCTTGCCGTTGACCTGCAAAAAGTGCAAAACACCGGGGTTGATTCCGGCGACGCACCCTCCGACGCTCTTGTCAGTAATCAGAAAGATTATGAAAGAGCTTTGATTGGTAAAAGATTGATTACCTGGTAACAGTAGGGGATGGGGGGTATTTATAGCCGCATTAGGAACCAGTTTTGGGATAAGATCAAATCCCTACTTTCCAGTGAATGGATAGAAGTGATTAGGACCGTTGATCAAGGATAATCATAAACCATAATTCTCTCCTATCCAGCTGGACTGGGTTTCTTGCAGGTTGAAACCCGCACCTAGTAAGACGGATCCGTTTAAGGGTTATTGGGCTTTTGGAAAAGGCCCAGTTCCCATTTCAGACCCGTTTGTAGGTAAAATTACCATTTTACCCCCGAGCTTTAGATTCGTGCATGATTTGGATATTTCCAATTTAACCCTATTTTTAGCCATATCAATATCGATTATTGTTATTGTCCCATTTTATTGATTCCTATTGATCCATTGAACTTATTGTTATTACTCCATTGTTTTTGGCTTTCTCTACTTGCTGTCCATGACTTGCTCTAAGGATAATTTTTCTCCGCTTTTTAGATGAAGTGTACATAGATAATGAAGGAGAATTGCTTGCTGGAATTGGAGAACAAAGATTCTGAAGTTTTAATGCTTTTAATTGTTTATTATTTTATTGAACTTAATGTATTGAGACATATTATCTATTTGTGATTGGATTATTATTTTATTAGGCTTGTGTCCCAGATTTTTATTATTGTTTCCAGACATTGGATTTTGTACTTGGAAGTTATATATTGCTTCATTTCTAGTATTATTGTTCATGAGATTATTATTATTTCTTGCGCAATTGTTCTGTATTGATTATATTGTTGAGTTGATCGATTAAACAGCTTATGGGTGACGTTAGTCATTCGCTGGGCCAATGTCATGTGCTCGTATTCCGTATTTTTGGGAAGCGGGGCGTGACATTTTGAGCAAAAGAATGCTATTGAGGAGATTATATCCGATATGCTTGATCAAGGAGTAATTAGGCCTACAAGCTCTTATCCGATCGGTTATGAAGAAGAGAGATGGATTGTACTTGATGCAATTAACCACCTTGCTCACTGAATGGTGGAAAACAATTGTGCATATGAATACTCTCACCAAATTCTAATACCATTTGGTGCGTTGCTACTTGCACTGTCGCTGCCTCCGCTGCCTTAGCACCACGTTTGGCCATTAGAGTACGGTTAGATGAAAGATTGGATTAGAGGAGAATGATAGAGCTAGGATTTGGGGAAGGAACCCTATGTTATAACGGAATCAAGAAATGTAATCAAGAGAGAGAGGCAGGATTTAGCTATCACAATCGCAACCCAAAACAATAGGTGCTCAGCTTTATTTATAGAATTCTTTTACGTGTAAATCACGTGTTCTTAGTTGAAAGAGACGAGTTAGTTAGGCCAGTATGTAATGGGCTCCACCTGAGTCAATGTCTTCCCTTAACATCCTTACATCCAACGACTCACACTAACTCACTTAACCTTTTTACACATAACCCTTACAACTCATGGACTGAAACGAAAATACAAAGGACTGAAACACAAATTTTATTACACTACAATTTCATACTCCAGCATCATCTCCTCAACTCCTCCTCTTCACTGCCTGATACCTAATGTGTAACACGTTCCTAGCTTGCTGGAATTTTACCATTTATAAGTTCAATGAAGAACTAGGGTTTTGATCAAGAGAGAATTTGGGGGAAATCAAACTAATTTCGTTAGCTATTCCCCTCTTCAGTTACAGCTCAATTTATAGGCGGTTATACACAGCTATAGGACAAACGCCAACCTGGCACGTGCACACATTGCCAGGTGCACACGTTGTAAATAAATGAAAGAAATAGATACAATTTGAAATTGTGCGTAGTGCACATAAAAAATCGATACGAACAGATATAGTAGCTACAATAGCCATTTGATACTAAACTATATCTCTGTCTCTACTCATGAACTTCCATGCCACTCAGACACCACCAACTAGTTAAAATATAGTAAGAATAAATTTGTTTATTCTGTTCCCTATAAATTAGGAAACAAATTCCCTCATCTCTTTCCTCAACTTAATCTTCTCTATTGTTCCATGAATGTAATGTGTATATAAAGAGATGCATAGTAAAAGAATAATAACAAGAAATATGATTTTCCCTCATATTTGATTTCAATAATTGCAATATAATATCAGAGCCAAAAATATCCTAGGCTATGTTAAGAAGAGGAAGTAGAAGATGCACTGTTCAGCCTTACCGATCACCGACATCTTCCTCGTCTTCGGATCCAAATCTAAACCCGAACCTCGAACCCCAAAACCCCGACATCATCCTACCAAACCCACATCCCCAGAACGCCCATCACTACCACCATAATCCCGACACCCGAACCCCAAAACCCCGACATCATCCATCATCTTTATCGACAGAACTTCCATCGCCACCACCGTAATCTCAAAACCCCAATCAACCAACACCACCACCGTACGTTGAAGCCGCTGCCGTCGAACACCCATCGCCGTCACCCAAGGATACTTTCGTTGCCGTTGAAAGCCTTCACCGCCGCCCAAAGCCGCTGTCGTCTAACTCTGGTGGCATAGTCAAAAATCTGATCAACTGTTGTGATTGTATCTGATCATACCAGATCAAATCAGATCTGTCGATTGCAGTTTGTTCTTTGTTGTTTTGTCTTTTATGCCGCTACCATTCTTTCGCAAAGCACCATGAAAATATCCTCAGAACCTTCTAATGCAGCTGCTATGGTGGCTTAGAAAGAGCTACCTAGGTCAATCTAGACCAACACTATCTTATGAGTTGAGGAAGTGTAGTCATTATGGCAAATTCGACCATACGGAAGCTCGCTGTTATGAGATTATTAGCTACCCGGAGAACTGGGATCATAGCAGGGATCCTTGAAAGAAGAACTGCAAACAATCCACTGTCGCTGTTAGAGTTGTCGATGGAAAACAGTGTTGGACACGCTTCTACATTAGTTACAGTTGCAGGTAATGATGGTAAGGTCTTTAATATTTCTGCCTCTATTATGAATAATGCATGGATAATTGATTCGGGTGCTACCGATCATATAACTTTTGATTCTAGACAAGTCCAAACCTTACAACCATCCACCAAATTCAAAGTGTCCACTACCAATAAAGATCCTACCACCGTTACTGGAGAGAGTTCCATATCTCTCACAAAAAAACTAACCTTAGATACTGTGTTAATTATGACATTCTTGAATTTTAACACATTATCTGTTTCTCAAATAACTACTGGCTTACATAATGGTTTTTTAGCCCTCCCATTGTGTGTTTAAGGATATTTTGACTCATAAGATGATTGGTTATGAGGTTAGACACAGAAAGCTCTATTACCTGGATTTAGAATATGAAAGTTCAAGCACGTTAACTCAAGCTCTATCTGTGGCACAATCCGAGGGGGAGAAGAAGAAATCATAGATTTGGCTGTGGCATCGACATCTAGGGCATGCTTCTTTTGGTTATTTGAATAATTATTTCCAAGTTTATATACGAAACTGGATATTTCTACCTTTCGATGTCATGTGTGTGAACTCGCAAAAAAGTCATCGTGTCTGTTTTCCTCCAAATCTAAGTAAAGCTCTCTCCCATTTATGATTATTTATTCTGATATTTGGTGTCCATCCAAAAACACTACTTTTAGAGGAGCAAAATGGTTTTTAACATTTATTGATGATTGTATTCGTATGACTTGGATTTGTTTGATGAAGTCTAAAAGTAAAGTTAGTGGTTTATTTCAAAAACTTCACAAGTGGGCTATGACGCAGTATATAGCGCAGATTCAAGTTCTTAGGAGTGATAATGGCGGCGAGTACCTGAGTTCAGATATGCAACAATATTTGGTGGAATATAGGATTGTTCACCAGACCACATGCTCGTATACACTTCAACAGAATGGGGTTACAGAAAGAAAAAACAGACACTTGCTCGATGTGGTCCATGCTTCCCTTTATTCAGGGCAACATGCCAGTCAAATATGCCACTCATGTATTGGTAGGGGGGATCTCTTGCTTCTGCTGCATACTTAATGTCACACCCCGCTTCCTAAAAGAGAATACGGAATACGAATACGTGACTAAGCCCAGCGAATAATTTTTATCATCCATAAGCTGTCAGGAATCTTTACAATATTTCACAAGAATATCAGGGTCGGAAGAAAGAAAAGTCAACCAAGCATGCATATATGAATCAAAATACCAACAAGAATACTTGAAACCAAAATATTATAATAACAAATAATCCAGATCTGAATAAGTTAATATCCTGAGCCACATTGCCCAAAATACAAATAAATCCAAGTAGCAAAATACAATTGTTCAAAATAAGCAACATGAATAATAATAGCAAAATATCCAGCACTAATATCTCATATCACCAACACCATCTGGCACCTGTTCTCCAAAATCTGCAATTAAACAAATTGCAGGAAGAGGAAAAAGAAAACAAACTCCCGTCAATGCAAGTTACGGGCCGCTTGTAGTGCAGGATACAAGTACATGGAAAAAAAACTAACTAATAACAAGGAATATGCATGATAACAAAATAGAATACTAGCATGGCAAGATGAACAAGTGTAAGTGGCATGTATTAAGTGTCAAGTAAACAAGTATCATGTGATCAGGCAACAATTATCAAGTGTCACGAATCAAGTATCAAGTAACCAAGTCTCAAGTAGTCAAGTACAAGTATCAAGTAGCAAGCGTCAAGTGATCATGTTCAAGTCTTGTATTTATTACTATCTAGGTAGCACTTCATGTATCCATCTTTTTACTACATGGTTGCTACATTCAAATAGTTTCGCTTTAGATTTCATAGTGGATCGTAGAGGGCGGTGTACTCAGGGACAAGCCTCAAGAATTCAAGTAACAAGTATCAAGCCTCAAGTATCAAGTATCAAGCCTCAAGAGTGAAGTATCAAGCCTCAAGTATCAAGTATCAAGCCTCAAGTATGAAATATCAAGCCAAGTCTCAAGTATCAAGCCTCAAGAGTGAAGTATCAAGCCTCAAGTATGAAATATCAAGCCAAGTATCAAGTATCAAGCCTCAAGTAAAATATCAAACCTCAAGTATCAAGTATCAAGCCAAATATCACGTAGGATCAAAAGATCCCCTTCCGAGTACATATTTCTGTATTTTCCACTATTAGATCTTTTCCTTTAAACCTCTGCTTGGTTATTTATTATTATTAGTGTCAAACAAGCATGTATGCGTCACGAACAAAACAAGTATAACATGGTATAATCAAGTAACAAGTTTAAGTTGCAAGATAAACATGTACGGGTGCAAAATAATACATAAAATGATAAAACAACGAGATTTCTAATTCAGGGCAGCAAGACAGCGCTGCACTAAAATTGGAATTCCCGTTGCTACAAATATGCAAACCTGAATCCGTCGAAAGATATAGAGAATAGACTCCCGATCGAATCCAGCAAATATATATAAGTCATATAGTATTTCCCAAAAAACAAGTCTCAAAACTGATTTGAATCCAGAAAACATGTTCAGCCAGAAATCAGAAGATGGTATTCAAAGTGAGGAAAACAGCATGAAAACTCATTAAATAAATCCACGAAAAATCTGGATTATTTCCTATATGTATAGTAACAGAAAAACAAGTTTCATAATTTTCCAACAAAAATAGAGTAGTCAAGTAAAATCAGAAAACAATAAGATGCACTAGTTTTGTAAATATGAAATCACAAACACTGCAGTACGAAAACAGCAATATCTCACAAACCATAAATCTAAATCCAAATCTGTCAAAAGGATGATAAAAATAGATATAGTAGGCTAACTTTCATATTCAGAAATATTTTTCAAACAGCAAGTAGAATTAGGTCGAAAATCAGGTTCTTTACTGAACAGCGAGAAAAATCTGCTAATATAGTAATTGTTTGGAAACATAGAATGGTTTGTAAAACTCACCAAATAAATCCATAAAAATACGGGGTTAATCCAAATCAGGTCTAGTTATACTGTGTAAAATATTGAATCAAAATAATACTTTTAACATCATGATAAAAATAGGTTACTCCACAAAATTCATATAAAACGAAATCTGGAAACCTCTCTACACCACTGTAGTAAAATAGACATAACTCACAAACCATAATTCGAAACTGGGATCCTTCAAAAGGGTTGGAAAATAGATAGAATTCTCTACAATTTTCACAAAATATTTTCAAATACTAACCTTAATACGATCTAAAATACTGATCAATACTAAAAACCGGCTAAACAGAAAATGTCTCTTACGTACAATATCCACTAGTTCACATAGAACTCATCCAAATCATAACCAAATACAAAATATAGTGTACTAGATGTCCAAACAATATGGTATAGGGTATTTTGCAAGTTCACAACATGTCTACCACAAATAACACAAACGATCACATGATATCATATGAACAACACGCATATATACAACAAGAGTGGTTAACCCTAGGTTATTTCATGTCATGTATGTCGTGAGGCAACTATGGTCAAATCAACACAATAGAGACAATATCAATAAGAGAATTCACACACAAATTGTCTCTAGAACCCAACTACACTACAGGCGGTATTTAGTAGTTGTATTACACAAAGAAAAGAATACAAGTTACTTGCCTTTTAACCGACGATGAAAACAGTGAAAAGCAAGAATAACGGGAACGAATTCTCGAGAAATGTACTCACGAACACACGAACTCCAAAAACGAGCAAAACCCACCAACACACAATCAACAGCAATGAACACAAACCCACGAACATAACTCGAGAAACACACAACCAAAACAACTCATGCAACCACTCACACAAGCAACCAAGAGAGAGAGGACGGGGAGTCGACGGCAACGGGGAACGATAGCACATCGAGGGAAGCTTGCTGTTGTTGCCGCTGAGTTGGCTTCGGCTTGCCGGCGTCGACTGGAGGCAAGGCGCGACTGGGAGGTTGACGCAGAGGGCTCGCAGTGCTACGCAGCTGCTGAGGAACGCAACAAGGAGGAGACTAGGGCAGGAGAGGGATGAGAATGGGGAGGACAAGAGAGAGCTAGTTGGGATAAAGGCAGGGGAACGAGGACGACTGCATGGGTTTAAATATGGGTAACAAAATATTAGGGTTAGGGGAAGAAGGTGGAGGCGGCACAGGGTGGCTAACGGGTCGAATCAAGGGGAAAGTGGGTTGGGTAATCACAGGGAAGTGGGTATATAGTAAACAGAGCATGGGTTAAGTACAATTAAATGGGTTTTGGGTAAAAATTAATTAATGGGTAGGGCTAAATATAAATGGGTATGGTTTAATTAGATTTGGAGTTCTAAATGGGTATTAGGGTTTAAAATAGGATTTGGGTACAAGCTCAAGGGAATAGAATAGGAGATGGGAACAGCAAGAGAACTCAAAATAGGACATAAACAAAAAATACAAATAAAAAAATGGCCCGATCAATGAAATGAAACAAAAGACGGACAAACGAATCAAGAACTCAAATAAAAGAAGACAAAAAAAATAAAAAAAATAAAAAAAATAAAATGAATATACTGAAAAATAAAATCCAATATACGGTCCAAGAGAGATACAATAAGAGAAAATACACTAAAAAGAAAAAAAAATACACTCAAAAATAAACAAAATGGAAATAGGGGTTATACTTAATCAACTGAGTTCCCTCTAGTATCATAAATTTCATCACACAGTTTCAGGCATTAACTAAAGCTGTGAATGCACCAACAGCTGTTAACTTTCTACCTCGTGTGTTTGGGTTTGTTGCATTTGTCCACCTTCATCAACACGAGCGAAATAAGTTAACTCCTTAAGCTATGTGATGTGTTTTCGTGGGATATGCAGGATAAGAAAGGGCATCGGTGCTATCATCCACTAACTCAAAGAATGTTTGTGACTATGAATGTTGTGTTCCATGAAAATGAGATGTATTTTTTCTTTGAGGCTGAACTTCAGGAGGAGTATCGAAGTGAAGTTCAGACTCGCGTATGATGAAGTGGTTACCATTCAAACTGAACAATTGGATACAAGGTGTGAGTAGTGACGAGGGCGAAAATCTGGATGTAAGTAGTGATGATCACTTGAATGATGTAAGTAGTGATGATAACTCGAAAGAAGATTTGGTTGAGGGAGAAGATCTCCACGATGAACTACTATCAGTGTCGAACCTCCTCCGAGATGAGCCGTCGGGATTCAGGCCTTCATTAGTGTCCTCTCCACCACCAGCACCGTTAGAACCGCAAAACCAATCATCGTTGTTGTCTAAAGCTCTAAGAAGAGAACTCCTGAATTGTACTACTAGAGGTATCCCAAAACCTACTAGTAATGTTAAGAATCCCATGAGTCATTATGTGTCCACTCATCGATCTTCTGAATCAAATGAGTCATTTGTGAATTAATTATCTGTTGTATCCATTCCTAACAATATGCAGAAAGCCTTAGCCGACCCAAGGTGGAAAGCAACTATGGATAAAGAGTTGAAGTCCTTGAAGAAGAATGAGACTTTGGATATAGTCGAACTGCCAGGTGGAAAGAAGCCGGTAGGATGCAGATAGATTTATACGGTGAAGTATAAGTCTGATGGTTCAATAAAGCGATATAAGACAATGTTTCCATATGGTACACCCAAACTTATGAAATTGATTATGATGAAACTTTTGCACCTGTGGCAAAGTTTAACACAGTTCGTGTTCTATTGCCACTTGCTGCAAATCTTAACTGATCGTTACAATAATTTGATGTGAAGAATGCTTTTCGCATGGAGAATTGACAGAAGAGGTTTACACGTATCTACCACCAGGATCAAACAGACCCGTCCAACATACTAATAAAGTATGTCGTTTGAAGAAAGCACTGTATGGTCTCAAGTAGTCGCCAAGAGCTTGGTTTAGGAGATTTACAAAATCAATGAAGACATTCAGATATTGTTAGAGTAATTCAAATCATACCCTGTTCCTAAAAGGGAAAGAATGTAAGATTATTGCTCTAATTATATATGTGGATGATATGATAGTAACTGTAGATGATTCTGAGGAGAGAAATGCACTACAAAGTTACTTGTCACATGAGTTCAAAATGAAGGATCTTGACCCTTTGAGATATTTCCTTAGTATTGAAGTTTCTCACTCTAGAAATGGTATATTTATGTCTCAAAGAAAGTATGTTATTGATTTGTTGAAGGAAACGGGAATGTCTGCTTGTCAGTCTATAGATACACCGTTAGAAGAAGGACTGAAACATTGCAATGATCCAGATCAGGTACCATGTGATAAGAAAAGATATCAGAGATTAGTGGGACGGCTGATGTATCTTGCACATATGCGGTTGGATTTGTCATATGCCTTAAGTGTGATGAGTCAGTTTATGCATGCACCTCGTGAACAACACATGGATACCGTGATGAGAATTCTGAGATATATAGAGTTTTCTCCAGGAAAAGGAATCTTGTTTGCAAAACATGGTCAGTTGAAGATTAAGGTATATACTGATGTCGATTGGGCAGGATCTGTTGTTGATGGGCGCTCCACTTCCGGATACTTTACCTTTGTTGGAAGAAATTTAGTTACATGGAGAAGCAAAAGTAAAATGCGTTGCAAGTTCTAGTACAGAGGCTGAGAATCGTTGAGTAGCATTAAGTATAACTGAAGTTTTATGGCTGAAACTTTTATTACAAGATTTATGGTGTGGTCCAAATGAGCATATTAAGGTGTATTGAGACAGTCAAGAGGCATGTAATATTGTTGCCAATCCAGTTCAACATAATAGGACGAAACATATAGAGATTGATAGATTCTTCATAAAGGAGAAATTAGATGAGAAAATTATTGAGATCTCTAAGGTAAGTCAGAAGATTAACTCGCGGGTATTCTTACAAAGACAGTTTCTGATCGACTCTTATTGAAATTTGTGGACAAGTTAGGCATGTTCAATATCTATGCACCAACTTGAGGGGGAGTGTTGAAATATAGTAAGAATAAATCTGTATATTCTGTTTTGCATAGATTAGGAAACACATTCCCTCATCTCGCTCATCTCATAAATCTTCCCCTAAATCTATTGTACCCCTTCTTTAAGAATATAATGTGTATATAAAGAAATGCACTATAAAAGAATAATAACAAGAAAATATGATTTTCCCAAAATCTGATTTCAATAATTGCAATACATTCAGCCACCAACCGTCGGCATCAACCCTGACAAAACATCGAAGCATTCAAGCATTCTTAGGGCCTGTTTGGTTGGAGGGGAATGGAGGGGAGGGGAGGGATTTTTTTAAATATTTCTTATTTGGTTCATTTTTTAGGAGGAAAGGGGAGGGGAATGGAGAGGTGCAGCATCCCTCTTGAGTCAATTTTGGCTCCCCTCCAATATTGGGAGAATTTGGATGGAAGAGAAATTGAGTCAAATTTTTGTATAGTGATTAGACTAAATTGCCCTTTAGATCTAAATCTATTTAATCACACCATTAAAATTTGTAATCACTCCATTTTAAATTTAAAAAATTAAATTTAAAATTTAGAAGAAAAAAACAAGCAAACAAACAAACAAAAATAGTGTGCATCAATGTTCATAAACCACCATATGGTTCAAAAGGGGACTCTGTTTTGAGTTCAGGACGAAAAAAGAAGCGAATGTCCGAGTGGTGGTTGATACTGACGATAAAGAAGAGCGCTGCTGCGGTGATGGTGATGACCTGGGCCTCCTTAGCCGACTTAGGATGAGGAAGAGAATTTTTTATGGTAATGATGATTCTTCGTTTGATTAATTACATTCTCCTTCAATCTAATGTGCAAGTTTACATTGTTGCATTGTGCAGTCATTATCTTTTGTTTGTTCATTTGGTAGTGAAGAAGAATTTCATAATATAGTGAATTCTCAACATGCACACAGCTGTAATCAGTCTGATAACTATCGAGAATCTTATTTAGATTATAGTTAGTATGAAGTAACTTCATATATATGCATGCAATAAGACAGATCCTATAGCTAGTATGATCTATGTAAGAAGCCTATACTTGCTTATGCCACATGATTATGTATGTTCAACTTTGTTTTGAGGGTATGATTATATCTATCCTTGTACTGAGTATCATTTCGCTTAAAGGACCTGATAATTAAAATTTTCAATCATTTGTTTCAGGTCAAGTCGCATAGAAGGTATGCTTCGATAATCAACACCATTACTTCCATAAAATTTAACTATAACGAAGAGAGAGGCATGCAAGATACTATTTTCCCAACCACCATAGCAGTCTCTACCCACCAGCTACAATCTTAAATCTGCAGCCAGCCAATTCCCTTCAATTTTCAGTAGCTGACCACTCATTACCTAATACATTATCAAGTTTTTGAAATGCTATAGTGTGTTGAACCAAACTCATATACAAGCTATGCTATGATTTTGCTTGCTGAACAAATCAACAGATAGAGGCAATATTAGCAAACTCAGATCTTCAAATATCAGAGACACTTGATGTTTTTTTGTGGTCGAGTTTTGCTATAAAATGTAAAAGGGTATAAAAATAATTTTATTATAACATCCCTTTCCCTCCCCCTTGTGAACCAAACAAGAAAATAATTATTTTCCCTCTCCTTCCCTTTTTTGAACCAGTCTTGATTAAAATCTCTCCCCTTCCTTTCCCTCCCCTCCCCTCCTTTAATCTTTTTGTTTACACTGTCTTAGTTTCAAATTTCCCACTCGAATCATGAATTTTGTTAAATAATTTGTCTTTCAAAATCGCTATTCGAATTATTGATAGAGTTGTGATCTTTTTCGTTCACATTGTATTGGTTTGATGTCTGCCATTCGAATTATTTATAAAGTTGTAATATTTTTTGTTTACATTGTATCAATTTCAAATTTGAAACTCGAATTATTCAGAGTTGTAATCTTTTTAGTTTAGAGTGTGTTAATTTCAATTTGCTATTAGTTTAATAAAAATCATTAAAAAAATGTACTGATTCCCAATAGATTCCAACAAGAAGAACCCTTGAGTCTATAAAATGAATCTCAGCAAAGTGGATTGACAATGAACCGAAAAGGACAGCAAAAAATCAAGAAACTGAAAATTTCAAGAGCTCGATTCAGATCGGAAGAAATGGAAATGAGTTCTGCACCAATCTGGTTCGAATCTGATCGAGGTAGTAAAATCTGCCTGGGAATTGATCGAAATTTTTTGTTGTTCGAAATGGAACAGAAACCCTAATTCTAGGTGCAGTGAAAGGCAACGAATTAATGGAATTGAAGAACTTACGGTGAAGAAGGGAAGAGAGACCGAGAGAGAGGGCAGTGAGAATCGAGTGGGTTGGATTTTGGTTTTTGCTGAGAATCACAAATGGCTTGAAAGTTTCTGCGGAGAAGGTGAGAATTGCAAAGGCTTTTGGTATTTATACCTCAGACCCTAAATTCCATCTAAATCCTATGAAATCTCAATTCTACCAAAATCAATAATTTTTTGAATACACCGAGAATTGATTGTGGTCATTTAAAATCTCAATTGAATACACCGAAAATTGAATAGAATCACTTAAAGTCTCAATTGAATACACTGTGACTTTTATAAACTCCTTTCAAATCCTAATTGAATACATTAGGATTTTCACATTCTTTTAAATTCTTTTCAAATTCCAATCCAATACACCCCTGTTATTCTTTAAGTTGTAATCTTTTGTTGGTTACATTGTAGGAATGAATAAGATAGTGCTGAATCATTTGGAGAAGTTGTATGTGTCGAATGCAGCGATGATTGTGAATGAGCTGGAGGTCCAGCACCCCGCTGCGAAGATATTGGATTTTGCGGGGAAGGTGCAGCAGGAGAGTGGGGATGGGGCAAACCCTACGGTTTCGTTTGCGGGGGAGTTGTTGCAGATTACGGCAAAGCTTATTCAGATAGGGGGTGCATCCTAACAAAGATTATTAGGAATTTTTTGCCGTCATAGGCCACTTTTTGAAAATATTCGCGATTACGGGCCAGTTTCAAAACTATTAGCGCTCGTGGGCTAACTTGTGCCACGTCAGTAGCGGCCGCTATTCTCATTAGCGATCTATTCATTTTGAATGTCGCTAATGGGAATAGCGGCCTATGTTTTAAATGTTTTTGAATTTTTTATTTGCTGTCGCTATTCCCACTAGCGACCTTAGTATATATAGGTCGCTGACGGGATTAGCGACCTCGAATGAATGTATTGAGACACTTAGCCATTCCTAAAGAGTTTTCCCCCAAAATTTAAAACTGAGGTCGCTATTGGGAACGACCTTAGTATACTAAGGTCGCTATTCCCAATAGCGACCTCAATAGGAAACACAATTTCATTGTTCTTTGTAAAATTTGCAAAATAGTCATACAACTAAGGTCGCTATTCCCAATAGCGACCTTAGTACAATAAAGGCCTCTAATCCGAATAGCGGCCTTAGTTTAAAAATAAATTGATTGTCATTTTTCAGAGAGCAAAAGCTCTCTAGATTTTGCTAAGTGTTAGAATACAGCTCATTAAAGGTCGCTAATCCCATTAGCGACCTCATATATACTAAGGTCGCTAGTGGTAATAGCGACGGCAAACATAAAATTCAAAAAAATTAAAACATAGGTCGCTATTCCCATTGAGAATAGCGGCCGCTACTGACGTGGCACAAAGTAGCCGAAAAATGCTAATAGGTGGGAAACTGATCCAAAAACACAAATATTTTCAAAAAGTGGCTTATGTAGGCAAAAAACTCGATTATTAGTGGGTATACCAAGGCTATTAATAAGGTTGGTAATTGATCTAATAGATTAATATGGTTTTGACTAGAATGCTTGTGTTAGTGTTAAATTTTGTGACTAAGGGGGGTTTTACATTTGTAGCAAATAGAGTTGCATTCTGGTAGTTGCAACCCAAGTTGCAAGTCAAAAGTAAATGACTTTACTTTTTAGTTGCTATAAAAAGTAGTTGCACTTCAAGAGAGGAAAGTAGCTGCAGTTGAAGAGAATCTTGCAACATAAGTTCCATCTTCATATTGGTTGCAACTACGATGCAGAGGAACCAGCCACCCTCTTAACTCATTTGTAAGGTATTTTATAAAAAAAATGAGCTATTTTCAGAGGGATCTGTAATGTGGACACTTCCTTGAAATTCGAGAATCAAAATTGGGTATTCATTTCTGTAGATACGATCTATATCATGAACTATTTGGAAACTAATTTCAGAAGTTTTGGTGCAATCAAGTGATCATAAAATTTCCTAATGTTCTTTTCTAAACCCTTAATTCTCACTAGTCGAATGTTCTTTAGGAAGGCAGGTTCTTTGATAAGCTATTTAAGTTGAGAATATGTTGAATCTAGAACGTACTTTACCTATTGGTGACATGCATTTGCGGCTTTGCCACAAGCAAAGATAAAACTGGAGAATAAAAAAATTTATTTTCATCTATAGTTGTCTTACCTGGTTATTTATCTTCAATATAATGGCAGCATATTTATTATTTATTTCCATTTTATGTTTTAAATTTATTAGTATTTTGAATCAGTACTTACGACAGCCATGATTCTTACATTCTTATCTTTTCATGAGAATGGTTAGATTGTGGAAATTCTTGAAGAGTTGGCAGAGAAGGGGTCCGAAATTATAGATGTGAGAAATAAAGATGAAGTTGTGTCTCGGCTTGGATCTACTGTTTGCTAGCTAGCAGTTTGGTTAAAAAGATATATATTGTAACCACTAATTACTGATGCGAGCACATGTAATTTATGCTTGTGATGCGGTTTGTTTTTGGGGAACGTGTGGATGCACCAGGCGTGAGTTCTTACTCGATTTGTATTGAAGGAGGAGACACCTATGCAGACGACCCTTGGCTGGGCGAACGGTACTGAGGTAGGCGGTATTGAGGTGGAGGCTGATGCTCGGCTCGGATCTTTGAGGCTCGGATCCGAGGGTCTTGTGTACCTGCAGACGGTCTCGAAACACCGGGGTTGGTCCCGGTGGCAAACCCTCCGACGATCTAGTCAGTCACTCAGTGAAAGTAACAGTAACTAGGGTTTTAGTGGGAAAAGATTGATTACCTGGAGAAGGAGTAGGGGTCTGGTATTTATAGAAGATGGTAACCGGGTCTGGACCCGTTTGGGGCCGGGTCTGGACCCGGTTGCTCGTGTGGCTGAAGCGGTGGAAACCCGGGCAGTTTAGGGCTGACGTGGCAGATGCCCGGGCGGTTTTCGGGCCGACGTGGCAGATGTCCGGGCGGTTTTCCGACGCTGACGTGGCAGATCTGGAGAATCAGGAGGTGCGCGCATCCTGAGGGGATCCTGTGGCCCAGGATGGGCCACGTCATTCCTAACCCATATCACAAGCCCCACACTCCTGTAGGGCTGGTGAACCAGCCATGTAGGAGTGATTCTTTGCCTTCGTAGGAAGAGCAGGGTGGATGTTGGGGTGAGAAAGTAGGATCTGCTATCTTCCGAAGAGGCCAGGGGGTAGGAGGAATGGATCCCTCATTGGAGCTTGCGTGGGAGACTGTGTAGAGGAGTAGGAGAGCAAGAGCGATGCTCGCCGAGGCTTGGGGGTCGGCAGAGGAGCCCATGGGGTCGGCAGACGAGCCCCAAGGGTCGGCAGATGACCACTCCGCTAGTTGGAAGAGCGAGGGGACGTCGACGCCCCCTGTTGGGGCTTGATTTGCCGAGGACTAGGGGTCGGCGGCCGAGCTCCAAGGGTTGGTGGACGATCCCCTCGCCAGTTGGAAGAGCGAGGGGACGTTGAGGTCGAAGTTTGTGGGAGGTCGGCTTACCGAGTGCATGGGGGTCAGCAGACGAGCCCCTAGGGTCGGTGGATGATCTCCTCGCTAGTTGGAAGAGTGAGGGGACGTTGAGGTCGATTTTGTGGGAGGTCGGCTTACCGAGTGCTTGGGGGTCGGCAGATGAGCCCATAGGGTCGGTGGACGATCTCCTCGCTAGTTGGAAGAGTGAGGAGGCAAGGTCTTCTTCTGGGGATCGATTTGTCGAGCACTAGGGGTCGCCAGACGAGTCCCTCGTGACCAGAGGAGGGCTCCTGGGGCTCGCGATGCTATCCGAGCTCCGAGCCCTTCTGAACGAAGGAGGATAGTTGGGGGCTCGCGGTGCTATCCGAGCTCCGAGCCTTTCTGAGTCAAAGGACGGTAGTTGGGGCTCGCGGTGCTATCCGAGCGCCGAGGCCCTCTGAATCAAAGGAGGGCAGTTGGGGCTCGCGCTGTTATCCGAGTGGCGAGCCCTTCTACATCAAAGGAGGGCAGTTGGGGCTCGCACTGTTATCCGAGCGCCGAGCCCCTCTAAATCAAAAAGGTTTTTATTGGCTCGTGCTTCCATCCGAGCATCGACCCTTCTGTGAAATAAAAGGGGAATTACTGGCTCACGCTTCTATCCGAGCGTCAACTCTTCTGTGAAATAGAAGAGGAATTACTGGCTTGCGCTTCCATCCGAGCATCGACCTGTGAAAATAGAAGGGGAATTACTGGCTCGCGCTTCCATCCGAGCGTCGACCCTTCTGTGAAATAGAAGGGGAAATTACTGGCTCGCGCTTCGATCCGAGTGTCGACCCTTCTGTGAAATAGAAGGGGAATTATCGGCTTGCGCTTCCATCCGAGCATCGACCCTTCTGTGAAATAGAAGGAGAATTGTCGGCTCGCGCTTCCATCCGAGCATCGTCCCTTCTGTGAAAATAGAAGGGGAATTATCGGCTCGCGCTTCCATCCGAGCGTCGACCCTTCTGTGAAAATAGAAGGGGAATTACTGGCTCGCGCTTCCATCCGAGCGTCGACCCTTCTGTGAAATAGAAGGGGAATTACTGGCTCGCGCTTCCATCCGAGCGTCGACCCTTCTGTGAAATAGAAGGGGAATTATCGGCTCGCGCTTCCATTCGAGCGTCGACCCTTCTGTGAAATAGAAGGAGAATTACTGGCTCGCGCTTCCATCCGAGTGTCGTCCCTTCTGTGAAAATAGAAGGGGAATTATCAGCTCGCGCTTCCATCCGAGCGTCGACCCTTCTGTGAAAATTGAAGGAGAATTACTGGCTCGCGCTTCCATCCGAGCGTCGACCCTTCTGTGAAATAGAAGGGGAATTACTGGCTCATGCTTCCATCCGAGCGTCAACCTTTCTGTGAAAAATAGAAGGAGAATTACTGGCTCGCGCTTCCATCCGAGCGTCGACCCTTCTGCGAAAATAGAAGGGAAATTACTGGCTCGCGCTTCCATCCGAGCATCGACCCTTCTGTGAAATAGAAGGGGAATTACTGGCTCGCGCTTCCATCCGAGAGTCGACCCTTCCGTAAAATAGAAAGAGAATTACTGGCTCGCGCTTCCATCTGAGCGTCGACCCTTCTGTGAAAATAGAAGGAGAATTACTGGCTCGCGCTTCCATCCTAGCGTCGACCCTTCTATGAAAATAGAAGGGGAATTACTAGCTCGAGCTTCCATCCGAGCGTCGACCTTCTGTGAAATAGAAGGGGAATTACTGGCTCGTGCTTCCATCCGAGTGTCGACCCTTCTGACTTGGTAGAAAAAAAAAGCCTTTTTTTGCTATAGAAAATGTGGAGGGACAGTGGGGTAATTTTACGCCTGTTGCTGACGTCATGGGCGCAAAGATCAAAGCTTTTCCAGATCTTGGTGGTCGTTGGATCTTGTCAGCTAAGATCTAACAGCCAGATTTTTTTTTTTTTTTTGCGAAAATTGAGGAGTGGCTTTTCCTCTTTAAAACCCCATCCCCCTCCCTCATTTCTTCATCTTCACTTGATTACTCTCTCCAATTTTTAACAAGAGCGGGAACTTTTCTTGCCGTCGGTGAATTTTTTGGTGACCGTAACTTCCTACGCTCCAAGTTAGTACTTTTTTCTTTAGTAATGTCGCGAACTCAGTCCAGATCCGAGGCTAGCTCATCAGGCCATTCTGCGGAGGAATCCGAGCAGGAGACGTCGTCGTCATTGAGCAAGTACAAGGTGAAGGAAGAAGTTCTGACTGATCCCGGGTCGGATGATGGGGGCGACGTAGTATTCGTTGTGTCCCCACTGAGGTCCAGAAGGCCGAGGAAGGAGCCCATGGATGAGGGTGACGAGGAGGAAGAGGATGAGGGGGACAGCGAGGACGAGGGGGAACAGGATCAGGGGGATGATGATGATGAAGAGGAGGGTGAAGGCACCGAGGTTGAGGAGGAGGACGAAGATGAGCAAGGTGCCGAGGGTGATGAGGAAGACGAGGGGGATGAGGTCGACGGACAGGAGGCTGCCCAAGGAGAGGCTGGCCAAAGTACGGCTGGGGACCAACTGGGGTCGGAGAAGATCTTTCACCACTTTCCCCTTTGTCTACGCCGTTTCCCGAGTGTAAGGCTCGCCCTCGTCGGAAAAAGAAAGTCATGACTATCTCCCACAGTCCTTCCTCACCCGATGGGTACGCACCGAGACCGGGTTTCGAGTTTCCCCGGGTTTCCTTCAAGAATCCAGGGTCGATTCGGATGTATCCTGATAATATTAAGGACATCGAACCGATCCCTCTAGTGCCGGGGGAAGACACTCGGGTGAAGATCCGCGCTGATAGCATCCCGAGCATTCTGAAGGCGGAGTACCTTAACATTATTAGGGCTGCCTACTATATTCCGCGGGAGTTTGAGATCTTCCTTCTGAGCCCCGGTATTCGGCCGACCACGGCTCTGGCGCCGGGGTATTGTATGTTTCCTGAGGATGCCTTCCTCTCGGGGCTGAGGCTGCCCCTGCATCCTTTTGTGAAGAGGGTCCTGAACTGGGCGAAGCTGTGTCCCATGCAGTACGGTCCAAACTCCTGGAAGCATTTAGTATGCTTCATACTGAAGTGCCAAGAGAAGGGAGTGAAGCCGAGGCTGACATTCTTCCGAGCTATTTTTGGGATTGGTTCGCTCGGAGATCAGGAGGGGATTTTTTACTTTTCGCCGAGGCCGCACAAGAAGGTTATGCACGGTTATCCGAACTCTATAAAGGGATGGAAAGAGAAATATTTTGTAGTTCGGACCGAGGGGTCTTGGGGAATTCCGACCAGGTGAAACTTCGTCAAGCCGAAGCACAAGCCTCCGAGGAAGAGTGACTTGATTGCCAAGGAGTGGAAGAGGGTGGAGAAGATAGTCGGGGGGCACAGCATTGCGTGGCCTCGAGTGACCGAGATACACCTTGCCCGGGCCGGACTAAGTCATGCCGACCCTAGTATGTCTCTTTCCGAATATGTTCATTTTCCTGCCTTCGTGTTAACGTTAGCTTTTCTTCTGTGTTTTTGTAAGGATGACGACTCAACAGGTTGACGCGAAGAAGTTATTGCTTGCTTTCGCCGAGAAGGCGAGGGCAGAGAAGAGGAAGAAGGCCGAGCAGGAGAGAATAGCGGCCGAGAAGCAAAAGTTGGCCGCGCAGACCGGGGCGTCTTCCCAGGTGCCGGCACCGGCGGCCGAGGAGACTTCCCCGGCGAAGAGGGCTAAGAGGCAGCACTCCCAGTCCTCCCATTCGTCGAGGGGGGCTCGGGATGCTGCGGGTGGTTCGGGCAAGACCGTGGAAGCCCCAGAAAAAGGACTCCCCTCTCTCCGTCCGTCTGCCGTGGAGATGGTGAGCAAGCATGGCACGCTGCCGTTTGCCCCAGATTGGTCAATCGTGCTGGGCGATTCTTTGCTTGACGAGCTTGTGGTGGTCAAGTTCGTCTCGAAGGCCGCCACTGAGTGCGATCGGATGGCCCTGGCGGTGCAGACGGCGGACCAGGCCTACATGCGGTGGTCTCAGGCCACCCTCTCGATAAGTGGGTTTGGCACTGTTGTACTTAATGACTTGGAGTTTTTTCTGATCTTTCTCTTTTTCGACCAGGCAATGCTCCATGGCCAGCACTTCCACAAGTGTTTGGAGAAGGAGATATACATCGAGAGGCAGAATGCAGAGAAGTACCTTCGTGACCTGAACAAGGCCACGGATGAGCTGAAAGAAGCTCGGGCGATGATTGCCGTCCATGAAGCCCAGATAGAGTCGCGCAGCAAGATCCACATGCAGGATCGGGAGGACCTTGAGGCGAAGATCGCGGCCGAGGCGGCGAAGGGGAAGAAGGCACTGCAGGAGATGGAGTCGGTGTTGGGGGAGACCATCATGGTGGCGCAGGACGAGGCGTACGAACAAGCCAAGTCCCATTTTAAACATATCTACCCCAAGCAGAATATGGACCATCTCTACTACGGATGGGCACCGAACCTTCCTCCCACCCCGGGGGGCGACGATGCGGGGGGCAATCAGGTCAATGAAGAGGTGCCAAACCCCCCTCAAGAATAGATCTTTTCTCTCTCTCTTTTTTTTGTTTTGATGTAAATGCCTTGGGCGGACTGGCCACCGCGGCCTTTGTATCAAATTTTTGAAAGAAATGAAATTTAGTTTTTGGGCCGATCCTTCCAGACTTGTGTTTTTTTGTAATGTTTGTTTTCGTCTTTTGATAGACGCACGGCACCTGTGTCGCCCTTCCCGTTGTTGCTGAGGTACCTCTAGATCGAGCGGGGAAGGAGGCCATGGAGGCAGCTTTACTTTGTCAATAGAAGCAAGCTCGCGACCGAGCCGCCGCCGTTAACTATTTTCTGAACAGGTCCAGGGAGCTCGGCCTGGAGTTGTCGCGCCTGAAGAAGGCCGTAGCCGACCGGGACTGGTGGGTTATCGAGACAGGCTGGTCCTTCTCGGATGTTTCGAGCGAGGGGTCGACTTCGGAGTCTTTTCTTCGTGAGGCCGTAGTCGAGAAGGAGCTGGAGATCCGCAGACTAAAGCTGGCGCTAGGCGCTGGTCTGATAGAAAGGGCCAGCCATGCGACCCCGGGGCGGTCTCCGATATTTCTACCTGATGGGATGCAGCCCGAGGATGCAGGAAGCTCGGTGGTGGGAGTGCCTTCCCGGGCCGGTTCGGCCGAGCGTGATAGGAGCCCCGAATTCGAGTTTCCAGCCGAGTATGAGTGAGTTGTGAGCTTTTTCCTTGTATTTGTACCGACGTTCATCGAGTTGTAAGCAATGAGTAATAAATAAAAACATTTGATTTTCCACGCTCTGATCATCTTGGTTGTTAAGCACGGTTGTCGGGCTGGTTGCGCAGTGGTCGGCTCCGAGATGACTTGTTGCAATGGGCGTGATGGTCGCGGCGTTTAGCTTTTTTCGATAAGCAATAATTGGTGACGTTTCGCATTCCCATGAGCATTTATGGCGACGTTTCGCCTTCCGCCGTTTCGCATTTCCAGATGCAATAAATGAGGGCCTCAGGGGGCTATATAATCCCCCACTCCCCTTGTTGGTTGTCAGGCAGTGAGCCGTCTGACTCGGGTGCCTGCCAAAGGCGGGCGCCCAGAGAATATAATATTTTTGAGTACTCCGAATAGGAGGCACACCGATCACCCTCGAACTATTCGGGGTTCAGGCTGTTAGCGCCGTGAGACCCTGGGTTGTTCGTTGGTGAGCGGTGGGCCGACCGATCGGTTCGGGGGTTCGGAGAGAGCTGAGGCATGATGGCTCTTCTGCCGTCCTCGAACAGTTCGGGGTTTTGGGCTCGTAAGGGCCGTAAACTCCGAGTTGTTCGGGGGCGAGAGAAGGGTTAGCTGAACGGCTCGAAGTCTCAGAGCGTTTGTTCCGTGACAGAGAGAGCAGCGGGTCGATGGCCCCCCTGCCATCCTCGAACAGTTCGGGGTTTAGGCTTGTAAGAGCCGTAAACCCCAAGTTGTTCGCGGGTGAAAGGGTGGTCAACAATTGGACTCGAGGCTCAGGGCGTCTGCCGAAGGTGGACGCTTTAAACCTTAATAAAATTTTGTCAACACACGGTTGTAGCTCGTAACCGAGCGTGGGGGTCGAGCGGCTTTGAAGAAAGCAGCGGCCTTGCTTCGGTTTGTTGAGCCCCCATGTTTGCGAGAACCTGTTGCAAGAGTAGCAGAGGGTCGCCGCCGAGCGTCAAGGTCGCAGTGCCTTGGAAAAGGTACCCGCCTTGCTCGGGGTCGACGCCGAGCTCCTGCCCATGTTCTCTGGAAGAGACGGTGCAGGGCGTGGCTGGCGGATGTCGCCTTGTACATAGGTTGATGAGCTTGAAGAAGCCCAAACAGAGCGAGGGACGGATGCTGAGCCCCCATACCAGCTAGAAAGACAATTGCGCATGTAGTCGAGGGTCGCCACCGAGTGTCAAGGTCGCGGTGCCTTGGAAAAGGCACCCGCCTTGCTTGAGGTCGACGCCGAGCTCCAGCACATGTTCTCAGGGAGAGACGGTGCGGGCGTGGCTGGCGGATGTCGCCTTGTACATAGGTTGATGAGCTTGAAGAAGCCCAAACCGAGCGAGGGACGGATGTCGAGCCCCCATACCAGTTGGAAAGACAATTGCGGGCATAGCAGAGGGTCACCGCCGAGCGTCAAGGTCGCGGTGCCTTGGAAAAGGGACCTGCCTTGCTCGGGGTCGATGCCGAGCTCCGGCACATGTTCTTAGGGAGAGACGGTGGGGGCGTGGCTGGCGGATGTTGCCTTGTACATAAGTTGATAAGCTTGAAGAAGCCCAAACCGAGCGAGGGACGGATGCCGAGCCCCCATACCATTGAGAAAGACAATTGCGGGCGTAGCAGAGGGTCGCTGCCGAACGTCAAGGTCGCGGTGCCTTGGAAAAGGCACCCGCCTTGCTCGGGATCGACCCCGAGCTCCAGCACATGTTCTCAGGGAGAGACGGTGCAGGCATGGCTGGCGGATGTCGCCTCGTACATAGGTTGATGAGCTTGAAGATGTCCAAACTGAGCGAGGGACAGATGCCGAGCCCCCATACCAGTGAGAAAGACAATTGCGGGCGTAGCAGAGGGTCGCCGCCGAGCGTCAAGGTCGCAGAGCCTTGGAAAAGGCACCCGCCTTGCTCGGGATCGACGCCGAGCTCCTTGCCCATGTTCTCTGGGAGAGACGGTGCGGGCGTGGCTGGCAGATGTCGCCTCGTACATAGGTTGATGAGCTTAAAGAAGCACAAACCGAGCGAGAGACAGATGCCGAGCCCCCATACCGGCTAGAAAGACAATTGCGCGCATAGCCGAGGGTCGCCGCCGAGCATCAAGGTCGCGGTGCCTTGGAAAAGGCACCCGCCTTGCTCGGGGTCGATGCCGAGCTCCGGCACATGTTCTCAGGGAGAGACGGTGCGGGCGTGGCTGGCGGATGTCGCCTCGTACATAGGTTGATGAGCTTGAAGAAGCCCAAACCGAGCGAGGGACGGATGTCGAGCCCCCATACCAGTGAGAAAGACAATTGCAGGCGTAGCAGAGGGTTGCCGCCGAGCGTCAAGGTCGCGGTGCCTTGGAAAAGGCACCCGCCTTGCTCGGGGTCGACGCTGAGCTCCCGCACATGTTCTCTGGGAGAGACGGTGCGGGCGTGGCTGGCAGATGTCGCCTCGTACATAGGTTGATGAGCTTGAAGAAGCCCAAACCGAGCGAGGGACGGATGCCGAGCCCCCATACCGGTGAGAAAGACAATTGCGGGCGTAGCAGAGGGTCGCCGCCGAGCGTCAAGGTCGCGGTGCCTTGGAAAAGGCACCCGCCTTGCTCGGAGTCAACGCCGAGCTCCAGCACATGTTCTCAGGGAGAGACGGTGCGGGCGTGGCTGGCGGATGTCGCCTCGTATATAGGTTGATGATCTTGAAGAAGTCCAAACCGAGCGAGGGACGGATGCCGAGCCCCCATACCGGTTGGAAAGACAATTGCGGGCATAGCAGAGGGTCGCCGCCGAGCGTCAAGGTCGCGGTGCCTTGGAAAAGGGACCTGCCTTGCTCGGGATCGACGCCGAGCTCCGGCACATGTTCTTAGGGAGAGACGGTGGGGGCGTGGCTGGCGGATGTCGCCTCGTACATAGGTTGATGAGCTTGAAGAAGCCCAAACCGAGCGAGGGACGGATGCCGAGCCCCCATACCGGTGAGAAAGACAATTGCGGGCGTAGCAGAAGGTCTCCGCCGAGCATCAAGGTCGCGGTGCCTTGGAAAAGGCACCCACCTTGCTCGGGGTCGACGCCGAGCTCCGGCACATGTTCTCAGGGAGAGACGATGCGGGCGCAGAGGAAGCAGAGTTGTTTGATTGGATGCACGTTACCAAAAAATCAACCAGGCCGACCCGCCCGAGCATCGAGCCCCAAGCTTGTATGAGAAGCTCCTTGGGCCCGCGATGTTATCCGAGTGCCGAGCCCCAAGCTTGGAAGAGAAGCTTCTTAGGCTCGCACTGTTATCTGGGCGCCGAGCCCCAAGCTTGAAGCTTTTTGGGCTCGCGCTGTTATCCGGGTGCCGAGCCCCAAGCTTGTAAGGGAAGCTTTTTGGGCTCGCGCTGTTATTCGGCTACCGAGCCCCAAGCTTGTAAGGGAAGCTTTTTGGGCTCGCGCTGTTATCCGGGCGCCGAGCCCCAAGCTTGTAAGAGAAGCTTTTTGGGCTCGCGCTGTTATCCGGGCGCCGAGCCCCAAGCTTGTAAGAGAAGCTTTTTGGGCTCGCGCTGTTATCTGGGTGCCGAGCCCCAAGCTTGTAAGGGAAGCTTTTTGGTTTCGCGCTGTTATCCGAGCGCCGAGCCCCAAGCTTGTAAGAGAAGCTTTTTGGGCTAGCGCTGTTATCCGAGCGCCGAGCTCGAGATATGTTCTTTATATGTTACAAAATATGAAGCCGTGGGCTTGTTTTAAGAAAGCTGACATATTTACAATATATTTGAACCTTACAAAAGATCAGGCACGACGTGCCGATTACAATTATGATAATTTACATGGATCTACTCTCCTCCTAAGAACTTGATTAAGTGTTCCACGTTCCAGGGCCTCTTGATGGGCTTGCCTTCGGCACTGGTCAGGCGGTACGTGCTTGGGCGCACGACTTCAGATACTTTGTATGGGCCCTCCCAATTCGGTGCCAACTTTCTCTTCTGGCTGGGATTGGATACCGCCAGCTTTCGGAGGACAAGATCTCCGAGTTTGATGTCAGTTGGGCGCATCTTCTTGTTGTATAACTTCACAATTCTTTGCTGGTAGATGCTTCTTCTAAGTGCAGACTTTTCCCTGACCTCGTCTATGAGGTCCAGGTCGGCCCGCAGCTGTTGGGAGTTGGCGGCCTCGTCAAAAGCCATGATTCGGGGTGAAGGGATCCCGATCTCTAAGGGAATGACGGCCTCTGCGCCGTAGGTCAGATTGAAGGGGATTCTCCTGTGGGGTTTCTCTTTGTTGTTCGGTGGGCCCAGAGAACACTGGGTAGCTCGTCGACCCATAACCCCTTGGAAGAGTTATCGAGTCGTTTCTTGAGGCCTTCGAGGATTTGGCGGTTCGCGTTCTCTGCCTGACCATTAGACTGGGGATGGCACACTGAGGAGAAACGCTGCTGGATCCCGAGGTCTTCGCAGAACTTGCCAAAATGCTTGCCCGCGAATTGAGTTCCATTGTCCGTAATGAGCACCTGCGGAATCCCAAACCGACAGACGATGTGTTTCCAGAAGAACTGCTGAGTTTGTCGTTCGGTGATCGTTGCTAATGGCTCGGTCTCGATCCATTTGGTGAAATAGTCGATCGCCACAATGAGAAACTTCCGCTAGCCCGTTGCTTTTGGAAATGGGCCTACCAAATCCATCCCCCACATTGCAAAGGGGGTCGGACTGGCTATGGATCGGAGGTTTGCCTGAGGAGCCCTCTTCACTGGGTAGAACCGTTGGCAGGGGCCACACTTCTTCACTAGGGCGAGGGCATCTTGCAGCATAGTGGGCCAGTAGTACCCGTGATTTAGCGCCTTCCGTGCTAGTGAACGACTTCCCATGTGACATCCGCCGATCCTCTCGTGGAGCTCCTTGAGGGCGTACTTGGCTTCGTCCGGGCTCAGGCAGCGGAGGTAGGGTCTGCCATCTGTTGTTGTATAGGATCTTTTGAAGAGGGTGGCATTGATGATCGCGAACCTTTCAGATCTTACCCTGATTCGCCTTGCTTCAGCTCGGTCTTCGGGGAGCTCTCCCTTGACTAGGAAATTTTTGATAAGAGTGGTCCAGTCGTCCGGAGGAGCTCCGGCTTCGACGCACAGAACCTCCGGGGTGTCTGTACTTGGCTTCAGTAGGACTTCAATCAAGACCGTGCGGTCGAGGCCTTCAAAGGACGATGAAGCCAATTTCGACAGGGCGTCGGCCTGGGCATTTAGATCCCGGGGATTCTTATGACAGCCGATTCGTCGAAGGACGATAATAGGCATTGAACGATGGCCCAGTACCTGATCATCCGATCGTCGTGGGCCTCGTAGTCCTCGGTGATCTAGCTGACCACCAGCTGAGAGTTGCTAAAGGCCTGGATCTGTTTTGCTCCGGCTTGATGAGCCAAGTTAAGTCCGGCAATCATTGCCTCGTATTCGGCCGCGTTGTTAGAGGCCTGGAAGTTGAGGCGGAGATAATACTAGAGGAGAAAACCATCCGGACCTCGAAGAATGATGCCTGCACCACTCCCCGTTTCGCAAGAGGAGCCGTCGACGTAAACTTTCCACGTCTGGTCGGCTTCTTTGTTCACGGGTTGCTCAGAGATGGTGCATTCCGTAATGAATTCGGCGAGGGCGTGCCCTTTGATGGATGTTCTTGGTTGATAGCCGATGTCGTACTCGCTGAGTTCGATCGACCATTTAACTAGTCGGCCGGAGCTCTCGGGTTTGTAGAGCACGGCCTTCAGGGGTTGATCAGTGAGCACCTGGATCGAATGCACCTGGAAGTAAGGACGAAGCTTCCGCGCGGCTATGACCAAGGCGTACGCCACTTTCTCCATTCTGGAATACTGGATCTCGGCGTCGAGCAGGACCTTGCTCACATAGTAGAGGGGCTTTTGAACCCCTTCCTCTTCTCGGACGAGGACGGCGCTGAGCACGTTCTCCGAGGTGGACAGGTAGAGCCAGAGTGGCTCCCCTGGTTCGGGCTTGCTGAGGAGGAGAGGATTGGCAAGGTACTCCTTCAACTGTGCGAAGGCCTCTTGCTGTTGAGTATCCCCACTCGAACCTTCCAGTGCCGCGCAGTGCCTTGAAGAACGGGAGTGACTTCTCTCTAGATTTGGAGAGGAAACGGTCGATGGCCGCCAGTCGCCCCGTTAGCCTCTAGACTTCTTTGACATTCCGGGGAGGGGCCATGTCTATTATGGCCTGAATTTTTTCAGGGTTCGCCTCGATGCCACGCTGGCTGACGATGAACCCTAAGAACTTCCCCGAGGAGATGCCGAAGGCGCACTTCGCCGGATTGAGCCTCATGTTGTGGGTTCAAAGGACCCCAAAGGCTTCTTCCAGGTCGGCGACGTGGTGCTGTCCTTGTTGACTTTTGACGAGCATGTCGTCGACATATACCTCCATGTTACGCCCAATTTGATCTTTAAAGACTCGGTTGACGAGCCTCTGGTAGGTGGCGCAGGCGTTCTTCAGCCCGAAGGGCATGACCAGGTAGCAATACAGTCCCTGGTCGGTGACGAAGGACGTCTTGGCGATGTCCGGAGGAAACATCCGGATTTGGTTGTAGCCTGAAAAGGCATCCATGAAGGAGAGAAGCTTGTGACCCGAGGTAGCATCGATCAGGGCATCAATGTTGGGGAGAGGGAACGGATCCTTGGGGCATGCTTTGTTGAGGTCGGTAAAATCTATGCAGATCCTCCAACTCCCGCTCGCCTTCTTCACCATGACGACGTTCGCCAGCCACTCTGGGTAGCTGACCTCTTGTACAAAACGGGCAGACAAGAGCTTGTCTACTTCTGTGTTTACTGCCTGTTGTCGCTCAGGAGCGAACTTGCGCCGCTTTTGGACGACTAGCTTCGACCCGAGAATCACGCTGAGTTTGTGCATGATGAGATCTTCGGAGATACCGGGCATGTCAGAGGGCTTCCAGGTGAATAGGTCGACATTGTGCCGGATGCAGGCGATTAAGGCGGACTTGAGGTCGGGGCGAGGGAGCAGCTTATACGAAAGTGCTTTGATGCATCCCCTGTCTCGAACGAGACATCTTGCAGCTCGTCCGCCGGCTCTGGCTCTGGCTAGGGCTGGGTCCTTTCGGGCACCAGGTCGACGGCATCGAGGGGAAACACACCGCTTCCGATCGCCGTCATGTAGCACGAACGTGCTGCTTCCTGATTCCTGCGGACAACTCCGATGCCAGTATTGGTAGGGAATTTCATCTTCTGATGGTAGGCTGAGGGAACCGCCTGGAGGGAGCAGAGCCCCGAGCGGCCGAGGATGGCGTTGTAAGCTGCCTTTACATTCACAACCATGAAGTCCATGGACTCGGTCCTTCTGTTAGGCTTTGTGCCCGCCGTGACGTCCAGGGTGACGATCCCCTCTATAGTCACGGGGCAGTGGAGAATCCGTATAGGGTATACCCGGCAGGCTTTAGTTTCTCACGGGAGAGCTTTAGGTTCTCGAATGCTTCGAGGAATAGAATGTTGACTGAGCTCCCGTTGTCTACGAGGATTCTCCAGGCATCGAAGTTTGCCATGCTGAGGTTGATGACGATGGCATCATAGTGAGGAAGTCGGACCCCCTCCAGATCCTCTCCTGAGAAGGAGACAGGGAGTTGCTGGACCGGTGGGGAGAGAGGGCCCTGGACGATATTGACATCCCGGATGAAGGCCTTGCGGGAAGTGTTGGATTCGCCTCCCATAGGCCCTTCGTGGACGCAATGTAGGATCATTTGACCTTCAGGCTCCTCGGGATCCGGGTCCCGCTCGGGGCGTTGTCGGTGCCCTCGAGGAGGAGAGGAATCCCTCCTGTTCCTGTTGTCCCTCGGTTCCCGGGCGCCTTCTCGTCTGAACTCTCGGAGGTACCCTCTTTGGATGAGGGCCTCAATTTCGTCCTTCAGGGCACGGCAGTGATCTGTGTCGTGCCCGTTATCCCGGTGAAAACGGCAATAGAACCGCTGATCCCTCTTCTTGCTGGTGTTGTTAGACGATCGAGGGGGGTACTGGACGAGGTCGCTGTCTTCAATCGCTAAGAGGATTGTCGACACGTTCTGCATCAGTGGGGTGTACCTCTCGAAGCGGGGGATCGGCGGAACCTTTTTTGCGGAGCCCCGTCTCTTGGAGCTTTTTTCGCTAGCTCAATCTCGTCGGCCTTACGCTTCCCCTTCCCGGGAGCTTCCTTCTGGTCCTCGGGATTGAGGGCCTCCACGGCTCGGATATATTTTTCGATCCGGTTGAGGAGGTCGGGGAAGTCTATCAGCGGCTTCTTCGCCAGGGAGGCCTTTAGCTGTCCATGTCGGACGTTGTGGCGGAAGGCTGCCGAGGCGACACCGGGGTCGAGGGATGAGACTGACCTCGCCTTGGCAGTGAACCTTCGGACAAACACTTGGAGGGGCTCCCCCTCCTTTTGCCGGAGTCCGAGTAGTGATGCACTCGTTCTTTCGGCCTATCGGCTGGTTACGAAGTGGGCGAGGAAGCTGTCCTCTAGCTGGTCGAAAGAATAGATGGAGCCGGGGGTGAGCTTGGAGAACCATTCCCGAGCCGGACCCCGGAGTGTAGCGGGGAAGGCTCGGCATAGGAAGGGATCCGATGCACTGTGAATCATCATGAGGGTTTTGAAGCCCTCCATGTGATCAGCAGGATCGCCCTCGCCGTCATATGTCTCGAATTGAGGCGGACGGAAATTGCGGGGTATCTCCGCCTGCAGGATGAGGTTGGAGAAAGGAGGACGAACCTGCCTGTACCCCTGAGCTACTCTAGGGTCGCCGTCACCAACGTGGTCGAGGCGCTCCTCCATTTCTTGGAGGCGCTTCAAAATGTCGCCATCATACTCTGGGGGGATTGTTGAGTGGCGAGACACGGTAGCCTCGGCCTGCGATCGTGTGTGGGAACGGCGGGCGTTCTCGTTGACGGGGACCCCTCGGAGGGCACCCAAGATTTCCCTTCGGAAGTCCTGGAATTCCTGGTGTGTAACCGGGGCTCCTTCTGCCCGGTACAGTTGGACAGACTGTTGCCGACCGACCCGGCTGAGCGCAGGCTCCCGGCCTTGGGACGGGGGTCTGGGATGGTTCGGAGCCGAGTTGGAAGTGGCTCCTCCCCTGCCACGGCTGGCCTAGCGGTTCGAGATTACCCCCCGTAGGTCGCCCTGGACAGGGCGGGAGGCGTTCGGCTGGTGCCCGTGGCTGACCCTTTTTTTGTTTGGTCCCTGAGCATCGGCATCGATGCCTTGCGGAGGCACGTCGTGTCGGCGTGCGAAAGTAACAGCTTTTGCGGCTTTGGGCGCCATGTGAGTTCGGGTCGACGTTAATGCCGACGGGGCAGAGCTTGGTTTGGCATCTAATAGGGTACCGTTGGAAGCGAGGCTCGGATTGGCGTCTACGATAGGCAATTTCCCACAGACGGCGCCAACCTGATGCGGTTTGTTTTTGGGGAACGTGTGGATGCACCGAGCGTGAGTTCTTACTCGATTTGTATTGAAGGAGGAGACACCTATGCAGACGACTCTTGGCTGGGCGAACGGTACTGAGGTAGGCGGTATTGAGGTGGAGGCTGATGCTCGGCTCGGATCTTTGAGGCTCGGATCCGAGGGTCTTGTGTACCTGCAGACGGTCTCGAAACATCGGGGTTGGTCCCGGTGGCAGACCCTCCGATGATCTAGTCAGTCACTCAGTGAAAGTAACAGTAACTAGGGTTTTGGTGGAAAAAGATTGATTACCTGGAGAAGGAGTAGGGGTCTGGTATTTATAGAAGATGGTAACCGGGTCTAGACCCGTTTGGGGCCGGGTCTGGACTCGGTTGCCCATGTGGCTGAAGCGGTGGAAACCCGGGCAGTTTAGGGCTGACGTGGCAGATGCCCGGGCAGTTTCCGGGCTGATGTGGCAGATATCTGGGCGGTTTTCCGACGCTGGCGTGGCAGATCTGGAGAATCAGGAGGTACGCGCATCCTGAGGGGATCCTATGGCCCAGGATGGGCCACGTCATTCCTAACCCATATCAGCTTGCTTTACACTGTAGCTCCTCTCGATGATGTCTCTGCTCTTCTTCCATTGAAGATTTTAATGTTGAATTCCTTTTTTAATGCACGTGTTCAATCTGCCCAAAGAATTTAGCAATTTTCATTGTTGATAATGTTTGAGTTGCGAAGCTTTTCAGAGGCGGTCTCCACAATTGCTCCATCATTCATGGTATGGTCTTGAAAAATGATGCTGTTGGGAATAAGAAGAGTGGAAACAATTTTATTTTTCTCCCTTTTTCAGAGCATCAGCTTCGTGATATATGATATTCTACTTTCGTAGCGGTGTTAATATTTGTACCTCACAGTTGTGCTTAATTAAATGGTGAAAATTGAATAATATATGGCTTTTTTTTTTCTTTCTTTTGTCTCTCTCTCTCTCTGTGTAGTGTATCTGGCCTTAAACCCAGATTCAGTTGCTAAAAGTAGTATTCCCTTTTTATATTTTCATTGCACATGATAATATTATAGAATCAATAAACCTCTGTCCTGAAAAAATACAGTAACTGAAACAATAAACCTCTGTCCTAAAAAAATACAGTAACTGAAACAATAAACCTCTGTCCTGAAAAAATACAGTAACTGAAACCAAGTTCACTGGTGGCTTCACAATAATTTAGGATAGAAATATGTAAAATTTATGGATTTTATATTTAAAATACAAATTTGGATATTATTTTGTTGATCCCACATTCCTGAGGATATTTGGGGTTTACCTAGGCCACGTATAAGCAATATATGGTTCTGGATATCAATCGTATGATCGCATATGCATGTCATTGGCATAATTATCTTTTGGAGTTACCTCTCACCAAGAATTTACTTAAAAGTTAGGATGTAATAAACTAACAATTTGGTTAGTTCTTTTACAGAACTTTGCGATCATGGGAAAGAACTCTATAGTCATCCCATTTTGATGGGATAAGGTTGGATGATGTCAGTATCATCAAGCATGTACAAGACCAAGTAAGGATGGTTTGTTATTATCTGTCTTTCAAGGGAAGTGTGCACCTGTTTATTTTGTCCTGGAATTATGAATGCAAATTGGTTACGCAGATTGTTTCTTTTCATTGTTTTCTTAAGATGTTGTCTTAATCCTGCGTTGGTAGAGAGTAAATGTGGAATTTGCTAATGATCCCCACCTCATCAATTGTTCCACTGGTGTCAATTATATTGACTGACGGCAGTTCATTGCCGGGACGTTTTTGCTTTGTAAATTTGCCGATGTTCTTGAGTTTCCTTATATATCTGGATGTTCTCTCTCTCTCTCTCTCTCTCTCTCTCTCTCTCTCTCTCTCTCTCCGCATTGAGCTGCTGACTAATTTCCAAAGTGGGCTACCACATGAGGAAACGGTGAGGGCTACTTCTTTTGTTTTTTACATAAAAGAGGCAACAGTGCTTTTCATAAGTTTATGACCCGCAAGCTCATAAGCAATTTTCACACATGCATACTTAAAATAATATATTTTTTCAAACAATTTGCTGTTCCGGTAATTGATTACGTACATGTATTTGTGTAGAATTCTGGCCAAAATCTATATGAATAAAAAAATCATCTTCCACTTCATATTTTGGGAAGGATGTTTCTAAGCTCCTGTACATCTTGTTAACGTTTTGTATCTCCACCATAGATGAATGTTGTTTGCATGATTTGCACAATGAAAAGTTGTGATTTTCTTGGTGGTTTATCCATGTTTGTAGAAGTATCAGTATCACCATGAGAATGGTGGTTAAACATCACAGGCTACCTTTGTTTCAGCATTATTCTTTATCAATTGAGTAGATTATACAGGTGTCAGGATTGAATTCTCACCATTATTTTATCCATCAAGTCTACTGTTATTAAAACCCTTCCTTAGATCTCTGGCTTTTTTAGTGGTGTTGATACATCCGCAACTGAGACCAAGGGAACTGTTCCAATCCAAAGTGCTGAAAAGGTAGTAATTCCAGCATTCTTTTATTCTTCTTTAAAAGGATCCACTTTTAAATTTAGTGCATCAAGTCTTAAGTTGTCAGTTTTATCTTTGATTGTGCTGTATGACGTTCATAATTATCATCAATTTGCAAGTGAAAAAGAAAGTATGCTTGAAAGTTACTGGTTTTAAAATTTGCAGCTGGAGAATTAGGCCAAAACCGAAGAAGCCCAAGTAAGAGCTAATTATAAAGGCTGTTGCAGATTTGGGTGCAAAGGTTATGGTGAGTGGGGCTGCAGCCTGCAGTAGGGGAGATGGCTTTACATTTCTGTGAGCTTTACAAGTACGTGAACTCTTCTTCTTTCCCTTGCCATTATACCATTGAGTTCTTGCTAAGATTTCATTCATATTTGAGATTGGAGTTTTCTATTTTTTTCCAATTCCATAAAAGATTGTCCTTGACTGCTGATAATCAATCCATAATTCACGTCATCTTTAGCAATATCATGCTGTATCTAGTATCTGGAATCAAAGTATGTTATGGTTGTTGGATATATTGGTATATTCTCTCTATATAAATATAGCACGTGCATATGTGTAACGCGTGTAATGAACGTACAATTGATTGGATATTGGAATGCGGGTTGTGGGCTTATAACCCGATACCCAAACCAGTATTTAGGAATAAATACTGGCTTGTGATAGCAGTCTAGGTATTCCAATTTTGATACCTAGGGTGAATATCTCAAGCAACTTAGATCTAGAGATAAACCCTAATTTCCCAATTGTTAATTTCTCACAAAAGCTAACAATCTTGAGATAGGATTATTAATCAATTTGTGAGATTAAGAAAGAGAGAGAGGGTAGACGTCGAAATCACCGTTCGTCGGGATCTTGTCGTCGTCGTCACCAACCGCCACCATCGCCGGCATCGACACTCGCCGTCGCAGCCGTTGCTGATGCTGACTCACGCTGTCGCCCAAACCCCAAGACCTCTCAAGCTCAGCCATGGAGAAATCCAAAATCAAAGAAGAGGAGATCTTCGAAACCCTAACTGACTTCACATCGAAAGAGAACTGGGACAAGTTCTTCACTCTCCGCGGCGCCGCCGATTCGTTCGAGTGGTACGCCGACTGGCCCTCCCTTCGCGGCCCAGTCGTCTCCCAGCTGTCGCGGCCCAGTCGTTCCCCCAATCCATCGAATCCCAAACCCTGACTATTTTGGAGCTCCTCGATTTTGAGCTTTCTGTTATGTGATGAAGAAGACTAATCACTTTTTGATTTGATTTGTTGATTGGTTCATCATGGTGTTTGGTGTTCGGGGTCAAGGAAGGGATTTTAGTATCTCATTATCAGATCTGTTTAGACGCACACAATATGTTTGATGCAGGGTCTCTTTGGTGCAGAATGGTTTGTCGTTTGGATTTGTTCCCAACAGACATGAGTCTAATCAATTGAAGGAGAAGAGACAGTGAAAGATAAGTTCTTTACTTTCCTCGTATTAAATTTCTGTTAAATATCTTGCTAAGTGATTAAGTTAAAGAGTGTATTAATCACTTGATTAATTAAATACAAGTTGAACAGTTGTTTTGGCTATGTGCTAAAACACAATATATATTTTGATAAGTTAAGCTGTATGTTGACTATAAAATTCAGATCTCCAATTAAATTGTTGCTAGAATTAGATTGTGCTAATAATTTGTTTAATTGGCTAATTTTTAACAATTTGATGAATGTAGGAACTCTAATGTTACCTACAAATTGTTTATGTTGGAGATGATGGATATGCATCACGGTTGAATAAGTCTGCACCACGCAGGCTTCTCCATCGAATTTGGAAAACACTTCTAACTTGAAGTGTCAGTATGATCTAATCTAATTTTCTTAGTATTTTTCATGTGATGAATGTGTTAACGTTTTGTGCGTTTGATCATATGATTGAGAGTTTTAGATCATAGTTATTCTCGCTTTGAAAAACTAGCATGTTTAGGGTTGTTAAGTATTTTATCATACTATGTGTATAGATATTTTGACAAATCTATTGTTTGCAGTTTGTGTGAGATTACATATTTGTTTCTCTAAAATTTAAAATAAAATAAAATTGTATAAGATGTATAACAAATGTCTGTAACTTAGGAGAGAGCATCTCTTAATATAGAATATGACTCTACTAGTTACGTTGTGTTCCCTCTCGTTCATTGTACTGTGTGTGCAAAGTTGAATTATAATATGTTAGTCATTATCTTATTTAGCGCTATGAAGATGATGAAGAACGAGTAAAGGAAAGAACTCTTTGCTCAATGCGTTTGAGCTAGTGGACATTGTTAGAACCATTAGAGAAAACAAATAATTTTTGAAAAATGTGATAGAGTAATTTTGTATTAACTCTTATAAAGTGCATATATTGTCAATCGTATGTATAAGTTGAGTTTAACAAATGAGACAATTAATAATAATAGTTCTAATTGTGTTCTTGAACATAGCATAATTGGCTAAGATTTGAGAACTATATATTCAATTGTTTGTGAGGAAATGTGATCCAATTATCAAAACTGGGGGGAAATGGAGTTAAAAGCTATTGAGTCAAAGCTTTAACATCCAAGTTGTTTTGAAATTTAGAATCACTATGAACTATATATTAAATTGTTTGTTCTTGTTAAAACTCATAGCCCTACTAAATGACACTCCATTAAAATATGACAAATATGAAAGTTGTGCTCAGATTATAATCACTAGAAAATCATTTAGTATGGCCTCTAGGAGCACACAACTTCTTGAGTCAGTACATTCTGATATTTGTGATCTCAGTAGCTTTGTGACTAGATGAGACGATTGTTGGTCAGAAGTATTTAATCTCTTTTGTAGATGATTAATATAAGTCTGTCATATATATGAAGAATGAAGCACTTGTCATTCTTAATGAATTAAAAATTATAGTTAAATGCTAAAAATCATGGGTTCAGATTTGATAGAGGTGGTGAATATGTTTTAACAACTTTAGAGAAGTTTGCATTGAGCATAATCTCTAGTTCACTCTACTTACAACAGTCAAACGGTATTGATAAAAGTTAGAATCAAACACTGAGTGAAATGTTGAATTCTATATTATTGACTGTTGTTTGTCTTGTGTAATTATGAGTGATGTTGTATTGTTAATCATATCTCTAATGTGTTACTACACTCTAAATTGAATACACCTTGTAAATCATTGTATGAAAACACAAACAGTTTTGTTAAAGTGAAAATGTGTGTTGTGATACTTTTGTTAGAGTACATGACCCTAGAAGGCCTAAAGTAGGACCTACAACAAATATTTGTGTGCTTAGAAAGTGCAGAATGTAGCTCTGTGGACAGATGTTGGATCTATCTAATTTGTGTTAGAAGAATCTAGATTTGCAAAATTCTTTGAAGATATGTTCATCAAAGATAAATGTATGAAATAATCTAGTCCTACAGACATGTTCAATGATTCACAGTTGGAATCAAGAACCAGCCTTACTGACACTTAAAAACTTGAATGACAAATGAGCTAAGAAGAGTCTTTAGTAGACAATGAGATGATTCTGTGTCATACAATAATACTTTAATTTAGTTGATCTGCCGAAAGGGGCTAAAACTATAGTAAGTAAGTGGGGTTTTGTAGAAGAAACTTAATTTTGATTGTTCAGTAGCAATTTTAATGCTTTTTAGTAGCTAACAGATTGACTGAGAAAAATGTGGTAGATTTATTTGATGTCTACTCACATGTTTGTCATATTGCTACAATAAGTATTCTTCTTACCCTTACATCTATTGAAAATTTTGTCATTCATAAAGGATAATTAAAAGGATTTGTACTTGATGTTTTGTACTGAACAGTTTTGTACTGGAAAGTTTTGAACTAATATGTTTAGTGAACAAGATTTACAATATAGTAAAATCATTGTATGTTCTTAAAACATGTATAGCCAACAGATAAATAATTTGACAAATTTTTTGAAAGAGCCTAGTATATGAATCAAGTAATTCAGATCAGTGCCTTCAACTTTGTGGTGTGTCAAATATAGTGGCTATTATTTGCTTGTTCTGTTGACATGCAAGTTCTTGGAAGTGACCTCTCTATTATAAATGAAGTTAAAATTATGCTATCTAAAGAATTCAACACGGAAACCTAGATACTGTGGACACCATAGGTATAAGGGTGAGTTTTCAGTTGGCAAGGGATAACTCTTAGCCAAACTCATCAAATCAAAATGTGTTTCAAAAGTGGGGATATAGTGATTGAAAGTGTGTTTTGAAACACCTTATGATTATGATAAAAGGTTGACACCTAATGATGGTGCAACTATGAGACAGGTAGATCATTCTAAAGGAATTGACAGCCTCATGTATACAAAGATCTGCACTAGAATAGACATAGCCTTTGAAGTAGGTATGATCTGCAGATTCACTAATAATCTCATACACATTTGAGTGCCCTTAAGAGGCAAATGAGATACCTGAGTGGTATTCAAGAGTTTGCTTTGTGCTATTCTAGTCATTCTTCGAATGAATGACTGACCTGATGCATTATGATGCTCAGAATTTAGTGAAAGTCGATAACTAGTAGATATGTATTTACACTAGGAGAAACAGAAATGTTATGGAAACAAAAAGCAAACAGGCACTGTGCAATCATCCATGAAATCAGACCTCTACGTGTAATCCTCTACAGGGGAAAAGGCTGAGTGGATTGAAGAAATTGTTGCTAGTTATCCATTAAGAAGTTTAAGTAACTCTCTAATTCTGTTATGTGACTATCAAGCTACAATGCACTGTAGCTCATAACTCACTCTATAATAGTAAGAGGAGTATATTAAGGCTGAAAGAAGCCTAGTTGAACTTTCTCATAGATAAAGTGCAATTGCGACAAGTATGGCTAATGCTCTTGCTAAGAGATTTGAAAGTGATCTAATTATCAAAACTGTGGGGGAAAGTGGAGTTAAAAGTTATTGAGTAAAAAGCTTTAACATCCAAGTTGTTTTGAAATTTAGAATCCAATTGGAGCCATAGAGAAGTTCAAACTTAAGCATCAATTTTAGGCAGTTGACATATTTTAGATAATTTTGATGATTCGACATAAATTCCACAAATATATAATGTCATTCCAATTTTGATGGTATTATATATCTAAGAATTTACTTAGAATAATCATATTATTCCAATACGAAACATGAAAACTTGTCGATCTGTTTCCGATGATTAAATTGTCCTAAATATCATTCCAATTTTGATGATATGTCTTTTATGGTTACATGTTTCATTCCAATTTTGATGATTCAATGTTAAGCCATGATTGAAACGGCAGTCTTTTCATTCCAATATGAAACATGGTATGGTTCTTGTGTAGAAACTATAAAGTTCATGTACTTTACTTATTAAAGATACTTGATTGTGATGCTTGCGTTACATTTTTGCTAAGCCAATTATGAATTGTACTAAGTTCTTTTGTGGAACTAGATACTTTGTGAAATTGTTGAAATTCTTAGAGATGTGTCTCTTGATATACTTGTTTTCAATAAGCTAGCAAAGATGGAGGAATTGAATCTGTCAACATAGATTTCAAAAATTAATGATTTGCTCAAAATGGAGGAGTAAACATAAAGCAGTGTGCAATGATAGAATTTCAATTTATTTCTTTTGAGAATAAATTAGTCACTTGCTTGGTAAAAACTTCTGTTGAGTTTAAGACTTTTGTGTTCATGAGCTTAAAACTCATATTTTGTTCTTGAAGTTTATTTGCTTTGTTTGATTTTGAAACTATGACAGATTATTCCAGTTGGTTTAGTCTTTGTGAACTATTCAGAATTGGATATGGTTTGGAACTAGTTGATTATATTGGTTTAGTCTTGATTGAACTATTCAGTTTTATAATTCTATTGGTTCTTATGAAACTATACCTTTATGATGCTTTTCCTTTATGGACTGTTATCAGCCAGTCAGTTGTATACTGATCTGATGAGATAATCCTGTACTTTATATATTGAGAATATAGGAGGAGATTGTTGGATATATTGGTATATTCTCTCTATATAAATATAGCACGTGCATATGTGTAACGCGTGTAATGAACGTACAATTGATTGGATATTGGAACGCGGGTTGTGGGCTTATAACCCGATACCCAAACAAGTATTTAGGAATAAATACTGGCTTGTGATAGCAGTCTAGGTATTCCAATTTTGATACCTAGGGTGAATATCTCAAGCAACTTAGATCTAGAGATAAACCCTAATTTCCCAATTGTTAATTTCTCACAAAAGCTAACAATGGTTAGGTTTTTCCAGGTACAACGACTCTTTTCCTTCGGAGTGACTTATCTCTACCATTAATCTTGTTTCTAAGCTTTCTCTGTGACCTAAATTAGTTCAAGAGCTGGAAAAAGTATTATTATGAATATGGTTTGGAATTATCGAGATAAATAACAAATTAATTTTCATTAAGAATAGTACGAACGTACTAACTTAGGTCTGATTGGAGTGGAAACTTTTTGGAAAAATAGAAATGCCTTGAGCTTCACAAGTGAAAATTATACCAGGGGCATGCACGAAGCACTGATGTTAGGCGATTCCCAACCCTCACATGGATGGCTTGAGAATACACCCCAAGGTACAACAAGGGTTCCTCTAAGATCGTGTAGGGTAGGCCGAGATCCTTAACACCCAACTAAATGTTAGAACTTGAATTTCATAAAATAAAATGTTTCTAATAATCTTTGTGAAGAAGAAAAATTACAGGTAAGAAAATTCAAACCAGACAAAAACTAATACAGAGTCGAGAGGCTTTTTCTTTCGTACTAAAAACGCGTACCCCAAACTTACCTGAAAAGCTAATTATCAAAATCTCTATCCTTAAAGAAATATTCGCCACGTAGTGTGACGGTTCTTGACGAACTGCTTCCCCGGATACAACTGTATTACCTTATCTGAAAAGCAGCACCCAAGCTTCAGTGTCACGCCCCGCTTCCCAAAAACATGAAATACGAGCGCGTGATGAAGCCCAGCGAATGATTTTAACATCATCCATGAGCTGTAGGATCGACTCAGCATCATAACAAGAATATAACAAGATTTATATATAACCAAGCATGCATGAATAATTTATTAAGCAACAGAAAATAATTGAAACAATAATAATATTCAAATAGTTTTCAAGTCTGGAACAAAAGGAAAAACTCGGGAACATCAGCCTGTTACATGTTCTTAAGCAGAAAGAATAAATAATTCAAGAAAAACAAATATTCTAAGCAAGTCTTTTCTCCACTTGAAGACTAAAACCTCTGCTCACCAATTCCAGCAGGTAGCTCGTCACCAAAGTCTGCTTAATCAATATAAAAAGGAAAAAATAGAGAAAACAAGAGAAAATGCCCTTAGTGCAAGTTAGGGCCACAAATAGTAAAAACGAGTACAAATAATGTGGTACAAGAATTGGAATCAAGAATGTAACAGGAATACAATAAGTAGTGGAAATCCAAGAACTAGCTAGCAAGAAGGACAACTTGAGTAAACAGGCTGGATACAAATACTAATAGTGGAGCAAGTGACAAGTGAACATGTAGGGATATCTAACCTCAAGTAACAGGCATATAGTACAAGTGTCAGGTAACAAGTCTCAAGTCTAGTGTCAAGTTGTCAAGTACAGGTATCAAGTTGCAAGTGTCAAGTATTATATTCAAGTATCAAGTCTTATGTAACATGTCATCAAGTATCAAGTAAACATGTATCAAGTTCAAGTTTCATGTTTCAAGTCTCATATATCATGTAATCAAGTATCGTGTAAGTATGTATCATGTTCAAGTCTTGTAGTTATTACTATCTAGGTAGCACTTCATGCATCCATACTTTTACTACATGGTTGCTACAGTCAATACAATTTTTTTTAGGCTTAGTAATGGAGTCTACAGGGCGGTGTACTCAGGTATCAAGTATCAAGTAGGCACGGTTCATGAATACGAAAATAAATAACAGGTTCACGAAGCAAGTTCGTGAATACTAACAGGTTCAAGACCCACACCATGGGTTCATGAATACAACAGGTTCATGAGCCAAGTAACTGGCTCCATGAATACATCAAGGTGCAACAAGTTCATGAACCGAGTACTGGGAAACACGGGCCCCCTTCCGAGTACACTAACCTATATTGTCCACTACTATGGTCTTTCCCTTAAACCCCGGCATGTTACTTTTATTAATTCTTATCAAGCAAGCATGCAAGTGTGTGAAACAAATCAAAAAATCATAATCATAGACATAGAACAACTATGAGATATTTATATAGCATATTCGAGGCTCAACACGAATAAAAATATCACGAACAACGAAAATCTCAAATCTGGACAGTACGACGTTGCTGTGCCAAAACTATGATTCCCGTTGCTACGAGATAGCAAAAGTGGATCCATCAGGAGTTCTAGAAACTAGACACCTCCCTGGTTCCAATGCATATAATTAAGTTACAAGAAAGTTGTGGTAACATGTATCAAAACGGCAAACTATACTGCTTTTATGTTCAGCCAGAATTTGTGAATCTAAGTTTAAACATGTGAAACAGGGTTGAAATATTACAATTAAATTCTGAGAAAAATTGGGGATGTCTTATAGAGTGTCCAGCAATAGTATATAAAATTTCAAGTCAAACGCTTACTGTTAACATAATTAAATTAATTTGCAAACTAAAGATGTGCAGCAGTTTTGTGAATCTGCGACTACCGACACAGCTGTAATAAAACTGCGATATCTCTTAAACCGTAACTTGGAATTCAAAAATTCCGGATACTATCGACATCTAGACATCTAGAGATACATTTACTGTTCAGGGCTCGGGTTCAGATTTCAACGTTAAAGGGGTCAAAACAGCAAGTGAAGTTCAGGACAGCAACATGTGGGAATGTCTTGCGCGTATAGGTTGCATGAAAATTGGTTGTTAGGCGTCTAGATTAATGTGTGATACATATACGGGGTAATGGTTATCAAAACAGCAAGTAACATTTATTTATCAACTCAAATGGGTGCAAGTTCATCACATACAAGATATAACACATATCTACAAATCTAGGGTTCCTTAATTTCATATGTTCAAGTATCTAGGTGATAAAATGAGTCCAAGTAGTTGTAATATAACAATGAAATTGTTGTGACTCTTAAGATTATGGGGTTGATGAGGATTAATATTTGATCAACAATGATGAGTCAAGAAGGAGTCACAACTACTAACTATTTGCAGTATTTTCAAATTAAACGCTTGTACCAGAACAAAAATTTGTACAAGATGAATACTTGCCTTGATTGGATGAGGGCGATTAGATCCGATAATTGAGGAAAACGGGACCGAAAAACCCCGGGCAAAATCTCCCAAAACCACGTGCGAAGACCGTGCGAGAAATCAACAGTAAGTGAAAAAACCTTACACCGGATTAGCCCAGAACAGCGGACAGCGACACAGGATCTGTTGCGCCAAAATGCGGGACAGCAAACGCAGCCAATGGGCAGTCTCCTATGCAGCGGATCGGGGGCAAACAGCGAACAGCCTCTTCGGATCTGCTATGGCCGAACACAAGATAGCGATTTTGACCAATCGCTGGCCGTCTTCTTCCTTACTTCGGCAGCGAACGGGAGAGAGAGCGGGACTGCGGCGCACTGCGGCAAGCAACCAGCGACAGCGACGTCGAAAGGGACTCGATACAGGGAGGTGACGGTAGTGACGAGGTGGCACGCATCGAGGGGATGACGGTGGCTCATTGGCGAAGTGGCTCTGTTCTGGGTTCGAAACAGGGGAGGAGGAGAATGGGGGAGGCAATGGTGGATGGGTGCTACGGCGTTGATGGGTGGTCACGGTGAGGAGGTCGAGGGGATGAGGAGGCGGTGGGTAATGGCGTCGAGGTGGCGAGGATGGTGGAGGTCGAGTAAAGGCGAAATGGGTTCGATGGCGGATGATGGTGGGTGATGGCGGTGGTGGTGATCATGGGGTTACGAAGGCGATGGTGGTGGGAGTGAAGGCGAGGCGAATTGGGTATGGGTGTGGACTTAAGGGCAGGGAGCAGGAGACGATGCGAGGAAGGAGACGGAGAAAGGGAGAAAAAGGACTGAAGGAGAGCAGCGGGTTGGATGGGGGTTTAACGGTAAATGGGGTTAGGGTTAGGGGGTGTTTAGGGTTATATGGTTAGGGTTTGGGTTATTGGGTATTAGGGTATCCGGTTTGAGTGGAATCCAACTAGGGACTTAGTCAAAAATCAATAAAAATAGGGAAAAGAGATAGATGATATGAAACAGCCCATTTCTACATGAAAAACGGTACAAAATAGCAGAACGAACAATACAATTAAACTAAATATAGGCACCCAAAAATTTGAGTTGAAACAAAATAATGATTTTATTCGAACGGAAACAAAATACAGGATTACCATTGATAAAAGAGTACAATGGATCAAAATACAGTATAAAAATACAGATGCGGGAAATAGGAGTTACATTCAGAGACACCAGCGAAACAGTAGCTGTGTTGCACTCTCAGAAAGACTCAGAAGAAGAAGAGATTGTAAAATAAAAATGGTGTATCATGATAGACAAAAACGGCTGGATTTATAAGCGATCAAAGGCGTAACTGATGGATCAATTACTCGGCTATTACAGAGTTATGACACAAAAGCGTAACTGATGGATCCATTATTCTGCTGTTACAGAGTTATGGCACCAATTATAGAATTCAAAACACCTCTAGAAGCTTCTGTTACAGACTCAACAGAAGCTCAAGCCTACAAAGGAGAGAAACGGGATCCAAGGAAAAATTCAGAGCTGGGCAAAAAAAAATTTAGGCTGTGGCTGGCCCAAACCTAACAATTTCCAAACCAAACCAAACCAAACCAGGTCAGGCCGGGCCGAGCTGAGCCGGGTCGGGTGCGCGTGTGTGTTTATCAATTTGGCTAGGTCCTCTCCACTAAACGTTAGTGGTAACCCCAAGGGCTACACCCTTAAGTCCATTTCTTTAGCTTATATACGAGAGAAATCTTTCTCAACTTCCAATATGGGACTATCCATTTTCTCCAAATTCCCAAGTTAGTACATTTTGAGTACCCAACTTTAGACCAACATTTCTCATTCATACGGAATCTGTTTTTGGCAAACGAGTACATTACAAAATATTACTCGACAAGAGGAACGTAGTCCAATCACTTTCCGGCACCATCGATGGCCGGAGCCCACCGGAATCAGGCCCGAAAAGTCTGCCAAAAATGTTTCCAACAATCCCTCACATGAATGGAAATTACCAGACAATGCAATGCAGACACGACAGAAAAGATATTGAGAGTACAATCGGAGAATCGCTGCATCAGGAATTGTAGTAATTTTTCAATTTTGAACCATCCCTAGTGAGTAGCCATCGGATTCACTTGACCAGTTAATGAACATGATTTCTTGAACTACCCGGGCTTTGATATGAACCTAGATAATAGCTATCACACAGTTTCTTCTCCTCACAGAACTACATTCTCTTGTTGTGTTCATTTTGGCCTTGAACAACCCTGGTTAATCGTGAGTGAACTTGGAGTATGTAGCCTCTCTTCATTCTCCTATAAATGGCCACATTTCACACTCCCAAGGTAATTGCTCATAAAGAATATCCTGCCATACCCCACTTTTATTTCAAAGCTAAATCATTAAAAACCAAGCTTTTCCTAACCCCTTGCAGGTAGCACTTTTTATCATCCTAATAATGGGTATGAGATTTTAATCTTTCAGTGCTTACGTCAATTCAACAAGATTTAGTTGTCCCCTTGAACCTAGATCTTAGGATCTCTAGTCACCTAGGTAGGGTTTCCATCAAGTATCCTTTTTCGTCATAAGCTTTAAACCCATACCTCTTGATGATCTCACAACTTGTTCTCGTGACAAACCTTTCGTAAATGGATTTGCTAGGTTGTTAGCCGATTTTATATACTCTATAGAGATTATTCCATTTGAGAGCAGTTGTCTAATGGTTTTGTGTCGTCTTCTGATATGACGATACTTAACATTATACATACAACTCAGTACCCCTTGCTATAGCCGATTGGCTGTCACAATGTACACACATAGCAGACATGATTTTTTCCACATAGGAATATCCTATAAAAAGTTCCGAAGCCATTTTGCTTCCTCTGCCGCTTTGTCTAAAGCAATAAACTCAGATTCCATTGTGGATCTGGCCAATAACGTTGCTTTAGAGGATTTCCATTACACAGCTGCACCACCAAGAGTGAAGACATACCCACTACATAGTGGATTTCGAATTCTTGGAGTCTGATATCTAGTTGGCACCACTGTAGCCTTCCAGTACTACTGGATATCTGGTGTAATGCAGCCCATAACTCTGAGTATGTTGCAAGTAGTTCAATACTCTAGTTACTCCTTTCCAGTGACTTCGTCCTGGATTACTTGTGTAGCGGCTCAGTACATTTACTGAATGCGCCAAGTGCAGTCTTGTACAATTTGTTATGTATATCAGACTACCAATTACACGTGTATATTCCAATTGTGATATGCTGTCACCCGTATTTTTGGACAAGTGAAGACTGGGATCCATAGGACTTTTGGCAATCTCATTGGAGTAATTCTGGAATCTTTCATGTACCTTCTCAGCGTAATGTACTTGAGACAAATTAATTCCTCCTGAAAACTTTGATTCCTAGTATGACATCTGCAACTCTCAAATCTTTCATATCAAACTTACTACTAAGCATATTCTTAGTTTGTTCGATGTCATTATTGTTACTAATAATGAGCATGTCATCTACATACAAACACACCAGAATGTATCTATTTGGAATATCATTGATGTAGATACACTTATCACATTCATTTATTTTGAAACCATTTGACATCATAATATTGTCAAATTTTGCATGCCACTGCTTTGGAGCTTATTTCAATTCGTACAAGGATTTTACAAGTCTGCACATCTTGTTTTCCTGTCCAGAAACTACATAACCTTCAGGTTGTTTCATATATATTTCTTCTTCTAAATCCCCATTTATAAAGATGATTTTGACATCCATTTAATGTATTTCGAGGTTACGTAGAGCTGCAATAGCTATCAACATTCTTATGAAAGTTATTCTCGTGATCGAAGAATAAGTATCAAAAAATTCTAGGCCTTCCTTTTGCCTAAATTCTTGTACCACAAGTCTAGCCTTATGTTTCTCTATTGAACCATCTAGTTTCAATTTCCGTTTGAAAATCCATTTGCATTCTAGAGCTTTACATCCAAAAGGCAAATCGACCAACTCTCATGTATGATTTTGCATGATGGAGTCTATTTCACTTTTGATTGCTTCCTTCCACATAGGAGTATCAAGCGTAGACATGGCTTCCTTGAATGTTCTATGCTCATTCTCTAATAGGAAGGCCGTTACAAAGTCAGGACCAAATGACTTGGATGTTCTAGCCCGTTTGCTTCGTCTAGGTTCATTATTATCATCTCCTGGTTTATCAACCGAAGTACTTAAACTCCCTTGTTCATGTGTACATTTGAGATAGGTAGCATCCTTACACGGAAATACGTATTCAAAGAACGAAGCATTCCTTGATCATTATTGTATTCACATGCATGTTCGGTATATTCGATTTATATACCAAGAAGCGACATGCACTACTGTTGTGTGCATAGCCTATGAATATGCAATCAATGGTTGTAGGTCCTATTGTGACCTGTTTGGGATTAGGTACTGCTACATTTGCTAGACACCCCCACACTTTGAGGTATTTATACGAAGGTACATTATCTTTCCACAGTTCGTAAGGTGTCCTGCCAGTTTTCTTGTGAGGTATTTTATTGACAATATAGTTGGCGGTCAGCAATGCTTCACCCCACATGTTCTGGGGTAGCCCAGAATTCAACAAAAAGGCATTCATCATCTCCTTCAGAGTTCGGTTCTTGCACTCGGCAGTACCATTTGATTCAGATGAGTATGGAGCAGTGGTCTGATAAACTATTCATGTTCAGAGCAGAATATATTAAACGGTGCATCATATTCTCCTCCTCTATCACTCCTAACGATTTTAATCATTTTTCCAAGTTGATTCTCAACCTCAAGCTTATATTCCTTAAATTTATCCAATACCTCATTTTTGCTATGTAACAAGAATACATAGCAATATTTTGTGCAATCGTCTATGAACGTCACAAAGTACTTTTTACCACCCCTGATCTGCATGAATTTTAAATTACACAGGCCAGTGTGAATTAAACCTAAAGTTTTAGTGTTTCTTTCTACAGAACGGGATGGAGTTTTAGTGAGTTTAGCCTCTGTGCAAACTTCACATTTGTCGTAGTTGTCTACCTTAAATTTTGGTAGTAAATTCATGTTAATTAATCTATGAAGATAATTGAAATTAACATGGCCTAGTCTTTCATGCCAAATAAAAGAAGACTCAACAACATAAGAAACAGGATTCATTTCATTAATTTTGGGAACAACAGATTTTGGGATGACTGTCATTACATTGAATTTGAACAGTTCATCATTAACAGATCCTTTTCCCAAGTACACCCCATTCTTTGAAAGTACAAAATTTTCAGAATCAAGCACAACCGTAAATCCATTCTTGCTCAGCACAGATCCCGAGACTAGGTTCTTATGAATATTCAAAATGTGCAACACATTGGTTAGTGTTAGTTCCTTGCCAGAAGTCATCTTCAGCACCATCTTCCCTATTCCTTCATTCTTGGAAGTGGAAGAATTTCCCATGAACAATTATTCATCCTTGTTGCATTTCTGGTATGAAGTGAACATCTCTTTGTCCGAGCAGATGTGCTTGATGGCTCCAGTATCTTACCACCACTCATAAGGATTGCTCCCCACCAGATTGACCTCCGATACAACAGCACAAAGGTCAAAGTCAGAGAAACCAGTAGACAGGTTCTCAGCTATGTGCGCATGGGCTTTCTAATTCCATTTCTCCTTTCCAGTTCCAGTATGGATGTCTTCCTTACTGCGGCATTCAGATACCTTGTGCCCAAGCCTATCACACTTGTGGCATTTTTCAGCAAACCTCTTTACAGTAGGCTTCTTGTTCGAACCCTATGGCAAGAACTTCATCTTTTTGCCTTTCTCTCCGTGCTCTACCATGTTGGCTTTTTCTATGGACTTATTTTCATAGGACTTGTCAGCCTTGTGATTATCCTCTTCAATCCACAACCTGACAATGAGGCCCTCAAGAGACATTTTTTTTCGCTTGTGCTTGAGATAGTTCTTGAAGTCCTTCCATCCACGTGGAAGCTTCTCAATGAATGCTGCAACCTGGAATGGTTCACACAATGTCATGTTCTTTGCAACAATTTTGTGCAATATCACTTGTAGCTCCTGAATTTGACTCACACAGTCTTGGAGTCAACCATCTTGTATTCCAGAAGATTGCCAACTACAAACTTCTTGGAACCAGCATCTTCGATTTTGTACTTCTTCTCCAAAGACCCCCACAGTTGTTTGGATGTCTTGAAGACACAATACACATTGTAGAGCGGGTCCACCAAACCGTTCAGAACATAATTTCTGCATAGGTAATCACCTTGAGTGCATGAATTAACAACAGCAATAGAGTGAGCATCCGTAGCTTCAGGTGCCAACACAGGGGCAGTTTCAGTCAGAAACCATTCCAGCTTCAAGGTGGTCAGGTAGAACTGCATCTTTCCTTGCCACTTCTTGAATTTAGTTCCATTGAACTTTTCAGGGTTTTCTCCCACAGTTAGATGTGTGGGAAGAACAATCGTTTGTGCCACAACCGGTTGTGTAGTCACATTCTGGATCACAAGGGTTTGTGTAGTACCCCGTAATTTCTAAATAATATAGTAAATTATATATATATATATATATATATATATATATATATATATATATATATATATGTTAAAAATATAAAAAGGAGGAGAGAGATTGAGAAATGGGGGGTCCCACGTGAGAGAGTAAACAACACGTTGGTGCTATGTGTTTTGGACGATGACGTCACCCTCAGGTGATGTGGATTGAAGTGGGGGCCCGCCTGTGGTTTGAGAAAAACAGAGAGATGTTCTGTGGCTTTGAGATGAATGGTGACGTGGCATATATTACGGGGCCCACTGGGCTACTTAATGTATGTGCACGGGATTTTATACAAAGGGGGAAGTGTTTAATTGTTATCCCATATCGGGGTCTACACAAAAATTAATTGAGTATAAAAAAATTGCCTATGATTAAGAGTTACCTAATTGGATAACCACCTTTTGAGAGACAGCCTGTGGTGGGCAGTTGTACTATATAGTATCTAATTTGTCTTCTAAAAATAATAAAAAAATTATCTAAATATTGGGGCGGTGCGTTACAGAATGGTATCAGAGCCGACTTTCGACACCGGGTGTGGAAGAGAGCCTTAATATGATCCACGGTGTTGAGAGTCATTGATCTCCGGGATCAGGTATGATCTGCGGTGTTGAGAGTCACTGATCTCCGGGAACGGGTATGATCTGCGGTGTTGAGAGTGATTGATCTCCGGGTACCCGATCTGCAGTGTTGAGAGTGATTGATCTCCGGGATCGAGGACGACGTCACATCGGCTAGAAAGGCGGATCCTACACTAGATGTGCATGCCCTGTACTCAGCGAGGATGCTGATTTCTAAAGGTGGGGTGTATGTAGTACCCCGTAATTTCTGAATAATATAATAAATAATATATATATAAATATGTATGTTAAAAATATAAAAAGGAGAAGAGAGATTGAGAAATGGGGGGTCCCACGTAAGAGAGTAAACAGCACGTTGGTGCTGTGTGCTTTGGACGATGACGTCACCCTCAGGTGACGTGGATTGAAGTGGGGTCCCGCCTGTGGTTTGAGAAAAACAGAGAGATGTTCTGTAGCTTTGAGATGAATGGTGACGTGGCATATATTACGGGGCCCACTGGGCTTCTTAATGTATGTGCACGGGATTTGAGACAAAAGGGGAAGTGTTTAATAGTTATCCCATATCGGGAGTACACAAAAATTAATTGAGTATAAATAAAATTGCCTATGATCAAGAGTCACCTAAATGGTTAACCACTTTTTGAGAGGCTGCCTATGGTGGGCAGTTGTACTACATAGTATCTTATTTATCTTCTAAAAATAATTAAAAAAAATTGTCTGAGTATTAAGGCGGGGCGTTACAGTTTGTCTATTGAGCATTCCACTGACATTCTCAGTTTGTTTGTCACCCATTTTTCTTTTTGAAACAGTTAAAAATTCAGCTGTTAGAAAAAATGGAATTTTTTTTCCCGAAATGATAAACAGCACCTGTAAAATTCTTCACAAAAAATGTTAGAATAGAGGAAAAAAATTTGCTTTAAGATTGTTAGAACTTGAATTTCATAAAATAAAATGTTTCTAATAATCTTTGTGAAGAAGAAAAATCACAGGTAAGAAAATTCAAACTAGACAAAACTGATACAGAGCCGAGATCAAAATTTCTGTCCTTAAAGGAAAATTCACCCCGTAGTGTGACGGTTCTTGACGAACTGCTTTCCAGGATACAACTGTATTACCTTCTCTGAAGAGCAGCACCCAAGCTTTAGAGACATCAGCAAACCAATAGCTGTGTTACACTCTCAGACAGACTGAAGAGATTGTAAAATAAAAACGGTGTATCATAAAGGACAAAAACGACTGGATTTATAGGAGATCAAAGGCGTAACTGATGGATCCATTTAGGTTGTGGCTGGCCAAGCCCAAGCCTAACTATTTTATAACCAAACCAAACCAGGCCGGGCGCGCGCGTATGTTTATCAATTTGGCTAGGTCCTCTCTCCACTACACGTTAGTGGTAACCCCAAGGGATACACCCTTAAGTCTATTTCTTTAGCTTATATATGAGAGAAATCTTTCTCAACTTAAGTCTATAATGTGAGACTATCCATTTTCTCCAAATTCCCAAGTTAGTACATTTGGAGTACCCAACTTTGGACTAACATTTCTCATTCATACGGAATTTGTTTTTGGCAAACGTGTACATTACGGATTAATACTCGATGAGAGGAATGCAGTCCAATCACTTTACGGCGCCGTTGGTGGTCAGAGCCCATCGGAATCAGGCCCGAAAATTCCACCAAAAATGTTCCCAACACTAAATTGTAGTATAATAGATTTGTACTTGAGAATAAGAAGAAATAATAAGATAGAGGAAATGAGTATTTTTTTTTATTTTTTCCATGGCATATGAAATCAAATGTTCATCGAGGCTTAGTATTCTTAACTTGGAAACTACCCATGAGTTTGATAAGAACCATAATCTCTAATCTCTAATCTCTAATACTATAATGGGAGAACCCCTTAGTCAGTAACCCAACCCATGCAACGCACGGGTTGGGTTACTTTGATAAATATTTTCGAAAGTGGACCTGTTTGGTAAATATTTTCGAAAGTGGATCAGTTTGAAAATTATTTTCTTTTTACTTATGGACTAACTTGGGTAAATATTTTCGAAAGTGGACCTGTTTTGTAAATATCTTCGAAAGTGGATCGGTTTGGAAATTATTTTCTTTTTACCCTTTTCATTATCCTTCAATTTTTTCCACGTGCACGTGTGTACGTGATACTAGTGAATGATTAATGAGAATTAGAACATTAGATGCTATATATAGATTATAATGGAAAGTCATTAATATATGGAGTAAAATCAAACATTAAAATTGGTGTTGATGCCTTTGAAAATCAATGATACCTTAAGACTCTTTTGACCAAAGAGACCAAGTCAAATGGTCAACACGAGGAAGATTTGGGGTTTTCTCTTTAAGTTCCAACAACCTCCCTTCTAAACTTCAAATTCTTAAATATTAGATTTTAATAAACATAAGAGTAATGCTTTAGCCACTACCAATTTCACTCTTATTTTCTTCACTATCTTAGGTGGCATAATTCTATTGAAAAGTTTCTCCACCTACTCTATCTTCTCCTACCTATTGGAATGTGCCACCTAAGGTAGTGAAGAAAAATATAGTAAAATTGGTAGTGGATGTAGCATTACTAATTGTTTGAATGAAAAAAATAATATTTTGAGTCAAAATAATAATAATAATAATAATAATAATAATAATAATAAATACATAAGTTTTCGGTGTTTATACTGTGGAATAGGTGAGGAGTCTTCCTACCCTCACATAGCATTGATAGTCAACATATGAAGGAATCGTAGTGGATTGTGTCTCGAACTAGGTTCCTTTTACCCACATTTCAACTATAACACGCATAAAATGGAAAAATCAGCGAGCAGCTCTGCGCATTAAAAGTCGTGTATGGGTACCTTAATTTTAAATGAAAACATCTTGGGATTGCTAATGTCCCATAGTCGTGGCCTTGTACGGGTGTTCATATAGGTGAGCCTCTTAGTGATGTTTGTACAATCACATCTCAAGGTTATCTTATTCGTGTTTCATTAAGAGCTTTACATACTTATCCTTAACCACTACATAAGAGTAATTATATCACCATTGGGATAGAAATGGAGGATAAACCTCTTATAAAATATTAAATGTGCTTTCTAGTCAGTCAATTGGTTAGTTATTCCGACATTGGACCTCTTTCAAGAGGCTACTGATCACAAAAATTTGATTCCCACAGCTCGAAGACCCATTTAGGCAAAGCATCATCCCTCTTTATGAATCTAAAATGAATGCTTAGATAGATCCAATAATATGGACTTCATAAAGTTCAGGCCTTGATAAACTTATAGTCTATTCACTTTTTATCTTCAAACTTATAAATTTCAATCACGTCGTGCCTTTGATTTAATTTCCCACTTTCAATTTTCCTGCATTTATCTCAACATTTTTTTGACAGGGTCAGTGATGTAACTTAACTCTAAATAGAGAAATTCCAAAAATTTTTAAAATTAAGTTTATGAACATGTAATGCAGATTAAGTCAAAAAATAAAACTATTAATTGATTTGATGGATTTTCAAGATATGAAATAGTTTAACAAGCTTAATTAAAAATTCAATCCTAACAATCAATAATTATACCTAATGTGATTAGCAAGTAAGCTATTCAATAAAGATTCGTACTCTAACTAGCAGATAGAAGCACACATGCTCAATATTTGTGGACGAAAGTAAATTTAGGTAATATCTTAGAGACGATAAATCAGTCTCACAAATAACGGAGAAGTGGAAAGAGTTTACCAATGTGGATGAACGAGCCGTAATGGTGTGGAAATGGAGCTGACGGCGGCGCTCAGGATGGCTGTGCAGCAAGGAGCTTGGAGGTAGATGGTAGTTACAGCTAGCGACGAGTACGTCGGTGACTGGCGGTGGTGCCAGCGATAGTGGTTGCGTCGGTGGGGGTCAACGACGGCGTGAGAGTCGAAGACGGAGACTGAGGAAGGAGAGGTGGTCGGTATTGGGTGGTGGCAGTGGCAGCACTGGCGAGGTTTACGATGATGATAAGGGTAAGGTGCGGGATCGAAGGGCGAGGGGGATTAGGGTTTCGATCTGAAGTGGGTTCAGGGAGATGGAGGTGGTGGTCAGCGATGGAGGTCGACAAGGTGCTTCGGGGTGAGGGAGGGAATGGTGTTGGCGATGGGTTTGGGGGTGTGGGTGAAGAAGGGAAGGAGAAGATGAAGAGGCAGTGGGGAGTTGGTGGCTGATATGGAGTGGAGAAGAAGGGGATTAGGGTTTAATTTAGGGATTTGGATTGTAGTTTTAGAGTTTATCACAAATCTTAATACTTTATTAGGATTTCTCACAAACCCTAATAATTATCTCAATTGTCTCACACAAAAAAAGGGATGAAGATCAATAACTCAACATAATAATTTTTTTAAATCAAGAATAACATTCTTTCTTATTATTCTCAGGGCCTATATATAGGATCAAAACAAATCTCAATACAAATCTCTAAAATATTCTAATGCATAAAATAAAGGGTGCGAATTGCAAAACTACTACATAGGGCTAAATCTCAAAATAAAATAAAATAGAACTGATTTCCTCATCATTCTCTCCGGGTGGGAGAGAGCTCGACCCAGTCGAGTCGAAACCAATGATCATATCATAGTGTTCCAAAAGATCTGGATCAAGTGCTGGAGCTCTTCACGATCAATCCAAGTGTCCTCCGACTTCTGCTTGTTCTTCCATCTCACCAAATATATATGAATACCACAATCTCCAGTAGAGATTATCTGATCATCTAAAGTATTACCCAATTTATCTGTCGGTGGATAACAGGTATCAGGTAAATGGGGAAATGTGAAAATCTCACCATTATGCTGCAAGGTAGGCTCATCTAAAAGAGAATTTCTAGGGTTAAATTTTGGGCCTTCATAGAATACTAGATTCTCAATATTGAAAGTTTTACTTATGCCAAAACCTTCAGGAAGGTCAACGACATAGGCATTATCATTGATTTTATGTAGAATTTTAATGGGCATGCAGCATGTGTGTTCAATTTCTTAACGGATCCAGTTGGAAACCGTTCCGGACGAATCTGAACCATCACTTCATCATTAGCATCAAAAGTTTTAAATTTCTTTCTAGTATATATTATTAACTTGTAGTTAAAATTATTCTCATTAATTTTCTTTGAAAATTTGTCTATGTAAATCATGAGTGCGAGATGAAAATGTGGATGCAGACTCTGAGTGATTTTCTAACACATGGATAAAATCTATAGGCTCCCATGTTGTAGTACCCCGTAATTTCCGAATGATATAATAAATATATATATATATATATATATATATATATATATATATATATATATGTGATGGCAATTGGTAATAATATGGAAAAGGAATAATGCAATTGGGGGGGGGGGGGGCACGTGCTGTGGTTGTTTGGTCTTCAGGTGATGACGTCACCATTGGAGGAGGGCCCCACACCTTTACTTGATTTCAGAAAGACAGCAGAGATGTTGGTCTTGGTATTTGATGATGTGTACATAAGTACACGGGATTCAAGGGGGATGATGAGTATATAAAATCCCATATCGGGAGTTGTACAAAAATAGTTTAATATAAATACAAAATTTCTATGATCATGAGTCACCAATTCGGTTAACCACCTTTTGAGAGACAGCCTGTGGTGGGCAGTTGTACTACATAGTATCTAATTTGTCTTTTAAAAATAATAAAAATAGTCTGAGTATTGGGGCAGGGCATTACAAATGGTATCAGAGCCGACTTTTAACCCCGGGTGTGGAGAGGTATGCCTGGCTGAGGTCAGTACGCTGGTAGAGAGACCAGGGACGAGTACGCTAGTAGGAGGATCACAGTACGGTGGCAGCATACTCTACTCCACAACGGCTAGAAAGAAGGATCCTGCGCTCGATGGCATGTCCCGTACTCAGCGTGGACGCTGATTTCTAAAGGTGGGGTGTATGTAGTACCCCGTAATTTCTGAATGATATAATAAATATATATATATATATATATATATATATATATGTGTGTGTGTGTGTGTGTGTGTGTGTGTGTGTGTGTGTGTGTGTGTGTGTGTGATGGCAGTTTGGTAATAATATGGAAAAGTAATAGTGCAATAGGGGGGGCACGTGCTGTGGTTGCTTGGTTTTCAGGTGATGACGTCACCATTGGAGGAGGGACCCACACCTTTACTTGATTTCGGAAAGACAGCAGAGATGCTGGTCTTGGTATTTGATGACGTGTACATAAGTACACGGGATTCAAGGGGGACGATGAGTATATATAATCCCATATCGGGAGTTGTACAAAAATAGTTTAATATAAATACAAAATGCCTATGATCAAGAGTCACCAATTCGGTTAGCCACCTTTTGAGAGGCAGCCTGTGGTGGGCAGTTGTACTACATAGTATCTAATTTGACTTCTAAAAGTAATAAAAATTATCTGAGTATTGGGGCGGGGCGTTACACATGTGACTTGGGAAGGAATTGGTGACTCAGGTACATTCAATGGGGCGTTACACACGTGACTTGGGAAGGAAGTGACTTGGAAAGCTCTTGAACTACGACTACTTTTGGCCCACACTACTAAGTGACTCCGAGGAGTACGTCCGCCTATGCAACTCCTGCCAGAAGTTCGCCCCAATCCGTCGTCTGCCCCAAGCACAACTCACTTCCTTGGCGAGTCCAATCCCCTTTGCAATGTGGGGGATGGATTTGGTCGGACCCTTCCGTCCAGGACCGGGCCAGCTAAAGTTCTTAGTGGTAGCAATAGACTACTTCTCAAAATGGATAGAGACTGAACCGCTTTCAACAATCACCGAGCACAAGGTCCAGAAGTTCTTTTGGAAGAACATCGTCTGTCGATTCGGGATACCTCACATCCTTATAACCGACAACGAGACTCAATTCACGGGAGTGACCTTTCGCGACTTTTGCACCGACCTCGGCGTTCAGCAGCGGTTCTCTTCAGTAGCGAACCCCCAGTCCAATGGCCAAGCAGAAAATGCAAGCCGACAAATCCTCTCTAGCTTGAAGAAGAGGCTGGACAAGTCCACTAAGAGGCTATGGGTCGAACAACTCCCCATTGTGCTTTGGAACTATCGCACCACCAAAAGAGCTCCAACAGGAGAGTCCCCTTTCAACCTCACGTATGGATCCGAAGCTCTCATCCCTTTGGAAGTGGACTTGCCTTCACCTCGACTCATAGCTTACAGTGAAGAGCAGAATGCGAACCAGCTTCACAACTGCCTAGACCTCATTGACGAGGTCCGCGAGAGAGCCGCGATTCGGCAAGAAACCTACCTGCCATAGGATCACCCAGGCTTACAATAAGAGGGTACGGCCCGCCAACCTAAAAGAGGGTGACTTAGTCCTCAGAAAGTTATTGATCTCCGATCCAACCAAAAGAGGCAAGTTGGCACCCAATTGGGAAGGACCATATAGGGTCTCCAGAGTTATTCGCCCAGGAGCGTATCAATTCGAAGACCCGGGGGGCAGAAAGATACCAAGGACATGGAACGCGGAGCACTTAATGAAGTACCGAGAGGGTGTCTAAACATCACTCGAAGCAACTTCCCCAAGAGAGCTCCAGAAGACATGTCCAAACTCCTTACTTGTATTTTCTCTTTATCAAAGTGTAAAGGCGGCTCGCAACTTAGAAGCAGCCGCCTAGATGTTTGCAATAAAAAGAAATCTTTCCCCACAAATTTTCTATCTTTTGAGTAGTCTAACTATACTTAGCAAATTCACTATTTTGGGGTAGTCTAACTCTACTTACAAAAAAAAATTTCTTCAAAACGATGTGCTCGGAGTCCAACACTTGGTTCGACTCCGCTTCAACTACTTGCTTCTAAGCGAGTACGAAGCAGATCACCATTCGGAATTGCTCCTACAGCGGTTGATACCTTCTAAAAGACACGCTCGGAGTCCAACACTTGGTTCGACCCCTCTTCAATTACTTGTTTCTAAGCGAGTACGAAGTGGATCACCATTCGGAACTGCTCTTGCAGCTGTTGATATCTTCAAAATGACGCTCTTGGAGTCCAACACTTGGTTCGATCCCGCTTTAACTACTTGCTTCTAAGCGAGTAAAGAGCGGGTTACCATTCGAAATTGCTCCTACAACCGTTGGTACCCTCTAAACAACAAGTTCGGAGTCCAACACTTGGTTCAGTGCAACTTTTTGCTATTCGTGAACGAGTAAGTGCCAAGCGTCCTACCATTCGAGATTGCTCCTACAACTGTTGACAATTGCAAATGCTAACAAAATGCACAAGTGTGAAAAAACAAGTATTATTTCATTAAAGTTTAAGGAACAAGTCTAATTACAAGACCAACTACTCATCTTTACAACGAGATACAAAACTTGTGAAACCCAAAGCGCAAGACTACAAAGATCTACTTCAATGCCTCTTAGGCGCAGGGATACTTCGGTTGAGAGACACCCAGGGGCGACGAATGTTGTGCTGCCGACACCCCCCCTCGGCACTCGTCTCTAAGTCGGCAAGCTGAGAAGCATAATCGGCACCTGTTCTAACGGTGGCCCCAACAGATGCTCCGCTCGACGAAGCTGCCACCCCACTTTGTGCATCGCCCGGGCTTCGATGCATTGACGGCGAGCGACGCACAAGCTCGTAGAAAGTTATCCCTCTATCATGCTCTTCCCGAGTGCAAGAAGTGGATCTGACATTGCTCTGTTCAGATCACGATTGAAGACGAGAAACCTCTGCTTCGAGCTCGACAATTCGCTCTTTGAATGAGTCATCTCTCACGTTTATCTTCAGACGAGGCAATCGCACTGAACCTGCCCCTCGAGAGCCATCGGTGATCGTCCGCCGAAGGTGAGAAACTTCCATGCTCTTGCTGAGGGTCACCTTCTTCAGCTCGTCCCTCTCCGTTGTCACCTTAGATAGAGAGTCGCGAAGGCCCTTAAGTTTCAGGCCGAGGTTGGCTTCTGCGGACGAGCCCACATCATCACCTTTAAGGGTCCTCTCTTTGATTCGCTCCTCAAATCACCTCCTCTCTATATCTCGGCAAACTAGGGTCGATCATAGGTGATTCAGCTCATACTTCGCCTTACGGAGATCCGACTCCGTTTCATGAAGTCGCTCTTGGTTCCTTACGAGCCTCAATCTCGTCGCTCCTAGACTAGCCTTGAGACGAGCCACTTCGGCTATTCGAGGCAATTCGGCGATCTGCAGAGCTTCGACAATCTGAAAAGAGCGAGAGCACGGAGCTATTGAGTTCTCACGACTCCAACACTTACCCAAAAAAAGCTTGAAGATTGTTACAACACTCAAACAAGAAGAGCTCGAAGATCTCTCCAACACTTAGCCAAAAGGAGTTCAAAAGGGGGGGGGGGGAATCAACACTTAGACGAAAACAGATATAATTTTATTCACTTCAAAATTAGAGCGGTGGCCAGTCTGTAGTTCGGCAATACATGTTGAAGCAAAAAAAAGGAGAGAAGAAGAGAAAACGACTAAGTTAAGGAGCCACCTCTAGGTGCTGCTCCGAGGTGCCCTCGCTCGACACAGTGATGAGCGCCCCCACAGGATTAACCTCCTCTTCATTGTCGCCCTCACCTTCGTCGCCTTCCCCTTCGAGCTCGACCTCAGCCAGAGGAAGGAACTCCTCACCCTCTACCAGGTCGTAGAAGTAGTACCCCGAACTGTCGAAGTCCGGGAGACGAGCCGCCACGTGCTTCAAAGCCCGAGCGTAGGCCTCTTCCATATTCATCATCATGTGGGCCTCCGCCTCGTCCTGAACGGCTTTCCTTGCCTCCTCCACCTTCGCCTCCTGCTCCTTTAGCGCCTCCTCAGACGCCTTCAGAGCCTTCACTAGCTCCTCCTCGAGTCGGGCCTTCTCCTTCTCCAGAGCCTCGACCTTAGCCACCTCGGTCGCCAAGCGTTTGAGTGCTTAGGCAAGCTTAGTCTCGAGGGCCCCTAACCTCGGAAGCTTGCGACGCCGAGAGCTGTTGTTCGGCCTCGAACAACTTCACCGCCTTGGCACGCTCTGCTCGCTCCTAGTCGTTCGTCACCTTCATCTCCTTCTCCTGCTCGGCGAACTGCTCGATCATATGACTGAATTGGTAGAGGGTCTGAAAACAAAAGAAGAAGAATGTGAGAACCCAAAATTGCTAACTTCAAAACTTAAGAGAGCAGGGTAAGATTACTTACCGACATTGTTGACCGGGCAATTTTCAACGCGTCGTCACCAACCGTACCAGCCTTCAATGCCACGCGATCCTTCGGGGTTGGCAAGTGGCGCACGGCCTGCATGCACATCCCCGCGTCGCCGAGGAAGCTGCCGAGCTTCATCACCCTCCAATCCGGGACGAAGAGCTTCTTGTGCTCTTCGGTGAGGATGGCATCCGCTTCGGCCGTGAGCGACGGCACCTCGAGGGCCAGAGCAGCACCGGCAGAGAATGCCCCACTCGAAGATCCGGGGGCATCGGCCGAGGGGAGCGCGACCTGCGACGCCGAGGGGTAGTCGCCGACTAAGTCAACGACGGCCGCAGGAGCCGAGGGCGCCTGAACCGCTCGGCTGGAAGGGGGCCCCGTCGTCATCCTCTTCCTCTTCTTGCTGTCCACCCCCTTTGCCGCGGCTACAGTCCTCTTCGCCATGAGAGCTCGATAGTCCATATCGGGGGCTTCTGAACAACGAAAAGCAGAGGAAAAGAGTTAGCGAAATAAATGAAACACTAAAAGCAAACAAATATATACTAAAGGAAAAAAGTAACGGAGCGTACTGGCGTCGATTAGACTGAGACCCCCACCGAACAGGACCTCCTCGGTGATATCTTTCCAACTGAGGGTTGGAAGACCGAGGATCTTCGACACGACCTCCTCTTCTTCTTTGGTGAGCACCAGTTCGGCCATCGCCCACTTCGGAACCTCCTCTTTCCACGACGTCGGAAACCCCCACGGCTCGGGACCTCGGATCAGAAAATACTTCTCCTTCCAATGTTTGATGGAGTCCGGGTTCTCGATCAACTTTACCCCCTTCCTCGGCGACAGATAATACCGATACTCCATCTTACTCATTCGGCAGATCCGGTAGAGACTGTGGAGGATGACGAGCTGGGTCTGCAGTCCGACTGCTTGGCACTGGAGGATGAAGGCAATGACATGCCGCCACATGTTCGGCAAGAATTGCATCGGGCTTAAGCCATACCACTGTAGCACCTCGACCACGAAGGGCGGCAGGGGTAGCTGAAGTCTGGCATTTAGTGCGTCGTACAGAAAGACGCACGTCCCCGTGCACGCTCGGAAGCCGGGGTCGGAGAGGAGCAGACCGTACTCCTTTGGGATACGAAACCCCTTCCTAATCCGGTGGACGGTCTGCCTCGGTCATCACTGAAGGAATCTTGTCTACCTCGGAAGGGTCCCTCGGACTGTTCTCCTCATAGGCGACCGATCTCCCCTGCACCACCTTCGCCAAAATGTCCTCGGAGTAGTTTCTGACCTTTCCGAGGCTCGATAATATCGACGGCAGCCAACCCGGTGCTCCAGCCCCCTTCACCTTCTCCACTATCGTCTCTACAACGACTGACTTCGCCACTTCCTTCCCCTTGCTCGGGGGGACCACTAGAGCTCGGTCGGTCTCTTGGTCTGAAGTGGAGGTCTCATTCCTCGACAACGCTCTAGACATTTCGAGTTAAGTTGAGATAATTTACCTTGAAATGACGTCTACGGTCGAAATAGTTCGCCGGAGAATAAAAACGTCTGGTCACTGAACGCTAGCAGCGCTGCTCGAGAGCAAAAGTGACTTAAGTAGAAAGTGAAGTGAAAACGAGAGAGTAAGAAATGAGGGGAAAGAGAGGCGATGAAAACTTATAAGTGTTGAAGCGGATTCGGGTGGGCCTTCGAGTACATTGGGCCCCCACAACAGCCCACCAGAAGCCTAAACGACAAGACTAGAAGCCTAAGCACCGAAACCCTCGTATCCTCGTCTCTCACCTCGTAATCCGCACCTGACCTGTATCAGACGGTCTAGATCGTGCCATGACGCCAGGAAACCAAATCCGAGCAACTTTCATTCCGAGCTGCAAATTGGAGAAAAACGAATTTCTCCGCGTAATTCGCGCCTGATCATCATCAGACGGCTTAGATCTCGCTGCGCCGACCAAAATCACGTTTTCTCGTGATCCACGCCATCATGCCTCGTGATCCGTGCCTGATCTTCATCAGATGGTCCAGATCGCGCCACGTTGCTCGGAAACCAAATCCGAGCAACTAGCATTCCGAGCTGCGAATTGGAGAAAACGACCTTCTCCTCGTAATTCGTGCCTGATCGTAATCAACGGCTCAGATCTCACTGTGTCGACTAAAATCACGTTTTCTCATGATCCACGTCGTCATGCCTCGTGATCCATACCTAATCTTCATCGGACGGTCCAGATCGCTCCACGTTGCTCGGAAACCAAATCTGAGCAACTAGCATTCCGAGTTGCGAATTGGAGAAAAACAACTTTCTCCTCGTAATTCACGCCTGATCGTCATCAGACAGCTCAAATCTCGCCGTATCGACCAAAATCACTTTTTCTCGTGATCCACGATGTCATGCCTCGTGATCCGTGCCTGATCTTCATCAGACGGTCCAAATCGTGCCACGTCCCTCAGAAACCAAATCCGAGCAACTTGCATTCCGAGCTGCGAATTGGAGAAAAACGACTTTCTCCTCGTGATTCACGCTTGATCTTCATCAGACAGGCCCAGATCGTGCCACGTCGCTCGAAAATCAAATCCGAGCAACTTGCATTCCGAGCTGCTCATGCGGAGAAAATGTCGCCGAGCTATGAGAGCCGTCTGATTGCCTCGAAATTCGCGCCGCAACCTGATGGATGCTCCTGATTCAACCACGTCGACCAAAATCACATTTTTTTGTGATCCACGCCTTCGTGCCTCATGATTCGCGCCTGATCTTCATCAGACAGCCCAGATCACGCTACGTCGCTCGGAAATCAAATCCGAGAGACTTGCATTCAGAGCTGCTCATGCGGAAAAAATGTCGCTGAGCTATGAGAACCGTCTGATTGCCTCGAAATTTGCGCCGCAACCTGATGGACGTCTCTGATTCAGCCACATGGCCAAGTACGAGTTTTTCGTCAGATTACCTCGAAATTCGTGCTGCATCCAGATGGATGCCTCAGATTATGCCACGTCACTCGGAATCCCAATCCGAGCGATAGGCGTTCCGAGTTGCTCATGTGGGAAAAACACTGCCGAGCGACGAGCCATTCGATCACCCAGATTTTCATGCCCAAGGCTGATGGACGGTCCAGATTTCGCCATGTCATAATTGGGTAATTAAAATTATATTTTATTTATTAATTCGGATTATTTATTCAAAAAATTGCAAAAAAATGATTAAAAATACGTAAAAAATAACTAAAAATTCTAGAAAATAATTATAAATTCAGGAGAACATTTTTGAGCCCTTGGGTAAATAATTATTGGTTAGAGTGATTAATTAATGCTCCCAGAGAACAAATTATCGTTTTGTAAAATTGAATAAATGGTTCGAAAAAAATAATATAAAATTGGAAAAAATAACCAAAAATCCAGAAGGACCTGAGAGCAAACTTGGGTACACTACCAGCTCAGAAAAACACCATCGCCCCTCAGACAAGATTCCAACACCCTTTGAGAACTCCGATAAAGCCCTATATGCCATTAAAACAACAAAACTACTCCCCAAAGGCCGTAACACACAGTCTTTGGGAGTGGGGGGCTCATGATATGGCTAAAAATGGGGTTAAATCGGAACCGTTCAAAGTGGGCACGAATCTCAAAGTCTTAGGGGCAGGACGGTAATTTCACCTACAAACGGGTCCGAATCGGGCACCGAGTCCCTCCTCTTGGACCCGCTAACCCATGAACGGATCTGTTCAGCTGGAAACGAGTCTCAACCCATTATGGGCCAGCTCAACAGGATTGGAGGAAATCCTGGCTCGCCCTGATCTTGAGGAGGTGGTTATAACCACCCCGATCTTGCCACACCGGGAAGTAGGGATTCACTGTTATCCTGAAGGAAATCCCCATGCCGACTATAAAAACCCCCTACCTCATACTGTAAAAGGTGATCACTCTTTGTGCACTCAAGCTCTTTCCTTTCACTTTTTCTGGTATTGACAAGAGTGTCGGAGGGTTCGTCGCCGGGATCCATCTCGGTATTTCGAACGTTTGTGCAGGTCAGCGGGAGCACCAAGGAGTCAATTTCTCAACAAGGAAGAAATGAGATCCAGCCTGTTCGAGTTCCTCGCGAACCTACAAATCTCATCTATTGGCCCCACACCAAAATCCAACGGCAACACTGGGTTTGTTCATAATGGCCTGTCACCCTGGCACAGTAAGACAGACTCGTTTTTGGGTTATTGGGGCTTGGAGAAGACCCAATTCTCATTTTCGGACACGTTTGTAGTAGAAATTACCGTTTTACCCCTGAGAGCTTTGAAAATTGTGCCCGATTTGAACGGTCTCGGTTTAGTTCTATTTTTACCCATGTCACTCTCAAGTTTGGATTATCTCCAAGGCATGTAATTCTTCGTGCACTGCTTGACCCTATTTTGCACTTTCTGCAACTTGCTTGTAAGATTTAGGAATAGAAACAGGAGCAAGTCTAGAAAATAATAAAGGACGCTCAGTTGGTTCAATAATACAAGAAGAACGACGAATTATTGTAGTAGGAGGTGGAGGTAGAGGTGGAAGTGGAGTTATGTGATGGTTTGATGATTCAAGTTCTAGGGATAGATTATAACTGAAGCCCTAAGTTGGTGTCTTGGTGATGATTGAGGCATAGTAGGGGGAACTCTAATTAGCCTTTGTTCAGAAGGTTCATCCTGCGAAGTGTTAGGAAATGAAGACAAACTAACAGTGGAAGGAATAGATGATGAGAAATCAATAATACTGAAAAAGTATGGGGTATCGTCAAAGAAAACAACATCTTTGGAAATTCTCATCATTTTTGCTTTCCAATCATAAAATCGGCATCCCTTTTGTGTCTCTGAATAACCAAGAAATACTCGCGGACTTGGGATCAAGCTTTTGAGTGGTCCGAGTTACTTAGTAAACAGAACATGCACAAGTAGATTGTGGTTGGGTATGTTATTCTTTAAGTAGACAAATTAATTTTATATTGAAAAATTAATTAAAGAAATTAATTAAATTTCTACTCGAATTTAATTACAATTATACTGTTACGTAAACAGTATATTCCTACTCGAATTTAATTACAATTATACTGTTACGTAAACAGTATAATTCACTATCAGCAAAAAACAAAAGGAAGATCTGGTATCTTCAATTCGAACCTTGATAATCGTGAATTAAAAGGACTGTTTTACAAACAGCATATATCACTGTACACAAAGCACAGAAAGAAGATAAATTATCTTCAATTCCGACCTTGAATATGGTGAAGAGAAATAGACAGACTGAGGCTTGTTGAAAATAATGTCTTTAAGACGTTTATTTTGCCACTGCTGCGGTGTATACAGGTTGTCCGACAATCGTCTCCCAAGATACAACAGTCAGAACTCCACTAACTTACACTGGAATAATGGAGACTCGAGCGAGAAAAGATGTGACAGCGGGTTTTGTGATATATGCACTAATATAGGGTGGTAGGGAAGATGTAAATTGGGCTCGGATTTGATTAGAATACAGTCCTATTTATAACCCTAAGTCCTTGGCAACTGTTCAGACAAAAACTGTCATGACAGTTGCAACTGCTCGTATCCGTGTCTAGCCCATATACAAAATCAGAACTGGTTTTTTGAAAAAATAAGTTTACTGTTTTAAGCCCAAGCCCGAGCCGGAGCCCGGGTCCGGTCCGGTCCGGTCCGGTCCGGCCTAAGCCCGAGCCCGAGTCCAGTCCGGTCCGGGCCAGCCGGGCCGGGCGGGCACGCGTGTGTGTTTCACACCGACGCCCATGTTCGATGTGTTCTCCCTCAAGAGAAAATATTTGTACCCCTAAGGGCACAACCCTTTGGCTCAGTTTTTAACTTATAACTTCATTTGCTTTTTGCTTCTTTCCGATATGGGACTAACTTTCAATGTCACAAATCAAGCAAAAGTCCAATTCTTCATTTTAACAAGCTAACTTTGGAGGCGAATACATTCATTTGAAATCCGTTTTGGACATGTGTGTACATCAATTTATACGTCTTGATGAGTAGAATACGATGGAACCGATTTCCAACAATCCCCCACATGAATGATAATTTTCGTCTCCCACCATACAACAGGTACATATCACAGAGTGCAATTGAAACAATATCGCATCGTGGATAGGTAGATATTTCACTTTGAACCTTCCCTAGTTAAAGTTTATCGGACACACTTGGCTAATCGGTAAAATATTTCATCTTGAACCATCGGCCGTTAGTGTACCAAACAATAAACTCTACACAACATTGTGTTATTCACATCCAATCTCTCGGTTGTGTTCATTTTGGCCCTGAACAAATCTCAGTTCTGCGAGTATTTTTAGAGAACTCCAGCCTTTCAAGGTTCTCATAGAGCCGACCCAGCTCACACTTACATAGGTGACTGCATCCATAAAGAGTACCTTACAATACTTCACTTGTGATTTTTCAAGATATGGACGTCATTAAAAGCATATCTTAACCTTTTAATATTGTAACACTCTGTAATTTTCAAAGAGTATATATGGAGTATATATATATATAATATATATGTTGAAAATAATATAAAGTTGGCTGTTATATATAATGGATTTGAAAAGTGGCATTTGTGTAATATAAAGGATAAGAGAATAGTATTAATGGAGGGGGGCCCACATGGAAAAATGAGAACAGCAAAGAAGCTTGGCTTCTGTGTTGTGCTCTTTGACTTCGGTCAAAAGCCTATGTGACGTGGATGTCACATTGGGGCCCACCTCCTTTGAATGCCGTGTGTGCTCTCGGATTGAGTAAATCAGGTGAGAAGGTATGGGATTTGTCCCATATCGGATATTGACACTAATAAAATAATAAATAAATAACATAGCCTATGATCAAGAGTCACCAAATAGGTTAACCAACTTTTGAAAGGCAGCCTGTGGTGGGCAGTTATACTACATAGTATCTAATTTGTCTTATAAATTGTATAAATTGTCTGTGTTAGGGGCATTACAAATGGTATCAGAGCCGACTTTTGACACCGAGTGTGGGTAAGAATGGGCGAGATATATGCCTGAGATGGAGCTAGCAGATGTATATCGGGTATGCCTGAGAGGGAGCGTGGTGGTGCAGCTAGCAGAATCAGGGTACTTCACTCCACATCGGCTAGAAAAAAGATCCTGCACTAGATTGTGCATGCTCGTGCTCAGGGGGGGTGTGTGTAACACCCCATAATTTTCAAAGAGTATATATGGAGTATATCTATATAATAAAACACAAAGAAAGCTATCAAGTGGCTCTCCTTCAATCCCCAAAAAATCAAAGGCCCGGATCTAACCTCACAAAACATATTTTCCCCCCTAAAAGTTTCCCTCCAAAACTCAAATTCAAATCCTCCACCCAAAACAACTCCTATATTTATTTAATTTCTTTTTCCTTTCTCTCTCTCTCTCTCCCTCCCTCTTCTATTCAAAAAATTAAGAATATAATTTTTTTTAAAATTTTAAAAAAATTAAAATTTAAAAAATATTTAAAAACTTTTTTTAAAAAATCAAAAAAAATCATATAATATATTTTTTGCTGGACCCCCAAAAGTTTTATATATAATATGTTTGCTGCTTCAATTAATTTGCTAGACCTCCAAAACTATTTTATATGATCAAACAAGGTGCACCGTTCTAAAGACGTGCCGTAGGCACGTGTCAACGGGCAAACCTAGTATATATATAATATATGTTGAAAATATATAAAGTTGGCTGTTATATTTAATGGATTTGGAAAGTGGCATTTGTGTAATATAAAGGATAAGAGAATAGTATTAATGGAGGGGGGGCCCACATGGAAAAATGAGAACAACAAAGAAGCTTGGCTTCTGTGTTGTGCTCTTTGACTTCGGTCAAAAACCTATGTGACATGGATGTCACATTGAGGCCCACCTCCTTTGAATGCCGTGTGTGCTCTCGGATGTGAGTAAATCAGGTGAGAAGGTATGGGATTTGTCCCATATCGGATATTGACACTAATAAAATAATAAATAAATAACATAGCCTATGATCAAGAGTTACCTAATCGGTTAACCAACTTTGAGAGGCAGCCTCTAGTGGGCGGTTGTACTACATAGTATCCAATTTGTCTTCTAAATTATATAAATTGTCTGAGCTAGGGGCAGGGGCGTTACAAATATTTCTGTAGGCATGCATTTATTTTGCACCCTAGGAATGAATTGGACCTGAGTCCAAATGCATTACTATTTGAGTTAATCATAACTGGTTGTCCTATTGAACCTGGTCCGTGGGATCTCCAGTCGCCAGGTTAGGTTTCGTATAAGGTAACTCGTATTGTTTTAGGCTTTTAACCCCATTCCCCTAGATACACAGTTAATTTTCTCTTTGGATAATCCCTTAGTAAATGCATCCGCTAAGTTATCCTGTGACCTCACAAAGTCAATGGAAATAATTCCATAGGAGAGTAACTGTCAAACAGTATTATGGCGTCTATGAATATATCGTGATTTGCCATTATATACAGAGTTGTGCACTCTACTTAGCGCTGCTTGATTATCGCAATGGATACAAATGGTCGTCATTGGTTTCGGCCAAAATGGAATATCTTCTAAGAAGTGGCAAAGCCATTCAGCTTCTTCACCTGCTTTACCTAAAGCAATGAACTCAGATTCCATTGTGGATTGGGCAATACACGTTTGTTTAGAAGATTTCCAAGATACAGCAGCTCCTGCTAGGGTAAAGACATAACCACTTATGGATTTTGATTCTTCCGAATCCGATATCCAATTTGCATTACTGTATTCTTCAAGAACGGCAGGATATCTACCATAAAGCAATGAAAAGTTTGTGGTGTTCTTTAAATGCCCAAGTACTCTTAGTAGTGACGTCCAGTGACCTTTCCTTGGGTTACTGGTGTATCTACTTAGTTTGCTCAATGCATAAGCAATATCTGGTCTCGTGCAGTTCATGAGGTATATTAAACTGCCTATTACACGAGAATATTCCAGTTGCATTATACTTTCACCAGCATTTTTGTCCAAAACTACAGATGGTTAAAAAGGGTTTGATACTCCTTTAATCCCATGTTCCTTGAATCTGTCAAGCACTTTTTCCACATAATATGATTGAGATAATTAAATGCCACTATATGTTCTTATTATTTTGATACCCAAAATAACATCTGCGACACCTAAGTCTTTCAAAGTGGTTGATTAGCATTTTCTTTACAGTCTTGATGACTTCCAGGTTATGACCAAAGATTAGCATATCATCCACATACAAGCAAACAATCACGCATGACTGTCCCATTTGTTTGTAATAAACACCTTTATCAAATTTATTAATTCGAAAACCATTTTTCATCATGACATTGTCAAATTTTTCCTGCCATTGTTTCGGAGCTTGTTTAAGTCCATATAGGGATTTAACAAGTCTGCATACTTTATTTAAAGCTCCCTTTGAAACAAACCCTTCTGGTTGCTCAATGTAGATCTCTTCTTCGAGATCCCCATTTAAAAATGCTGTCTTGACATCCATTTGATGAATTTCAAGATTATAGATAGATGCTATTGCTATCAACATTCTTATAGAGACTATCCGCGTAACCGGTGAATAGGTATCAAAGAAGTCTAAGCCCTCCTTCTGGCGATACCCTATAGCTACTAATCTAGCTTTATATTTGTTAATGGATCCATCTGGTTTCATCTTCCGTTTGAAGATCCATTTACATCCAATTAGTTTATTACCTGGTGGAAAGTCAATCAATTTCCAGGTGTAATTGCTTAGAATCGATTTAATCTCACAATTGATAGCTGCTTTCCAATAGGGAGACTCCGAGGATGAGACTGCCTCTTTGTAAGTTTGAGGTTCAGCCTCTAACATGTATGTTAGAAAATCTGCACGGAAAGACTTAGAGGTTTTAGATTTTATACTTCTTCTTGGTTCGGATTCACTATTTTCATGATGAGTTTCATCATGTTTCTCAGTTGACACTTCTCTTGTTCTTTTAAGATCAGGATTTCCATTATTTCTTTTGTGTGGAAACACATCTTCAAAGAATATGGCATCTTTTGACTCAATGATTGTGTTTACACTGATGTCACATACTTCAAACTTGAAGACTAAGAATCTGTACGCACTGCTATTTTCGGCATGGCCTAGAAAATAGCAATCTACAGTTTTTGGTCCAAGTTTGGTTCTCTTGGGAAGAGGAACTGAGACCTTAGCCAAACACCCCCACACTTTGAGGTATTTGTAATTAAGCATATATCCTTTTCATAACTCATATGGAATGGAATCAGCTTTCTTGTGTGGGACTCTATTTAATATGTGATTCGACATATATAAGGCTTCCCCCCACAAGTTGGTAGTTAATCCAGAAGTTATAAGCAAGATAGTAATCATATCTTTTAACGTTCTATTCTTTCTTTCTGCAATTCCATTTTGCTGGGGTGAGTATGTGGCAGTTGTTTGGTGGATAATTCCATACTCTTCACACAATTATGCAAATGGAGACTCATATTCTCCACCTCGATCAGACCTTAATACTTTGACCTTCTTGTTAAGCTGATTTTCTACTTCAGCCTTGAATTTTGTGAATGTTGCAATTGCTTCGTCTTTATTATTTAGTAAATATACATAGCAATACCGAGTGCAATCATCGATAAATGTGATAAAATACTTTTTCCCACCTTTCGTGGGTAAGGATTTGAAATCACATAAATTAGTATGAATTAAGCATAATGGCTCAGTACTCCTGTCCACTGTGTTGAATAGTTTTTTGACCATTTTTCCTTCTACACAAGTCACACATTTGTGATTTTTATCAAATTTAAAGTTTGGAATCAAATTGTTTCAGATCAAGCAAATAAGAAACAGAATTTTTATTAATCATAGAATTAGAGTACATTGGGATATTGCCGATTACGGCTACATTAGCTTTGAATCATCCATCACACAAATATCCCCTCCCAACATAAACCCCAGCCTTGGTCAGCACCAACTTGTCTGACTCAATCACAATCCGAAAGCCTTTCTTGGAGAGCACAGATCTAGAAATAAGATTCTTGCGGATGTCTGGCACGTGAAGTACGTCGTTCAGCGTGACGTTCTTTCCAGACGTGAACTTCATGATGACCTGTCCATAGCCTTCGACCATCGACACGGCAGAATTGCCCATATAAAGTTTTTCTTCCTGGTCCAATTTCTGATAAGTCAAGAACAATGACTTATCGAAACATATGTGTCGAGTAGCACCTGTGTCTACCCACCATTGTCCGGGATGTTGGACAAGGTTACATTCAGAAATAACAACAGACAAGTTTAGGTCATCAATGCTTGAATTGATGTTCTCAGTGACATTTGCTTCTGAAGTACCGCCAGTTTTCTTGAAACAACAGTATCTGGCAGAGTGACCAGGCTTCCCACAAATCCAACAATTTCCATTGAACTTCTTGTTGGGTTTCTTGTCTTTGAATCCTTGATCTGATGCTTTCCAATTTCCACTGAACTTCTTGTTGGGTTTCTTGTCTTTGAATCCTTGATCTGATGCTTTCCTCTTCTTGGAATTCTTCTTCTTGTTGTTGGAGTTGCCCTTCCGCTTATTGGAACTTTCCACAACCTGTACTTTGGCCTCCTCACTTTTGAACTTGATTGTTCCTCGGTTGTCTGCTTCAATCTTCAACCTGACAACAAGATCTTCTAAGGATATTTTCTTCTTTTTGTGCATGAGGTAATACCTGAAGTATTTTCAAGATGGTGGTAACTTTCTAATGATTGCTTCCACTAGAAAGGATTCGCCAACCTTATGGCCTTCGGCTTCAATCTCATGAACAATGATTTGAAGCTCCTGCATCTGGATAGTGACAGACTTAGAGTCCACCATTTTGTAGTCCATAAATTTATCCACGATAAATTTCTTCAAGTTGGCATTCTCAGTCTTGTATTTGTAGGCCACAGCGGTCCACAAGGTCTTTGCAGTAGTGAGTGGATTGTATATCTTGTACAGAATTTCATCCAAACAGGTAAGGATGTAGTTTCGGCAAAGAAAGTCCGAATGCCTCCATGCATCCACTGCTGCAAACGTTTCCTTGTGATTTTCTGGAGTCTGTCCCTCAGCGGGCTTAGGTTCCTCCTCCTCGAGGAACCTATCCAACCCGAGGGTTGTGAGATAGAAGAGCATTTTGCTCTGCCAAGTCTTGAAGTCAGCCCTTTTGAAATTCTCAGGCTTGTTGTGCATACTATTGACCATTTTCGAGAGTTCTGTTTTGGTAGTCATATTTGTGTCTACAAAAGAAAACAACAAATAATAAACTTCTTATGTTGTTATTCCTTAAGTAGACAAATTAATTTTATATTGAAAAATTAATTAAAGAAATTAATTAAATTCCTACTCAAATCTAATTACAATTATACTATTACGTAAATAGTATAATTCACTATCAGCAAATAACAAAAGGAAGATCTAGTATCTTCAATTTGAATCTTGATAATCGTGAATTAAAAGAACTACTTCGCAAACAGCGTATATAAGCCCGAGCCCGGTCCGGTCAGGCGGGGGCACGCGTGTGTTTCACACCGACGCCCATGTTGGGTGTGTTCTCCATCTGGAGAAAATATTCGTACCCCTCAGGGCACAATCCTTTGGCTCAGTTTTTAACTTATAACTTCATTTGTTTTTTGCTCATTTTTGATATAGGACTAACTTTCAATGTCACATATCAAGCAAAAGTTCAATTCTTCATTTTAACAAGCTAACTTCGAAGGCGAATATTTCATTCATTTGAATCTATTTTAGACATGTGAGTACATCATTTTATACGTCTTGATGAGTAGAATACGATGGAACCAATTTCCAACAGGGTAAATACCCAAAAAAAGCTTCTTCAAAGGGGAAGACTCAGAAGAGTTACCTCACAGAGAAGTAGGTAGTTGAGTAATCAGATATACACCCGTTAGTATACTTTATGCCCTGAACTCCTTTGGAAGCTTTGCATGATATCTTAGGGCACGAGCTGTCTCTAGAATGTGCCTCCGTGTTTTCTCTCTCGACCACTCCATTTTGATGAGGTTGTCAACTTGGTTGGTGAATGATTCCTTTAGCAAGAAAACTTAATTGCTAACTCTTTCGATATGCATTCCCCTCCGGAGTCACTACTCAGAACCTTGCTTTTTTTTTTTTTAAGCAAATTGTGTATGCATCATTGCATGAAAATGTTGAAATACCAACAGGACTTCAATTTTTCGGTGCATAAAATACACCACGAGAAGCGTGACCAATCATCTACAAATAGAACATAATAGAATTTTCCAGTCAATGAACCAATACTGGAGGGTCCCCATACAGAGACATCATGATTTACACTACCCGAGAAAGGTAGAGTATGGGCTTTGGAAAGAGAACATTCTTCACAATTTGTATTGATTTCTAACTTGTTATCAAGTTTGCCTGAGGAGAGAACATGGAATTCAGATTCAAAGTGTACACCAAGGCGACAACGTAAAAGTTTCCACAATTTAATTTGCATAATTTATCTAATGAGATTGAGTTAAAAAGCAAGCATGCAAATGTGAAGATGATTTGAAGTCCAACATAACGAGTTCCCCTCTTCTATCGCCTCTCCCAATCACCTTCCCGGACTGCATGCATGTCTGGTATGAAACAACCTGATGAGGTAAAATGAGAAGATAATTTTGTTTTACAAGTTAATTGACCGATGGCAATAAGAATAGCAGATAGGTTTGGCCCATATAATACATTAGAAAGAGACAAGCGGGTGGTGAATTTGGTGGACTAATGGTTAAGGAACCAATTTTCTTTACAGGAAGGGTCTCCCCATTTGCAACTAAGATTTTTTCATTATTTATCATATGGAGAAGTGTGTGACAAACATTTAGGTTTCATGTCATGTGGTGAGTGGCACCGGAATCTAAAGGCTAGATCAACCATAACCAGAGGTATTGAAATGCATGACTAGCTGGAGTAGTAGTAGTTCCGGTGAGAGAGTATAGAAGGCTGATCCAAGATGGTTAATATGGATTTTGCGGAGTAGCTGCAACATAGGCTCTTGGAGTTAGCTTTGCTTTGGAGGTTTTTTTTTTTTTTTTTTTTTTTTTTCTTGAGGGAACTTTGGAGGTTGCTTCTTGCAATGCTCGATTAGATGACCTTGTTCTTTGCAATATCTACAGAATGGAGCGGTCACTTCATTCACTTGCTTCTTACGCTGAATGGACAAATGCCCCATCTCATGGCAATTGTAGCATTCAACTGCGCTCGGTTCATGTGATTTTCCCTTTCGAGTTCTTGTAAAAAATGTTGTGTCAGGATTGGGTGCAGATAATGAGAGAGATTTCAAACGTGTCTCCTCAGCAAGAAGTTCATATAGAATCTTATCAAGATTAAGATGATCGCGTCTTGATTCAAAATGGCAGGACGGACGAACTTTTTTTTTTTGTTGTCAAAATCAGGCCTCGATTTCAATCAAAAATTGTCTTGAATCATCATTGTTTTGTTTTGTTTTGTTCTGTTTTTTGGATAAAAGATGACTAACATCATCGCTTCATTAACGATTAATTAACGAAACACAGTAGTTCCAACTCCATATTACAAAGAGCAGTAATCGAAATATCTGCGTAGATGCCAACAAACGATAAACGATAGGAAAGAACAACATAATTAAATTAAAGATACACATACACCCGACCCCTAGCCAACCCTGTAAAGTTGTATCATACTACTCTTCCTACCCCGTGCACAGCCACTTCTTTCCACATGTGATAACATTCCAATCGTGAATATAGGAATAAATCTTATGCATCAAAAATAAAATTGAATGGTTAATCTGACGGAAACAAAATTCATTGCGATCAAGCCACAAACTCCACAAAGTGACAGACACAGTAATATCCCAAGCGCATCTATCATCTTTCTTAATTCTATCTATTCTGAATGATCCTCAAACCTCCGAACTCGACGTAGGACACACATAACCTCCAAAGCCTAAGCCCACTATCTCCCATATGCTTTTAGCTCTAGGGCAAAGGAAAAGAAGATGCTTGTAAGGACACTCCAGGTATTAATTTCCACATTTCTTGAGCATTACTAAGAGGAACCAAGGTCCTGGCTATTGAAAGATGGATCGATTCCATGATCTATAAGAGGGTCAGTTCTTTTTTTTGCCAAGGGGTCGATAAGAGGAACCAGGGTCAGTTCCATGATTCTGATATAGATCATAAGATGGATCGATTCCATGATTCCATGATCTATAAGAGGGTCTGTTCTTATAAGAGGCAAAAAAGAGCATTACTAAGAGGAACCAAGGTCCTGGCTATAAAAGGGTCTGTTCTTTTTTTTGCCTCTTATAAGAGGTGACCTTTTACAAGAGATTTATAGTAAGAGCCTCTTGTAAGAGCCTCTTTTTGAGTTCTTCTTTTATATAAAAATAACTTCTTATAAGAACCTTTTATAAGAGATTTTTGTTCTTTTTTCACCTCTTACAAGAGCTTTTTCTCTACTTTTAGACATTTTTGCCCTTTGTGTCTAAGTTTTGGTAATAAGGTGATTTTTTTTTTTCTGATTTTTTTGATTTTTTAATTTTTTTTTAAAAACATTATTTTTGACGGAGTATAAGGTGAAATCATAACATATGACTATTGAAACATGACTACATGTAGGCGCTTGGCAGTAACATATGACTATTGAAACAATGATCATGCTCCTTCAGGTAATAAGGTTCTCGCTGGCAGTAACATCGGTGGACTACAGGATACTCAGGAGATGATAGATCTTGCTGGGAAGCACAATATAACTGCAGACATCGAGCTTATTCCCATTGATTACCTGAACACTGCTATGGAGAGGCTCTCAAAAAACGATGTCAGATACCGTTTCGTGATTGATGTGGCAAACTCATTGACAATCGAATAAGCAAAGAACCATTTGCATTGATGCTGAAGTTCACAACGCCTATGTTCTATGATTTCATTTACCCCTCCGTTTGATGTTGATGTTTGTTTTTTTTCCTTTCATTTTCTATGATACTGTTGTTTATGAACCTTCGGTAAGAAACAGAAGAAGAAAAAAATTCATTAACTAAAAAAGAAACAAAATTAGTTACATTGACTTTGGGGGTAATATAGACTTTTTAAGTGAAAGAAGACTTATAAGAATTTGAAAGAGGCTATTAGAAGCCATTTAGGCTTATAAGCGATTTTGGGAAAAATCACTTATAAGAGGTAAAAAAAGAACGCTAAAAAAACTCTTGTAAGAGGTGGACCACCTCTTACAAGAGGTAAATCGCTTATAAGAGGAGAAAAAGAACACTACCTAAGTCTGTACTGTCACATTGTTGACCCCAGACTTGGAAGAGTACGTTCCATCAGCAGGTTTCGCGATTGTGCCATCAATATAGCCCACGAGCTCCTGCCCCTCTAGGAAGTTCACTACAAAAGAACATGGAAAATCCGGCAAATCCACACCGGCGTTTGGGCAGTTCGCCGGAGTTTCCCCGGCGGTTGTCGGAGAGCGCCAGCGGAGTTGTTTGAAAACCCGACGTTCACAAACGCTAGGGATTATCATGATAAAATCACCAAAACCCTATCTCCCTCGATCCCCAATTTTCTTCTTCTCGCGCTCGATCCCGTCCTATTTTACTCTCACCTAAACACCATTTTCCTCCACCCACCCCCAAATCCCTCACTCCTCTCTCCTTTGGCGAACTGTCAGCAGCTGGATTCCGAAGGTTCCTTGATCTGGGCATGGCTATGGAATAGAGAAGAACTTTGGATGAAGAAGAAGATTAGATAAGGAAGAATGAAGAAGAAATGAGGAAGAAGAGGAATAGAAGGCACTAGAAATTCTCATTATATTCCAATCAACCAATACAGACCCCCTTTTATAGGTTGTTAGAGCTGGAGGGAGATATTTCCATCCGCTCTCAACTCTCCCGCCCAATTCTAATACAAATAATGTGCACTCAGCACATAAAAGAAAACAGAGACACAAAAACTAAACAAACTCAAATACATCCTCAGTTACACCCTCAGCAGCTTCAGATACATTTTTACTGTAGCGTATCTGATACCATCGGATGTCTTCACTGTAGCACCTGATACATTTCAGCTGATACATCTGATACATTGCAGCTGAGATTTATTCTTCTTCATCTACTACCCCAAGCTTGAACAATGCTTCATATCCCCATTAATGGTTGTCCCCCTTGAGTTCCTGACAACTCCTCCCCGCTCAAGAACGAACTTGCCCCAAGTTCGAAGTCAGGGAATCTACTTCTGAACGTGTCAATATCCACCCACGAAGCCTCCTCAACTCCAGAATTTTTCCATTTGATCAACAAGTCGATTCCCATCCGATTATTCTTCTTGTACACCCTCCTGTCCAGTACAGCCTCTGGCTTTTCCGAATGGTCCTCTTCCACCCACCATGAAGGAATTTCAGAGGAAACATTGGGTAAATGATCGCCATGACATTTCTTAAGTTTGGAAACATGAAATACGGGGTGAATTTTTGCATCTGCTGGCAACTGTAGGCGGTATGCTACCCTCCCAATCTTCTCTAGCACTCGATAAGGGCCAAAAAACTTAGATGACAACTTCTGAGGTGTATGACTACCCATTGAATGCTGCTTATAAGGCTGGATCTTCAAGAGAACTAAATCCCCAACATTGAACTCCCGCTCAGTTCGCTTCTTGTCGGCATAGAACTTCATTCGCTGTTGAGCTTGGGCCGTATTGTCCTTCAGCAGTGTTAAAATAGCATCCCTAGAGATGAATTCATCCTCTACCGCCGGCATAGAGGTTGTCCCCCTTACATACTGGGTTAGAGAAGGCGGTGATCTACCGTATACACCTTCGAAGGGAGTAATTCCTGTGGTAGTGTGCCAATTTGTATTAAACCAAAATTCCGCCCACGCTAACCACTTAACCCAATCCGAAGGTTTCTAGCAGCAAAAACATCGCAAGTATAACTCCAAAGCCTTATTTACTGCTTCCGTTTGGCCGTCACCTTGGGGATGGTAAGCCGTAGTATGGTTGAGTTTGCAATTTTGCAGTTTGAAGAACTCTTTCCAAAATCGGCTGATGAATACTGGGTCCCGATCACTTAGGATACTCCTAGGCATACCATGGAGTCTGTAGATGTTATCAATGAAGGTTTGTGCTATGGTTTGGGCAGTATAAGGGTGGGACACTCCGATGAAGTGTGAGTATTTAGTGAGTCGATCCACCACGACCATCACCACACTCTTGCCGTTACTCTTCGGAAGGCCCTCAACAAAATCCATAGAAATATCTTCCCATACACGATCGGAAATTGGAAGAGGACTTAGTAATCCTGCAGGATGCAATGTTTCATTTTTGTTCTTCTGACAGACTAGGCAATTCCTCACCCACAGTTTGATCTCCTTGCTCATACCTTCCCATTTAAAGTCTCTTTTTATGCGTTGCACTGTCTTAGCAAATCCGAAGTGCCCTCCTACACTTGAAGAGTGCATATCGAAGAAGATCAGCTTCCTCACCTCCGACTGTGGGCTGATTAAAATTTTGCCCTTATAGTACCAAATCCCCCCTTGCAGCTTAAAGGAATGCTGGGTGTTTGGCATAGCTCGGACCTTCTCTTGGAAATCTTTGAAGTAGGGGTCTTCAATAACCATTTTCTTAACTCCTTCTAACCATTCTGGAACAATGAAAGTCACTTCATAACAAGTCCCACTCCCATCTTCTTTCCTTGATAAGCCATCAGCGGCAGTATTCTCAGTTCCTTTCTTGTACTCCACCGTGAATGTGTAGCCCAGTAACTTCCACAACCATTTCTCTTGCATTTCGGTGTTAATTCTTTGATCTAGGATGTATTTGATACTCCTTTGGTCTGTTCTTATCATGAATGTGCTCCCTAATAGATATTGCCTCCATTGTTTCACTGCTTGCAATATGGCGAACACCTCCTTTTCATAAGTCGACAGTACAAGTAATCTTCCCTTTAATCCCTTACTCATGTAGGCCACTGGTTGAAGTTCTTGCATCAATACCACACCAATACCATTCTGTGAGGCATCGGCCTCAAGAACAAAGGGTTTTGTGAAGTCTGGAGATCTCAAAACAGGGGTTGTAGTCATTGCGATCTTGAGCTCTTGGAAGGACTGTGCGGCAGCGGAACTCCATCTGAAAGCGTTCTTCTTGAGCAACTGAGTTAGGGGTGCTGCAATTCCCCCATAGTTCTTCACAAACCTTCGGTAATACCCCGGAAATCCCAAGGAACCCCCATAGTTCTTTTATTGTTCTTGGCTCTAGCCATTCCATCACTGCTTGGATCTTAGTTGGATCAACTGCGATTCCTCCCTTGCTGATGATGTGCCCCAGAAAACCCACTTCTCTCGTCCCAAATGTACATTTACTAGCTTTGGCTACTAGTTGATGCTTGCTCAAGATTGCTAGAGTGGTTGAAACATGCTGGAGATGGCTTTCCCAACAAGGGCTGTAGACGAGTATATCATCGAAGAATACTAGTATAAATTTGCGTAAATGTTCTTTGAAGATATCATTCATGAGGGCTTGGAAGGTGGCAGGAGCATTGGTGAGGCCAAAAGGCATAACTACAAACTCGAAGTGGCCATAGTGAGTACGGAAAGCTGTTTTGGGAACGTCACTAGCATTCACCCGTATTTGATGATACCCAGACTTCAAATCAATTTTGGAGAAGAATGTTGATCCATTGAGCTCATCGAGAAGGTCATCTATGAGAGGAATTGGAAACTTGGCCTTAATAGTCTGGTGGTTAAGTGCTCTATAATCGACACATAGCCTCCAACTACCATCGAATTTTTTCACTAAAATTACTGGAGAAGCAAATGGGCTTTGGCTTGGTCTTATGAACCCCGACTTAAGCATTTCTTCAACTTGTTTTTCGATTTCTCCTTTGTGATAATGGGGATGTCGATATGGCCTCAAACATACCGGTTTTGTCCCTTCAACAAGTGGAATTGAGTGATCGATGGACCTTTGTGGTGGGAGAGTAAGGTTTTCGGAGAAGACTTCGGGGAAGCGGAGTAATATGTGTTGCAAATTTTCGGGGACTGTCTGCAGCTGAAGCCATTCATGGCTTTCCTCCAACCCAGGGTCTTGAACTTGTATCATAAAGGCTTGGCAAATGTGATGGTTCATCTTCAACATCTCTTGAGCATTTACCAGTTGTAGCTGTGGGTTAATGAGCCCTTGCAAAATTCTTTTATTCCCTGCGACGACAAATTCCATAGTCATTTGGGAGAAATCCATAGTTACTGGGCCAAGGGATCGCAACCAATGTGCCCCCAGTACCATCTGAGTGGGGCCTAACGACAAGAGTAACAACTCCGCTTGTAGCTCAACTCCTTGTACCACAAAGTTAACGCATTGCACCTTCCCTTCGCTAAGCATACTCTGACCATTAGCGACAGTAACTTTGTATTTGGGTTCTTATAGTATGGTTAGATTGGCTCTGAGTGCTGTTAGGGGATCAAGGTAATTGTGAGTGGAACCGGAGTCAATAAGAATATTCACTTCGTTGCCACCAATTCTTCCTTTGACTCGCATTGTTTGAGGATACGCCTGGTTGCCGACTAGTGCATGAAGGGAAATTTCTGGATGTAAGTTGCTAGATAGGAATGATTGCTCAACTGTAGGTAGGGTATCTTCTTCCACCACTACATTTGCATCAGCTTCATCATCTTCTTCGAGTCCTTCTAAGAAATAGAATTTTTGTGTTTTGCAAATATGGCCCTGTGTGTACTTCTCGTCACAATTGAAACAAAGCCCCTTGGCTCTTCGATCACGCATCTCTTGGATACTTAATCTCTTAGGGACAAAGTGTGATGCCGCCGGAGTAGGTGAGTTGTAGTGATTGGTAACATTCTGAGAGCTTGGTGTGGTATATGACATTGGTTGGGAGTTAGGATATATACTGGTGTGTGGGGGTGGTTTTGGGGGGAGTGCGGCATTTCTTACTGGAAAGGGAGCTCTATAGCCTTTTCTTAGGCAAGCTAACTTCTCTTCATACCCTCTAGCCAAGCCAATAGCCTCATTGACATTCCTTGGACGTTTCGATTTCACATCCCATCGAATTTCGTCCCTAAGGCCACTTATGAATGTACTCAGATAGTGTGATTCAGACCACCCATCGACAAAGTTGGAGATTCGATCGAATTCCTGCACATAGATCTCCAAATCCCCTCTCTGTTGGAGTTTGGACAAAATGCCTTCAAAGTCCTGGAACTCTGTTGGCCCGAACCTCGTGATCAACTCCTCTAGAAACATTGTCCATGTTACATCATGAATTCGGGGTTTCAAGTGTCGTTGAAACCATTGGGCGGCCCTCCCTCTGAGGTTAAGCGTCGCATATTTCAAGCGTTGGTCCACAGGGACCTCATAGAAGTCCAAGAACTGCTCAATACCACAGATCCATTCCGTCGGATCCCCTTCGTGAAAAATAGAGAACTCCACCTTAAATGGAGCTCTAAACAAATGTCCTCCTTCATTATGAGTTGTAGATGAAATGAGATTTGAGTTGGGTACATTTACCTCTCTTTGAAAGGGATGTTGCAGCGGATTGGGTTGTAGTGGTGGGTTGGGAAACAGCGGAGGGTTGGGAAGCAGCGGTGGATTAGAATGCGATGAGGGTGGAATGTTATGGTGCGGCGGATTGGGGGAGTTCTGAGATCTAGATTGATTCTGTTGCATCAGGGTCATCATCGTCTCCATCCTCTTCTCAATTGCTGAGAATCTGTCACCAACACTAGCAGCGATGGCTTCGATCCTATCGGTGAGAAAGTTCGTTTGGATTTGGCCCTCCACCATTTGACTCCTCAAATCAGCAATCACCCCCTCCAGTATCTCACTCCCTTCATCTCGCGCTTCATCATCGATATGCTCCTGCTCTGATACCAGATTGTCAGCAGCTGGATTCCGAAGGTTCCTTGATCTGGGCATGGCTATGGAATAGAGAAGAACTTTGGATGAAGAAGAAGATTAGATAAGGAAGAATGAAGAAGAATTGAGGAAGAAGAGGAATAGAAGGCACTAGAAATTCTCATTATATTCCAATCAACCAATACAGACCCCCTTTTATAGGTTGTTAGAGCTGGAGGGAGATATTTCCATCCGCTCTCAACTCTCCCGCCCAATTCTAATACAAATAATGTGCACTCAGCACGTAAAAGAAAACAGAGACACAAAACAGACTCACTAAACAAACTCAAATACATCCTCAGTTACACTCTCAGCAGCTTCAGATACATTTTTACTGTAGCGTATCTGATACCATCGGATGTCTTCACTGTAGCACCTGATACATTTCAGCTGATACATCTGATACATTGCAGCTGAGATTTATTCTTCTTCATCTACTACCCCAAGCTTCATATCTCCATTAATGGTTGTCCCCCTTGAGTTCCTGACACGAACTGCCCAAACACCGCCATCGTCCTACTCTATGGCTGTCATCATCCTCTATCCCCGTCCTCCTCCGTCCCCGTCCACCCCCAAATCCTACTCTCTCCTCTCCTTCTCGGATCAGAAAAAGAGGAATCGATTGATATTTCAATCAGTTTCAATCACTCTCTCATCAAACTCTAGGTATAACTCTGATATTTCTCTTTTTTTTACTTCATTTTCTGTTTTTTTTAATCATGATTTTAGTTAGGGTTTCCACTGTAATTTTGAGGTTAGGGATTGAGTTTCTTTTACTAATTTTCAGTTTAAATTTATTGATGATGTTATTAGAGTTGTTTATGGATATTTGATTCGGTTGCTATGGATTAGGGTTTATGTTTGTAAATGTCCAGATTTATCCAGACGGACAATTAATCAATTTGTACCTGCAAACATTTAACCAAACGTGAATATCAAATACAATATCCAGTTAAACAATAATTATATTTCTTATGGTAAAAAAAAAAAATCTGTTTCTACAAAATTTCTCAGAGAAAACAAACTACTATCTGCTACATGTTATGACTGAATAATAGAGTAAGTAATTCGTTTCTAATTTGTTAATGCAACTTTCTTTAAGTGTAAAAAAATGTGGAAACTGTTAATAGAATGCAGTTCCATTGTACTATTGTAACTTGAAACTATAAATATTAATGACCATTTTCATACTTAAATTTTCAGTTCATTATTTTGTGCCACTACTAATACATAAAGTTCTTCCAGCTACTACCTAAAATAATTAATCAACTTTATCTTATTGATGCTGGACTATGTTTGATAGTTGTACCTCAATTCAAATAATTTATTTGAAGCAAGTCCTTGTAGTTACTACCCCTAATATATTAATTAGTTTTATCTAATACTGATAGTAGATTTGGCATTTGGCATTCAGGTCAGATTACTTAGAGATGTATAAATAAAAAGAAGATCTCCCTTGATAGATTTTTCCAATATATATAAAAAAGGAAAGCATCATCTAAAACACTGACATACAAGAGAGCGAAATGCAAATGCTTGTAACTTGCAAGCAGCACAACCTAGATATGTGGAATTTAATGCATATGACACTTCAAACATGGAACTATCATATGATATGCTTCTTGATATGCAGCACAACCTAGATATGTGGAATTTAATGCATATGACACTTCAAACATGGAACTATCATATGATATGCTTCTTGATATATATCATTCAAGTTCTTATTTTAGATCAGCAGTGAAATATTCCTCTCATTGGCCTACATAATTTGTCGGTATTTAATTTTATAATATTCTGATTCTTTTTTGCTTTTAACTGACTCCCATAATATCAACATTTTATTGTGGATTACACCATGAAAATATAATTCACTGTATCACTGAAGGTTGAATCAGGTAAGTTAGTGCTTGAAGAAGCTGAATTTGACTTGGGGAGAGAACTTGAAGGACTTGTAGATATGTTCTCAATGCAGTGCATAAACCATAACATGGAAATTATACTAGATCTCTCTGGTATGCCTATCAACTCTTTATCTGAAATTCTAGATGACTGTATTGTGTAACTTCTATCTGAAGTGTATTGCAATATCTTATATGACAATATCTTATAGTTGAATAATGTCACTAACTTGGTCTCAAACAAACAATATGTCATTCCTTTTTATGAGAAAATATTTGGTTATGGAACCCTGCATGCCAATAGAAGCTGTGCAGCTTGGTGAAGTAAAAAAAAATGGTTAAAAAAAAAACCACTTTAACTTTTAACTACTAGAGATAATTTCAATAATCAGCATATCTGGTAATATATGAAAAATAAAGTAGCATGTAGATTGATTAAATCAGGTCGATGCACCAATTTGTATCTCTCCAATGTTTACAGCTAATTAGTTTTGTTTTATTTCTTGTAGATGATCTGCCAAAAAAGGTTAAAGGAGACTTTGTTCAGATATTTACAAATCTCATTAGCAATTCGATTAAGTTTACTCAGGGTAAGTACCTTCTTATAGTTATCAGCTTGCTTAGTTGCTTTATAAGTCGCTTTATCTGATAATATAGAGATACGGACATGGAGTTTACCTATCTCAACAGTTCAAGTATAGGTCCAAGGGGTTAGAATTCTTTAATTTAATAAATCAAATTTTTTTATATGACACATAAACAACTCTCATTAGTTTAATTTGTATCTCATGTACAATTTATTTTTCCTTCTTTTTTCATGCAGTAATTCAAGGCTGTAGTCATGCGAACGTGCGGGGAACCCTGCTAGTTTAGTGAATTGGATGTTCCGCGAGGATTACAAGTAATTATCTATCAGAGTTGTCTGTTATGATTTATGATTAATATATGAGTTGAATTAGAGATTTTCTTACATTCTACTAATTTTTGAACATGGAAAGAGGTAAAACATATTTAGCCAATATTAATTTTCTTACATTCTATATTAATTGAATTTCGGATGCCCTAAATGTTTGCATTCGGAAAAAATAGGTATTATATGAACTGGGTAGATATGAAGTTTAGAGAAGTTGACTGATTACATTTGAAGTGTTTGCTAGTTACTACAAGTGTTTACATATGTGTGTTATTTCAGAAACATGCATGTATCATATTTTTGTTCAAAACCATTTCAGAAATAGTGTTTTTTGGACTGGTAACTTGGTTAGTGAGCACTTAGATTTTGTTGTCATTATAGGAACACATTCCAGTAGACGAGGTGTTTCAGCATCTGGGCTGCGCTAGGGAAGGTTTGTCGGCGGAGGTGGGAACACAACTGCTAGAGAGATATGGCTCCAATAAGCTCGAAGAGAAAAAGGTTTTCTTCTTCTTCTTAGTTCATTAGAAGTAAAACAGAAATGGAGCATTTCGGTATTTAGTGATTGCCAAGTCTTTCCTTAGTTGTATCTTGCATTATTGATTTGTGTTATGACTGACAATAGAAAAGCAAAATCCTCAAGTTTCTGGGTTTTATGTGGAATCCTTTGTCATGGGTTATGGAGATGGTAGCTATCACCAAGAGAATGACTGCCATGGAGGAGATGGCAGGCATGGACGTGCTTTGCAGTGACAAAACAGGAACTTTGACCCCAAATAGGTTGAGTGTAGACAAGAATTTGATTGAGGTGTTCACTAGAGGTGTGGAAAAGGACCATCTTCTCCTGTTGGCAGCAAGGGCGTCGAGGACTGAGAATCAGGATGCTATTGATGCTGCACTGGTTGGGATGCTTTCAGATCCCAAGGAGGTATATATATATATTATTTAGTTAGTTGCAAAGCATTCAAATATTGTCACCTTGAATTCTTTCGATTTTTCTGCATTTTAATTGTGCTTGTTAAATACATGCATTTTAGGCAAGAGTTGGTATTACCGAAGTTCATTTTCTCCCATTCAATCCTGTTGACAAGAGAACTGCTCTAACCTACGGAGATTCTAGTGGCAATTGGTATCGTGCCAGTAAAGGAGCAGCTCCTGAGCAGGTATATATATTCCTTCTTATATATGAGATTTTTCTTATTAAATTTGTTCCATCTATTATTATTAAGTCTCATGTGGTCTAATTTATTTGTTTGTTTGGTTTTAAATAGATTGTTTCTCTTTGCAACTGTGGCGAAATTGTTCGAAAAAGGGTCCATAAAGTGATTGACAATTTTGCGCAATGTGGGCTTCGATCATTGCCTATAGCAACACAGGTATATTATTTGTGTACAATGATTTATTTTGCCCCTAATAATAATATTCACTCTCTGTGTGTTAATGCAGGAAGTTCCTGAAATGAACAAGGATGGCCAAGGGGGGCCATGGGAATTTGTTGGTTTGTTGCCACTATTTGATCCTCCAAGGCATTCTATATTATGTTTACTTTATGTTGTAAATTACTCTAGTGTGTCTACCAGAAAACCTGAACTCAAGAACTTGTAATGCTGCTGTACCGAACATAATTTATGTTATTATGCTTGATTATTGGAATGAATTTGTGTTGTGATATATTTATATATTGTTTATTATGTTTGATTAATAGATTTGTGAAAAATATTAGAATGAATTCTGGAAAATGATTCTGATTTGAATTACAGGTATTTGATTTGATAAAATGGACAAAAAAACAACCACCACACAATTGTTTTCTTAAAAAAAAAATAATAAAATAAAATAATAATAATAATAATACCTACCTCGGTGTTTTCAAACGCCTGGGATAGGTTTTTTAAATGAAAAAAATCAAAAAAATAAAATCAACATACCTCAGTGTTTTGGAAACGCCAGTATATACCCCGGTGTTTGAAAATGCCGAGGAAAGTGTTCCGCAACCCTGGCGGGGAAAAAGCACGGCGCTTGCGGTGGGGCTTTTCGAAGTGCCGGGGGGAGCCAACCCCGGCGTTTATAAATGCCAGGAATTGGTAAAACAAACGTCGGGGTTTGCCTTCTTATTTGTAGTGATTCCTGAAGTAGGAGGACCAAAGGAGATAATTTTTCCCAACTAGTTTGACATCAACTTCGGCGTTCGGATGATTGGTATCATTGAAGCAGGTTCGATGGAGACTAAGATAATCCTCCCATATCTATACCTAGACAGAGGAAATACACCTCACTGGATGCACAGTTGAATATATCGGGACAGAACCGATCAAGGACAAAGCTTGCTTTCTAATTGATCTGCGATTTTTGCTCTGATACCATGTCAATTTTTAGAGAAGAACTATTGAAAGAGATTACAAATAAAAGGGTAAAATGCCCCCAACTTATACTATACCGATAGTCTAAATATACTAGTAGTCTGCATGTGCGATACACATTCTATATATATATATATATATATATATATATATATATATATATATATATATATATATATATAGAGTAAATAATAAGACGAGCTGACTGCGTGAGTCACCTTTCTTCTTCTAGGATCCGAGTCACCTTCTTCTAAGCTCTGTAATCTGGCTTCGAACCTGAGACCTCCGTTTACTCATCACATATTCTATGCAAATTATCCTTAATGGCACAAACTTTTATTTTATATGAGTGTCACATTTGTAAATAATTATGTTGTAAATAAACTTGAACTTTGAGGGTATTATGGTAACTTACAAAATTTAAGTAAATAAATGGTTAATATAACTCCCACTTAATCTCTCATCTTTAATAATCTCTAATATTATAATGGGAGAGTTGGGGTTGTCATTTGTAGACATTCAACTATCTAATCTCAACCAATCATTTTTAAGTGACAATTATATTAACCATTCATTTACTCAACTGTTGTTAGTTACCATAATATCCTAAAATATCAATTTTAATTACAACATAATTATTTACAAAAGTACCACTCATATAAAATAAAAGTTTGTGCCACTAGGGGTAATTTGTAAAGAGTATGTATGAGTAAAAGGGAGGTCTCAGGTTTGAAGCCAGATCACGTCTTATTATTTACTTTATAAAATAAATAAAAATTGATTAGAACGTGCATCGCACGTGCATGTTACTAGTCTTTACTATTTTAATGGGAGAGTTGGAGTTGTCATTTGTAGATAATCAACTATCTAATCTCAACCACCCCCTAAACTCATGATGGAACGAGTAATAAAAGAATTTTTCCAACATGGTGTTGATATTCATTCTGTGGTCTACCCGTCCATTGTCCCTGAAGAACCCGAATCCAGATTTTGAGTCAGCGAAAGCCAATTGGAGTGAGCCAATCCATTCGAGTCAGCCAAAGTTCATTTTCTTTAGTTTCATGCTCTCCCTTAACAGCGGGAAAGGAGTTTATCTATCTGCCTAGCTTTGGTAGATTTCCCCCAACGCAATTCAATAACGGAAATAAAATAAAAGTATCTCTAATATTATAATGGGATAGTTAATTTGTAGATATTCATTCAACCATCTAATTTCAATCATTTATTTTTAAGTGGGGGTTATATTAATCATTCATTTACTCAACTGTTGTTAGTTACCATAATACCCTGAAAATTCAAATTTATTTACGATATAATTATTTACAAAAGTGCCACTCATATAAAATAAAAGTTTGTGCCATTATGGATAATTTGTAAAGAGTATGTGATGAGTAAAAGGAGGTCAAGCAAGATTATGTTTTATTATTTACTGTAACGACCCGGATCCCCGTTATCGGACATCCGTAACATCACCAAGATCATTGCCTTCAAATGCATCTCAACACAGTAAATAATGTGAAAATTTAAACATTTTTATTGCCATCAGAATTGTTACATTAATAATTACAAATATCAAATTGTCCTTGAACAAGGAATACAAATTACATACTTTATTACAACTGACTACAAGAATACTTAAACATTTCTTGTGAAGCCATTGGCTGTCTTTCAGATCGGCAATCCCTTGGTAACTGCCGAAATTCCGTTGAGTGGTCTATCTGCCCCCTCTGGGACCTGTCCCTCGGCTTGAGCCTTCTGCTACGCGACCCTGATAATTCTGCACCTGCTCGAAGGGTAGACGTGCATACTACCACTACTTGGATGCCCTGCTGATCTTGGGCTCTCCTATACTCGTGACCTGATATCCATGTACCTAAAAGATGGGGTACGTCAGTAATTCTACTGACGCAATGCTGATAAGAAAACAGTGATCCTCAAACTATCACACTCACAAATTCATCTTGAATGGAAAATTCAACATGCATCATGATTTCCTAGTGTTCGTGTATGTCATGACCTGAGTCCAATGCAACAATACTGAGTATAGAACAGATGCACTTAATCTAATGTTAGCAAGATTCTGGATGCACATGCATCCCATACTACATGTGACCCAGGTCAAGCCAACGTACTTAGTATAATGCAAGCGAGACTTTGAAAATGTATGCATCCCATACTACATACTTTCCAAATCAAGCCGTTGTCTCCATGTTTAGTGATTAGAACCCTTGCTATGCAATGCATTCTAATTTAGTCTACTTCCTGTTCTTGATAGTATGACATGGTTGAGGAGGTGAAAATAAAATAAAAGAATATAATGCGGGGCGCTACCCCGAAGTCACCAATAATTACTGCGTCGAACCATCCTCGAAAGCTGTGACGAACTTACAGATATACCGCGGTATATCCATTGCGCAAGATCCTTTATGATCCATTCGTGTCCACCAACATAGAACATGACGACCTTGGAGGTCCTAAAATACCCCCGATCCACCAGGATATCAGCATCCCGTTCTTACCATGGTACTTCAGGAATTAACACTGCAAGATACGCACCGCAGTGCGTATCCCTAATGACAGGAAGAGACAACCAGTATCACCACTTAGTGCTAACTCTCAGAACAAGTTGGATTATAGGGAATCACCCCTAACACCAATTCGGTCTTCAAGCGAAATGATAAAAGAAAAACTAATCAATGCAGTTCACTGAAACAAGTTGTTACTCAATCATACTCGGTGTCAATCAATAAAGTCGAGCCTGACTGGTATGTCAAGGTAACAATCATCCCGGAATCACATCCACTGATTCCCAATACCTTCATAGGTCAGCGACCCAAAATAATCTTCCGGCCCGTGACCCTCAGCGAGTGGTCTAACGGCGCCCTGATGATGTAATACAATTTAGTGAAGGTAAGCATGCACATAATTATCCATTCTTGACTATTGACAGATCCAGCCATCGAGACACCCAACACAATCCAACAGAGCTATATCCCAACTCACTCATGTCCACCATGAGTACACGCACAGGAACTTGCCTAAGTTCCGAATGAAATGCTAAAAACTCATCTTTTAAATTTGATAGCTCACGATCACCATATTGTGGTAGGCAGAGGGTTCCTCATCAATTGTCTGATGGAACAATCAAGAAATACCAGTAGCTGTGACCCAAGCTACACTCATCGAAAACCAGTACACTCAGATTTTCCTAGAAGGGCGAGGAGATCCGTTGCCATCCCCTAGTCGATGATTTCCTCAATTTCCTTTTAAGGGACTCCAGTCCCCGGGTTAACTCAAAGCTTGAAGTCAGACTAGACAATAGGTTGCTAAACTCATAATGTCCATAATTTTCAGCACACAAGTAAGAATTGCTTGGTGTCTCCCATTCTGGAAAGGTAAGACCCTAGTCTATAGCTTTTCAGTTGACTATTTCCTCAAATTCAATCATCTTGTCGTCCAATGACCATTATATACTCTTAGTAGTACGTTCCTTTTCACACTTGCTGCACTTGTCCGATATCATAAGAGTTCACTTAGTTATCGAAATTACTCGATTCCGGGTACTATGGGAAGGTGGGATTGTCTACTTTAACTTCCTATTTGGACACGTCCTCAGATTCAATTCTTAATGTTCTCAAAGATACCAATTTCCATTGGGTGCATGACAAGGGAAAAGTTTTATTTCTCTAGTAAACATTTTCTCGACAAGGCCAAATTTGTCCCACTTTGGAAAATCATAACTTCCAACCTACAACCTGGAATTTCAAAATCCTAGTTGGGTTAGAAGGCTATGATTCCCTACTGCCAATCTCTAGTTGAACAGTCGCCCAAATTCTTAACAGATAAGTCTAGGAATATCTATCTCCACGAACTAGACAACTCTTACTAGGATGAACGTACCCTACTTTAAAATTCAATAGTAAATCATCCCTAAGTCCAACGATCATGAAATTTGAGATTCTCTGTCTACACATATACCATTTTATCGTGTCCAAAATTCACATTCAAATTCATTTCACACAACGATCTACGACTCCTCAAACATAGCTACATTTCAGTTGTTCATTTCCAGCAGGGTGTTTACTGCCCCTCACTAATTTACCCTTGAAACCTCATCAAATGACTTCTAAAAATTCTAAAATTTGAGATTCATCAAATAGACTCATACCCCAAGCTACTCCCAAAATTTCGTAGCAAAATAATAAACGTACACGAAGTTATGGCTTTTTTAACTTCAGCACAAAGCACAGTCAGCTTCAGCCGACACCTACGGACCAGTCGCATTCTACCATTTTTTCGGGCCATCAAACGACCTCGGAAAATTACGAAATTTAAGAATATGGTTGTAGACACATACAAAAGCGTCCACAAAAATTTCCAGCTCAAAATGCCCTGTCATTTCCGAGATATAAAATCGGAAAGACACCCAAAAATCATCATAGCCAGCAGCCATTCTGGCTGCTTACTGTCCGGACTTGGACCCGCTGTTTGGGCTAATAAAATGCATCCAAAAATTATGGAAAAAATCATGGATACTTAAATACATAGAGGAACAATACTCCAGAATTTTAGCCCAAGATTCCAAACCGTTTGGGTGTAAAAAATTCCCCAATATACCCTCACAATCATGCTTCTTAACCAAAACTCAAAAGAGTTATTCTCTACCATACAATTTATCTTTTCCTAGCACTTCTCATACTCAAACATGGTAACAAATCATACCTATCACTACTACACATCCATTCATACCACAAAAAAATAAATACAAAGAAGTTTAAGAGATCACCCACTTGAAGTTGCAAGAACACTCCTTGTAGGCTTAGCTTGTTTTTCTCTTTGCTCCTTGTGCTTGTGTACCTTGGCCAACACCTTCTCCTACACTTCTTCTTCTCCTTCTCTACTACTCCTTCTATTCTTATAGACTTCTTCCTTTTTCCTACATATATATATATATATATATATATATATATATATATATATATATATATATATATATATATTTGAATAAGGAGGAGTGGAGAAAGCTTTAGGAGGAGAATGAAATGGAGTTTGAAAAATGGAGTGAAATGAGATGGGGGGTGGTTATAAGGGCCGGCCTTGGAGGGGTGGGTGTGGGATGGATGGTGGTGAGGTGTAGGGATGAGATGGAGAGTAGAATGGGTGAAGTGATAAAGGATGGATTGAGTGCCAACACATCATGTGGAAGCTTCATGGAAGCTTCCCATTCTCATAGTCAACCTACACATGTTGATTTATTTCCACCATTGGATCTTTATCAAGATCAAGCCATGATCATCATGATGCTAGGGTTCCTAACCCTAGGTTAGGTCAAGGAACCCTAGGTCACCATATTCCTATTTTAACCCTAGTGTACAAATACGATTCATATTTAATTCAAGCACTAGCCTTAATTGAAAGTAACCCATTGATGCGGTTTATTTCTGGGAGACGTGTGGATGCACCAGGTGTGAGTTTGGACTCAATTTGTATTTGAAGGAGAAAGCTGCTCGTCTGACGACCCTCGGCTGACCGGGCGGAACCTGCGGCGACCTCAGAATGAGGCGGAGATCTGGGCTCGGATCAGAGGGTTCGGATCCGAGGTCTTGTGTACCTGCAGACGGTCCTGAAACACCAGGGTTTGTCCCGGTGGCGGACCCTCCGACGATCTAGTCAGTCTCTGTGAGAGAGTAGCAATAACTAGGTAAATTTAAGTGGTAAAAGATTGATTACTTGAAAAGGTGGGTGAGGGTCTAGTATTTATAGAGAATTCTAACCGGGTTTGGTTCCGCTTGGGGGCCGGGTCTGGACCCGAAAGCCCATGGGCCTGACGTGGCAGAAGGCCCAGGGGGTTTAGGGCAGACGTGGCAATACCAGGAACGGTATAGGGCTGACGTGGCAAAACCCTTGGTGGTATTTGGAGCTGACATGGCTGATCGTAGGTCTCTTGTGCTTCTGGGAGCATCGGAGGGCTTAGGCTGGGCCAGGTCATCCCCATGCTTCGCCAGAAAGGGGGGACGGCCTGTGGGGCTGTCAAGGATCGGATGCCGAGGACCACTGAGGCTCGTCGGATACGAGGAGGCCAGTTCTGTGGGGGTGAACTTGAGGGTCGGTGCCGACCCTGCAGTGGCTCGAAGCCGAACTGGACTGCTATTTTTACCTTTCTTGAATGAGAGTTGTATTGGGCCCTGGTTGGGCCCCCAGGCCATTTTTACCCTACCACACAAGCCCCCCACTCCAGCGGGGGTGCGGGAGCTAGCCGGGGAGGAGTGTTCATGGTCGTGGAAATGGGATGGCAAATCGTTGAATCTTCCGGAGGAGAGTACCCTGGTGCCCGACCCAACCTCGAGATGACGAGGGATTACGTGTTGACAAGGATGATGCGAGACGTTGTTTCTTCCTGAGAAGAAGGCCCTGGTGCTCGACCGAACCTCGAGATGACGAGGGATTATGTGTCGGCAAGGGTGATGGCGAGCCGTTGTTTCTTCCTGAGAAGAGTACCCTGGTGCTCGACCGAACCTCGAGAAGACGAGGGATTACGTGTCGGCAAGGGTGATGGCGAGCCGGTGATTCTTCCTGAGAAGAAGGCCCTGGTGCTCGACCGAACCTCGAGATGACGAGGGATTATGTGTCGGCAAGGGTGATGGCGAACCGTTGTTTCTTCCTGAGAAGAGTACCCTGGTGCTCGACCGAACCTCGAGAAGACGAGGGATTACGCGTCGGCAAGGGTGATGGCGAGCCGGTGATTCTTCCTGAGAAGAAGGCCCTGGTGCTCGACCGAACCTCGAGATGACGAGGGATTATGTGTCGGCAAGGGTGATGGCGAGCCGTTGTTTCTTCCTGAGAAGAGTACTCTGGTGCTCGACCGAACCTCGAGAAGACGAGGGATTATGTGTCGGCAAGGGTGATGGCGAGCCGGTGATTCTTCCTGAGAAGAAGGCCCTGGTGCTCGACCGAACCTCGAGAAGACGAGGGATTACGTGTCGGCAAGGGTGATGGCGAGCCGTTGTTTCTTCCTGAGAAGAGTACCCTGGTGCTCGACCGAACCTCGAGAAGACGAGGGATTATGTGTCGGCAAGGGTGATGGCGAGCCGGTGATTCTTCTTGAGAAGAAGGCCCTGGTGCTCGACCGAACCTCGAGACGACGAGGGATTATGTGTCGGCAAGGGTGATGGCGAGTCGCTGTTTTCCTCCTAAGAAGAAGGTTTGAGCCGCGTGGCCTGTCGTCTTAGCGGAGTCTTGATGGCGCTTCCGGGATCTGTGTGATGTTCCAATTTTCTAGGGGCATTAAATGATGCCGCCAGCCTGAACGCAGGTGGCGCATGGGCTTCCGTCGATTGGCTTTCCCAATGTCATAAAGGCTGGTCCTTGAGGGAGGCTATAAATACCTTTCCCCCCCTAGCGGGTTTGATCACAGCAAGGGTGGTTCAATGGCCACCTGAGGTGTCTGCTTCGGCGGGCGTCTCTCTTCTGATAAACTTTGTAGCGCCAATGGGCCTCGAATCGGTGGCGACTCTGCTGTCCGGATCCTTTTTCGGGTCAGACGACCCCTATACGGTTGTCTGGCCCGAGAATGATCAGGACGGGAGGGGTATCCACCGTGTCCTGGATCTGGGGGTGAAGAGCCTCGGATATGCGGGTCGATCTTCTTTTTTGTTAGGGTTCTAGGTGATCGTGGCTTTCCTCCCACCCGCGAACAATTCGGGGTTTCGGCCGACGAGGCCTTAAGCCCCGAGTTGTTCGAGGGTGAGAGAGGAGCCGACCGATCTTTGGAACCCAGGGCGCAGGCGGTGGTGGCTTTCCTGCCACCCGGGAACGATTTGGGGTTTTCGGCTGCCGAGGCTGTAAGCCCCAAGTTGTTCTCAGGTGAGAGGAGAGCCGACTGAGCCCTGTAGCCTTCAATCTTTTAAAGAGAAAATTTTTCCGCCGAGTACTTTATCCGGCCCGACCCCTGTGTCTGGTTGCCAGCCTGGCAATGGATGACGTCAGCGGCCCACGTTTCGAGGACGTGGCGTGGTTTTCCAGGCACCCGCTACACGTCAATCGGTGAACAATGATTGCAGAAATCGAGGAGTCGTTTCTCCCCTCTATAAATGTTCCCTGCTCTCCCCCTATCGTTCCCTTCTTATTCGCCTCTTTCTTTTTCTAAAAAATCTCCCAATACCTCAGTCTTCGTTCCTACCGTTCGCTGTACCAGGCTCGTTCTTCCGAAGCGACCCCCGGTTTGTTGGTAAGTTTGTTTTAGTTTAGGCACAGATGGATAGGGCTCAGTCTGGCTCGTCGGCGTCGACGTCTGGGGGGAACGCAAAACCCGCCTCCAGACCGACTTCGTGGGAGGAGTCTGATCTCGAGGGGGAGTCTGTAGGCGACGATCAGCCAGTGTATGATGTGAAGCCACTGCGGTCTCGAAGGTTTTTTGTTGTGGAGAGTAGTGATTCTGAGGAGGGGGACGGTAGTTCCGCCGAAGTTCAGATTCTAGGGCTGGTTTCTGGAGAGGAGGGGGGAGTCGAAGGGGCTCAGGTAGGAGGTCAGGGCGTGGGTTCGAGCTCCATGCCGACAGGTCTGGGGCGATTATCTACCCCCTCCCCGGAACGGACCAAGAAGAAAAAGAGGGCTTCGAAGAAGAAGGGGTCGAGGATAGGGGGCTCGAGTCAGGCGCCTGTTAACTTGAGGACAGGGTCATCTGTACAGCTTAAGCCGTTCCGTTGGTACCCCGACGATCTTTCTGATAAGGAGGCGTGTGGGGTCCAACCGTCGTCGCCGAGCCGGAAGAGGGTGATAATGGACGCACTTCCGACCGTTCTGGAGGCAGGTAATTTGGAGGCTTTGCGGTTGGCGTACCATATAGGGTCCAGCTATGAGCTCATGTTGCCGAGCTCCACTCTTCGACCGACCGACCCTCTGCCGGATCGGTATTGCGTCTTCCCTGTGGATGCCTTTATCTCCGGTCTGAGGCTGCCTGTTCACCCTTTCGTCCGTGAGGTGTTGAACCGGGCGACCTTGGCGCCGATGCAGTACGGACCCAATTCTTGGAAGCAGATCATCTGCTTCGTGTTGCTGTGCGAGGAGCAGAGGGTACCTCTACGGCTGAATGTCTTCCGAGCGATGATGATGATCGGCTCGTCGGCTGAGGGTATCTACTACATTTCGCCCCGGGGCAAGGGGAAAGTTGTCCACGGTCATCCGGACTCCATCAAGGAGTGGAAGAAGAAGTATCTGGTGATCTGGAGTGAGGAATCTTGGGACATCCCCACTCGGTGGAACCACTCTAAGCCGAGCTATAAAACGCCGAAGCCGAGGGACCTGACCGCCGAGGAGTGGGGGTTTGTTGAGCGCCTCCGTTTGTCATATAGCATCGACTGGGCGAAGATGACCGAGGGCCACTTGGTGAATGCCGGACTGAGCCCGGCCGATCTACGTATGTAGTTGTTTCTTTCTTTTTGTCTTCGTTGTTCCTCTGTGCTCATTGTCCTTACTGGATCTTTTTGCAGGTATGGATCCTGAGTCGATCAAGGCGAAAAGGCTCGAAATGAAGAAGGAGGAGGCCAGGAAGAAGATGAAGACGAGGGGGTCGTCCCCGGGGGTTTCCGAGGCCCCTGTTCAGCCGTGGGCCAAAAGGACTCGTTCGGAGACGGTCAAGGATGCGGTGGTTCAGAGTGGTCCGGACCAGGGCAAGGTCACCGATCTTGATAAGGGGAAGGGCCCTCTGGAGGATCCGAGATAGAGGAGAGGCTTCGGCGACCGTGGGTGCCGAGTTGGTCGATCCGTGAGGGAGACTGTTTAACCCGAGGGCGGCAAGCTGTCGAGGTGGCGAGTAAGTTGGCGACCCCCCGGGATCGTTCGGAGATGAAGACCGAGACCCTGGATGAGGCGTATACTCGCCTCGCACAGGCCAATGTGCTGGTAAGTCTGTCAACCTCTTTTGTCCCGTGATTACTTTGTAGAGGAGGTTCCCTTAGTTGTGTTCGATGACTACAGGCGACCGTGCAGGGGGCCCACGTGAGGGGCCTTTACGAGGCCGCTGTGAAGCGGGAGCGCGACCGGGCGAACAAGGCCGAGCAGGAGATGAAGGAGATGAAGACAGAGCTCGAAGGCTCTCAGAAGAGGGAGCAAGAGATGAAGACGGCCTTCGACAAGGAGAAGGGGGAATGGGCGGAGAAGATGGCGGCTCAGGAGAAGGAGTTTGCCAAGGAGCGGAAAGAGCTGACAGAGACGAGTCAGCTCCTGGTGATCAATGCTCAAGATGAGTGTTATGCGAAGGCAATCAGCCACGTGAGGCACTTCTACCCGACCCTTGATCTGTCCAATTTCGAGTATGACATGGAGGTCGAGGGGACACCGAAGACCCCTGGTGAAGAAGGGCCTGCTCCCGATCCGCCCGTCGACCCCCTCGTGGACCCGCCTGCTGATGCTGAGGTGGGAAAACACGTTGTATAATTTTTGTTTTTCTATTTCCTTCTTTCGATTGTATTTGCCTCCCGCGGACTGGCCACCGCATTTTTTGTAAGAAGCGACTCGATTTATAAAAATGGATTTTTTGACCGGCCAAGTATTCTGACTCCGGATGTTTCTAGTCCTCCTTGCTTATGCGTTTTGAGTTGGCTGGTTTTCTTGTAGGTTGCGGCTCCTCTTCCCGAGGTGGACCCCCATCGCTCCGACGTGGCGTGGCTCCGGAGCAAAGTTGAGGCCCTGGAGGCCACGTTGGTTCGCTATCGAAAGGGGGCTCGCGACACTGATGCGGCCTTTAACTATTATCGGAATAAGTCTGAGGCCTTAAGTGAGGAGGCGAGCCGGCTGAGGAGGGCGATGGCGGACCGGGATCTCGGAGGTGTCGGGCTAGGACATACCACGTCGAACGCCTCGGTACAGAGGCCCCCTTCCGAGAGGCTACTTCGAGATGTCATAGTGGAGAAGGAGATGGAGATACACCGCTACAAGACGATGTTGGGCGTCTCGTCATCTTCCTCCGTGGATCGGCGAGCGGAGGGGGTTCCTTCTGCGCTGCTCCTGCTGGAGCGCCTGCGACCAGTGGATGCCCAGAGCTCTGTGGCTGGTGTGTCGACCGTGGCTGAGCCCAGGGAACGCCATGATGAGGAGAGGGCTCCTAGCCGTTCGGTCGGAGTGGTCCCGCCCTTTGTTGGACCCGAGGGGCCCTAAGATGGCGGCTTTCTTCCGTTTGAGATGAGTGGAGTGGTCCGGTAATGGTCTTTGTTCGTTTTTTCTAACCAAATAAAGGAGTATGAATAAAGAATTCTTTTCCTCCTTTGCTCTGTTAAGGAGTGCGGTGAATGACGTCGGTGGTGTGGTTCGGCTCCGTCGATCCGCGAGGGATCAACGTGGGGCCTTAGTAAGAGCCCCTGGTCCGAACCTGGATTGGGCCTACCGAGACGCTGGGAATGATGCCGGAGTGAGGACTCAGATGCCGATCTGCCGAGTCATTTGAAGTTTGACACAAAAGAGATTTCTCTCATACTAGATAGGGACGGTCGTCGAAGCCGCCCTTTACACATGAAAGTTTACAACAGGGTTTTATACTCACTAGCCAAGTTAGAACCTAGGTTCGCTCCTCCAGGAACTTCATTAGATGCTCAGCGTTCCAGGGTCGGCTGATGAGCCGGCCGTCTATATCCGCTAGTCGGTACGTGCCAGGGCGTACAGCCTCGACTACACGGTACGGGCCTTCCCTGTTGGGCTCGAGTTCAGCGGCGTGGAGAGGGGATGCACCCCCTCCGACGGTGGTTATATAGCATGGCCGCGCTGCTTCGTTGTTACTTCGGACAATGCCGACCCCTTGGGAGGTGGGAAATTTGAGTCTCAGATGGTAAGTTGAAGGTACCGCTTGGAGGGAGTTCTGTCCGGATCGGCCGAGAATGGCGTTGTAAGCCACCCTGACGTTGATAATCATGAAATCCATGGATTCGGTCCTTTTGACAGGAGCCGATCCTGCGGTGACGTCGAGGGTAACGATCCCTTCTGTTATGACAGGGGCGCCGGAGAATCCATGTAACGTGTGTCCGGCAGGCTTGAGCTTTCCACCGGGTAATCTTGAGGCTCTCGAAGGTCTTGAGGAAGAGAATATTAACTGAGCTACCGTTGTCAGCGAGGATTCGGCGAACCTCACAGTTAGCCATGTGGAGGCTGATGACGAGGGCATCGCAGTGGGGTAGGTGAACGCCTCCGAGGTCTTCTCCTGAGAAGGTGACTGGCCCCAGTTGCGGCTTGGACGAGGGGTTGTTTTGGACAGCATTCGCCTCGCGGATGAAGGTTTTTCGGGGTGTATTTGACCCTCCTCCCATCGGCCCCCCGTGGACTCAGTGCAAGATGGATGGCGTATCTGCGTTTCCCTCGGACCCAAGATCCTGATCACGGGGGTGGGTCGACGTAGGGTTCGGAGGCGAATGTCTCCGGTTCCTATCATCTCGCCGATTCCGTCGGCCTTCTCGGGTGAATTGTCGGAGGAACCCTCGTGAGACGAGTTCCTCAATTTCGTCTTTTAGGGCTCGGCACTGGTCGGTCTCGTGCCCGTGATCTCTGTGGAAGCGGCAGTAGAAGCGTTGATCTCGATTCTTGTTGTTATTAGATCGGGGGGGTAGTCGGACAATGCCTTTGTCTTTGATTTCTAAGAGGATGGCGGATACGTTATGCGTCAAGGGAGTGTACCTCTCGAAGCGGGGGACCGGCGGGACCTTCTTCATGGCCCCCGCGTCCCTCAGAGCTTTCTTTGATGGTTCGACCTCTTCGACCTTCCGCTTTCCCTTCCCGATGGCCTCCCTGGTATCTTCGGGGTTAAGGGCCTCTTCTGCCCTAATATATTTTTCGACCCTGTTGAGGAGATCGGGAAAGTCGACGGAGGGTCTCTTCGCCAGAGAAGTTTTCAGCTGTCCATGACGAACGTTGTGCCGAAAGGCCGCAGAGGCGACGCCTGGATCAAGAGAGGAGACCGACCTCGCCTCCGTGGTAAACCTCCGGACGAATACTCTGAGGGATTCTCCCTCTATCTGCTTGAGCCCAAGTAAAGAAGCGCTAGTCCTCTCCGCCTTCCGGCTGGTGACGAAGTGGGCGAGAAAATTGCCCTCTAGTTGGTCGAAGGAGTAAATGGAGCCGGGGGCGAGCTTCGAGAACCACTCACGAGCCGGACCTCGAAGGGTGGCCGGGAAGGCTCGGCACAGCAGGGGATCTGAGGCGTTGTGAATCATCATGAGGGTTTTGAAGCCCTCCATGTGATCAGCAGGATCTCCCTCGCCGTCGTAGGTCTCGAATTGAGGGGGTCGGAAGTTCCTGGGTATTTCTGCCTGGAGGATGGGGACGGAGAAGGGAGGTCGGATAGGTCTGTACCCCTGAGCCGCTCTTTGGCCGCCGTCCCCTATGTGATCGAGGCGATCTTCCATTTCTTGGAGGCACCTTAGGAGTATGTCATCGTCCTCTGGCTGGATTGTTGATGGTCGGGACACGCTGGCCTCGGTGTCCGACCTGGTTTGGGAATGGAGGGTTTCTCCCCTGGGGGCCCGTCGGAGAGCTCCAAGAATTTCTCTTCGGAAGTCCTGGAACTCCTTCTGAGTGACGGGGGCTCCCTCGACCCTGTTCGGTCGGTCTGAAGGTTGCCTTCCGACGCGGCTAAGTGCGGGCCTCCGTCTCTCGGGTGGTGGTCTTGGATGGTTCGGGGCCGGGTTGGAAGCGGCCCTTCCCCTGCTGCGGGTGATTTGACGGTTGACGATTATTCCTCGTAGGTCGGGTTGGACTGTACGGGTGGCGCTTCGCCGGGATCCCTGATGGGAATCTTCGTGCCTTGATGCGCGTGGCCCGGCATTGGTATTTGGTGGGGGTGTGTCCCGTCGGTTGACGGAGGACGCGGCCCCCTGGCCTCTGGAGGCCATGGGAGTTCGGCTGTCGAGGTCGCTCGATGGTCGGGCTCGGGTCGGCTTCTGAAGCAGTGTTCCCACAGACGGCGCCAACCTGATGCGGTTTATTTCTGGGAGACGTCTGGATGCACCAGGTGTGAGTTCGGACTCAATTTGTATTTGAAGGAGAAAGCTGCTCGTCTGACGACCCTCGGCTGACCGGGCGGAACCTGCGGCGACCTCGGAATGAGGCGGAGATCTGGGCTCGGATCAGAGGGTTTGGATCCGAGGTCTTGTGTACCTGCAGACGGTCCTGAAACACCGGGGTTTGTCCCGGTGGCGGAACCTCCGATGATCTAGTCAGTCTCTATGAGAGAGTAGCAATAACTAGGTGAATTTAAGTGGTAAAAGATTGATTACCGAAAAAGGTGGGTGAGGGTCTAGTATTTATAGAGAATTCTAACCGGGTTTGGTTCCGCTTGGGGGCCGGGTCTGGACCCGAAAGCCCATGGGCCTGACGTGGCAGAAGGCCCAGGGGGTTTAGGGCAGACGTGGCAATACCAGGAACGGTATAGGGCTGACGTGGCAAAACCCTTGGTGGTATTTGGAGCTGACATGGCTGATCGTAGGTCTCCTGTGCTTCTGGGAGCATCGGAGGGCTTAGGCTGGGCCAGGTCATCCCCATGCTTCGCCAGAAAGGGGGGACGGCCCGTGGGGCTGTCAAGGATCGGATGCCGAGGACCACTGAGGCTCGTCGGATACGAGGAGGCCAGTTCTGTGGGGGTGAACTTGAGGGTCGGCGCCGACCCTGCAGTGGCTCGAAAGCCGAACTGGACTGCTATTTTTACCTTTCTTGAATGAGAGTTGTATTGGGCCCTGGTTGGGCCCCCAGGCCATTTTTACCCTACCACACCCATATATTAAAATCTATAAAATATAGATTTTGTAGAAATTATAGCTTCCTCCCGACAATTGTCTGGTCGAAATAATCGGGGCGAAACTACAGTTTAATTGAGAAGATATCCCGAGCTTATCTCATCGGGTTCAGAACAGCTCGTATGTCCGAATTTCCTCAATTTAACTGATAATTTCTAGGAAAAATGTATCGTGTGCAATATTTAGTCAATGCACGGGTTACAGTGCAAAATAGCCATATGCTATTTTGCGGGGTATTACATTTACTATATTTAAAAAAAAATAGAACGTGCATTGCACGTGCACATTACTAGTTCATTTTTAAGTGGGAGTTATATTAATCATTCATTTACTCAATTTTTTTATTTACCATAATACCCTCAAAAGTTCAAATTTATTTACAACATAATTATTTACAAAAGTGTCACTCATATAATATAAAAATTTGGCCACCAGGGATAATTTGTAAAGATAATGCATGAGTAAAGGGATGTCTTAAGTTCGAAACAAGATTACATCATATCATTTACTCTATTAAATTTTTTTAATTAGACAGTACATCGCACGTGCAGATTACTAGTAAAAATAAATGGTTAAGATTAGATGGTTGAATGTCTATAAATTACAGATTGTCCATAAATTACAACTCTAGCTCTCCCTTAGAGATCAGAGATTAGAGATATAGAAGCATATTCATAACTATTTGCCATGTTTCCAATAATTTGTGATGACTGATTGTAGCCCAGAATCAAGGAGTGAAGGATAGCTTTCAGTGTCTCTATATTGGGCTTGATTCTTCCTTGACATAGCCTAAAATTACATGCTATTAGTAATAGCTAAGAGCTTCTGAAGTCGTTGGCTATTAGCCGAAATATTTAAAATTTGCCTGGAATCCTGCTGTAGTCGTTGGCTATTTTGCCAAAATTTGACTTTTGAGGAACAATAGCAAGATATATTTGGCAGATGATTTGGCTAAAATGGATAAAATAGCCCAACGAAATATTATTTTCTGTTTGTTAATCGGACGGTATATAATTTACCGTTTGAAAAAAAAGGACGGAAAATTATACACCGTTCGATTTTTTTTTTTAACAAAGTTTTGGGATGGTAAATCATTTTGATTTACCGTCCCATAATATAATTTTTTTTTAAGAAAAGGAGAGAAGGGAAATGATACATCGTCTTTAGTTTTGAGAGAAATGTTTTGATTTTTAAATTTTTTTTTAAATCGTCACTATCAATGATTATAGAATTTTTTTAAAGAATTTAAATGCAAAAAAAAAGAGAAGAGAGATTTTTTATTAAGATTAATTTTTAAAAAAAAACATTGGACGGGAAATGAATTTCCATTCGTCCTATTAAGATTTCGAAAACCAAATTTTGGCTAACAACGACTGTAAAAGAAAATTATATAGCTACTGCTTATATACCAAATATACAAATTTTGGCTAAGAGCTACATGCTCTAAAATAAAAAACGAACACGCGTGCCTCTCACACTCACGTGCAGATAAATTCTAAGAGCATCCACAGTCGTTTGCTTATTTGCCATTTTTGCCATTTTTTCGATACTGTAGCGCACACACTCGTTCGCTATTTTGCCATTTTTTGGCAAAAGCGCTACAGTAGAAAGGGAGAAATAGCAATCGAAATAGCAAAATGCATATTATAGCATCATGTTTCGTCTGGATTATTTAATTATTATTTTAATTGATCGGACGAAACATGATGTTTCGTCCGAAGTAAAAAAAAAAACCCGAATAAAATAACCTTTAAACGTGGGAATGAACATGATGTTTCGTCCCAATTTGAGACGAAACATCATGCTTCGTCCCAATCCAAATTTTAAAAAAAAAAATTTAAAATTTAAATTTTTTTTGCAATTATCTAAATTGATTTTGCAAATTTTTAAATTGTTTTTGCAAAAAAAATTACAATTTGTTTAAAAAAATCTTTTTGCAATTTTTCTTTTACAAAAAAAATCCCAGAAAATCCGGACGAAGCACCATGCTTTGTCCAGACTCTGGGCATTTTTTGGAACTTTTTGTAATATTTTTAAATTGTTTTTGCAAATATTATTTACGAACTATTTTTAAAATTTGTTTTTTGCAAATTTTTTTTGCAAAAAAAACCTTTATTTTATTCCACTTTTTGGGACGAAACATCATGTTTCGTTCCGCCATTTTTTTTGATTACAGACGAAACATCATGTTTCGTCTCTTTCTTTTTTAGCGAACTTATGCATTTTTTTGCCAATCGACGACTGCAGCGTTTCGTCCTATTGGATGGGTAAAAAATGCATTTTGTCATTTTTCACATTCAACGACTGTCGTTGAAGCCATTTTTTGGGTATATAGCAATTTGGAAATAGGAAAAAGGGAATGTTGCTGCAGTCGTCAAAAGGTAAAATATAGCCGGACGGTAGATTTTTTTCCGTCCAGTAAGAATGACGGGGGATTATCGTCCGTTTCAAATTTTTTTTTTTAATTTTTTTTTTTTTTTTTTTCACTAGAAGACAAAAAATTAAAAAAAAAAAAAAAAAAAAAAAAACAAGAATAGGCAGGGACGGGAGATTAACTCCCGTCATTTTGAAGAATGACGTGGACCAATAGTATAAGTTTTTTAATTTTTTTTTTTTTTAATGCACTACACGACAAGAAGGAAAAAAAAAAAAAAAAAATCAGAAAATTGGCAACGGACGGGAGATAATATGCCGTCAATTTCAAATGACGGTGTATATTCCCCCGTCGGCCAATCGGATCGTTTTTTGATTTTTTTTTTTTTTTAAAAATGGTTCGGACGGGATAAAATCAACCGTCAATCTCCTTGGACGGTGTATAATACGCCGTTGGTTGACTTTTTTTTTTTTTTTTTTTTTTTTTAAGCTTCTTAATCATTGGCCTTGTACGGGACGGAAGATTATCTTCCGTCAATTGGTTCGGACGGGGGATTATCTTCCGAAAGCCAAATTTTCCATTTCGCCATTTCGCCTGCTATATTTGGCAGCGCACTGTTCCTCTTCAACCCAAATTTTGGGTATTTGGACGACGAGTGCAGATCGTTTTTTTCCAAATTTTCCAAATTTTGGGTATTTAGCCCACGACTGTGGATGCTCTAATAGTCACCAACATAGTCAGTGGCACAAACGGTAAATAACGTAAACCCCAGGTCCATTTCCCCACTCTCTCACTCCCCCATAACTTCCTAACCCCCAACTCCGCCTCCCCCTCTTTCGGCTCCTCTCCTCCCAAAAGAGGAAAAAACCGAATCCCCTCCAATTTCTCATCACAAAATTCACCAAATCAATTTCCACCGTCCGTTCCTCCGTCATGTCTGCATCCCTCTCCCGCTCCCTCCGATCCTTCCTCCGCCGCCTCTCCCCATCCTCCCCCTCCTGCTCCCGCTCCTTCTCCGCCGCCGTCCAGTACGACACCGAGTGGGAATACAGCGACTCGGAAGATGAAGATTCCCTCAAGAATATGAGATCGGCGCCTTTAGCAGCTGCCACGTGGCGGGAGGAGGAAGGAAGAGGAGTGCAGTGGGTGTTCATGGGATCGCCGGGCGCCAAGAAGCATTTGTATGCCAGTCGATTGGCGGAGCTTCTAGAAGTTCCGTACATCTCCATGGGAACGCTCGTCCGTCAAGAGCTCGATCCGACTTCTTCGCTCTACATCAAGGTTCGACCAATTTTCGATGATCTCATGATTTCGAGTTTCTTTATTGTGTTTTTTGAACAAAGAGTTTTGGTCTTCTTGATCATGATCTTGTATTTTTATTTTATTTTTTGGATTTTCTTGGTTTAGGTTTTCAGGAAATGTTTTAGGAAGAATTAACGGTTGAGAAAGTTTGTTGATCTTTATAATGTAAGTATTTTTATGAAATATTTTTGCTATTTTTTTCTTGATTTAGGTGTTTTTTTAGTTTTAATTTTTTGAGTTTGAGGAAGTGACACGTCATTATGGTTGGCGAGGGTAGTCTGGTAACGTGTGGATAGCGGCCTTTTTGAAAGGGGGGTAATATGGGGATTTCGTAGATTTCTGAAACCTAGGGTTTGGGATTCGTACGCAGTACTACTATTTATGGTCACGTGGTTTCGTTATGAGTCACGTGAAGTGACTGGTGTGAAGATAAAGATACCTTTGTGTGTGTGGATCCTTCTGTCGTGAATAGTTTATTCCTGGGAGCTGAATTTTTCTGATTTTGCACATTTGAGACATTTTAAAATTTTGCAAAAATGACACAATCTCCAATTGTAATCCAAAATTTAAGTAGTGATACCTGCCATTTGAAAGCTCAACTTGAAATCATCACCTGTATGTAACACAGATTGCGAATGCGGTGAATGAAGGAAAGCTGGTTCCGGAGGATATCATCTTTGGGTTGCTGGCGAAGAGGTTGGAGGAAGGACAGCGCAAAGGAGAGTCTGGGTTTATCCTCGATGGAATCCCTAGAACTCGTGTTCAAGCGGTAAGTGTGAAATACTAATGGTTTAAATGTTTTGGCTATACACACCTCTTTATGTTATTTGTTGAGAATTTTTTTTCCAAACTGCCTTACCTTTTTTAAAAATTCCCAAACTGCCTCACTGACCTCTCGAAAAAGCCAGTGTGGTTAACACCTCATCGTTTTTTCAGAAAGCGAGGGTAAGACTTTTGATTTTCGAAAGCCTACACTCGCTTTCTGAAAAACCGATTGGATTTTAACCACACTCGCTTTCTCAAAAAGCGAGTGTCACTTAGTTCATATCAATTAGTCACTCATGCCTTATTGGTCAGTGGGTACGTTTTAGGGCTGTTACTGTTCATGGGGCTGTTGGGTCTGGGTTCGAATCTGGCATTTCCCACTTTTATTTTTTAATTTGTTTTTTGAGTTTTTGGTGAAATAAAAGTTGGTAAAAAATATTATAATTCCTTGTAAATTTTGTGTGCCCCTAATTGTAAGTCTTGTATGCTAACCAACCACAGCCTCAAAGATCACCTCTTTCATCAACCATTAAACACGAGGACTTCTGTTAATTTCTACAGTCCATGTCTGCTTAGGTTCATGCACTGCACTCCATTTTTCTTTTTGATCGCATCTAAATGCTTTAGAAAAATATCCTAGCATCTTTGAAAATATTGTACGTACATTAACTAGAAAAATATCCTAGCATCTTTAGGTTCATTCAACTTTCTTCCTAAAAAAGTATTATGATCAGAACCAATTGTTTGAAAGGGTTGTAATAGCTGTTAAGAAGACTCTCATGCATGTTTAATTCCATTAATTACCAAACACAATATTTGGAAAAAAATATATTTCACGTACAAAAAGTCAATCATCTAGTTCATAGGATTCTCATGTAGAAAGCAATTCTTACATCAATTCAACGCAGAGCCTTACACCCTCTATCAAATTAACCATTAATACCATTAATTACCAAACACAATATTTGGGGAAATTTTTTTTTCACGTACAGAAAGTCAATCATCTAGTTCATAGGATTCTTATGTACAAAGCAATTCTTACATCAATTCAACGCAGAGCCTTACACCCTCTATCAAATTAACCAAATAATCTCCATACTTATACTCCTAATTTCAACTACAACTGCTCAAATTAACCAGAAAAAAGTGCTGAATCAAACAACACAACCTTTGGAAACTCAAACAAAATGCCAAATAAATTCTTCTTATAAGATCTAATTAATTTATAAGGAATTATAATATTTTTTTCTAACTTTTATTTCACAAAAAACTCAAAAAAACGAATTAAAAAATAAAAGTGGGAAATGCTGGATTCGAATCCAGACCCAACAGCCCCATGAACAGTAACAGCCCTAAAACGACCACTGACCAATAAGGCCTGAGTGACTAATTGATATGAACTAAGTGACACTCGCTTTTTGAGAAAGCGAGTGTGGTTAAAACCCAATCGTTTTTTTAGAAAGCGAATGTAGGCTTTCGAAAATGAAAAGCCTCACACTCGCTTTCTGAAAAAGCGATGAGATTTTAATCACACTTGTTTTTTCATAAAGCGAGTGAGGCAGTTTGGAATTTTTTTAAAAAGTAGGGCAGTTTGGGAAAAACTTTCAAAAAGTGCGACAGTTTGGGAAAAAATTCATTTGTTGATCGGTGAATTGGGAGATGTACTTCTTCGGTACTAGTTGTTTGGTAGCTTGAAATGGGATGGACATGGAAGGCATACAAGTTATCTGCTGTTGAATTTTAAAATGTTAGGCATGGTTTGTATGGATGCTTTCGAATCGGATACGGATCAGATATTGGCTATACCAACCTCTGTATTTGCATTCCAAAGACGAATTCAGATACGGATACGGATATGACTCGGAATAAAAAATCATATCCGTAACCACAAATTTCGGATATATATGCGAATTGGATAGGTCTACTGGATAACGGATACAAATTAATATATCAAATATATAGTTTTTACTATATTTTATTTCCTTAACTAGTTCTTAGATATGTATGTCACTGAATTACGAATATCAGTTTTCATATTTAATCTTTCTTTAGCTACTATGATTAATTTTTTGACATAATCTTTCTTTAGCATCTTTGAAAATATTGTACGTACATTAACTAGAAAAATATCCTAGCATCTTTAGGTTCATTCAACTTTCTTCCTAAAAAAGTATTATGATCAGAACCAATTGTTTGAAAGGGTTGTAATAGCTGTTAAGAAGACTCTCATGCATGTTTAATACCATTAATTACCAAACACAATATTTGGAAAAAAATATATTTCACGTACAAAAAGTCAATCATCTAGTTCATAGGATTCTCATGTAGAAAGCATTTCTTACATCAATTCAACGCAGAGCCTTACACCCTCTATCAAATTAACCATTAATACCATTAATTACCAAACACAATATTTGGGGAAATTTTTTTTTCACGTACAGAAAGTCAATCATCTAGTTCATAGGATTCTTATGTACAAAGCAATTCTTACATCAATTCAACGCAGAGCCTTACACCCTCTATCAAATTAACCAAATAATCTCCATACTTATACTCCTAATTTCAACTACAACTGCTCAAATTAACCAGAAAAAAGTGCTGAATCAAACAACACAACCTTTGGAAACTCAAACAAAATGCCAAATAAATTCTTCTTATAAGATCTAATTAATTTATAAGGAATTATAATATTTTTTTCTAACTTTTATTTCACAAAAAACTCAAAAAAACGAATTAAAAAATAAAAGTGGGAAATGCCGGATTCGAATCCAGACCCAACAGCCCCATGAACAGTAACAGCCCTAAAACGACCACTGACCAATAAGGCCTGAGTGACTAATTGATATGAACTAAGTGACACTCGCTTTTTGAGGAAGCGAGTGTGGTTAAAACCCAATCGTTTTTTTAGAAAGCGAATGTAGGCTTTCGAAAATCAAAAGCGTCACACTCGCTTTCTGAAAAAGCGATGAGATTTTAATCACACTTATTTTTTCATAAAGCGAGTGAGGCAGTTTGGAATTTTTTTTAAAAAGTAGGGCAGTTTGGGAAAAACTTTCAAAAAGTGCGACAGTTTGGGAAAAAAATCATTTGTTGATCGGTGAATTGGGAGATGTACTTCTTCGGTACTAGTTGTTTGGTAGCTTGAAATGGGATGGACATGGAAGGCATACAAGTTATCTGCTGTTGAATTTTAAAATGTTAGGCATGGTTTGTATGGATGCTTTCGAATCGGATACGGATCAGATATTGGCTATACCTATTTGCATTCCAAAGACGGATTCAGATACGGATACAGATATGACTCGGAATAAAAAATCATATCCGTAACCACAAATTTCGGATATATATGCGAATTGGATAGGTCTACCGGATAACGGATACAAATTCAGATATCAAATATATAGTTTTTACTATATTTTATTTCCTTAACTAGTTCTTAGATATGTATGTCACTGAATTACGAATATCAGTTTTCATATTTAATCTTTCTTTAGCTACTATGATTAATTTTTTGACATAAACTAGTTTCTATATATACCATCCGATACTATAAATTGCAAATTTATCTCTTCAATTACTATAATCTAGTTAAATTGTTCAGTCTCATCATGCTCCTTGCATTATAAATATAAAAATTAGTCTATCACTACTACAAGTATAGCATCATTACCGATTCCTCAGACTCGTCTTTTTTATCTCAACAACTTTCATTTTTACAATTATCACTAGGAAACACGTATTTTAGTATTGATTAAGTTTGGAGCATTTATCTTAATCAACCGCATTGCTTTGAATCTTTTACTACAGCCGGTGGACTCCTCTAATATACAATAATTATGCATGAAAAAAGTAACAAACAAGACAAAGAAAAATAAGTTACTTTAGAAAGGGAGCTTACCTGTTTTGCTGAAGCTGCTGCGAACTTAACTTTATATAGACAGTGCCTATAAAACTTCACACTACGCTCATTAATATCCTGAAAAGTAAATAACTAGATATGAGAACGTCATGATAACAGTAGTTACTAAAGTAAATTTGGAATAAAAGCATTACCAATATTATTGTTAAATCACTCATATATGCAAAAAACAAAACTCCTATACTCCATTCACGGCTTTGTAGTTGAACCCTGTGATAGTCCACCCTATTGGTAAAAAGAAGTCCTTATACTAGAAAGGATCTCTATACTTTACAACATAAATGTGTAACAAATGAATTCTATAATGGAGTATATGGAGTAAAACATATCATGTTTCCCTTAAATCACATATATGGAGTAAAATGTGAAGTGTAAGGAATGATGCAGTAGTTTCTAACAGAAGCTATAGGAAATAGAAATCAAGTTAATTATATAGGACAGAATACATAATATCTTTCCCAAAAAAAACTTGGTTATAGAAAAACTAAGAATGAATAGTTGATGAGAACATCAATTCTGTTTAGTTTATTTTGAGATTTAGCCCTATGTAGTAGTTTTACAATTTGTACATTTTTCTTTTATGCATTAGAATATTTTTGAGATTTTTAGAATATTTAGATTTATATCAAGATTTGTTTTGAGCCTATTTATAGACCTTGAGATTAATGAGAAGTGATGCTACAGTTTCCTTTCTTTTTCTCCCTTGAAGCCGTTACCCGAATTCGCGCACTTTTGTTGCATGCCGCTTGTGAGACTGAAAAGAAATTGAAGCTAAATGACAATCTGAACTACTTGCTTACAGGATCCTCTTGATAAAAAAATTTATTGTGTTCAGTTATTGCTCTTCATCTCTCTTTTTGTGTGATACAAGTAAGAGAATGATTAGAGCTTGTGATAAATCCTAATAAAATTTTAGGCTTTGTGATAAATTCTAAAACTACCCCAAATTCCTAAATTCACTTCAATTCCTAAACCCTAATCCCCAAATTAAAAATCCCAAACCCTAATCGCCCAATGAAACTCAAATCCAAATCCTAATTAACTCATCCCCTTCTCCTTCCTCTCTCTTCGTTACCGAAACCCATCCTCGATGTCGCTCAACTTCTGACCCATTCCCGAAGCCCCGTCGCCCTCTAGTCACCGTCGCTCCCCTCCATCTCCAGAAAACCTCCATTGTCCTCTTTCCTCCTAGTCGACGATGCCCTCGCCACCATCGAAACCCCCTAGCACTGCCATCGAAACCCCCCAATGCCGCCATCTCCAACCCTAGGCAGTTAAAATCGGTTTTTGGAACTAATCGGTCTTGGAGCGATTAGTGATTAATCGGTTAATCGAAAAATAATCTGAGATTAAATCAGAAAAATCATTATATATATATATATACATACATACATACATAAAATTAAAGAAAAGATATATCCTCATTATGTAGCAACCCTAAACTCTAACATAAAACTATTATGAGATTATTAAATAGGAACGTATAATTATAGAGAAAAAGAAGAGGTAATTGGTTTGAGCTAAGTTTGGATTCTAGATGTGGGTCGGGTCAAATTTGCCAGTTGGTTCCAACAAACAAAAAATAATTGGGGAGGAGCAGCAGCACGAGCAGTAAGAGGTGCATAGATGCGGGTCGGGTCAAGTATACGATGGCATAAGGGGAGTGACAACGGGTTAGGTTTGTGTTTGTTTCGAGGAAGAAGAAGAGAATCAGTTTGAGTTTGGGTTTGCGCGAGGAAGAAGGCAAGTGCGGGGTTTGCGCGAGGACCAGAAAGGGTTTGGATTTTGGATTTGGATTTGAATTTGGGCCAGATTGAGCCCAAATAATGTAAACGAGTATGAAAATTAGAGGAGATGATATAATCGGTTAATCGGCCACTTAAAATCGGCTGATTAACCACTAATCGGCCGATTATACCTGATTAAATCGCAAACTATTGAAATGTTGTAAATCGCTAAAAAAATAATTGCTTAGCCTCTGATTAGCGATTAATCGGAGATTAATCGGGTGTAATCGGGGATTTTAACTGCTTAGTCCAACCTCCCTTCCAGTCGCCTCTGTTCCCTCGACACCACCACCAGCCCTATACCACGTCGCTGCTCCTTCTCCCCGAGCTCTGGTAGCCAACATCTCCACCACCCGGGAATCCATTACTGCAACCACTATTTGCCCCAGATATGATTCAGTGTCTTGATCTTGATTGGCTGAGGGATCTGTTGCGCGATAATTTCTTCGAACCCGGTAACTTCTTTTCACTTCTCATCTATTTGTAATACCATCTATCATTTCTATAATATTATCTGATTTAGCTGTCGACCACAAATATTGAGAGAGCGTTTCTACGTGCTAATTAGAGTACAAATCAATATTGCATCTATTACTTGCTAAGAATGTTTAGGTATATAATTATTGATTGTTAGACTGAATTGTTAATTGGGCATGTTAAACTATTTCAATTCTTGAAAATCCATCAAACTGATTAACTGTTTTAATTTCTAACTTGATCCGCATTACATGTTGGTAAAATTAATCTTTTAAAATTCTTGAAAATTCTCTATTTAGGATTACGTTTTACATCAATAGTATATCATAAGAACCTGCACTTCGAATGCACCCTGTAAATCTGTCAAACATATGTAACCCAATGCCAGCTCCCTTATACTAATTAACATAATCAAAGTAATGCTAGCAAATAAAAAATAATAATATGAACATGTTTAACAAAGTGAAGTTCATGTCTCAGCACGGTTGAAACATCCAGCGAACTAGCTTGAATTTATATAAATAACTAACAGTATCATGATCTTCTAAAAGAGCATAGAAATCTAGCATATCATACAAGCATGTATGATCATACAGTCAAATCGATGTCTCTTTTGATAAATATCCAGCGAATCAGTTTAAAAAGTGCTAGCAATGATCTAAATAAATATATACGTAAGAAATTGAACCTGAAAAATTAATACATGGAAATCTAGCATATCATACAAGAATATGTATCCATGCTCTTCTAAAAGAGCTAGTATATACTACATAGTGCAAGTGTGCAACTGATGTAGGTGATCTTAGGTAAGGAATATCCAAGAAAAGTTTATTTAGATGTATAGAGCTAATTAGCCATAAAATATTAATAATAATAGATGCATACAGTTAGAAAAATATGGCTCACAAATGATGCATGTCGTTAGAAGCCTTAGAAGGGTAACTGAAGGTTCTATTTAGGGTCACAATAATCTATATAAAATATAGTCAGAATATTGGCGAAACCTCAACGACAATTTTCCATTACATTTTAATCTCATCTATGAAATAGAATCCTAATCTTCATCAGAACTTCAAAGACAATTGAAATATTAAGTTAGTGTTCAGGGTCTAAGATTTTACATTTTCCCTGTCAATCAAACCAGCAATTTAGCCCCAGAGAAGTGCATGTGCATGGCATCGCCGGAGGTGAGCGGGATGAGGCCGAGGCGGTGAGCGATGAACTCGTCGTTGAGTACGGAGTTGACCTCGATCTCGACGAGGTCGATGGGGACTGTGGGGACCTCGGCGATCATAATGCGGCGAGGGCGTTCGCCATGGACGCGTCGGTGGAGTGCAACTCGAAGTTGGAGTAGTCATCCTTCATCTCGCGGATGTGGATTTTGGGGAAGCGCCGGTAGGAGGCGGCCTCCATTTTGGGGGTAAATTTTGGGAAGTTAGGGTTTGGGAGTTTGGGGGATTTAGTGGCGAAATGAGGAAGAACAAAGGGGGGAGGGTTTATGGGGGATTTGGTGGTGGAGAAAGGTGGAGCTAGGGTTTCGGATTTGGGAAATTTCGGGATGGAGGAAGAGCTCAATGATGGTGAGGAGCATAGAGGAAGGTGGAGTTGGATTTGGGGGAATTTAAAATCGGGTTTGGGCTAGGAATGAAAGAGAGAATGAATGTTACACAAATACCCCCTATATTATTTATAGGATATATAAATAAATAAATATATTTATTTGCGGATATCCGTATCCGAATCCGCTTTTTAAGGAATATCCGTATCCGCATCCGATTTTTTTTGGATTTGGATATCTGAATCTGTATCCGTATTCGCATATGCCCGAATATGGATTTTTCCATATCCGTATCCGCAAAATTTCGGATCCGGATACGGATCGGATCGGATATATCCTTATCCGAGAGCATCCCTATTGGTTTGACTAGTAATTGGGAAAAATAATTTTCAGTAAATTTAAACCGAGCATGCCTACTGTTTTGTGTGAATTCCTTTTAATTTAAGGTGTTACTGTTGTGTTTTGGGATGGGTCGCATGGCAGTTAATGCATTTAGATAAAACTTCATGCAGAGCGTTAAATCTTTATCCTAATCTTATCTTAATTTTCAAGTGCGCAGCTGAAATTTGATTAGGATGGTAGGGGAAAAAAGGTGTACTGGTTTGTACTCTGATACGTGCTGATATTTGAGTGTTGTTTGTTCAGTTCTGAGAGAAGTGAGAGTGCTGAGAGGAAAAAGAGGAAAGCTGGAAAGTAAGTACCAGATAGAGTAAAAGATATATTGAGCTGTATCAGTCTTTTTCCTTCTATTTTTAACATTTAATCTCTTACAAGACTAATGTGTACTATTATTTTTTCTCCTCTCATTGATTCCTCCTCCATGTGTTTTCTCTGCAGTAAACAGATTGTTATAGTTCTTCTCTTATAATTCTTCATGTTTGACAAGTCTATCAGTGATGTTTATGTAAATTCCCTAGGAGGCTAAACATTTCAAAATCAATATATGGTTTCTTGATGGTTTCCTTTTTATTTTCTGTTATACCTGCGAGATTTTTCATTATGTGCGAAGCATCAAAGAGCCCTTGTCTTATTCTTTTTGTCTGCCTGCAGGAGATCCTTGATCAGATTGTAGACATTGATTTGGTAGTAAATTTCAAACAAATGGAGGACTCTTTGGTGAAGAAACACATTGGAACTCACATCTGTTCACACTGTCATAAATCTTTTAATGTGAGCGATTCAGAATCTACTAGTCTTAATCCATGTTTGGCTACACGGACACATCACTCTCTGCTGAAATCTTCTGCGGCACTAGATCAAGAAGTCAACGTGGAGAGATTTCGTGCATTTAGTGAGCAGGTATCTTGTGTTAGTGCGCAACTTTTTCACTCTTAGTGAATTCAATATTAAACTTTCTTCTCAATGCTATTCTTATCCGAGTAATAGTCGGTCCCGATTGATTGTACTTGGCCTTTGCCCATATAGTAAAAACTCCCATCCTAACTAGTTATGTTTCTGATTTCACATTGATTTGTGATGTGATTCTCTGCAGTTGAGTATTATTGTAAAAAAAATTTCAATTTCTTGTCAGTTTTCATTGACATCGAGTTAAATAGACTATCTTCTAATTGCTTTGTTTGGGAGTATTTTTTGTTTTTGAATAATTCCATATTGATTTTTAAGTAACATAAACAGGTTTCATTTCAAAGATTATTTAGATTACTAAAGACTACTGTGCAATTTTTGAATCTTTCCTCCCACTTTGGATTCTGATCTTCACATACAACTAGTGTAAATGGTCACCTAGAGCGGTTCTCTATTTTATGTTTAATGGTTCTTCACATCTAGCAGGCATATCTATTTATGATGTTATGTTTTGCCCCCTAAAAGTTGGTGGATAATTGTGGTTTTGTTTTGGGTTGACCAAATTTTAATTGTTTGGTATCTTGTGTTGGTGAATTATATTAGGTTGGTACTCTTCTTGATATCCAACTCTTTGCAGGTGCATTAGGAATATTCAGATTATAAGGTAAACAACACTTTTAAGTATTCTTGACCAGGGATTATTACATTTTGATGAAATCAGGTTTAAACCAATTTATGATCTGTAGTTCAACATTTAGGGTTCATTTTGAACATGACAAAGGCCTGTCTTGGACTAGTGAGGCATATAGTGGATTGGATGCCTTGTATCTGTCAATGGAAGATCTTTAGGGTTGGCATCTATGTTATTTGATTTGGAAGCTATTGAAAGGTATTGTAAGTAAACGAATGATGAGTAGATTCAGTACGTTTTAGAAAGGAAAGAAGAGCATAGGAGAAAGTCAGACATGGGAATGACAAAAACATACCTTTCTTCCCTTAAGCAATGACTCCTCATTTTCTTCTTATTATTATTCTGAAATGTCCAGATTTAGTTAATGGTTGGAGAAATGAGAGGATCTCAAAACAGAGGGATGATGTACTGTTTTTGAACTTTTATTCAAATCACGAAACATCTACAGATATGAAATGAACTACCAAGCTGAAACTGTATCCTATCTATCACCGATGGATCCCTTCATGTGTATTTCACTCGCTTTTATTAAGCTAAATGTGTATCCTTTTCACTCATCTTTGTCTTTTTCTATGTACTTCTCTCCTACATATATGACCCTTGCCTACCATATTTGTTTGCCAGGAAACTCGGGTCCTTACCTGCTATTACATTTATTTTTATATTGCATATACAATGATATTTTCTTGGACTGCTTGTAATAGTCTTTTGTTCAGGGAAGTCCTCATTATGTTGAAAACTTCCAATATATATATCTGCCTCTTTTATATGTTCCATAATCTAAAATTTGTGAACTAATATAAGCTAAGTTTTGCAATGTATTTGGAAGAACACAATACTATTACATGAGTAGAATCTATCCTGCTTTTCTAGAGTTTGCTGAATTTTCTCTTAATATAAACTGTAGTATCTTACATCTAGATGTAAGCTAGCGTCAATAGTTCATATTGACATTTTTTTTTCTCTTTTTTGATGAAAAGGATAGTCCTAAGCACTCCAACCAATGAATTCAAATATAAAACAGAAGATTAAGCGGATACTTTTCAATGTGCATTTTCTAAGCTAAGGAACGCTCATTAATTGACTCTAATATGTTTTATTGGTCAACTTTTCAGACGAAGCTGTTAGAGGAATACTACAGGAAGCAGAAGAAGCTGCTGGACTTCCATACAGCCAGAGGGCCACGAGAAACCTGGCATGGGCTCTTAGCTGCACTGCATCTCCAGCACATAGATGCTGTTAGTACGTCGCAAAAACTGACTATGTGATTCTGGTCCCACTTTTGCTAGGCAACAGTCGCAAAGTATTTTTGTCCGTCATCTAAAACTGTTTGTGGGTTCTGAAGAGTTTGAATCCTTTTCTTCTTTTTTTAAACTTTGATTCACTATATAATGTAAGCGATTTTGAGTACGCATGTTTTGGAATGTAGTAAAAGAGCAGCGGGCAAGCTGATCAGTTTTTTTACTTGAATTTTGAGCAAAGTCGGTTATTTTTCAGTGTAAGAACTTGTTTGTTTCTCATTTTTCTTTATTAGCCATATCTGACCGTCTAACATTTTGGCATATAGCTCTGGCATGGTTCTCAACTTTTATCGGATTTGCCTTGTTTCACTTAATTCACCAAAAATGATTGATTTGAAAATTAGTTTTTCATTTTCATTTTTTGTTAATTTTTTATTTTCTAATTGAAGAAAAGATATTAGAGTATCTCCAACCACGCTAGCTATTTTAGCTCGCCAGATTAGCCAAAATAGAGAACAATTGGATTTAGCTTACGAAAAAGGTTAACAGTCCAACCATGCTAGCTATTTTGGCTAGCCATAAATATTTTAATTTTTATTTACTAATAAATAGTTATTGATATGGCTAAAAATAGGATTAAATCGGGACCGTTCAAATCGGGCACGAATCTTAAAGCTCTCAGGGGTAAAATGGTAATTTCACCTACAAACGGGTCTGAAATGGGAAATGAGTCTTTCTTTAAAGCCCAATAACTCATAAACGGATCTGTCCTACTGGGTACGGGTTTCAACCCGTTACAAACCAGTTCAGAAGGATAAAGAGGGATTCAGATTCGTAATTATCCCTAAGAAGTGGTTTTAACCACTTCTATCCATCCACACTAGGAAGTAGAGATTTGTTCTTATCTCGAAATGGATCCCTAAGGCGACTATAAATACCCCTCTCCTCCCATCGTAACAAGGTAATCAATCTTTTTCTACCTAAAGCTCTTAATCTTTCTGATTACTGACAAGAGCGTCGGAGGGTTCGTCGCCGGGATCCATCTCGGTGTATCAAACTTTGTGCAGGTTCGCGGCAGCAGCGAAAAACAAGTCAACACGTTGGTGAAGGTCAACAGGTTTGCTTTATTGTTTCCAAAAAGAATCCACAAATTCATTTGTTTGTTCCCACACCAAAATTAGCAATAACAGATTGGCGCCGTCTGTGGGGACTGAAATAGCAATCCAACCTTACTTCATCAGCGGAAGTAGTTTCAAATTATGCATCCGCAAGAGAAGGGGGAAGGCAGCGGTCTCCAGCCGAAGAGCCACTCCTCTTCCTCCTCCTCATCCTCCAGCTCAAGATGTTCTTCCTCAACATCCTCCTCCTCAACATGCCTGTCCAGGGTCTTGGGGGGCTGCCCAGGGGGGCTCTCGTCGGAGTCGTCCAAAGCAACATCCTCTTCGTTACCATGTCGCGCTCCACAATCCTTCAGTTGACTCTATGGCTTCTCAAAGCCCTCCTGAGCAGGATCTCCGTCAAGTGATTGTCAACCGCCAACAGGGATCGACCTTCGAACTCGCTTGAATGGATGGCGAGCCCTTGGGGGAGTCCATCAACCTGAGCACCCAGAGGTCTCGAGAGTCTGGACCCCTCGCAGACCGAGGACCAGAAGATCCCCTCCCCGAGGAGGCGAAGAGAGTCCCTTCCACGTCGTCGACAGAGAAGTCATACTCCAGTAAGCCGAGCCACACATAGGGACCGGCAAGATGGAGGGGCACCAGTCACAAGGGCAGAGTTCCATGATTTTCAAGAAGCCGTTTTGCGGGCCCTCAATGTCGCTCCCAACCACGAGCAACGGGCGCCCAGTCCTCAACCTGCCCCAAGCCATCACCACCGCACTCCTAGTCCCCTTCCGCATGGGAAAGAGTCTCGGCGCTCGGCAAGATATGACCGAAGGGAAGACTCGGTCTACCGTCGTCTCCACAAGATGGATAAGCGCCTTGGCCGACTTGACAAAGAAGAGGAACACCGGGCGAGGAATTTCCGCCCAAGCAGGCCTCCGTTCACCCAGACCATCATGGAAGCCCCAGTCTCAGAAAACTTCAAGCCCCATAACTTTGAGTCATACAACGGGGAGTCGGACCCCGCCGACCACATCAAGAGTTTTAAAACTCTCATGATGATCCACTAGGCTTCGGATGCGCTCCTTTGCAAAACCTTTCCTGCCACGCTGAAGGGGCCTACGAGAGAATGGTACTCTCGACTCGTCCCAGCCTCCATCTTCTCCTTCGATGAGCTCGAAGGGCTCTTCCTTACTCATTTCGTGAGTAGCCGCCGGGCCGAGAAAACAAGTGCATCTTTGGTGTCCCACAGCCAAAGAAAGGGTGAACGCCTAAGAGATTACGTTCGGCGCTTCACTGCCGAAGCCCGGTCTATTACCTCCCTCAACCAATTAGTAGCCTCGGTAGCATTCGGGCACAAAGTCACTAACGCCGACCTCAAGACGTCCCTTGCTAAGAAGCCTCCTCGGGACTTCACACAATTCATTCTTAGGAGTGAGAAGTACATTCGAGTGGAAGAGACTCTCAACCCCCCCTGCCCCCTCTCGAGGAATCATCTCTCGGGAACAAACAGAAGAATACTAGCGAAGAAGGATCTCAGAAATTCCAGAGGGATGACAATGGCTAACGCCGCCCAGCTCCTCATTTTGAGAAGTTCACCCCCCTCAATGCTAGTATATCAGTAGTTCTTATTGAGGTGGATAAGGAAGAGCTACTCCGTGCTCCCCCTAAAATGAATACCCCTGGCAAGAAAAGAAACAGGAATAAGTGGTGCCGCTTTCATAGGGACCACGACCACGACACAGATGATTGTCGAGCTCTTAAAGAGGAGATCGAAGAGCTCATACAACGGGGACACCTGGCCAAGTTTGTCTGAAAAGACGGGGCTGATCTTCCACCCCGAGGAGCCTACAAGCGAACAGAGAGGTCCGCCGAGTCCCAAGATTCTGAACCTGGGGCCGTCCTCCACCATATCCATAGAGGTCCAATGGGGGGAGAACCAAACTCCTCCTAAGAGGCCTTCACCCTATCGTAGAAGCAGGTTCAGTTTTCAATAAGGCCTATGCTTGCCAAAAGCATGTAATAATGGCTCGCCCTATTGAAACGGTCACTTAGTTTGTTTCAATAAAACTTAGCTTTTTTCTATTGAAAATTATTGCCTTTGCCTCATTTCTATCTCTCTGGGTCACATCTACAACCTGTTAAATGGTAAGTTCGGAGTCCAGCTTGTCCTACAGGATTGTTCTCACAACTTACTAAGCTCAAAAGACGAGTTTGGAGTCCAACACTTGGTTAAACGTTGCTTTAGCCGCTTGCAAACAAGCAAGTGCGGGGCAGCTCACCATTCAGAATTGCTCCTACAACTCGTTAACTCTCTTAACAAGTTTGGAGTCTAACACTTGGCTCGACGTTCCTTTAGTTGCTTGCAAACAAGCAAATGCGGGGCAGCTCATCATTCGGAATTACTCCCACAACTGTTGAAACTCTTTTAAACAAGTTCGTAGCTCAACTCTCCCCTAGAGTTGCTCCTCAAACTTGTCTCCCAAATAGCTCTCTCCTAGAGCCAAGCTCTTTGCTCCGCTCGCCTCCAGAGCGGACCTCTTCTCAACAAGTTCAGAGCTAAAACTCTCCCCTAGAGTTGCTCCTCAAACTTGTCTCCCAAACGGCTCTCCTAGGGCCTAGTGATGCTCTTCGCTTCGCTTGCCTCCAGAGCGGACCTCTTCTCAACGAGTTCGGAGAACAACTCGCTCCTAGAGTTGCTCCTCAAACTTGTCTCCTAAACGGCTCTCTCATAGAGCCAACCTCTTCGCTCTGCTCGCCTTCCGATCGACCTTCTTTTCAACGAGTTCGGAACTCAACTCTTCCCTGGATTTGCTCCTCGAACTTGTCTCCTAAACGGCTCTCTCTTAGAGCCAAGTTCTTCGCTCCGCTCCCCTCCCGAGCGGCCTTCTTCTCATCGAGTTTGGAGCTCAACTCTTCCCTAAAGTTGCTCCTCAAACTCGCCTCCCGAGCAGCCTTCTCCTGAAAGAGTAAGGAGCCTAACTCATCTAGAGATGCTGCCTAAACTCGCTTCCATGAGCGAATTCCCGTTAGAGTCATACAAAACTCTTCTCAACTTTATGAAAGCGAAGATGTTGCGGGACTATTTTGGCCATGAAGAAGGATAATTCTTCAACCCACTCCTGAAGAAAACTTGTAGATCTTCGAGTTAGCTTCGAAACAAGGGGTCACACGCCCCAATCCGACCTCCGTAGCACTGGGAACGTCGGTTACAATACAGCTGTGCCAAAGCTCTCCTAGACTTCGACAACGTGTGCCAAGCACTCTTGCCACCAACGTCCAAATGCGAGCAAAAGCTCTCCTGGACTTCGACAACGTGTGTCGAGCACTTTGCCACCGACGTCCAAATGCGAGAAAAAGCTTTTTTGGACTTTGGCAACGTGTGCCGAGCACTCTTGCCACCGACATCCAAATGGGAGAAAAAGCTCTCTTGGACTTCGGCAAAGTGTGCCAAGCACTCTTGCCACCGACGTCCAAATGCGAGAAAAACCTCTCCTAGACTTCGGCAACGTGTGCGGAGCACTCTTGTCACCGACGTCTAAATGCGAGAAAAAGCTCTCCTGGACTTCGACAACGTGTGTCGAGCACTCTTGCCACCGACGTCCAAATGCGAGAAAAAACTCATGGACTTCGGCAACGTGTGCCGAGCACTCTTTCCACCGACGTCCAAATGCGAGAAAAAACTCTCCTAGACTTCGGCAACAAGTCCCGAGCACTCTTGCCACTGAATCTCAAATAGGAGAAAAATCTGCCTCAAGATCCGCACTCAAATCAAGATCAACAGTTGTGATTAAAGCAAAAGAGAGAGTCAACGGTCAAATGTTGACCGCCATGTGTCAAGGCGCCAAATCCCTCTCTTGGTTCGGAAATGCAACCTGAGCACTCTTGCCACCGACCCTGTAACGAGGGAAAAATTTATCAAAAAAGTCAACGGTCAACGTTGACTGAGTCAGCGGTCAACCGTTGACCGCTACGTGTCAGCCGCCGAAGTCTCTCCGGGTTCGGAAATACAATCCGAGCATTCTTGCCACCGACCCTCAAATTGGAGAAAAATTTTGCCTCAAAATTCGTGCTCGATCTAGATCTACGGCTCAGATACAACAAAAAAACAAAAGGGGGTTATATTAACGGGTTAACGGGTCGGGTTCGGACCCGTTAGAGACCCAACCCTTCGTCATCCTCCTCTTCTTCCCCTTCACAGTTTCCCGCCAGAAAACCAACAAAAAAGAGAAGGAAAAACCCATCGTCAAGCTCCTTCTCCTTCATCGTCGAGCTCCACCATGGTTTCGCCGAACCCATAGCCACCGAGCTCCGAGGCCGAGCTCTAGCTCCCCCTCCGTTGAGCACCACCCTCGCCGTTCTTCTCTATCGTCGAGCTTCGCCATGGTTTTGCCGAACCCATAGCCACCGAGCTCCGAGGCCGAGCTCAAGCTCCCCTTCCGTCGAGCACCGCCTTCGCCATTCTTCTCCATCGACGAGCTCCACCACCACATCGACGAGCTCCGACCTCTATCAAGCCTCGCCGAGCTCGATCTCACTCGTCAACCTCCTTCATGAGCTCTCGACGATGACCTCCCCTCAAGCAAAGCTCCGAACCCCAACACTACATCTCTCCTCCTCGATGAGCCACGCATCACCGAGCTCGACCCCATCTCCTTCCTGAGCTCCTCTCTCCATCGAAGCCAACGTGCGAAGCTCCGGCTCCACCATAGCTTCGACGACTCGCCACCTTCGCCGAAACTCCAAAGCATCGAGCTTCCCCTCACTGTGATTGAGCTCCTCTCCTTGCTGACCCCTCACGACAGCCGAGCTTGAGCTCCGAAGCATCGAGCTCCATGTCACCGAGCGTCAACCTTCTTCGCCAAAACACCATGAGCTCCTCCATTGCCGAACTCACCTCGACTGAGCTTCGAACCCATCTCGAGCTCCACTTCGAGCCCTTCGTCTCTTCCCCATTGCCAACCCAGAGCTCCTCTCCTCCCCTCTGACGAGCTCCATCGTCGAGCTTGGCACCAGATAAAGGCGAAGTCGACATCGAAGAAGTCGAGGAGAAGGAAGAGGCCGAAGGCGAAAGGAGGGAGAAGACGTCGAAGAAGAAGGAAGTTCAGGAGAGAAAAAGGACAAAAAGTGGGGTTCGGGGTGTTGACTTGGTCAACGCTTTCTGACGACTCGTGCCACCGACGTCAAAATGAAGGTAAAATTGCGTTGCCGATGACTCGTGCCACCGACGTCAAAATGAGAAAAAAATGGCCTCCTCTCGATGCGCGCTCGCTTGATCGTGATCAACCCACAGGATCGCGCCTCGTCATCAGGTATTAATCTATTTATTTATTTAATTATTTGAATTAATTATTTAAAAATCCGAAAAAGTTAATTAAAAATCGAAAAATTAATTAAAAAATTCTAAAAATAATTATTAATTCGGAAAATAATTTTAAATTCTGAAAATAATAATCATTAAATTAGAATAATTAATTAAAATTTCCGATAATTAATTATTTAAATTCGGAAATTGAATAAAAAATTCAAAAAAAAATGATTATAAATTGGAATAAATTTATAAAAATCACAAAAAACTCCAGATTAATCTGAGAATATTTTTGGGTATTTTACAAGCTCAGAATAATGCCGTTACACCTCAAACAAGATCCAAACTCCCTTAAGAACTTCGATAAAATCCCGTACGCCATTATGGTAACAAAACTACTCCTCAAAGACTGTAGAACTCAGTCTCCAGGAGTGGGGGGGCTTGTAATATGGCTAAAAATAGGGTTAAATCGGGACCATTCAAATCGGGCACGAATCTTAAAGCTCTCAGGGGTAAAACGGTAATTTCACGTACAAACGGGTCTGAAATGGGAACTGGGTCTTTCTTCAAAGCCCAATAACCCATAAACGGATTCGTCCTACTGGATACGGATCACAACATGTTACAAACTAGTTTAGAAAGATAAAGAGGGATTTAGATTCATAATTATCCCTAAGAGGTGGTTTTAACTACTTCTATCCATCCACATCGGGAAGTAGAGATTTGTTCTTATCTCGAAATGGATCCCTAAGGCGACTATAAATACCCCTCTCCCCCCACCGTATCAAGGTAATCAATCTTTTTCTACCTAAAGCTTTTCTTAATCTTTCTGATTACTGACAAGAGCGTCGAAGGGTTTGTCGTCGGGATCTATTCTGGTGTATCGAACTTTGTGCAGGTTCGCGACAGCAGCGAGAAACAAGTCAACACATTGGTGAAGGTCAACAGGTTTGCTTTATTGTTTCAAAAAAGAATCCACAAATTCATCTGTTTGCTCCCACACCAAAATTAGTAGCAACAGTTATAATTTTCTTTTAAAAAATGACTACATTTTGCATTAAATGAAAATTCCTTGAGAATTTTAAAATCAAATGAAAATATTGGTTTTCAAATAGCACAAAATAATTACAGGATATTGCAACATTGTAAACTCAAGCTACTAGTTTTATTTTGGGAAAAAAAATACTTGTTTTATTGTCTGTGTCACTACCACAAGTGCTCTACAAGATCTGACTAGAGTTGACAATGCATTCGTCTATCTCTGATGCGATGATGAGTTTGAATGAATGTAAGAAGTTTGTGCATCATAGTTAAATTTCTTATTATTATCCTCTCTCCCGTCTTCAACTATTATGTTGTGCATTATTATGCATGCTGCATAATATCATTAAACGTCTCTTGATCCCAAAAATGTGCTGGTCCATGAACAATTGCAAACATGCTTAAAGAACACTGAATGCCCACTCTACATCCTTCCTTGCTAACTCCTGAGCTTCAGCAAAATATTTATTCTTATTACCCTGTGGAAATGGAATTATTTTTACAAATGTTGACCGCTCTGGATATAAACCATCAAAAAGATAATATCCCATCCTATAGTCATTATCATTGATAAAATAGTTAAACTTGGGCACCCGTCCAGTAGCAAGATCATCAAAAATAGAAGACAGACATAGCACATTGATGTCATTAAGAGCTCATGGTAACCGAAAGAGTGCATACCATATCCAAAGATCATGTGAAGCCATAACTTTTAAAATATGTTCATTAATGTGGCCAGTATACATTCTTTGCCATCCAGCTGGAAAATTCTTTCACTTCAAGTGCAAACAATCAAGACTTACCAACTTAACCTGGAAAACCACGATCTTTGTTCATTGCCAGCAATCTGTTAATGTCATTATTGTTTGGTGACCTTAAGTATTCATCACCAAATAGTCTAACAACGGTCTTGACAAAATGACGAAGATTCTTTATTGCATTGCTTTCTCCAATACGTACATGATCATCAACTAAATCTGCCGATACCCCATAAGCAAGCATCCTTTTTGCGGCTGTCATCTTTTGAAGTGAAGACAATCCAAGAACTCCACAAGCATCCCTTCTATGAATGAAATATCGATCATAAGTTTCTACAGCAGATTGAATTCTTGCAAAAAAAAGACTTCTTATCCGGAATCTTCTTCGATAGAAATAAGGAGGATATACAGGTCTTTCAGAAAAATAGTTATGAAAAAGTCTTTCATGACCTTGAGCTCTATCATGTTGAATAATAGCATGGCCTAGAATAGAACCATAACGTTGTGCTCTTCGTCCTCTTGTAATTAGTTCATCTTCTTCTATGGCCACTAATGTTAAAGGTAGTAATTCATCATCAGAGTAGACATCAAGGCCATCGATCTCAAATATCATATCAAGTACATTATTAAAGAATTGGTATTATATTGTAGTTCTAAGATGAGAGCTAATAACCACAAGAACCATAAATATGTCCAACAGTAAAGTAGATTAGCTCGGTCAGCTCAACATTGCCATATGACAAAGCACCAAGAAGAAAAAAAATTGAAGGTGAAGTAACATTTAGAGAAGCACTTATATAGTTTGTAAGATTTACAAAATACTATTACAGAGATAGAAAGCAAATTCCAATATATCAAAAAATGTATGCGATAATGCTGTTACAGAACACCTGTTCTGAGCAAACACGCATTTTACTCAGAAGAGCTATAATGTTTGGCGTACAATGAGGAGATGAGGAGCTTCTAAATCTGCAGTATACTATGGAAGGATACTAGTTTCTATGCAAATGCAATTTACTGAATAGTTCTTTGTTATTTAGTGAACAACACCGTTCGGTAAAGTAGTGGGATTAAAAAGTACTAGAAATTCAGGTTGGCAGAGAATGAAAAGGCTCTGGGTCTTTTCTCAATGTATCTTAGGGATTGCAGATCATTGCTTAACAACATCATGACAAACCTGCAACTAAAACACGCTATGTTGATACATATATTATTCTGATCCTATGTGTCAATGCAATTTTGATAATCTGCAATGCTGATACGCAATCCAATATGTATCTAAACAAGTTTGTACAAAGATCAACCGTCACATAGTAACATTAAAATAGTGGATAGCTGCATAATTCAAGGCAAATATCATAATCAAGAATTTCTTTTTGCAAACACATCCATCAACTTTTGACAAACAACATGGAAGAAAATTGGCTGGTGGACATGCATGATACATTCTCAACCAAAGATATCAAAGAAGCAATTAAATCCCAAAAATGATTGTTCTAACGAACAAGATTAACAAAGAGAACACAAGAAAATCAAGTAAAACTTATACCAGTAAAATAAAATGCTATTATAATCAATCAAGCAAATGTTTCAGGAAACCACCATGCTACATATCAAATTTATTTTCTGATACGTAAATCTGGAAGTAAATGCCTCAAATGGTACACTTTAAAGTAGAGACTTGATGATCACAATTATATAACAATTAAAACTTACGGAATTTGGAACCTAAAATGGATATAAGTATGGCATTAAAGTGTCTATTCCTTAATGCTACACATCCACAAATAAACTCACCCTCACAAACAGATGTAACACATGTTCTAATGCATATATGAAAGAAAATAACTCATTTTGCATTGAAATTTATGATTTTTTTAAGTGAAGGCTCTGAAATTTGGCTTCTGGTAAAATTATTTCATTAGTTCCATATAAATCAACATGCAGAAATTACGAACTACAAATACTCATCTACTATGTGTGCTTGTACATGCTTGTAAGCCATTCAAAGAAACGAAATGCACCTCTACAATCTGCAATTCATTACTCCAAATTAACCCAAAACCTGTAACATATACACGACTTTGGATACATGAGCTTCTATTATTTTCAAATACTAATGCAGTGCAGGGAAGTAAGTGTTTGATGTAGGTAAATTTGACAATAAGCCAGTATTAATGTAAGGAAATATATGTAGATATATGTCTGTATACAAGTGTCAGGACTTGGAAATAATTGTCTCAATTTGCTATTTCCACTCTTCAGAAAACTCGATAACTTGCTAAAATAAAATTTCATTTATAGGAACAACAAACATGATAGCAACACAAGATGAAAAATCAATCAATTGATAGCAACACAAACATAATAGCAACACAAAATTGATTAACGAATTATTCACAAACTCTCTCACACTAATTTCATCATCTAATCCCCAGTTTTCACACTAATCCTTATTCCTTACCCACTATTCATGGCTAAAATCATTAGATCTTTAATCAATTCTTAACAAAGTACACTACATGAATTCAAACTTTGCAACCACTTTCATTATGGATTCTTTAAAACAAACACTAAACTAAAAAATCAGAAGAAGAAGAAGAAGAAGAAGAAGAAGAAGAAGGGAGCTGATGAAGAAGAAACCTTATGAAGAAGATGAAAGGAGATGCCTGTGAGGTAAGAGGAGCAAATCCACCAATAACAAATTGAACAGATTGAACAAATTGAAGAAATTTCATGGAGGAATTGTTAGGTTTTATATGCCTTGCATACACATGATTCGATGAAGAAGAAGATGAAGCGATGAGAAGGATCGAAGAAAATGATTGAAATAGAGAAGGAAAACAGTCAGCAACATCAACAACAACAGTTGAGGTCAATCGTCCCTTGTACAGGGTCCTTATACGAGGAGGACAGTCGACTGCAAGTGTGGTGTGGTCGACCGTTAGCGAAGCTGATGGTTTAGTTTGGGTCGGGTCTTGGAGATTTGTGAGAAGCCCAACTTCGTCTTCAAGTTAGACCATATGTCTCTCAATGCATGGTTATCTCTTCAGTAGTTTTCAAGTGGTTAGTGTATCAAGTGTATCAAACTAGGGTTTCTCTAGATCTATATAATCAATTGTAATGACTCATAGAACGATATGATTCTATTGAATGCCAAATAGAAGAAGAGATTTCTTCATCTGAGAGGGTGAGAGGTTTCTCCATTGTAAACATCAAGCAAGTTCCAGTTAGCCTTGAGAGAGGATCATGGTGAGAATTGTAACATTCTTGTATCTTCTCTAGTTGAAATAATATCTTGGTTCTTTTTCCCTCGGATTAATGCGAAAGCACCAACCGGAACAATTCTTGTGTGCTTTGTGTGATTGGTGTGATCTAGTCTTGCTTGGTGGTTTGTGTTGATTGTGTCGAAGACTCAACAAGATCCTTAATTTTTCTAACAAGTGGTATCAGAGCATCACTTGTTCATAACAAGTGGTATCAAAGCAATTAGGTTCATGGGTTTGTTCGAGTTCATTAGAGAAGTTGACAGCTCAAAAGACGAAGATCAAGCAGTTTGATGGTAAGATCAATTTCATTCTATGGACGGTGTACGAGTATGATGTTTTGGTTTAGGACTTGCACCATTCCCTAAAAGAGAAGAAGCTAACCGACATGAAGCAGGAAAAGTGGGATGAGATTTGTTTGAAGGTCTTGAGTTTAATCTGGTTGCAATTGGCGGACGAAGTCAAGTGTAATATTCTTGAGGAGAAAAGTGCGGCGAGTCTATGGGCAAGACTCAAATCTGACTACTCAGGGTCGTCGTTGCTAGATCGGATGTATTGGATGAGGAGATGTTAAGATTCTCAAAGAAGAAAGGTACCCATCTTCAAGATCATATTGTGGAGTTCAATAAGGTAATAACTGAACTGACGTCGATTAATGCTGATGATTTTAGTGAAGAGGATAAAAGCTTTCAACTTGATTTATTTACTGTCAACTTCTTATGATCACTTGATAACTACCATGCTACATGGAAAATCAGCTAAGGAGACACTTACAGTAGTCGGGGTGATTAAGGTTCTGAAGGAAGATGAACTAAGAAAGGAAACTCTTAAAGGAGCGTCTATTTGTAACCCCTGTTTTCCATTTATGTATTTTGAGTGTATTTTCTTTTTTTTTTTCTTTTTTCCTTGTATTTGATTCAGCTTGTATCTTTTGGACCGTATTTTGGATCTTTTCTTCTATATATTCATTTGGTTGATTTATCGTCTCATTTGAGTTCTTGAATTTTCTATCTGTCTATTCTTTCGTTCTTGATTGATCGAGATTTATTTTTTATCTTAAAATTTCTATTTGTTTAATCTTGATTACACTATTCTTGTCCTATTTATTTCTTTTAAAAACCATTTGTTTAAATCCATTTATCTATTCAATACCTAAATCCATTTAACCCATACAGATTTATATACCTACCCAAACCTGAAACCCACTTCCCCCTACAGCCCGACCCGTTTACCCTACTACTGTGCTGCCTCCACCTATATCATCTAACCCTAATATTTCTTTATACCCATATATAAACCCCCCTCCTACTCCATGAAGCCACCCTATCCACCTCCCGTCCATCTCTCTCTCACCCTGTACTCCTCATCCCGATCCCCTCGTGCTCCCTGTGTCACGTCTCCATCCCGACGCCGACGTCAGCACCCCCTGCTGCTCAGTTTTCGTCCCCCGTCTTCCCCTTTTCGCAGCGTCGCCCTTCAGCCGACGTTGAGTCCCTGCCTCCTCGCGACTCGTAGCGTCGCACTAGCCCTCTCCGTGCCCTTTTCTGCCCTTGCAACCCCCTCCCTATGCTCCTCGACGCCGACAACCAGCAGTAACAGCACCTTGCTAGTGCTGTGCTCCGTCGTCAGGCCAGCCGCAGTCGGCCATCGTCCTCTCTCTCCCTCTCTTCATCGTGTTCGCGGTGTTGGTTGTGTGGATATCAGGTGATCTCGAGTTTTGGGTCGTGGGTTTTGCTCGTTTTTGGTTCGTGTATTCGTTGAGTTCGTGCCTCGGGAATCCGTTCCTGTTATTCTTGCTTTGCACCGTTTTCGTCGTCGGTTATAAGGCAAGTGACTTGTATTCTTTTCTTTGTGTAATACAAGTACTAAATACCACATGTAGTATAGTTGGGTTCTAGAGACAATTCGTGTGTGAATCCCCTTGTTGATATTTTCTCTATTGTATTGATTCGACCATAGTTTCTTCATGACATACATGACATGAATTAACCTAGGATTGACCACTTCTTATTGTATATATGCGTGTTGTTCATATGATATCTTGTGCTCGTTCGTATTATTCGTAGTAGATTTGTTTTGGACATGTGAAATATCCTATACCATGTTGTTTGGACATCTAGTACATTATATTTCATGTTTGGTTATGATTTGGATGAGTTTTATGTGAACTAGTCAATTTTGTGCATGAGAGATATTTTCAGTTTTGCCGGTTTTCCCATTTTGATCAGTATTTTAGACCCTATTAAGGTCAATATTTGAAAATATTTTGTGAATATGAATTGTAGAGAATTCTATCTATTTTCCAACTCTTTTGACAGATCTCAGTTTCGATTTATGGTTTGTGAGTTATGTCGATTTTACTACAGAAGTGTAGAGTGATTTACAGATTTTGTTTTCTATGAATTCTGATGAGTAATATATTTTTATTATGCTGTTAAAAGTATTATTTTGATCCAATATTTTGCACAGTATAACTAGACCTGATTGAGATTAACCCTGAATTTTTATGGATTTAATTGATGAGTTTTACAAACCATTCTATGTTTCCAAATAATTACTATACATGCAGAATTTTCATACTGTTAAGTAAAGAACCTGATTTTCGACCAATTTCTACTTGCTGTTTGTAAAATATTTGTGAATATAAAAGTTAGTTAATTGTATCTATTTGATCACCGTTTTAGTGTATTTGGATTTCGATTTATGCTTTGTGAGATATTGCTGTTTTCATACTGCAGTGTTTGTGATTCCAGATTTATAAAACTGTCGTGTCTTGATGTTTCTGATTTTTGTTGACTAAACTATTTATATTGAAAAATTACGAAACTTTATTTTATATTACTAAACATAAAGGGGAATACCCCAAATTTTTCGTGGATTTATTTAATGAGTTTTCATGCTGTTTTCCTAACTTTGAATACAATCTTCTGATTTTTGGCTGAACATGTTTTCTGGTTTCAATTCAGTTTTGACTCATGTTTTTGTGAAGTACTATGTGACTTATATATATTTGTTGGATTCGGTCGGGAGTCTATTTTTTAAATTCTTTGACGGATCTAGATTTACACGTTTTTAGCAATGGGAATCCCAGATTTAGTGCAGTACTGTCTTGCTGTCCTGAACTAGAATTCTCATTGTCTCACTCTTCGATGTGTTGTCTTTCGCCTGTACATATTTATTCTTCATCCTGAACTTGTTATTTAATCATACCATGTTATTCTTGTCATGTTTCGTACACGCACATGCTTATTTGATAATAATAATAAATGACCAAGCTGGGGTTTTAAGGGAAAGATCTAATAGTGAAAAATACAGAAACGTGTACTCGGAAGGGGATCCACAGATCTTACATGATGATTTGATACTTGACACGTGATTACTTGACACTTGCACACTTAACACATGATTACTTTCCACTTGCACAACTTGACACGTGATACACGATACATGACACTTGGAGCTTGGAGCTCGATTACTTGATACTTGATACTTGTCCCTGAGTACACTGCCCTCTATGATTGCAGAACCCCGTATTTTCAAATATTATTTTTATATTTGAAAATGAATTTAAAATTTATTTTTGAAGGTTTAATGAATATTTTCAGAAATTTAGCTTTTGTACACGTGCAAAACACGTGCAAATACTTTTGAGAAGTTTGGAAAATTAAGTTTTCTTTATGGAAAATCATTATTTAATATTTGAGATTTATTTAGTATTTTTCCAGATTTTTCTGAAATTAATTGGAGCTATTTGCAATTTTTGAGAAAAGAAGGACCTTTTTGCAAAATTGACATTTTTTAGGGTTAAAGTGTAAAATGTACATGCTGGACGTTTTGAACAGTATTGATTGAGATTTGGGATGTATATTTTCTTTTAAATCCAAATTTAAATGAGTTTTGATGGAATTTCTAAAGATAGAATCATATATGTAAATTGTATTTTGGAAAGGATTGTTTTGCAAAATGTGGGCAAAACCCTAATATTCAATCCGGCATATTTAAGAGATTTTTCCCCAGCCGTCATGATTGATAAAATACAGAATTTTGGAGATTTATCTTGGTGGAGAAAAGGAGTTTTTGGATCTAGCAAGAAGGAAGATTTTTCGGGGATTTTCTCAATTCAATGTGAGTGACTTGGTTTGTTTTGTTTTGATTTTGTGAATGACCTTGTGAGATTGTTGTTTGTGAATGACATAAATTATCTTGTTGTTGATCAATGTATGCGAGTGGTAATGATGTTAGATTTGATGTTGTGAATAATATAGATCTAGTATTGTGGTATGATTCATATGAATAAATGATTGTTGTTATAACATGTTGAGAAATTTAAGAATGATTAGTAGATCTTGTCCATACCACCGTATTATTAAGAGTTGAGTATGACTTTTATCGTATGAGGAACATCTGGATTTTTCATATATTGCAATCAGATTTTGATTTAGTGTTGTGGAAGAATTTAATCTTGTAAAACCCTAATGAAAGAAATTTGTGATCTAGAACATGAGAACTTGGGTTTTGACATACCTGAGGCTTTGAGTAATACATCCTTATTGAAGATCATTTGGCCTGTATACGAACTATTTTTCTTGAACAATGATTCGATAGAAAACCTCAGTTTTGATTATTTTATTCAGACCTAATTTTGGGAATCCGTAAGCCGACAGTCGACTGGCCTACTGTGCAGTCGACTGGTACGAGCCTGACACTATATTCTTAGAATCTTTGTAATAGTCGTTCTAGACAGTCGACCTAGCTATCAGGCAGTCGACTGTTCCACTGAAGAAAATATTTTTTGTAAAAATTACTAGTCCTTCTGGACAGTCGACCTATGCTTCCTTTAAGTCGACTTGTATACTTAGAATAATTTTGAGAAGATATTGGAAATTTCCTCGGGTAAGTCGACTGACCTTCTCTAAGTCGACTGTTATATGACTTAGTTTATTTTGCTAAATTTTGGATATTTATCCTTCTGGACAGTCGACTTACCACAGTATAAGTCGACTGGTACCGATGGAATTTTTGTACCTTGAGTGTCACTTGAGTGTTTAGTTCTTCATACAATTCAGTCTATTTAAGATATTCAGTTAAGCATTTGATTTAAGACTTTCAGTTGAGCCACTATGATTAGTGGGACTTTTGTTTAGATATTTGAGTTGAGTCTCTAGAGGAGTGTGACCCTAGTATACCGGTATTGAGTTATTTTGTTGAGGCCCTTTGAGGCATTTCAGATATTCAGTTGATCTTTAGGCCGGTAGGGCACATCACTCTAGGAGATTCGTTGAGAAATTAATTAACCCAAAGATAATAAGGACAGGCACTAGTGGTGATATGATGAACGGGAACATGAGTTATGCACCTCAGTATGGCTTTAGATGTGAGATTTAATCTCCGGAATTATCCAAGTAACTTTCTTGTGATGTGGGATGATCTCCGGAATTATCCAGGTAAATTACCTGAGATGTGGGATCCATCTCCGGAATTATCCAAGTGGTTTGCTTGAGATGTGGGATTGGTCTCCGGAATTATCAAAGTCGAGGCGACGCACATGTGGTATTCATGTGATGATGTGTCTATGTCTAGATGTGGGATGATCTCCGGAATTATCCAGGTAAAATACCTGAGATGTGGGATCCATCTCCGAATTATCAGGCATGGGCTAATTCTCACAGTTTATCTTTGTCTCGTGGTAGTCATCGTGTTAGGTCTAGTTCATAACGCGGGGATTGAACCCTATGAAGTGGAGACGTTAAGGGCTTCACCAGACCTATGTAGAATGGGATGCATAGACTCCGACAAGTACGCATTAGAGGGTCTCATATAGAATTTGTGTGTTTTCTTGACTTAGCACTATGCACATGGATTTCCCGGTTTTCTACACTTAACACTTGGTTGGTATCACTTGTTGTTACATTTTCTACTATCTCATACTTTATGTACTTTGGTTCACTATATGTTACTTATGAATCCATGCTTAAGTTTTATTTATGTTATTTGTAGTTATAACTCACACCATTTATGGCTGACCCCTTTAGTTTGGGGGTTAGGGATTCTCTCTAGCCTCACATATTGCAGGTTGATGCTTAGAGTTGGAGATGGATTGCTTAAGTTGGTTTTGAGATATATTTGACTCATAAGGGATTTGTGTAAATTTGTATTAGCAGTGTTGAGACAAATTTGTATTGTAAATAAAGAGAAGATTGAGTTGAGTTGTTCTGGTTTCCGCTGTGATTTGTAAAAGTTTATTGTAATCAAAGTTTGAAAATTTTAGTGGTGTTGGTTATGTTTAATATTGCATTGAAGTAGATCACTGGGAATGTGCCACGTATTTTCTATGTTATTAATCTAGAAATTCGGGGCGCTACAGAGATTGGTATCAGAGCGACGCTTCAATAGTAATACTAAACATGACATAAAAGTAACCTAGGTGTGGACACTAGAGTGTGAGTACCTAGGTGTGGACATTAAAGAGTGAGTATCACATAGAACTGAATATGATGTTTTACCTTTGGGGATTCAATTGAGATTTTGCCAAAGGATATTGATGTGAGTTTGAATTGTGTGTGTGATGTTCTAACTTTTCCTTCGTTTTGCAGTATTCAAAATGGTTGCACCCAGGGGCAGAAATGGTGGCAACAATGAGGATGGATCTGGTAGTTCTCGAGGAACGGGAATTGACCTTGAGGCTGAGTTTGCCAAAGTGTATCAGACGCTGAACACGCTGATGGCATTCAATGTGGCGCAAGCTCAGAATCAGCAGCAGAATCCACAGCCAAATCATGGAGCTGGACATGGATTGGTGAACGCCGATCCTATTAAGCAGATCGAATCCTTTAAGAGGATGAGGCCACCACTCTTTGAGGGCCAAGCTGATCCAACCGCGGCTGATGATTGGATTCGGAAGATGGAGACGATCTTCGAGGTATCGGAGACTCCAGCAGCCAGCAAGGTGAAGTTAGCATCGATGCAGCTTGAGAAGGACGCTGGTGTCTGGTGGGAGTCGCTGAAAAGGGCTTTGGGAGACCATCCGTTGACTTGGAAAGCTTTTCTGGAGGAGTTAAGAGATCGCTTCTTTCCCCTAGATGTTCAGGAGAAGAAGGCGACTGAGTTCTTGAACCTTCAGTAGGGGTAGCATGACCGTGCGGGAGTATGAGACCAAATTTGCTCAACTTTCGCGGTATGCACCAGAGTTGGTTGTTGATGAGGCAAAGAAGGCCAAAAAGTTTGAGCAGGGCTTGAGGCCAAGCTTGAGGTCGAGGATGATCCCGTTGGGCATCAGAAGATTCGACAAGCTGGTCAGGAGGGCAGCTATGACCGAAGAGGACATGGACTAGTTCCAGAAGAAGCAAGACTCATAGAACCGGAACAAGAGGCCAGCATCAGGCCAGAGTGGGAAGGGATTCCCCACGAAGCAGGCCAAATTCAGTGATCCGGTGCAGAAGGCACCTGCAGCTCAAGGAGTGACCTGTTATTACTGCAAGGAGGCAGGACATTACAGGTCAGCGTGTCCGAAGTTGGCGAAGCATATTTGTTCCTAGTGTGGGCAGGCAGGACATTCTAAGCCCCATTGTCCACAATTGAAGAAGGATGGTTCGGGTGGGAGAAAATTTCAGCAGAGGCAAGGGCGAGTATTTGTATTAACCGAGGAAGACGCTGGTAACTCGGAAAATGTAATACAGGGTATGCAAGAATTCTGATTTTTATTTTGAATCAATGTAATAAGTAAAACCTTTATTTGAGAACAATTTAAGATTGAGTATCATTCTTATTGTAACAGGAGTTGTTTTAATTAATGGAATAAAGGCAAAGGTTTTATTTGACACTGGTTCATCGCATACTTTTGTATCGCCAAGTTTTGCCAAGATCTTAGGTATGGAACCGAAGTTGTTTCCAGGCAGGGTTTTGTCGGTGGCCACGCCGTCAGGAGAAGAGTTGATAGCGGATCGATACTACGAGGGCTGTGATATCGAGATTGGTGGGAGGTTGTTCGGCATTGATATAATCGAGCTGAAAGTATTGGGTGTGGATGTCATCGTGGGCATTGATTGGATGACAATATATGATGCCACAATCGAATGCAAGCAGAAGGAGGTGTTGGTGAAAGCACCAGGTGGACCTGCAGTGACTTTCCAAGAAAGAAGAAGATTCCGAAGGTGGTTGCAATGGTATCTAAGATGGTAGTTCCAGATGAAGTCAAGGGCATTCCGGTTGTTCGAAATTTTCCTCAGGTGTTCTTGGATGATTTTCCAGGATTACCGCCATAGAGAGATGTGGAGTTCTGCATTAATGTTCAGCCAGGGAGTGCGCCGATTTCCAAGGCTCCGTACAGGATGGCACCTGTAGAGCAGGATGAAGTGAAGAAGCAGATTGAGGAGCTGTTAAGCAAAGGGCTTATCAGGCCGAGTTCTTCTCCGTGGGGAGTGCCAGTGTTGTTGGTCAAGAAGAAGGACGAGTCAATGAGGATGTGCATTGACTATCGGGAGTTGAATAGGGTGACTATTCAGAACAAGTACCCACTGCCGCGGATTGATGATTTGTTCGACAGGCTTCGAGGAGCAGCTGTGTTTTCGAAGATTGATTTGAGGTCAGGGTATCATTAGGTTCGAGTCAAGGAGGAAGATGTGAGTAAGACAGCTTTCAGGACTCGTTATGGACTGTATGAGTTTTTGGTGATGCCATTCGGGTTGACGAATGCGCCAGCAGTTTTCATGGATATGATGAATCAGATTTTGAGGCCATTTATTGACTCCTTTGTGGTGGTTTTCATCGACAACATTTTGGTGTATTCGAAGTCGGAGGAGGAGCATTCTATGCACTTGACAGCGGTATTACAGAAATTGCAGGAGCATAGCTTGTATGCCAAGTTGTCGAAGTGTGAGTTTTGGAAGCCTGAGGTAGCTTTCCTTGGTCATATCCTTTCTAAGGAGGGAGTGGCCACTGATCCTCAGAAAGTTGAAGCAGTGAAGGATTTGCCCAGGCCAACGTCTGTGAAGGAAGTCAGAAGTTTTTTGGGATTAGCTGGATACTACAGGAGATTCATCCAGGGTTATTCTCAGATTGCAGTTTCTTTGACAGGTTTGACCCGGAAGAATGTGGCATTTGTGTGGACAGATAAGTGCGATGAGAGTTTCCTTGAGTTAAAGGAAAGGTTGACTACTGCACCTATCTTAGCTTTGCCGCAAGCTGGGAAGGATTATGATATCTACAGTGATGCATCTCTTAGGGGTTTGGGATGTGTCTTGATGCAAGAAGGCAAGGTAATTGCTTATGGTTCGAGGCAATTGCGTCCGCATGAGAAGAATTATCCGACGCATGACTTGGAGCTAGCAGCTATCATTTATGCCTTGAAGTTGTGGAGGCATTATATTTATGGTGAGAAGGTTAACATGTACACCGACCACAAGAGCCTGAAGTATATTTATCAGCAGAAGGATCTAAATCTTCGGCAGAGAAGGTGGTTGGAGGTATTGGAAGACATTCGTCCCGAGATCAAGTATCATCCGGGCAAGGCGAATGTGGTAGCTGATGGACTTAGCAGAAAGAGTAGTTTATCGAGATTGATCACTACTCGCAGTGAGTTGGCAGCAGAGATCGATCAGGCAGGTATCGAGGTGGTACTGCAAGGTTTAGGGGCATCTTTGGCTCAGTTGAGGTTGCAGCCATCCTTGAGAGAGAGGATTGTGGAAGGTCAGAGATCAGATTCAGAGATTCAGAAGATGTTGCAACAGATTTCAGAAGGCAAGCTATCAGAGTTTCGTGTCCAAGATGGAGTTCTTTGGTTGGGTGAGAGGTTGTGTGTTCCAGATAATGCAGATTTGAGAGAGAGTATCTTGCAGGAAGCACACAGTACATTGTTGTCGGTTCATCCAGGAGGCACGAAGATGTACCGGGATATCAAACAGCACTTTTGGTAGTCTGGTATGAAGCGGGATGTGGCAGATTTTGTGGCAAGGTGTCTGACTTGTCAGCAGATCAAAGCAGAGAATCAGAGACCTGGAGGTTTGTTACAGCCATTGCCCATTCCGGAGTGGAAGTGGGAGAATATCAGTATGGATTTCATCACAGGTTTGCCGAGTAGTTCGAAGGGCAATGACTCGATTTGGGTTGTCGTGGACCGTTTGACTAAGTCGGCTCACTTTCTAGCCATGAAGATTACTTGGTCGATGGAGAAATTGGCTGAGATGTACATTGGGGAAATTGTAAGACTTCATGGAGTTCCTGTGTCGATTGTTTCTGACAGAGATGCAAGGTTTACTTCAAGGTTTTGGAAGAGCCTACAAGCAGCTTTAGGCACCAGAACTGATTTCAGTACAGCTTTTCATCCACAGACAGATGGTCAGACTGAGAGGGTGAATCGAGTGCTGGAAGATATGTTGAGGGCTTGTGTTATGGATTTCGGTGGTAGTTGGGAGAGATACTTGGCATTGGTTGAGTTTGCTTATAAAAACAGTTACCATGCAAGTATTGGGATGGCACCGTATGAGGCTTTGTACGGGCGGAGGTGTAGGACACCTGTTTGTTGGTATGAGGTTGGCGAGAGGCAGATGTATGGTCCTGAGATCGTACAACAGACATCCGAGCAGATTGAGCTGATTCACAAGAGGTTAGTTGAGGCTCAGAGTCGGCAGAAGAGTTATGCTGATACTCGACGAAGAGACTTAGAGTTTGAAGTTGGGGATGCAGTTTTTCTCAAGGTTTCTCCGACCAGAGGAGTAATCAGGTTTGGTAAGGGAGGCAAATTGGTGCCAAGGTATATTAGTCCATTCAGGATCATGGAGCGGATTGGAAAGACAGCATATAGATTGAAGCTTCCAGAGGAGTTGGCACAGGTGCATGATGTATTCCATGTGTCGTTGTTGAGGAAGTATGTGCCAGATCAGAATCATCAGTTGATAGAGATTCCTGAAGATCTACAGGTGAACTTGAGTTACAAGGAACAGCCTGTTGAGAACGTTGATCGTAGGGAGAAAGTTCTCAGGCGCAAGGTGATACCTATGGTCAAGGTGTTGTGGAGGAATCAGCAGTTCGAGGAGGCTACTTGGGAGCCTGAAGACCGCATGCAGAAGGATTTCCCTGAACTTTTTGCATGAGTGTATTTCTGTTATGTGATTATAATTCTTTGAATGATAGTACCTTGATTTGAATTGTATTTCTTCTATTTTGATTGAGTTATCATATGCAATTGTTTGAATTATGTTTCCATTTATGAGATGTTGATTTCTTTGTTGATATGTTGTTTGGACTCATTAGTAGTAGTTCTGAGGACAGAACTCTTCTAAGGAGGGAGTGATGTAGAACCCCGTATTTTCAAATATTATTTTTATATTTGAAAATGAATTTAAAATTTATTTTTTGAAGGTTTAATGAATATTTTCAGAAATTTAGCTTTTGTACACGTGCAAATACTTTTGAGAAGTTTGGAAAATTAAGTTTTCTTTATGGAAAATCATTATTTTAATATTTTTCCAGATTTTTCTGAAATTAATTGGAGCTATTTGCAATTTTTGAGAAAAGAAGGACCTTTTTGCAAAATTGATATTTTTTAGGGTTAAAGTGTAAAATGTACATGTTGGACGTTTTGAACAGTATTGATTGAGATTTGGGATGTATATTTTCTTTAAATCCAAATTTAAATGAGTTTTGATGGAATTTCCAAAGATAGAATCATATATGTAAATTGTATTTTGGAAAGGATTGTTTTGCAAAATGTGGGCAAAACCCTAATATTCAATCCGGCATATTTAAGAGATTTTTTCCCAGCCGTCATGATAAAATACAGAATTTTGGAGATTTATCTTGGTGGAGAAAAGGAGTTTTTGGATCTAGCAAGAAGGAAGATTTTTCGGGGATTTTCTCAATTCAATGTGAGTGACTTGGTTTGTTTTGTTTTGATTTTGTGAATGACCTTGTGAGATTGTTGTTTGTGAATGACATAAATTATCTTGTTGTTGATCTATGTATGCGAGTGGTAATGATGTTAGATTTGATATTGTGAATAATATAGATCTAGTATTGTAGTATGATTCATATGAATAAATGATTGTTATTATAACATGTTGAGAAATTTAAGAATGATTAGTAGATCTTGTCCATACCACCGTATTATTAAGAGTTGAGTATGACTTTTATCGTATGAGGAACATCTGGATTTTTCATATATTGCAATCAGATTTTGATTAGTGTTGTGGAAGAATTTAATCTTGTAAAACCCTAATGAAAGAAATTTGTGATCTAGAACATGAGAACTTGGGTTTTGACATACTTGAGGCTTTGAGTAATACATCCTTATTGAAGATCATTTGGCCTGTATACGAACTATTTTTCTTGAACAATGATTCGATAGAAAACCTCAGTTTTGATTATTTTATTCAGACCTAATTTTGGGAATCCGTAGGCCGACAGTCGACTGGCCTACTGTGCAGTCGACTGGTACGAGCCTGACACTATATTCTTAGAATCTTTGTAATAGTCATTCTGGACAGTCGACCTAGCTATCAGGCAGTTGACTGTTCCACTGAAGAAAATATTTTTTGTAAAAATTACTAGTCCTTCTGGACAGTCGATCTATGCTTCCTTTAAGTCGACTTGTATACTTAGAATAATTTTGAGAAGATATTGGAAATTTTCTCGGGTAAGTCGACTGACCTTCTCTTAAGTCGACTGTTATATGACTTAGTTTATTTTGCTAAATTTTGGATATTTGTCCTTCTGGACAGTCGACTTACTACAGTATAAGTCGACTGGTACCGATGGAATTTTTGTACCTTGAGTGTTACTTGAGTGTTTAGTTCTTCAGACAATTCAGTTTATTTAAGATATTCAGTTAAGCATTTGATTTAAGACTTTCAGTTGAGCCACTATGATTAGTGGGACTTTTGTTTAGATATTTGAGTTGAGTCTCTAGAGGAGTGTGACCCTAGTATACCGGTATTGAGTTATTTTGTTGAGGCCCTTTGAGGCATTTCAGATATTCAGTTGATCTTTAGGCCGGTAGGGCACATCACTCTAGGAGATTCGTTGAGAAATTAATTAACCCAAAGATAATAAGGACAGACACTAGTGGTGATATGATGAATGAGAACATGAGTTATGCACCTCAGTATGGCTTTAGATGTGAGATTTAATCTCCGGAATTATCCAAGTAACTTTCTTGAGATGTGGGATGATCTCCGAAATTTTCCAGGTAAATTACCTGAGATGTGGGATCCATCTCCGGAATTATCCAAGTGGTTTGCTTGAGATGTGAGATTGGTCTCCGGAATTATCAAAGTCGAGGTGACGCACATGTGGTATTCATGTGATGATGTGTCTATGTCTAGATGTGGGATGATCTCCGAAATTATCCAGGTAAAATACCTGAGATGTGGGATCCATCTCCGGAATTATCAGGCATGGGCTAATTCTCACAGTTTATCTTTGTCTCGTGGTAGTCATCGTGTTAGGTCTAGTTCATAACGCGGGGATTGAACCCTATGAAGTGGAGACGTTAAGGGCTTACACCGGACCTATGTAGAATGGGATGCATAGACTCCAAAAAGTACGCATTAGAGGGTCTCATATAGAATTTGTGTGTTTTCTTGACTTAGCACTATGCACATGGATTTCCCGGTTTTCTACACTTAACACTTGGTTGGTATCACTTGTTGTTACATTTCCTACTATCTCATACTTTATGTACTTTGGTTCACTATATGTTACTTATGAATCCATGCTTAAGTTTTATTTATGTTATTTGTAGTTGTCACTCACACCATTTATGGCTGACCCCTTTAGTTTGGGGGTTAGGGATTCTCTCTAGCCTCACATATTGCAGGTTGATGCTTAGAGTTGGAGATGGATTGCTTAAGTTGGTTTTGAGATATATTTGACTCATAAGGGATTTGTGTAAATTTGTATTAGCAGTGTTGAGACAAATTTGTATTGTAAATAAAGAGAATATTGAGTTGAGTTGTTCTGGTTTCCGCTGTGATTTGTAAAAGTTTATTGTAATCAAAGTTTGAAAATTTTAGTGGTGTTGGTTATGTTTAATATTGCATTGAAGTGGATCACTGGGAATGTGCCACATATTTTCTATGTTATTAATCTAGAAATTCGGGGTGCTACAATGATCCACTATAAAATCTAAACAAAACTGTTTGAATGTAGCAACCATATAGTAAAAATCGGGATGCATGATGTGCTACCTAGATAGTAATAACTATAAGACTTGAACATAACACGTGATTACATGATACTTGTTACTTGATATTTGACACTTGATACTTGTTTACTTGCTATTTGATACATAACACTTGATACTCGTTTACATGACACTTGATACTTGTTGCTTGTTCACATGATGCTTGTTTACTTGACACTTGATACAAGCTACTTACAGTTGCTCACCTTGCCATGCTAGTTATTTTAATTTGTTATCATGGATACTCCATGTTATTAGTTATCTTTTCCCATGTACTTATATCCTGCACTTCAAGTGGCCCGTAACTTGCATTAACGGGTGTTTGCTTTCTTTTTTCTATTCCTGCAATTTATTTAATTGCAGACCAGGATGATCAGCTGCCAGATGGAGTTGGTGATATGAGATATTAGTGCTGAAAATTTACTATTATTATTATTCTTGTTGCTTATTTGAACAATTGTATCTTGTACTTGGATTTATTTGTATTTGGGCGATGTGATCAAGGATATTGACTTATTCAGATCTGGATTATTTGAGATTATAATATTTTGGTTTCAAGTATTCTTGTTGGTATTTTGATTCATATGTGCATGCTTGGTTGATTCTTTTGCTTCTAACTCTGATTATTATTGTGAAATGTTGTAAAGATTCCGAACAACTTATGGATGATGAAAATCATTTGCTGCGCTTAGTCACGTATCCGTATTCCGTATTCTCTTTTAGAAAGTCAGGTGTGACACTATTTCTGCAGGGTGTTTTGCGGTGGATGGTGGTACTTCAATTGGAAGGGATGCAACATACAAGGGTAAGATTCGTTGCCACTATTGTAGACAAATTGGATATTACAAGAGAAACTGTCGCAAATAGTTAAGTCAGAATAGTGTTACTAAAGGAGGTGATCAAGCCAATGTAGTCAACGCAACTGATTCATGTAAATCAGGTGAATCTGATAACTTCGATCTATGTCTTCTTGTTTCAAGTTCTTCAGATGTGGATTCAAGTTGGTATCTAGATTCGGGAAGTTCTTCTCATATTTGCTCCAAAAGGGAGATATTATCTACTTAGTTTTCAACAAGCCATAGTGTGAGAACGACTAGAGGGGAGATTTGTGAAGTAGTGGGTGAGGGAACAGTTGAATTAGAGATGTCAGGTGGTAAATGGTTTATACTAGAAGAGGTCATGCATATTCGTTTGATACAACAGAATCTGATATCGAGGACTCTTGATGCTCATGGTTACAGGTACACAGATCGAGGTGGAGTTTTGACTGTTTGGGATAGTCGTCGTAAGGTAATGAAGGGTAAGAGGGGAATTGAGCAGAGTGAGCACAACCTTTACCAGCTTTGTGGGAGCAGAAAAACTCGGCCGAATGTAAGGAAGCTCATTATTCCTAAAGCATCATCTAGTAAGCCGTTACTAGAATTACCGAATCGAAATTGCAACGTTCGAATATCGTTGAAAGGTGGAAGGTGGCCCTTGAGGGGTTGTTTACAAAGCGGAGACGAAAAATCTAGAAGAGTTTAAATCACACAGTTTTGGATTCATGCGTATGCAATCCAAGGAGGAGATTGTTGGGTTATATATGTTTTGCATACACATGATTCGATGAAGAAGACGATGAAGCAATGAGAAGGATCGAAGTGAATGACTGAAGATAGAGAAGGAAAATAGTCAACAACATCAACAATAGCAGTTGCGGTCGACCGTCTTCTGTACAGGGTCTTCCAACGATGAAGACAGTTGATCGCACCACACTTGCGGTCGACCGTTAGTGGCGCTGATAGGTCTAGGAGATTCGTGAGATGCCCAACTTCGTCTTCAAGTTAGATCGTACGACTCTCAATGCAGGGTTATCTCTTCAGTAGTAATTGAGTAGTTAGTGTATCAAACTAGGGTTTCTCAAGATCTATATAATCAATTGTAACGGCTCATAGAACGATATGATTCTATGGAATGCCAAATAGAAAAAGAGAGTACTTTATCTGAGAGGGTGAGAGGTTTCTCCATTGTAAACATCAACCAAGTTCCAATTAGACTTGAGAGAGGGTCGTGGTGAGAATTGTAACATTCATATATATTCTCTAGTTGAAATAACATCTTGATTTTTTCTCCCCCGAATTAAGGTGAAAGCCCCAACCGGGTCAATTCTTGTGTGATTTGTGTGATTGGTGTGATTTAGTCTTACTAGGTGGTTTGTGTTGATTGTGTCGAAGATTCAACAAGATCCTCAATTTTCTTAACAGGTGGTATCAGAGCATCACTTGTTCCTAACAGGAATTAATAGCGGGAATAGATAGAGCCGTTGGGAAGTCCCCTTGATCTCCGGTGGCAAGAGAGGAAGGGGGTTTGACGAGCTTCCCCCTCCATTTTGAAGTTCGACATATCTGGTGAGCGGATCTCATATCGCCAGATCCACGATCCGTTTGGCGAGGCCGTTCGAGAGGATTTTTTTGGATATTCTGGATATATTTCTGCTATTTTAGATAATTTGAAGAAATTGCTAGCATGGTTGGAGATGGTCTTGGTACATCTCTAAAATTTATTTGGTTATTTGCTTTTCTGTTATAGTCCTCTGCTTGTAGACGAGACTGGTAAAATTAAAAAAACAGAGTAAAAAAAACGTTTATCTAAACTTATTTATTAGAAATTATTTAAGTACATGGTATTATTAAAATTTCTTGACAGCTCTTGTGAAGGCGCATACAGCCTGGAATGTTGGTAAAGAAAATGTTGAGATTGTTGAGGAAAACAGGAAAACCAGAATCATTATGGAATGATGGCCTCCCTCAAGAGCTTATGGACTTGGTCTTCAATCGTCGTCCCCTCGTTGACTACATCTGCTTCTTTTTTTTTTTTTTTTTTTTTTTTTTCTGAGATAGCTACATCTGCTTGTTACCCCAACCCCCCAATGGCTTGTTACCTCATCTGAACCACTTCGAGCCACTTGTTTACAATCCTTCTAAATGTCGACTTTATGACCATGTGAAACTTCACACTCCGAGAGAAAATGATATTTTATTGGATAATTAGAACTAAATAAAATACTGCCTATATATAGAAGATGATAGGAAGAGAATTGCTTATTTTACCGATACGAGACTAATCTAGGTTACTACTATAGCACTACTTTAACATTTCTCCTCAAGCTAGAATGGGAAGATTGTTGAAGCCAAGATTGTTAAGAGAACTGTGGATGGCAAAGCTTTGGTGAGATTAAAAGCTATATGATATGATGAATAAACATATGTGAAGGACATGACTTTCTTTTCCCACTTATTTATGACAAAGTAACAATCAAATACGATATTTTGGTGCACCCATGAAAAATCATATTTTCTGAAATATGGATAGCGGCTTTGGTTATCACAGTGGACATGATCCGGAAAAGAAAGGTGAATGCCCAAATCACGAAGAAGAGAGCAAAGCCAAAGAATTGCTAAAATCGGATGTCCCAAAGTTTGGTACTCTCCTTCAGCACTGAAATGGGCAACAACTGATTGTTTCTCGCTCTTTCATGAAACTAGTTTGCTGCCGAAGAAAATACATTAGCCGCTGGTATATTTTCTATCAGCCACTGACCTAGCCTAATCAACATCTGAAAAACATTGTTAAGTGAGGGAATTTCCAAGTCTAAAGAGTAGTTCTTGTCTATGTGTCTTCTTGAGATATCAAAGTATACAAAGGACTGCTTCTCAGTGAGTAACTGTAAGGGTCTGCATAAACTGACTGACAAAGCTTACTTCATACGATATATATGTCAGGCCTGATAACGGGAAGGTACATGAGCTTTCTTACTAAAGCGTTGATATCTACTGGGATCACGTAGAGGCTTATAACTTGTGAAAATGGAGAAGTTGATATTGGGGGTCGTAGAGGTGTCAATAGGTCGACACCCTAACATCCCTATTTCAGTAAGAATATCCTGAACATATATATTTTCGCTGTGAAAGAAAGGTATCATTTTAGATCGAGCACCTTCTATGCGTAAGAAATAGCGAAGAGAACCACGATCCTTCGTTTTGAAAACAACTGATACATGTTTTTTGATAGCAGCAACACCCTGAGTGTCATTGCCTATAATAATGATATCGTCCACATACACTAAAAGAGTTATGATCCCTTTGGTTCATTTTTGGAAAAAATAGAGTGATAAGTCATACTGCGTGAGAATCTAAATGAGAAAATAACTTCTCCAAACTTCTCAAACCAAGTACGAGGTGCCTGCTTAAACTAATATAAGGACTTTTTGAGGGAACATACAGAATTCTCCCTCTGTTGTCCAAACCAGGTGATTGTTGCATGTAAGCAATCTCGTGGAGATCAACCAATTAGAAAGGCATTATTGACATCCAATTCTTGATATCTAATTGACAAAATAAAAATATTTATATTATTGAAAACTATACCTACAACATACCTCTGTCAAATTAGCTTCCTCCAACAAAGGGTATGCAGATAATCGCTTTAAAAGTTATCCGCTAAATGCGAACCTGCTGAGATTTATAGTTCTAAGATGTTGTAGCCCATAAGTCTGAGACTCATCCAGATTGACGTCCACATTTGCTAGCTCCATGAGAATTGGAGTCTAGGAGCAACAATATGAAAACGACTGTGTTTTTCTTCCTAACGAGTATCAATTACAGAAGCATTCTCCAACATGCGACATTTCGAGAACAACTCAGAAAGATTGTCAAAAAAATGTTACATCACCACTGTGTAGTGTTTTGAGAATTTAAACTCAACAAATCCTTCGAAAATGGTCTGAACACCTCCTTTGAGCTGGAGATCATTCAGATTAGGAATATATTGAGCGAGAGAGTGAAAATAGTACCAGAAACTTGAGAGATGGAGGGTTTGGAGGCTACGACACCAGTGCCACCGTGACTGTGATAAATGATTTTGAGCCATCCATATACGAGGGGGTAGTGGCCATTGGAGGCGACCTTAAGGAGGCAGATGGGGTCGGAATGGTCGAGGATGATATAGTTCGTGGCACAAGGATTGATGCTGATGGGACAAAGATCAGGAATTGCTCGCCACCGTCATTGTCACATGCGTGAGAAGACGCACGAGCAAGCTGATTTGGGAAAGGAGACATGGCAGAGAACTTCTTGGATGATGGTTTCAGGGAGATCAAATAAGGTTCGAGGCTCCATCTTCTCGTTTCTTCTTCTTCATCTCCACCTCCACCTCCTCATGCATGTTGTTCATCTTCACCCTCTTCACACACACACCCATCCGGCGCGCGCGGATGAATGCAGCCGGATGTGTTTTTTAATTGTTGTGTGTGAACACTATCTTTTTTGGGTATTAATTACTATGGATTCAAATTTTGACATTACATAGCGTTCAGTGTTCACAACACCTGGGAAAAACATATTCATATCCCCTCCTATTCTTAAAACTAGTATTTAACACGTGTGATATATGTTTTAATAAATATTTATATTTTAAAGTAACATAATATAGTACGTGTTAATAAAAATATATTTTTTAAAGTAATATAAAAAGTATAATGGAAGAATTGAAGTTGTACGTGTGAAGCACATAAGTTGGTAGATTTAATTTATATAATGAGAGTGTTGAAGTTGCACATGCGATTCACGTAAGATGATAGATTTACAATATTACAACTCCTCTCCCATTATAATATTAGAGATTAGTAATCTGCACGTGCGATGCACGTTCTAACTATTATTTTTTATATAGTAAATAATAAGACGTAATTTGGCCTCGAACCTGAGACCTCCCTTTACTCATCACATATTATTTACAAATCACCCCTAGTGGCACAAACTTTTATTTTATATGAAAAACACTTTTGCAAATAATTATGTCGTAAATAAATTTGAACTTTGAGGGTATTATGGTAACTAACAACAATTGAGTAATTGAATGGTTAATATAACTCACACTAAAAAATGAATGGTTGAGATTAGATGATTGAATGAATGTCTACAAATTACAAGTTGTCTACAAATGCCGACCCCAACTCTCTCATTATAATATTATTACAAGTATTTTGCACGAGTGATGCACGCCTTGCCAAATATATATATTTTAAATTATATATATATATCTATATATTATGGGAGAGTTGGAGTTGCATGTACGATACACGTAAATTGAAATTGTCCATGTGATACATGCTTTAGTATAGAGTGAGAGTTGTACGTGCAATAAACGTAAGTTGGAGTTGTTCGTGCGATGCAAGTTTTAATAACTATATATATATACATATATTTAAAAGTAAATAAAGAATATAATGGAAGAGTTGAAGTTGCACGTGCAGTGTGCTGGTAAGTAAACAAAGAATATAATGGAAGAGCTAGGGTTGCACGTGTGATACACGTGTTTATTTTGTTACAAATGAAATTTATTTGATGACAAACTCTTCGATTGAATAGTAGAGATTATCATTAGAGATTAGAGATAGATAATAGGATAATTGGTTAATAAAGGTATACCATTCATCTCAAAATGGGCCGTAGGATTATTTTAAATGAGTAAAAATTGAGAAATTAACGTAACAAAATTTGTACAATTTTAAGGAAAATACCCAATAGTAATATATCTCATTTAATATTAAATAATTTTACAATTAAGTAAAGTCTGAAACCCCTTAACATTCATTTCCCACAAATTCCACTCACTCTGTTTTAATTCCTAAATTCAAAAATTTTAGGGATGGCGAACGGGGTTCGAGTGGGCCGGGCCGGATCCAACCCGTACGGGTTGGCACGAATAGTTCGCGGGCTCGGACCGGGTTGCCCACTTATCCGGACCAGGCCGGACCGGGCTGAAATTTGGATTGGGTGGCCCACCCAACCCGTGAACCCTTTAGGGTTCAACCCGGGTTGGGCCGGGTTGGCCCGTTTATATAGGGTTAGAAATTTTTTTTGGTTTTTTTTTGTAGCTTAAAATAATAATAATAATAATAATATTAATAATAATAATAATAATAATAATAATAATAAGTAAGTAATAATACTAATAAACAATAAAAATCGTAATAATAATAATTAGATTGAAAGAGTGAAATTGACAACAAATTTTGAAATATTATTCATATGAATTTAAGTTATACAATTTTAACAATTAATAATGAAATAAAGAATTCAATTCACAAATAAGTTTTATACAATAACATATTTCTTATATACAATTTTATGTTGAGTACAAATTTTCTAATTTAACATAACAAGCTTTGCTATTGTTGTTGTTGTTGTTGTTGTTCTTCGGGCAAGTTGCTCCCACTTGTGGACGTTGATAGTGCTTTCTCTTGTGTCTTATCTTCAGCCTTCAGCCAGTCTTCTGTGCAAACGAGCATCTCTAATGTGTCAGGCTTCATGCGATTCCTGTAATCAGATAGAACCCTGCAACTTGTAGAAAATGCACTCTTAGAAGCAACTGTAGAGACAGGAGGAGTTAGTAAATCTTTAGCCATAATTGAGAGAATACTAACAGTGTGTTCATGTTCTTTCCACCATTGTAAAATATCTAGTGGAGAAATAGTAGGCTCAGAATCTTGTTGGTTATACCAATTTAATTCATTTGGTTGATTAGTCCTAGATTTTTTTGATTGAATTTGTTCAAGTAAACTAAATGTTCTATCACCAATTCTACTTTTACCCTTACCTTTAGAACTACCAGAAGAAGAACTAACTACAGAAGTTGTACTACTAGAAGCAAAACGTCTATCATAATAATCATACAAGTTATTTAACGTAGATTCAAACTGAACTAAAAAAGTAGCGCAATCAATTGTTAATTCTACATTTACCTCTAAATATCCAAAAAACATTTCTATCAAATTCTTCGTACCTTCTAATTTGATACGAGGATCCATAATAGTAGCAACACAGATCAACATCGGAGGAGGAAAATAATACTTCAAAAATTTTTGAAATGCAGGTTTTACAATCTCACCAACATTGATATCATTTAACATTTCGTTAAATGTTTGCATCATGCTAACTAATTCAATAAAAATGCTACTAGAAGTAGATTCATATGTTTTTAAAAATTTTAAAGTTGCGGTTTTAAAAGGTTCTAAAAATTTCAACAAAGATTCGGCAAAAAACCAATCGGGGGGAGTCATTTCAAAATTCTGCATATTTTTTGCAATACAAAAATTATTTACAACTACTTTATATTCGGTGACAACATTTAGTAAATCAAAAGTAGAATTCCATCGGTGTCTAACATCCTTTGGAAATCTTCTAAAAGGAACATTTCTAACCCTACACCAAGCTTTCCATTCTTGTAAAATGCTTGGACTTAATGCAATGAAATGTACACAATTCCTAATTTTAACTATATATGGATCAGCTATTCTTAATACATCTTGAACACATAAATTTATAATATGACATGTACATCTAACATGAAAATTATTATCAGATGGAGGGTTTAATACAGATTTTAAAGCAGTAATTGCTACATTGTTGTTAGATGCATTATCAAAACTAATAGCCATAATTTTATCGCGTATATGAAAAACATCACAAATTTTTATAATACGATTTGCTATTTCAGCGCCTCTATGGGGATACGGCAACGCCGCAAGTGATATGATTCTGTTTGAAGAATCCAATCACTGTCGATCTAATGACAGGTTATTTCCATCGTTGAAATATTGTTGACACCCGTCCAACAATCCGAAGTTAAACTAACCCTACAAGTTAAACTCCATAAAATTACAATCAAAGCGTCCTTCATTTCAATGTACATTTTAAAACAATCCGATTTGCAAGTATTTCTCGGAATTCTTTTAAAATGAGGGTTTAAGGCCGTTTGATTAAAATTTTTCAAGTCCCTACTATCGGGATAGGAAAATGGTAACTTTTTCCTTGATAACTAATCGGGCCATTTCCCGACGAACAAGATCGGGATCATAAGGATGGCTATCAACTAGACCGGTCCTAGGATTAATTTTTTGTTGGCCTTGTATTTGATCAAAAAGTTTTTTATGGTTATATTGGATGTGCCTACTAATTGTACCGGTGCCGTCACCCCTCTTGAATTTGTATATTTTACCACATGTTTTACAAACTTTCAAACCTATACCCGGAGTATGTTCGTCCGGGATATAATCATAAAACTTATGCCAATAGCTAGTTTCTCCTCTACTTTTTCTACTACTACGGGGTTGTGTGGTTTCGGTTGGTTGTTGTTGTTGTTCTTCTTCTTCCAAATGTATGTCACCTACAACTACGTCGTGTGTACCCCATTGTTCCATAGGAGGATCATGGTATTTTTGGGCGGACTCACTAGTTGGGACAATTGGTGGCCTACGGGAAGAGGAGGACGAATCTTGTCCGCTACGACCGCTACCGCGTGATCTAGACATAATGTAGTAATGTGCTAAAGTAAAGTATGTAAAAAAAAATATACAATGTAGGAACGGTGAATTATAAAAAAATCTAAAAAACAAGAGGGTTGAGATAGAGAAGTTCAAAAAATGAAGAATAATTTTAACTACAACGCAAAAAAAATATAACGAGAGAGGTATGAAATTTTGATACCGTTCACCGTGGAATACGCGTATGTAAAAAAACGTGAAAATAAGAATAGAATAGAAAAGATGGAGGAGCGCTTTGCCGATTCCGCAATTGAAGAGTTGAGGAGAGCTTGAAGTAAATTTGACGAGGGTTGAAGAGAGTTGAAGACATTGAATTTTGATTCCGATACGATCGAAATTTGATCGTGTATATGCCTCGTTGTACACTTGTTTGATGAATACTACAATTGTTGAAAAATTCTTTACAAATGATGCATAATAGTAGAGAGAGTAAGAGAGTGAGGTGTGATTTTTTATGAGATTTTTGGGGGTATTTATAGGCTCAAAATGTGGAAAAAAATTTAAAAAAAATTTAAAAAAAAACAAAAAAACAAAAAAAAACAAAACAAAATAACGGCTCAAAGAGCCGTTCGTAACGACTCAAAGAGCCGTTCGGAACGGCTCTGGACAGAGGGGGGGGGGGGTTCGACCGTTCGACCCGTCAACGGGTCGAACGGGTCGGAACCCACGGGTCGACCCGCGGGTTGGCGCGTTGAATTCACGAGTTTAACGGGTTCGTGGGCCGGGTTTTGCGGGTTCAATTCGCGTTATTTGCAACCCGGGTCGACCCGGTAGTGTTCACCGGGTTCGACCCGAACCCGCCAAGTTGCTAACCGGGCCGGGTTGCGGGTGGGTCGCCGGTTGACCCGGCCCAGTTGCCATTCCTACAAAATTTGAAACATCTATCTCCTCGAGAGTTGGATATATATATATATATATATATATATATAAGGAAAAAGGAGTATGAGCAACTTGCTCATTTAGTAAATAAGCAATTGATGATGTGGCACACATGTGATTGGAAAATCCTTAAAAGATTAGTTGTCCAATGTATCACATGCATGCCACATAATCAATTGCTCATTTATTAAATGAGCAAGTTGCTCATATCCTTTTTACCCATATATATATATATATATGCTCATATCCCTTTTACCCATATATATATATATATATATATATATATAGTCTCATTCCGTTGTACACTAACCTCCGTGTGCACTCGGCCTTTTGACCTTCGTATCGACGATTTGAACCGTTCACACTGATCTATACGTCTAAATTAGTTTAAATATGTAAAATCAAATCATTTAAAATTTATTTAAGGGTGCACGATACAGAGCACCGACATACAGTTCTCCAAATGTAATTATGTCAGGGTAGATTTAGGGTGTCGATTTGTAACCTATGAAATAAATCTTAAACATCATATTTCTAGTTTCCAGTATATAGAGTCCCCTCCCGTTGTGCACTCGCCATGGTGTGCACTCCGTGTGCACTTGGCCTTCGGGCCATCGCATGCATAATCCAGACCGTTTACATTGATCTATATGTCTAAATTAGTCTAAATATATAAAATCAAGTCATTTGAAATTCGTTTGCCCATGCATTGAAGCGTTACAGAATTATTCTGAATATCCCTTTTTTTTAATGACATTATGGATAGGCAAGCGAATTTTAAATGACTTGATTTTACATATTTAGAGTAATTTAGACGTCTAGATCAATGTTAAGAGTTTGGATTATCCTTGCGATAGCCAGAAGGCTGAGTGCACAAGGAGTGCACACCATAGCGAGTGCACAATGGAAGGTTTGTTTATATAGATTAAACCTTAAGGTTTAATAAATGTGATGATGTCAAATTTCACCTAAACAAATTGTTGCTGTAGATGACAAACCTTGACAACCAGATCTATGATCGTCATGAACTTTGAATTATGATCCTTTGAATGATCTTTTGAGAGAAGTTTACTTGTCATCAATGATACTAATATTTTATCCATACACAAAAAAAACCCAGCCACCAGAAGAAAGCCCTTCAATAATAACGGATTAAATTAATCACAAAAAACTCATTTATTGCAAATGTTTTGACATTCGCAAAATATTCTATTAAATTGTTGTAAGTATTGATAATTACAAGGAAACAATTGTAATGTTGTTGCTAATTTTGGTGTGGGAGCAAACATATAATTTATGAATTCTTTTAGAACCAATAAAAGATAATTTTTTTTACTACTTGTCGATGTTGACCGTTCTCAACCAATGCTGCTGACCTGCAAAAAATTCGAAACACCGGGATTGATCCTAGCGACGACGCTCAGTTAGTAATTTGGAAGATTATGAAACAGTTTTTTTGAAGAAAGATACTGATTACCTCTTTATGGTGAGGTAGAGGGGTATTTATCGTCTCCTTTGGGACCAGTTTCAAGATAATCATTTAACTCTACTTCCCGGTGTTTCTGGATAAAAAATAGAGTTTAGATCCCTTCATGATAAGAGATTTGGTTTAAACCGTCTCTTAGGGATATTTTGAATTTGAATAACTCTTTAGATGATTTGGGTTTATTTATAATGGGTTGTCACCATAATCCAGTAATACAGATTCGGTTTGGATTATTAGGACTTGGAAAAGACCCAGTTCCCATTTTTTGACCCGTTTGTTGGGGAAATTACCGTTTTACCCTTGAGAGCTTTGAGATTTGTGCCTGATTTGAACGGTCTCGATTTGGTTCTATTTCTAGCCATATCACAAGCCCCGCACTTCCAAACAATGAGTTTTTTTAGCCTTTGAGAAGTAGTTCGCCCGTTTTTAATAGTTTATAAAATTTATTGGCCTTCTCAGGGACATTTAGATCTCGCTTGAGGCGTAACGATACTTTTCTGAGTTTGTAAAATACTTAAAATTATTTTTAGAATATTCTGGATTTTTTTTCCAATTTTTAATCATTTATTTTTTTATTCAATTTCCAAAATTCAATAATTAATTTATGAAAATTTTAATTAATTATTCTAATTTTATAATTATTTTTCGGAACTTAAAAATGCTTTTTCAAATTAATAATTATTTTTTTAGAAAATTTTAATTAATTTTCAAAAATTTTAATTTTTTTTGGAATTTTTAAATACTAAATTCGAATTAATAATTAAATAAAGGAATTAATAAATACATTAATGGCATAGACGAATCTAGACCGTTGATCACAACGTGCTCGAAAATCGAGAAGATCGAACGGTGTGCATGTGTTGACCGGTCAATGCCTCTTTATCCCCAATTCATTTGGTTCTCCGTCTGCTCGTCGTGCTCCGGCAAACAATGTGGCACGTTCGGTGAGCATTGGCGAGCGATGGTAAGACAACACATAGCGTTTGACCATTGACTGGTCAACATTGACCGTTGAAGGGTTAACGCCATTTTGCCCCCATTTCGTTCGGTTTCCTGTTTGCTTGGCGGGTTTCGGCAAACGATGTGGTGCCTTCGGCGAGCATTGACAAACGATGGCGAGGCAACGTATGGCGTTTGACCATTTTTGGTCAACGTTGACCGTTGACGGGTCAACGCCATTTCGCACCTATTTCGTTTAGTTTCCTATTTGTTCTGTGGGTTTCGGTAAATGATATGGCATCTTCAGCGGGTGTTGCCAAACGATGGCGAGGTAACACATGACATTTGACCGTTGACTGGCCAATGTCATTTTATCATTTTGCCTTCCCCGCCCATTGAGATCCCCTAGTCTTTTGGGCTTCTTCATGGCATTGGGGGGCCACGAGATTGGAAGCCCAAGGATCAGATGACTCTTCTACCCCTCCTCCTCATTTCTCCCTCATTCTTCTCGTTTCCTCTTCCCCTTAAAATTTCTCTTCTCTGGCGAGAATAAGCTATAGAGAAACTCTGATGAACTTTTCCGATCTCCGGCAAGAAATTCTGATCATAGCAGTCACATCGAAGGTAAATTATGTTTTATTTTTTTAAAGATGTCTAGATAGAGCGGACAAGGGAAGGTAAACTCTGATTATTTTTTATTTTTTATTTTAAATCTGTCACATCCCCTTCTAGTCGTGTTGAAGCACAACCGCCGATTCCTCTTAATAAAGCGAACAAGGGAAAAGGTGTAGCAGTGCCATCTTCGGTCGTCGTGGAGACGATTATAGAGAGAGAGATAGGAGGATGGGGGAGTCAAGAACGTATCTGATTGCTATGTCGCATCTAGGCTGTGCTCGAGAGTACACAGCCGAGGAGTTGAGGCGAGTTGAGCATGACATAAAGCGATTCTATGAAGAGAACGCTTCACGCGAGCATACAGAAGCTAACGACATTACTTGTGTTCTTATGGAGGTATATTTGGGTGCTATTCTGAGATGTTATAAGATCCCGATGGAGATTGATCTCGCTTTGCCAGACCTTGGAGTTAGAGCATGTTCGTCGATCTCTCCTGACTGGTGCATCTTCCCCTTCGTTGCCTTCCACGCGGGGCTCCGCTTTCCTTTCCATCCCTTTGTGAGAGAAGCTTTAAGGTGGTACGGTTTGGGTCTAATCTAGCTTTTGCCGAACATATGGAGCAACGTTATTGAGTTTGTGCTACATTGCCAGGCAGCGGGGTTCGAGCCCCGACTCAACATTCTGGGAAAGCGAAAGTTGTATAAGATCCATCAGACGAACAAGTTGGAGTATCAGTTCTATCTCACAGCTCGTAGGGGTGTGAAGCTGCTCGATAACCCAGATTCGATCAAAGCCTGGAGAGATAAGTACTTTGTGATCCACAGTCGTGAGCCTTGGGGAATCCCCACGATGTAGAGGGAGGATGATCCGAAGTGGGTGAAGGCAGATCCGATTTTGAGCCCCGAGGAGGAGGGTATGGTCGGCATGCTTTTAGATCGACTGACATTACATTTGAGAGAGATAACCGAGGAATTTGTCTTCAAGGGGGGTCTCAATCCGATGAACCCAAGTATGCGTCTTCTTTTGTATGTTTATCTTGTGTTTGCATCATCTCTTTTCGTTTGCCTTGATATTTTGAATCTTCTATTTCCAGGTGAGGTAGGCATGGATTTTGATGAGATTATGTCTCAGCATTTGGGCTTGAGCAGCAGAAGCCCCAAAGAGAAGAAGAGGAAGAGGATGGTTCCCAAGCCTTCACCGTCGAAGATTGCGAGGAGTGTGGGTGGTGCTTCTCCAGTGGTAGACTTAGAGTCCCCCCTACTTCCTTAGCTGCTCCTGCTGTGGGTGACTTCTCTTTGTCCACGAATCTAGCTCTCGAGGCTCCCCCTCTTAAGGCGATGGTGGACTCGATCCTGACTGACGAGCAGAAGAAGATCTTTGTTCCCGATTGGCAGGTCAAGAGGCACGATGGCTTCCTTGGGAATTCGGCGAGTTGCATGGATGCAATTCGTCACTTAGCTACCCCCAAGGATAAGGCCTCGATGGAGGACGGGTCCGTGGGTGACTCAGCCTTAGAGATTACCAAGGCGAACATGGCGGTATGTTTTTGTTATCTCCCTTCCTTACAGTTATTTTCATGGAACGTTGGTATCTATCTTCTATTTCGTAACTTCGAATTATCCCTTTGTAGATCTTTTGCCACTTTAGCTGCTTGTTGAAACAAGTAGCAGAGTAGGAGCGAGAGCTGAGGGTGATGAAGGATAGGGAGAGGGTGGAGCGGTCGAGAGCCGTGAAGGATTTGGAGTCTGCTGCACTTTAGGGAGAGGCCCGGGAGACTCGAATTGCCTTGTTAGAGGCAGCCCTAGCCAAAGAGAAGGAGTAAGTGGTTCGGGAGAGAGATATGGTGGCTCGCAAGAGGGAGAGTGTGGCAAACGAGAGAGAAGCCACAGTGCAAGCTACGGAGGAGCGAGCGAAGGTGAAGATCGTGGGGTACCTGGACACCAACATGGAGAAGGTGTACGCCAGGACCTTGGAGCATGTGAGCGAGCGTATCCCTAGCTTCGATAGTTTGGGGTACTTATTGTTTCTGCATGCCCCTGTGGAGGAGTAGGAGATGCAGGAGGAGGAAGAGGAGGAAGAGGAGGAAGAGGAAGAGGAAGTAGGGGTTGGTCCTCTTGCGGTGGTTGTGGGGAGTACCTGGGTAGGTGGAGAAGCCGGAGGCGAGTCTTCTACCCCTGCGGTGCCACCGAGTGAGGTGGACCCCTGATTCCTTCTTCTTCTTGCAGTCTTTGTTTAGTTGTTGTTTTTGTATTTGGCTAAAAGCAGACTGGCCACCGCTTAATGTATCTTCATTCTGAATAAATGAAAATCCCATTTTGGTTCCCCTAACTTGTGTTGAAGGTTCCAAAGTTGAGCATTTAATTCTTCGTCTTTTTGTGACCACGATCGTTCTTGTTGAATTGACTCTTTGCTTTTTGCCTTGGCAGGTTGTCGTGTATGACAGGGGAAGTCATTACTCAAGTGAGGCCGTTCGCCTCTGTACTAAACTCCAAGTGGTAAAGTTGGGACTTGGTCACCGAGTTAGGCTTTAAGGCGGAGACGGAGCTTGGTCACTTAAGAAGGGTGTTGGTTCACAGGGAGACTGAAGCGAGGCGTCGCGATGGAGTTCCTCGGGATTGGTTCCCAGCTGAAGTGGAGGATTATTGTAGCGAAGGCGAAGATCCCTCTGCCAAGGCTAGTGGGAAATGATACAATAGTTGAATCTCTTCGGCGTTCTTAACTTGCGGCCACCACCGAAAGAAATAAGCTGGAGAACGTGGTGCTCGAGAAGAGCTTAGAGGTAACTCTTTTGAGGAAGGCCATCTTCGAGAATTTAGGGGAAACATGTCAGCTCAGTTTGGCGCATGCTCGGTTTGGTCGTTTAAAGTTTAGGGTGAAGGACGGTACTCTTAAGTAGTTCCCTGTCGAGCGAGAGGTATAGATTAACCGACTGAAGCAGCTAGAGAAAAAATTAGAGTAGCTCATGTTCCTTTGAAGAGTACAAGCAAGGGCGATCGTTTCACGAATTGGCTCTTCGCTCGCACAGAGCTTCAAAAAATCTGGGAGACGCCCAAAACGGTGTGGCCGGTGCTTCGAGAACCTCTTCGGCTAGAGAGGCAGCACGTAGCATAGATCATACGACTCGGACTCAATCTGTTGGGCTAGAGTTCTCTTCAGGTGATCAGTGGGAGCAGGGTAATGCTTCGGGTTCCGGAGGGAGCCGCAGACCCCGTGTGTCTCTTAAAGGAACATCCCCCTGCCATGACGGGGTAAAGGTGGCTCTGAGGGGGATGTCTAAGGTTGTAGGGAGTTGTAATTTAGTTCTTGTTTCTTAAACTTGTATAGAGGTTTTGGATTTGAATAAAAATTCTTTAAGTTTTGGAATGTTGTTTCTTTTCAATGTATCCCTTCTGTGTTGTGAGTATTGTTTGAGAGTTTCAACAGTTGTTGGAGCAATTCTGAATGGTGAGCTGCTTCGCCCTTGCTTGTTCGCAAGTGACTAGAGCGGCGTCGAACAAGGTATTGGACTCCGAGTTTGTTGATTGAGAGTTTCAACAGCTGTTGGAGCAATTTCGAATGGTGAGCTGCTCCACACTTTCTGGTTCGCAAGCGGTTAAAGCGGCATCGAACCATGTGTTGGACTCCGAACTTGTTGTTAGAGAGTTTCAACAGTTGTGGGAGCAATTTCGAATGGTGAGCTGCTCCGAACTTGCTGGTTCGCAAGTGGCTAAAGTGGCATCGAACCAAGTGTTGGACTCCAAACTTATCGTTTGAGAGTTTCAACAGTTGTCGGAGCAATTCCCAATGGTGAGCTGCTCCGCACTTGCTAGTTCCCAAGTGGCTAAAGCGGCTTCGAACGAAGTGTTTGACTCCAAACTTGTTGTTTGAGAGTTTCAATAGTTGTGGGAGCAATTCCGATTGGTGAGCTGCTCCGCACTTGTTGGTTCGCAAGTGGCTAAAGCGGTATCGAACCAAGTGTTGAACTCCGGACTTGTTGTTTGAGTGTTTCAATAGTTGTGGGAGCAATTCTGAATGGTGAGTTACTCTGCACTTGTTGGTTCGCAAGTGGCTAAAGTGACGTCGAACCAAGTGTTGGACTCTAAACTGGTTATTTTGTGTTTGTGGTCGTCGTGACTTGGGCACATATGCATTAGGCTAGAACAACAACGTTTGCAGAAAAATAAACCAAGTTTTTATAAAAGAGAAACTAAGTAAGTGGTTGCTTCTATGTTGCAAGCCTTTATACATGCTTTGGCCTCGTCACAAGTATCGGCCTTATTGAAAGAAAAATGAAAGAACTGAAAAATAAGGAAACTAGCTCTAAAGGATGTTTAGGGGTATCTTGATACTTCATTAATTGCTCGGCATTCTAGATCCTTGGTATCTTCTTCCCCCTTGGATCTTCAGGTTGATATACTCCAGGGCAGATGTAACCCCTGTTTTTCTTCTGTTTATTTGTGATTGTATTTTCTTTTCTCTTGTATTTGATTCCGTTGTACCTTCTTTTAGACCGTATATTGAATCTTTTATTTCAATATATTTATTTTCATTATTTTATCATCTTTTAATTGAGTCATTGATTCGGTTGTCACCTTTTGAATTGTCACTTTTTGTGCGTGCCATTATTTTTAATTCTCACTGTTAGATTTAATTAATTTTTTTTTCTTCCACTCTGTTATTTTTAATACATTCATTTTGCCTTATCAATTTTTGGCACTCTTACCCTGTTGCAACCCATTATCAATCCGTTAATTATTATACCCAGTTAATTACCCCAGGCTGTTGCTTTTAAACCACTAGCAAACTCTAATCCATTTATCATATTCCCTGTTTACTTCTATCATACCCAAACCCATCTAACCATTCAATTATTATCACCCAAACTATAACTATCAGTTATTAATTTCCCCCCTAAATCTTACCATGTTTAAATCCCACCAAAACCCAAAATGCCCCAACCCGCTTCATGCATACCCGACCCATTCCCACTGTGTGCCGCCTTCCCCTTCCTCAACCCTAACCCTACTTCAATCTATATCTATATTCCCTTGCACCCATGCAGCCGACCTTCCAAAATTTCCCCCTAGCCGCTGCTTACTTCCCTTCTCTCCCTCCCGTTCTCGTGTGCACCCTGAGCCGCCTAAGACCTCTCCCCATCTCTCTCGCTGTCTCTGTTTGGCCAGCTGCTGCAACAGCAGCAGTCGTCGCAGCAGCCAGCCGCCGCAACAGTAGCAAGCTATCACAGCAGCCAGCCGCCGCGACAACCCCCTCGGCCGTCATCGCTCTTTCATGCTCTCTCATGCACAGTATTGTGTTTGCCGTAGTTGTGTGTGCCCACATTGTGTTTTGGGTTTGTGCTTCGCCGTTGTTCGTGGGCTTTTGTTCGTGAGTTTTGGTGTGTTCGTGGTTCGTGGGTATTCATTATTCGTTGGCCGGGAATCCGTTCCCGTTATTCTTATTCTTGATTTTTATCGGTCTCGTCTTCGGTTAATGCAAGTAACTTGTACTCAAATTCCTTTGTATGATACAAGTCATAAATACCTCTTGTAGTGTAGTTGGGTTCTAGAGACAACTCGTGTGTGATGTATGATTGATGAGTTTGTCTCTATAGTGCTATTTGAGCATAGTGGACTGACAACATGAAATTGACATGAAACAACTTATGTTTTGCCCGTTCTTGATTTGATCATGTATGTGGGATTTTTGTGAGAATTTGAGTATTTGTTTAGATCCAAGTGATAGACTTGCTGTGGATACGTAAATTATCCTATTTCATGATGTTTGGACACTTGGTAGACTCGATTTCATGTTTGGTTGTGTTTGGATTTAAGTTTCATTGTATCTATGTTGATTTTGGTTTTGAGGAAATTCTTTATTTTGTCGATAATCTGTCTTGATCAGTAATTTAGACCATATTAAGGTCAAAATATTAATTTCAGTATAAAACATGATTTGTAGAGAAATTCGTCTTCTTTCCAACCCCTTTGACCATGCTCGATTTTGTTTTCGTATGTGTGAGATATGACTGTTTTACTACAGATGTGTATTTCATTTCCAGATTTTGTTTCTTGATAATTTCGATGACTATTCTACTTTGATACTAGTGTTAAACATATTATGGTGATCTGAAATTTCAGTTAGTGTTTCTATATCTAATTAGGGATTACCCAGAATTTTTGTGGATTTTATTGATGAGTTTTATATGCTGTTTCATGCTTGTTTATAAGGACTGTATTTGCTGTATTTTGCTCGCTGTTCTGTAAAGATTTGTATTTTCACCCTGATTCCTTTTCCTTTATGAAAAATAATTATGAAATATGAAAGTTATTAAATTTTGTCTATTTTCATATCCCTTTGGCGGATTTGGATTTCGTTTCACGGTTTACGAGATATTACAGTTCTCGTACATCAGTGTTAGGAATTCCAGATTTGCCAAATTATCGTTTCTTGTTGTTTTCTGATTTTTGATGGCTAAGAAAATATTACTGAAAAATTTTGAAACTTTATATTCTGATACTAGACATATAGGGAAATACCCCAGATTTTTCGTAGATTTATTTAATGTGTTTTCATGCTGTTTTCCTACTCTTGAATTCGATTTCCTAAAATCTGGCTGAATGTGTTTTCTGTATTCAAATCAGTTTTTAGCTATATTTTTGTGAATTAGTATGTGACTTATTTATATTCGCTGGATTCGGTTGGGAGTCTATTTTCTAGACGTTTCGACGGATTTAGATTTGCATATTTGTATCACTGGTAATCTCTGTTTTACTACAGTATGGTTTTGCTGTCCTGAACTTGAGATTTGTTTATTTTATTCTTTTTATGCGATATCTTGCACTCGTACATGTTTATTTGCAACTTGAACTTGTTACATGATCATGCCATGTTATTCTTGATATATTTTTCACACCTACATGTTTGTTTGACATTAATAATAAATAACCAAGCCGGGATTTAAGGGAAAGATCTAATAGTGGATAATTCAGAAACGTGTACTCGAAAGGGGATCCACTGATCCTACGTGATGACTTGAGACATGATACTTGACACGTGATTACTTGACACTTGCACGCAAGACACGTTACTTGCCACTTGCACAACTTGACACGTGATTACATGATACACGATACATGATACTTGGAGCTTGGAGCTCGATACCTGACTTGTCCCTGAGTACACTGCCCTCTATGGTCCACTAGAAAATCTAAAGCGAAACTGTTTGCTGTAGCAACCATGTAGTAAAAGCTGGGATGAATGAAGTGCTAACTAGATAGTAATCACTATAAGACTTGATACATGATACTTGAACATGATACATGCTTACTTGATACTTGACTACATGATACATGAGACTTGATGCATGACATTTGATACATGATTACATGATTCTTGACACTTGATGTTTGTTTACATGATACTTGTTTACTTTATACTTGATTCATGCCATTTATACTTGTTTACCTTGCCATGCTAGTTGTTATATTTTTCTATCAAGCCTATTTCATGTTATTAGTTAGTTTTCCCCATGTACTTGTATCCTGCATTACAAGCGGCCCGTAACTTGCAATTGACGGGTACCTTATTTTCTCTTTTTCTCTTCCCTGTAATTGTTGAATTGCAGATTTTGGAGAACAGGTTCCAGACGGTATTGGTGACATGAAGTATTAGTGCTGAATATTATTATTATTATTTCTTGTAGCTTGCTTGAACAATATTGTATGTGGATACTCGGATTTATTCTTGTATTTGGGCATTGTAACCCAGGATTTTAACTTATTCAGATCATGACTATTTGAGATTTATATATTTGGTTTCAAGTATTCTTATTGGTATTTTGGTTCATGTGTGCATGTTGGTTGATACTTTTGCTTCCGACTGATGATTCTTATGAATGTTGTAAAGATTCATGAACAGCTTATGGATGATGAAAGTTATTCGCTGGGCTTTTGTCGCGTATCCGTATTTCGTATTCTTTTTGGAAAGCGGGGCGTGACAGCAGACAACTTTAGAGATCCTATATGGACCCTCCAAGTTCAGAGCTAGTTTTCCCTTCTTACGAGGGTAGGAGATTTCTAGCTTGCGAAGAACTAGGTTTCCTTCTCTGAGGTTCGTGGGGCATACCCTCTTATTGTCGGACTGCTCGACTTTTTGTTTATATATCTTTTGTCGTATGGATGCTCTCTCTCGGATCTCGTCAATGAGGTTGAGGTTGCCTCGGAGGTTGTTGGAGTTCTGTTCTTCGCTGAAGGCTAGTAGGCGGGGAGAGGATAGTTCAACCTCGAGGTGTATGCGGGCTTCGGAGCCATATGTAAGATTGAAGGGTATTCTCCTATTGGGGTTCTCTTGGTTGTTCGGTAGCACTAGAGCACATTGGGGAGCTATTCGACCCAAATTCCTTTTGAGGATTTGTGAAGTCTTTCCTTGAGGTCGCTGAGAATTTGCCCGTTGACGTTCTCTGCTTGACCATTGGACTGTGGGTGGAAAACTAAAGAGAATCACTGTTGGATGCCGAGGTCGACGCAGAACTTGCAGAACGTCACCCTGTGAATTGGGTTCCGTCGACATTTACTTGGATTCGGGGTATGCCGAACCGACAAACATTGTTCTTCCAAAAGAACTACTGGAACCTATTCTCCATGAATATTTGCAAGTGTACAAAATCGCACAAGTAATATAGATAGGTGAGTAGAGTGTCGAACCCACAGGGACTAGATATTTTACTAAGTACCGATATCACTAGATTAATCACTATTTGGAAGATCGAATTTTATATGATAAAACAACTAAATTAACTTAATCTAATTTAATCTAACTAAATTTGTGAAGAGGGAGAGGGCTGTGAAACTTTGAAGCTCTTGTACTTTGTTTAATGGTAAAAATTAGTTTTAGGGCTCTTGGTTCACCTCGTTTATCACACACAAATTATAATTCCTTATAAATAAAAATATTATTTTTCCCAATTGTCAACCAAAATCCTAAAGATATTAACCACTCTATCAACGTAGTCTAAAAATTATTCTCAACTAATTCTTCGCCTATCCATCAAATTATTAATTGAGAAGTTGAATTTCTTAACGGTCACGTCCTCCAATATACGGTGTTAATTTTTATTAATCACAAATTACCTGTTCGGTCTCTTTATGATTTGAAAAATCATACAAATGTCTATCCACCATGTTGTACGCATAAATAATAAAAATTAAAACACAATCAGGAAAAATAGGGTAATAATAAGAAATTAAAATTTGTGTTCTACAAAACTCGGCTACATCTTAGCCTCTAGAACAATAAATTCAGTTCATATCAAATTTGCAATTAATGAAAGTGTTTGGATTGCATCTAGAAGAAATTTGAGAAGAGAATATACAAAAAGAAATACAAAAATTAATTCAAACCAGTTATTTCTCTCTTCTCTGCCTTAAAATCCGAAGCCAACAGATCGCCACGTCAGCCGAGTCAAATCGCCGCAGTCACGTCGGCCTGGTGCTTCTGTCACGTCAGAGGGTCAAGTCACACGCCAGGTCAGCGGGTTCTGGGTTCCGTGCCGCTGTCTGCTTCTGCTGTCGGGTCGCTGTCGTGTGGGCCACGTCAGAAGAAGAAGACAGCGCAGCTGGGTCCCGCTTGCTGCTTCCTCTCTCTCTCTTTTCCTTTGTTCTGTGCCGTAAGAAGATAAGAAGACGAAGGATTCGCCAGATGTCAGAGTTCGTTTGGTCACACAGCTGCGTTGGGTGCACTTCGAAAACTGCGCCGATGAAGAGCAGCCCTACTGCCCACACGTACTGTTTGCCTTGGAACTCAGCACACGTTCTCTCTCTCCCTTACTTTTTCTTTTTCTTCTTTTGTGTTATTGTACAACCGTCACCTCTTGAGTTTCTTTCTCCTTGTTTGGCTTGTATTTATAGAGTACGGGAATAAGATTTAGGGTTTGCACTTTTTGCAGAAAACCCCATTTTTTCCCTTTATTTCCTTCTTTTAATTGATCTGAATTTTTATTTCTTTCTCTTTCTTTCTTTTCTTCCTTTTCTGCTAATCACGTGCTTCTGCATACACAAAATAATACCAAAAATTACGATTTTTTTAAATAAAATAAATTAAATTAGTTTAAAATTAATTAAACTAACTTTATATCATATTAGCGTATAAAAATCATTTTAAAATTTATTTGTCGCAATTTTAACTCAACAAAACAATAAAATCGATAAATCAATTATTTCACTTTGTTTGTTGATTTTTTTCCACAATTCTTTACTTTTTGCATCAAAAATATTATTTCTTCAAAAATAGTTAATTAAATGAGATCATATAGAAATAAGATGAATTATAGACAATATCAGCGAAAACAAGCCATTTTAATAGGTAAATGAGTATAAATATTTGTATATAAATTAGACACATCAAATACCCCCAAACTTAAGATTTTGCTTGTCCTCGAGCAAAAAGTAGAATCATGAACAAGGGAATAATAATAGTAGACTCAACCCATCACACTAAAAGATCTCATCATGTAAGCATCAAAATTTCAATTAAAAATATAAACAATTGCAAATAAAGTCAACCTAAGCATACCCACTTCCTCCAGTGCAATTATTTATTCATAACTCCCAACCCAATCGCATTTGTCATGCAATTAATGCAATTATATTATGCAACAACTCAATCTGTGATTATCCCTTCTCTCTACTACAAACCGAGTAGCAAACTAGAGTTTTTTTTTTATTTTTTTTATTTTTTTTAGTCCCTTCTTTAAGTTGTCACTTGCCTTTTTACGCGAATGCAAATCATTTGTGATGAATTCACCCGGTTACTCAACAAGTCACAAACTTAAAGTGCTTTGCATACTCATATTTCAAGTTGCCGTTTTACGTAAAAGTAAACATTGGTGATGAATACCCCTAGTTACTAAGCAACTCAAAACATTGGAGTAGATTGAATTTATTCATAATAAAATTTTTTTTCATTATTACTCTATTTACTTAAACTCTGTTTAGGACTAGATCAAAGGGGATAATCACGAGAAAAAGCATCACATTTGTCTTTTATGTATAATAGCATGACCCACACAATTTTGTAAAGAATTTTGAAACTCAATAATTCTAAAGTAAATAAGTATGCTTAATATTGCTTTATAAAAAAAATTGTTTATCCCAAAAAAATTGTTTCAATGCTTATCACAATAAAGAACTCAAAAGTGTAATGGTAAGCCTAATTATAATCCTTTTGTTTTGTTTTTCTTTTCAAAAATAATAAAAATAAAAATAAATTTGTAAACCTTCCCCCCAGACTTGAATATCACATTTTCCTCAATGGGAAAGGAAAAGAAAAACAAAAAGAATGCAAAAAGTTTAGAATTTCTCCCCTGATTCGTCTTTAAATTTCAGCACGCGCAACGTTCAGTATTTTGGCGATATCTGGAGCTGTAGATGTCCAAATGGGCTGAATTGTTTTTTGCTGGAAAGCTAAGAAGATAGGCTACAACTTCTCTTTGAATCATTTTTCCAGATTCTGACTCCATGCTGCTCAAAAACAGCCATCAATGCAGGTGTTCAAAACAGCTCCGCCTGGCGACTTTCAAAATTTGTGCAATCCTACACGATAAAATCAAAAATTAAAATAAAATAAACTAAAAGTTAAATCAAAACTAAATGTAATAAAAGAAAACATGGGTTGCCTCCCAAGAAGTGCTAAGTTTTAAGTCTTCAGCCAGACTTTCTTCATCTTTTCATTATTGTTTGTCCTTCTCGATGTGCATGATTTCCTTGCCAACTTCATTTCCCATGTATGGCTTCAACCGTTGTCCATTCACCTTGAATGTCCCTTTTTGCTCATCATAAATTTCTATTGTGCCATATGGAAACACTCGTGTGACAACAAATGGACCCGTCCACCTAGATCGCAATTTTCCTGGAAAAAGTTTAAATCTTGAATTAAATAACAATACTTTCTCCCCTTCCTTGAATTCTCTTCTCAAAATATGCTTATCGTGCCATCGTTTAGTCTTTTCTTTATAGATCTTGGCATTTTCATAAGCATCATTGTGAAACTCATCCATCTCATTTATTTGCAATATTCTTTTTCCGCCAGCATCTTTCATGTCAAAATTTAGTGTTTTTATTGCCCAATAAGCGCGATGCTCAAGTTCAACTGGTAAGTGACATGCTTTACCATACACCAATCTATATGGGGACATTCCAATTGGTGTTTTAAATGCCGTCCTATAGGCCCATAATGCATCATCCAATTTTCTTGCCCAATCCGTTCGTGCCATATTCACTGTTTTCTCAAGTATTCGCTTCAACTCTCTATTTGAAACCTCCACTTGGCCACTTGTTTGAGGATCATATGGTGTGGCCACATGATGAGTAACTCCATACTTAGCAAGTAAAGCATTAAATTGACGGTTGCAAAAATGTGTTCCTCCATCACTAATAATTGCCCTTGGAGCTCCAAATCGTGAGAAGATATTTTTTCTAATGAAGTTCACCACTAATCTTGCATCATTTGTTATTAGTGCAACAGCTTCCACCCACTTGGAGACATAATCTACAGCAACCAAAATATATTTATTAGAAAATGAGGATGGAAAAGGACCCATAAAATCTATCCCCCAAACATCAAATAATTCAATCACTAAAATATTATTTAGGGGCATCTCATGTTTCCTAGAAATATTTCCCACCCTTTGGAAATTATCACATAATTTAACAAAATTAAAAGCATCTTTAAAAATTGAGGGCCAAAAGAATCCTGATTGTAAGATTTTTGCTGCTGTTTTTGTTCCACTAAAATGGCCACCACATTCCAATGTATGACAATGTTTGAGTATGCTTTCCATTTCCTCTTCAGGCACACATCTCCTTATTACTTGATCTGCACAATGGCGAAATAAGAAAGGTTCCTCCCGAAAATAATATTTCAAGTCAGAGAAAAATTTCTTCTGTTGTTGATAAGTAAAATCAGGAGGTAGAATTTTTGATACCAAATAATTTACTATGTCGGCATACCATGGAGGAGTTTGTATCATCATTAAATACTCATCTGGAAATTCTTCATTGATTGGTGTAACCTGCACTTTGTGTTCATCTTTTGGTTCAATGCGAGATAAGTGATCGGCCACCACATTTTCCACACCCTTTTTGTCTTTTATTTCCACATCAAATTCTTGTAGAAGTAAAATCCAACGAAGCAATCTAGGTTTGGCGTCCTTCTTTGCAAGCAAGTATTTGAGAGCTGAATGATCCGTGTACACAACCACCTTTGAACCTATCAAATAAGATCGAAATTTGTCAAAAGCATATACAACAGCTAATAATTCTTTTTCAGTAGTAGCATAATTAAGCTGTGCTTCTGTCAAAATTCTACTTGCATAATAAATTGTGTGAAAAAATTTATCTTTTCTTTGCCCTAAAACAGCACCTATTGCCACATCACTAGCATCACACATTAATTCAAAAGGCATATTCCAATCTGGTGCAATCATAATAGGTGCTGAAATCAATTTCTTTTTCAATGTTTCAAAAGCATGCAAGCAATCATGAGAAAAATTAAAAGGAGTGTCTTTATTTAAAAGTTTGCAAAGAGGTTTAGTGATTAAAGAAAAATCTTTTATAAATCTTCGATAAAATCCTGCATGACCCAAGAAACTTCTCACTCCTTTAACATTAGTTGGTGGTGGTAGCTTTTCAATGACATCAATTTTAGCATGATCCACTTCAATTCCCTTAAAGGAAACTTTGTGCCCTAACACAATTCCTTCTTTCACCATAAAATGACATTTCTCCCAATTGAGAACCAAATTTGTTTTCTCGCAACGCTGCAAAACCAAAGATAAGTTAGATAAACAATCATCAAATGAATTACCAAAAACTGAAAAATCATCCATGAAAATTTCAATAAATTTCTCAACCATATCCGAAAAAATGGACATCATGCAGCGTTGAAATGTGGCTGGGGCGTTACAAAGACCAAAAGGCATCCTTCTATATGCAAAAGTTCCATATGGGCAAGTAAAGGTTGTCTTTTCTTGATCTTCTGGTGCTATGGCAATTTGATAGTACCCCGAATACCCATCAAGAAAACAATAGTAAGAATGTCCTGCAAGTCTTTCAAGCATTTGGTCAATGAAAGGTAATGGAAAATGATCTTTTCTAGTTGCATCATTTAGTCTTCGATAATCTATGCATACTTGCCATCTCGTGATTGTTCTTGTTGGTATTAGCTCATTATTATCATTTTTTACTACAGTTATTCCTCCTTTCTTTGGCACAACATGTATAGGACTTACCCATGCACTATCTGAAATTGGATAAATGATACCTGCATCTAAAAGCTTCAATACCTCCTTATGCACCACTTGTTGCATTGATGGATTTAATCTTCGCTGTGGCTGCACAATAGGTTTAAAATCATCCTCCATTAGAATTTTATGCATGAAAATTGAAGGACTAATCCCTTTTATATCAGAAATATTCCATCCCAAGGCAGTTTTATGTTTTCTCAAAACTCTCAACAATTTTTCTTCTTCAAAATTATTTAAAGAATCATTGATAATAACAGGAAAAGTGGAGTTTTGGCCTAAAAATGCGTACCTCAAACTCGATGGGAGTTGTTTAAGCTCAAGTTGTTGTGGTGATGAAAAAATAAGTGGTGTAGCTTCCAAATTTTTATCATAATCACAAATCTCTTCATTTTCTAATTCACGTGTTTCTGAATTTGTTAAGCATTTTTCTAAATGTAATTTAGCAATTTCATCCAACTGTGTTTCTTCCATGACTTCACTTATTTGAAAACATGCATGAACTTCTGAGGGAAGCTCCATGGATTTAAATAAATCAAATATTACCTGTTCGTTGTCAACCCTTAGAATAAGTTTACCTTGTTGCACATCAATCAATGTTCTCCCTGTTGCAAGAAAAGGTCTCCCCAAAATCAAAGGAATTTGTTCATCTTCCTCCATGTCAAGTACAATAAAATCAACTGGAAATATGAATTTGTCAACTTTCACCAAAACATCTTCAACGATCCCTCGTGGATATTTGATTGACCTGTCCGCCAATTGTAAGGAAATTATTGCAGGCTTTGCTTCTCCAATACCTAGTTTCATGAAAACAGAATATGGCATGAGATTAATACTCGCTCCTAAATCACATAGTGCTTTATGAAAAGAAGAATTTCCAATAGTGCAAGGAATTGTAAAACTCCCTGGATCTTTAAGTTTAGGTGGAAGCTTCTTTTGCAAAATTGCACTACTCTCTTCAGTTAACATCACCATCTCATGCTCTTCTAGCTTCCTCTTATTTGATAGAATGTCCTTCAAAAATTTAGCATATTTAGGCATTTGTTCTAAAGCTTCAATAAGAGGAATATTAATATGCAATTGCTTGAAAATATTTTAAAAATTTGCAAATTGATTATCAAGCTTATTCTTTTTAAGTCTTTGTGGAAAAGGAATAGGTTGATCATAAGGAGAATTTGTACAAGTGTTAGAATTTAACTTCCCTGAAATGGTTTGGCTTGACTCTCCTTTTTGCTGCGTTTGTTCTTCCATTGTTTGTTCATTCTCACATTGTTTTTCATCCACATCTTGTTTTACATTTTTGATTTGTGGCTGCCCAATCGTTGCCCCACTTCTAAGTGTTATTGCCTTCACATGCTCCTTTGGGTTTATAACTGTGTTGCTTGGTAATGTTCCTGCAGCTCTTTCATTAAGAATATTAGAAATTTGACTAATTTGTACCTCGAGATTGTGGATGGAAGCCGAAGTTGAATTTGCAATATTTTGAATCGCTTGATCTGTCTTTTGCATGTATTGCTTGAGCACTTCTTCTAATGTTGGCTTCTTTTCTTGTTGTTGAAAGTTTTGTTGTGGTCTAGCTCCTCCTTGATTATTGTTCCAAGAAAAATTGGGATGATTTCTCCATCCTGGATTGTATGTGTTTGCATAGGGGTTATTTTGCCTTTGGAAATTTGACACATAATTTGCTTGTTCTGCATTTGATGGAGCAAAAGGGTTCCCAACTTGGCACTCTGCACTAGAATGATTACTTGCACAATGGTCACAAATGATATGAGATTGAATAGCATTAACATTCATATTACCTATTTGCTTAGATAAAATATCAATTTTTGCATTCAAATTAGAAATAGGGTCAAGTTCAAAAACTCCCGCCACTTTTCTTTGCACTGTTCTTTCTGAGGACCACTGATAATTATTAGATGCCATTTCTTCTAAAAGGTCATAAGCTGCTTCATGAGTTTTACTCATTAAGGCACCTCCAGCTGCTGCATCTACCATGGATCGATTTGTAGCCCCCAAACCGTTATAGAATGTTTGCACCTGTAGCCATTGTGGAAGTTCATGATGAGGACACTTCCTTAATAGATCTTTGTATCTCTCCCATGCATCATATAATGACTCTGTCTCAAGTTGAGTGAACGTTGTGATGTCATTTCTTAATTTTGCAGTTTTTGCTGGGGGAAAATACTTTGTCAAAAATTTCTGTGCTAAACCTTTCCAAGTTGTAATGGCTCCCTGTGGTAAAGAATTCAACCAGTACTTTGCCCTATCTCTAAGTGAAAAATGAAAAAGTCTAAGTCGAATGGCATCATTAGAAATTCCATTGAATTTGAAGGTATCGCATATCTCAAGAAAGTTTGTGATGTGAGTGTTTGGGTCATCATGTGGTAATCCTCCAAATTGGAGGTTCTGCTGAACCATCTGAATGATTGATGGTTTAATTTCAAAATTATTTGCTTCAACTGCAGGCCTTGTTATGCTTGATAAGGTTCCATTAACTGAGGGCATTGCATAATCCCTCAAAGCTTTGTTTTCTTCGTTCGCCATGGATGCGGTGTTTTCTTTCTTCTTCTTTCTAATATGTCGTAAGGTCCTTTCGATCTCTGGATCAAAGAGTATAGGCTCCAATGGTAAAGATCTGGGCATACACACCTAAACCACCTGAAAAACAAGTAAATAAAATAAAAAAATAAAAATAAATCAAAAGAATAAAGAAGTAAGAAAAATAAAACAATAAAAATAAAAATCCTATGTCCTGAAATATAAAAATGGAAAACTAAATACAAATACAAATAAAATAAATAAATAAAAGTAAAAGTTAGTAAAAGAAAATAAAAGATGTAAAATAATAATAAAATAAAAATAATTACAAAGAATCCAAATTAGCAATAATCTAGCAATTGTCAATATCAATAAAAGAATAACTAGTCCCCGGCAACAGCGTCAAAAACTTGATGTGAATATTTGCAAGTGTACAAAATCGCACAAGTAATATAGATAGGTGAGTAGAGTGTCGAACCCACAGGGACTAGATATTTTACTGAGTACCGATATCACTAGATTAATCACTATTTGGAAGATCGAATTTTATATGATAAAACAACTAAATTAACTTAATCTAATTTAATCTAACTAAATTTGTGAAGAGGGAGAGGGCTGTGAAACTTTGAAGCTCTTGTACTTTGTTTAATGGTAAAAATTAGTTTTAGGGCTCTTGGTTCACCTCGTTTATCACACACAAATTATAATTCCTTATAAATAAAAATATTATTTTTCCCAATTGTCAACCAAAATCCTAAAGATATTAACCACTCTATCAACGTAGTTTAAAAATTATTCTCAACTAATTCTTCGCCTGTCCATCAAATTATTAATTGAGAAGTTGGATTTCTTAACGGTCACGTCCTCCAATATATGATGTTAATTTTTATTAATCACAAATTACGTGTTCGGTCTCTTTATGATTTGAAAAATTATACAAATGTCTATCCACCATGTTGTACGCATAAATAATAAAAATTAAAACACAATCAGAAAAAATAGAGTAATAATAAGAAATTAAAATTTGTGTTCTACAAAACTCGGCTACATCTTAGCCTCTAGAACAATAAATTCAGTTCATATCAAATTTGCAATTAATAAAAGTGTTTGGATTGCATCTAGAAGAAATTTGAGAAGAGAATATACAAAAAGAAATACAAAAATTAATTCAAACCAGTCCTTTCTCTCTTCTCTGCCTCAAAATCCGAAGCCAACAGATCGCCACGTCAGCCGAGTCAAATCGCCGCAGTCACGTTGGCCTGGTGCTTCTGTCACGTCAGAGGGTCAAATCGCACGCCAGGGCAGCGGGTTCTGGGTTCCGTGCCGCTGTCTGCTTCTGCTGTCGGGTCGCTGTCGTGTGGGCCACGTTAGAAGAAGAAGACAGCGCAGCTGGGTCCCGCTTGCTGCTTCCTCTCTCTCTTTTTCCTTTGTTCTGTGCCGTAAGCAGAGAAGAAGACGAAGGATTCGCTAGATGTCAGAGTTCGTTTGGTCACACAGCTGCGTTGGGTGCACTTCGAAAACTGCGCCGATGAAGAGCAGCCCTACTGCCCACACGTACTGTTTGCCTTGGAACTCAGCACACGTTCTCTCTCTCCCTTACTTTTTCTTTTTCTTCTTTTGTGTTATTGTACAGCCGTCACCTCTTGAGTTTCTTTCTCCTTGTTTGGCTTGTATTTATAGAGTACGGGAATAAGATTTAGGGTTTGCACTTTTTGCAGAAAACCCCATTTTTTCCCCTTTATTTCCTTCCTTTAAATGATCTGAATTTTTATTTCTTTCTCTTTCTTTCTTTTCTTCCTTTTATGCTAACCACGTGCTTCTGCATACACAAAATAATACCAAAAATTAGGATTTTTTAAATAAAATAAATTAAATTAGTTTAAAATTAATTAAACTAACTTTATATCATATTAGCGTATAAAAATCCTTTTAAAATTTATTTGTCGCAATTTTAACTCAACAAAACAATAAAATCGATAAATCAATTATTTCATTTTGTTTGTTGATTTTTTCCACAATTCTTTACTTTTTGCATCAAAAATATTATTTCTTCAAAAATAATTAATTAAATGAGATCATATAGAAATAAGATGAATTATAGACAATATCAGCGAAAACAAGCTGATGTGAATATTTGCAAGTGTACAAAATCGCAACAAGTAATATAGTAGTGAATAGAGTGTCGAACCCACAGAGACTAGATATTTTATTGAGTACCGATATTACTAGATTAGCTACTATTTGGAAGATCGAAATTTAATAAATAAAGAAAACAACTAAATTAAACTAATCTAAACTAACTAAATTAATGGAGAGGGAGCGGAGTCTAAAAATTGTAATTTGTTAATGGCAAAATTAATTCTAGGGCTTTAGACTTCACATAGTTTATCCCACACAATTTATGATTTTTAAAAATATTATTTTTCCAAGTTGTAGACCAAAATCCCCAACTTATTCGATGCTTTCTCTCGAATAACACCAAAAATATCTCCAACTAACAGTTTGACACATCTCTATGCAAATTTAATTAATCGAAGACTCATTAAGTTCTGTGGATTTCTTAACGGCCACATTAATCGCGGTAAATCATCTCTAATTTCGCTCAATTAATGGTGTTCAATTTTTATTGTTCTAAATCACAAATTACCTCGCGGTCTCTCCATGATCCAAAAATCATACAAAAATCGGCCAAATAATTGTAAGCATTAAGCACAAAAATTAAACACACAACCACAGAAAAATATGAAATTGTGTTATCAAAACTAGGCTACATCTAAACCCTAGAACAATAAATTTAGTTCATAATAAAAATATTGCTATTAACAAAATTGTTCAAGGATTGCATTATAAAAATTAGAGAGAAAAAATAGATACAAAAATAGACCGTTTTGTAATAAAAATTGCAAACCAAACGGTCTTGAAAATTGTGCCCAAACAATAAGCGTAGTCTCTCTCTCCGTCTGCTGAGTTGAAGCCCGAGCTGTCGCCGTCGAGGAACGCGCCGAAGTTTGCGTCCACGTCAGATCGTCCAGGTCAGTAGCTTTGGTTCCGTGCCTTGGATCGCATGCAAGAAGAAGAAGAAGCCCAGTCACGCGCCACGTCTTCGTTTTTGCTTCTGCCTCCTTTGGTTTTTTTTTTTTTTCTTCTTTTTCTTCACGCCTCCCAAAGCACACTCCAACTCACCCTCTCTCTGCCTCTCTCCTTTTCTGCTGTTCTGATCTGTAGTATATATAGGAAGTGATTAGATAGGTTAGTTTAGGAATAGGTTAGTTTTAAATAATTAATTAATTAATTTAAAACTTTAGATAAAGATAAATCTTTTAATCTAATTAATTAGATAAAGATTAATCTATTAGAACCAAATTGTAAATTCGAAATTCAACAAATCAATAAAAATAATAAAATAATAGTTTTTCTTTGTTTTGTTGATTTTTATCAAAAATAATTACTTTTTGCATTAAAAATTCTTATTTCTTCAAAAAATAAGTAATTAATTGAAATCTTATAGAAATAAGGCGAATTATAGACAATATAAATGAAAACAAACAATTTTTAATGGGTAATTGAATACAAATATTTATATAAAAATTAAACACATCAAATACCCCCAAACTTAAGATTTTGCTTGTCCTCAAGCAAAAAGTAGAATCATGAATAAGGGAAAAATAATCAAGAGTAGACTCATCTCATCACATTAAGAACTCATCATGTAAGCATTAAAATTGCAATTAAAATTATAAACAATTGCAAATAAAGTAAAATCAAGCATACCCACTTTCTCCAGTGCAATTATCTATTCATAACTCCAAACCCAATCATATTTGTCATGCAATTAATGTAATTATAGTATGCAACAACTCAATCTGTGATTATCCCTTCTCACTACTACAAACCGAGTAGCAAACTAGAGTTTTTTTTTTTTTTTTTTTTTTTTTTTTTTTTTTTTTTTTTTTTAAGAATTAGTCTTTTCTCTAAGTTGTCACTTGCCTTTTGACGCGAATGCAAAACATTTGTGATGAATTCACCCGGTTACTCAACAAGTCACAAACTTAAAGTGCTTTGCATACTCATATTTCAAGTTGCCGTTTGACGTAAAAGTAAACATTGGTGATGAATACCCCTAGTTACTAAGCAACTCAAAACATTGGAGTAGATTGACTTTATTCATTTTTTTTTTTTTTTTTTTTTTTTTTTTTTTAAGTTATTACTCTATTTACTTAAACTCTGTTTAGGACTAGATCAAAGGGTATAATCACAAGAAAAAGCATCACATTTGTCTTTTTTGTATAATCGCATGACTCACACAATTTTGTAAGGAATTTTAAAACTCAACAATCCTAAAGTAAATAAGTATGCTTACTCTTACTTTATAAGAAATTGTTTATCCCAAAAAAAAAAAAAAATTTATTTCAATGCTTATCACAATAAAGAACCCAAAAGTGTAAAGATGAATCAAATTGAAATCCTTTTAAATTTTGTTTTTCTTTTCTAAAAAATAAATAAATTTGTAAACCTTCCCCCCAAACTTGAATATCACATTGTCCTCAATGGGAAAGGAAAAGAAAAACAAAAAGAATATAAAAGTTCAGAATTTCTCCCCTGATTCGTCCTGAAAATTCTGCACGCGCGGCGTTCGGTATTTTGGCGATATCTGGAGCTGTAGGTGTCCAAATGGGCTGAAATTTTTTTTGCTGGAAAGCTAAGAAGATAGGCTACAATTACTCTTTGCATCAGTTTTCCAGATTCTGACTCCATACTGCTCAAAAACAGCCATCAATGAAAGTGTACAAAACAGCTCCGCCCCGGCGACTTCCAAATTATGCAATCCTACAAAATAAAATCAAAAATTAAAAATAAAAATAAACTAAAAGAAAAATCTAACCTAAATGCAGTAAAAGAAAAACATGGGTTGCCTCCCAAGAAGCGCTAAGTTTTAAGTCTTCAGCCAGACGTGGGGGTGAGATGGTTATGTAACGCCAAGATCCAACAACATTAGCACATCTTTTCTAATTTTTCTCTTCAGATGTGGATCAGGTTCAAGCTCAAGTTTGAGGCGTTTTCTTCGTGATGATGATGTCTTTGATTCCTCCGCCTCTTTGAATTTATGCTGCAAAAATGAATAAATAGAGGGTGCAGCATCCAAATACATAACATTTTCAAAAATATTTTCTTTTTCAGTTTCAAATGTTGCTGTATTTGTTGGACATACTTTGTTTGGCAGCTTTTCAATTTCGACACTATGTTTCTCACCCACAATTACATCAATTTTACTTACTTGAAAAGATGACTGTTCTTCAGGAGGAAGCTTTATGGAATTAAAAACATCATACGTTACTTGCTCATGTTGCGTTTGTTCCTCCACAATTGGTTCGATCTCACTTTGCTTTTCAACCACATTCTGTTCGTCATTTTCTTCTTGTGGTTGCTCAATTGTCCTCCCACTGCTTAGTGTTATTGCTTTGACATCCTCCGTAGGGTTGACAACTGTGTTGCTTGGTAATATTCCTGCAGTTCTATCATTTAAAATATTTGAAATTTGACCAATTTGTACCTCAAGATTGAGAATGGAAGCCGTATTATTTTGAATCGCCACATCTGTCTTCTGCATATACTGATCTGTCTTTTGTATGTGGTGTTCTGTCCTCTGCATGAATTGCATGAACATCTCTTCTAATGTCGGCTTCTTTTCTTGCTGTGGAAAATTTTGAGGTGGTATAACTGCTTCTTGATTGTTGTTCCAAAAAAATTTGGGGGTGTTTCTCCATTCTTGATTGTATGTGTTTGCATTATGATTGTTTTGCATTTGAAAATTTGACACAAAATTGTCATTTTCGGCATTTGATGGAGTAAAAGGGTTCCCCACTTGGCAATCTGCGCTTGAATGATTTCCTGCACAAAGATTACAAATGATATTAGATTGAATAGCATTAACATTCATATTACCTATTTGCTTAGATAAAATATCAAGTTTTGCATTTATATTAGAAATAGGGTCAAGTTCAAAAACTCCAGCCACTTTTCTTGGCATTATTATTTCTGAAGACCACTGGTAATGATTTGATGCCATCTCCTCTAAAAGATCATAGGCTGCTTTGTATGTTTTGCTCATAAGTGCACCACCAGCTGCTGCGTCAACGGTAGATCTATGTATAACTCCCAAACCATTATAGAATGTTTGCATTTGCAGCCATTTCGGTAGTTCATGATTAGGACACTTTCTCAATAACTCTTTAAACCTTTCCCATGCATCATACAAAGACTCGGTCTCAAATTGAGTAAATGTGCAAATATCATTTCTTAGCTTTGCGGTCTTTGCTGGTGGAAAATACTTGGCTAGAAACTTTTGTGCAAGTCCCTCCCAAGTAGTAATACTACCGGGTGGTAGATAATGTAGCCAAGCCTTCGCCTTATCTCGTAGGGAAAAAGAAAAGAGTCTCAGTCTAATTGCATCGTCTGATACACCGTTGTGCTTGAAAGTGTCACAAATTTCTAAAAAGTTTGCAATGTGAGCATAAGGATCCTCGTGCGGTAATCCCCAAAATTGAACAGTCTGTTGAATCAACATAATCATCTCCAGTTCAATCTCAAAATCGTCAACTTCAATAACCGGCTTCTTTATGCTTGATTCATAAATCGAGGGCATAGCATAGTCTCTCAAAGGTCTGTTTTCATCGTTTGCCATGATAATGTGCTTGTATGTCCTGAAATGTGAGTATTAAAAAAAATAGGAAAACTAAAAAAAATAAAATAAGAAAAATAAATGAAAGTAAAAGTAAGTCAAACGAAAAATAAAGCAAAAGAAATCCAAACTAGTAATAATCTAGCAATTTTCAATATCAATAAAAGAATAACTAGTCCCCGGCAACGGCGCCAAAAACTTGATGTGAATATTTGCAAGTGTACAAAATCGCAACAAGTAATATAGTAGTGAATAGAGTGTCGAACCCACAGAGACTAGATATTTTATTGAGTACCGATATTACTAGATTAGCTACTATTTGGAAGATCGAAATTTAATAAATAAAGAAAACAACTAAATTAAACTAATCTAAACTAACTAAATTAATGGAGAGGGAGCGGAGTCTAAAAATTGTAATTTGTTAATGGCAAAATTAATTCTAGGGCTTTAGACTTCACATAGTTTATCCCACACAATTTATGATTTTTAAAAATATTATTTTTCCAAGTTGTAGACCAAAATCCCCAACTTATTCGATGCTTTCTCTCGAATAACACCAAAAATATCTCCAACTAACAGTTTGACACATCTCTATGCAAATTTAATTAATCGAAGACTCATTAAGTTCTGTGGATTTCTTAACGGCCACATTAATCGCGGTAAATCATCTCTAATTTCGCTCAATTAATGGTGTTCAATTTTTATTGTTCTAAATCACAAATTACCTCTCGGTCTCTCCATGATCCAAAAATCATACAAAAATCGGCCAAATAATTGTAAGCATTAAGCACAAAAATTAAACACACAACCACAGAAAAATATGAAATTGTGTTATCAAAACTAGGCTACATCTAAACCCTAGAACAATAAATTTAGTTCATAATAAAAATATTGCTATTAACAAAATTGTTCAAGGATTGCATTATAAAAATTAGAGAGAAAAAATAGATACAAAAATAGACCGTTTTGTAATAAAAATTGCAAACCAAACGGTCTTGAAAATTGTGCCCAAACAATAAGCGTAGTCTCTCTCTCCGTCTGCTGAGTTGAAGCCCGAGCTGTCGCCGTCGAGGAACGCGCCGAAGTTTGCGTCCACGTCAGATCGTCCAGGTCAGTAGCTTTGGTTCCGTGCCTTGGATCGCATGCAAGAAGAAGAAGAAGCCCAGTCACGCGCCACGTCTTCGTTTTTGCTTCTGCCTCCTTTGGTTTTTTTTTTTTTTTCTTCTTTTTCTTCACGCCTCCCAAAGCACACTCCAACTCACCCTCTCTCTGCCTCTCTCCTTTTCTGCTGTTCTGATCTGTAGTATATATAGGAAGTGATTAGATAGGTTAGTTTAGGAATAGGTTAGTTTTAAATAATTAATTAATTAATTTAAAACTTTAGATAAAGATAAATCTTTTAATCTAATTAATTAGATAAAGATTAATCTATTAGAACCAAATTGTAAATTCGAAATTCAACAAATCAATAAAAATAATAAAATAATAGTTTTTCTTTGTTTTGTTGATTTTTATCAAAAATAATTACTTTTTGCATTAAAAATTCTTATTTCTTCAAAAAATAAGTAATTAATTGAAATCTTATAGAAATAAGGCGAATTATAGACCATATAAATGAAAACAAACAATTTTTAATGGGTAATTGAATACAAATATTTATATAAAAATTAAACACATCACAAGCCATTTTAATAGGTAAATGAGTACAAATATTTGTATATAAATTAGACACATCACGTATCTACACCATCTTACTCTTAAAAATATTCATAAATTTTTATTAAAAATTTCTGCAAAGTTTCCCTTAAAATATTAGCCATTTTACAGATATTCCTTATAGAATCTGCAAATAATTTCAAAAATCAATGTACCAGTAATATATATCAATCCTCCCCAGGCTAAGTCATTCAACATCACACAGGCAATAATATATATGGCTCTGGGGGCATAATTCCTTATAATAAGCAAGATACAATTTTAAAAACCATAAATTCTTTTGAAAACTGATAAGATTTTTAGAAAAACTTTAGGAAAACCTTGCAAAAACCGACCACAGATCCCAGTGGGTACGGGCTTTCATACTTCATCACAGCACTATATATATCATTATACCTCACAGTTATACACATAATCTTCCAGAATACATAATGATCCACCATACTATTCTCATTTCTACATATAACTCATACGCATATATATAACCCATTCTACTACGAACAAAAGTATAACTACCAATACCATAATAACTATCTCACCTCGCTGCTATCACTACCTACAAGAGGGTTAGGGACGTCCACTCTCAAGGAGGGACTCCCCTAACCCCTAGAAAACAACAGGGGTAAGCCATGTCAGGTGTGAGGATAATTTACTAGTTAGACAATAAATTAAACTATCTAAAATCGAAAGAACTTATGAATATCCTGATAATTAAGTTAACATGAAATTTGAATACAACAACATCATAAAAGTGACTTTCCACTAAAGTACTCTTTTGAATCTTCAACCCATCAACCTATCCATATCCACTCACTCTATATTCACATTAATTCTCGTCTCTAACATCATGGTCATTCAATCTTATAACATTTCATTCATTCAATCTCATACTATTTTATATTCATTCTCATTGCATAACGTCACACTCATTTAAACTTATAACTTATAACATATATATGTAATACCCCGTAATTTCTAAAGAATATAATATATATATATATATATATATGTATATATATATATATATATATATATATATATATATATATATATATATATATAAAGTAGGAGAGAGAAGGGGAGAGGGGGCCCACGGTTGAGGAAGTAGCAGCACGTTATGTGCTGGTTGTGGCTGACGTCGTCTGATGATGTCAGCAGAGAAGGGGGGGGGAACCACCTCGGTTTATGAGATGAAGACATCGCCTGTGTCTTGGTATTGATGACATGGCAGGAGGGGCCCACGAGGTCTCCTTGTACTCGGGATTCAAAGAGGGAATGTGTTTGAGATTATCCCATATTGCGAGTATACGATCGATTAAAAATAATATAAATATAATTGCCTATGATCAGGAGTCACCAATCTGGTTAACCACCTTTTGAGAGGTAGCCTGTGGTGGGCAGTTGTACTATACTCTAAATAATTTGTCCGATAAATTGTATAAATTGTCTGAGCTAGGGGCAGGGGCATTACAAATGGTATTAGAGCCGACTTTCGACACCGAGTGTGGGAGAGTCGTGGCTTATGAACTCCAGAATGATCGATGGAGTGAGACAATCCCCAATATTCCGGATCGATGGACGTAAGGGCAACAGAATGATCTGCGGAGTGGGATTGGTCTCCAGTATTCCAAAGACGAGAGCCACGCACACGGATTGCTCCACATCAACTAGAAAGGAGGATCCTGCACTAGATTGTGTATGCCCCGTGCTCCGCGAGGACACTAATTTCTAAAGGAGGGGGGTGTATGTAATACCCCGTAATTTCTAAAGAATATAATATATATATATATATATATATACATATATATATATATATATATATATATATATATATATATATATATATATATATATATATATATATATATATATATATACATATATATAAAATAATGTAGGAGAGAGAAGGGGAGAGGGGGCCCACGGTTGAGGAAGTAGCAGCACGTTATGTGCTGGTTGTGGCTGACGTCGTCTGATGACGTCAGTAGAGATTGAGGGGGGGGGGGAGGGACCCACCCCGGTTTGTGAGCTGAAGACAAATCCTATGTCTTGGTATTGATGACGTGGCAGGAGGGGCCACGAGGTCTCCTTGTACACGGGATTAAAAGAGGGAATGTGTTTGAGATTATCCCATACAATGAGTATACAATAGAAAATAATATGAATATAATTGCCTATGATCAAGAGTCATTAATCCGGTTAACCACCTTTTGAGAGGCAGCTTGTGGTGGGCAGTTGTACTATACTATAAATAATTTGTCTGATAAATTATATAAATTGTCTAAGCTAGGGGCAGGGGCGTTACCGCTCGGGTATCACTTTACTTTATTTTCTTTTTTACCTTACAATTTACTTTAATTTCCATTTACTATTTCACAACACATCTATCATATTAACAACCCACCAATTCACCCTGAGAGTTGTGCCAAGGCAGGTAGTTCCTTCCATTTCCATGGAAATAGCGGGCGAGTAGTTCCTCCACACAATTTTACAGGGGTGTATTGGATTGGAATTTGAAAAGAATTTAAAAGAATGTAAAAATCCTAGTGTATTCTATTAGGATTTTAAAGGAGTTTATAAAAGTCACAGTGTATTCAATTGAGACTTTAAGTGATTCTATTCAATTCTCGGTGTATTCAATTGAGATTTTAAATTACCCCATTCAATTCTCGGTGTATTCAAAAAGTTAATGATTTTGGTAGAATTGAGAATTTGGAGGATTTAGATGGAATCTAGGGTCCGAGGTATAAATACCAAAAGCCTTTGCAATTCTCACCTTCTCTGTAGAAACTTTCAAGCCATTGGTGAGTATGGTTTTGTTTCCTGTACATATGCCCCAAATTATCCCCAAATAAACCCAAACCCTATAATCCCCCTGCTCTCTCCATAGTCTTCTTCCTCCTCTCCTCTACCTCCCGACACCCTCCTCTGCTGCTACCCCACTCTCCTCTACCTCCCGACCTCCGATCTCCATGCAGAGGCCTAATTCAACCCAAACCCTAATTCAACCCAACCACCAATCCCCACGCAGAGGCCTCCATCCGCCTCCTGAAAGACAATGGAATTAATTTCAATCAAAATCAATGCGATGGGGTTGATTCAAAAATATTGTCAAGATTGCTATGGCATAAATTGGTTTCTCGTTGCAGGTACAGGATGAAGTGGATAACGTTCCATGGTTTGTATGATGTGGCCTATATAGTGAAACTGTTAACTGGAAGACCTATAGTGCAGAAACAGCGAGTATTGATTTGATGAGGAGATGTGGTAGAGTTATGATGCCTGACGGGAGAGTTGGTGCTCCTTATAGATCTCTTGCTCCATGACTTTGGTTACCGGGTGTTATTAGTTATTATTATTTTATGCTATTTCAGAATGTTAAAACAGCGAGTATTGAGTTGATGGACTCATCAACAACTCTCTCATGTAGGGCTTTTTTTTTTGTTACTTTTATTTATCTGGGTGTCCTTCTAGTACTTCAGAAAAAGCTTATGAGAATGATATTTTTATGACTTGCGAGGTGCCTTGATATTTATTCGTACTACTCTTATGAGAATGACAATCTTGTGTAGGAAATGAACTAATTATAAAGTTTATTTTCATCGAATTCCTTCAAATTCCATCAAATTCATAATAAGAATTTCATCAAACTATTTTAAAATCCTTATAAATCCCAGTCAAAGTTTTAGGTGAATTCCCCATGAATCCCTTAAATACTGGGATTCTCAATTCTTTTAAAATCTTTTGAAATCTCAATTCAATACACCCCTGTTAGGGTGCATCAAACTCATATTATAACATATTTTAGCTTTATAACCACTCTCATATTCATCACATAATACACTTTACTTCATGTTTCACACTCATATAACATATTACTTTACTTTTCATCTGCATAATACATACACATTTTCTTCAATTTATTCACATTAATTCACATACATAATTCCTTCACTTTTATACTCATATACATAACACCACATTAATTCACATATATAATTCTTTTACTTTTCATATTTAATCACATAACATAAATGTTTCTCTTTTCATAGATATTCTTATATCACAATTTCTTTATTTTTTTCATATATAATCACATAATGCAAATTTCTCACTTTTTATACTTATTTAACCACATACTTCATTTTCCATTCATTTTCATTTACATACTCATGACTCATTTTCTTTAATACTCATCTTCATTCATATACATCTTCTTTTACTCTTCTTATTCATTTCAACTCATATGCTTGCTTACTCCCTCATTACCACTTCACATTGGTACTTTCTTTTCTTTCTCATTCACATTTCACATCATATGCTTTCTTTACTTTCTTATTTTCCTTTCACCTTAATTCATTTCATTAATTTGTCGACTAGTGAGCTACATTATCCCAATATACTGAAAGCCGACAGTTTAGTAAACACGCGGACCTCTGCCCCTTGGGGTCTTACGCGTTCGAGGCTATGTCATCCTCCCAGCTTATGCCAGTGAGGGAAACACGCACCCCAAGTAGAACTTGGGTACTTTCTCCCAGTCGAAGCCAGCGAGGGAAATACGCACCCAAAGTAGAACTTGGGTACTTCCTCCTAGCCGAAGCCAGGGAGGGAAACACGTACCTCAAGGTCGATAGCTTGGGTAGTAATCACCACACTCCAAACAAGCTGGGTAATAACCGAGGCTCAAGCCGATAGCTTGGGCAATAAAAACACGCACCCCAAACATAGTTTGGGTAATAACCACACACCCCAAGCCAGTCCTTGGGTGTTAGGAGGCCTAGCCCAAACTCCCAGGATTTCTGTAGGTACTAGTCAACAAAATTTATTTGTTATTCACATTTTCTCTTCATCTTATTATCTCATCTTATCACTACATAGCATCTCATCTTTTATTTCAAAAAATTGTCACATCTTTGACATTTACCATGAGAATTATTATCTCATTTTATTATCACATATCATCTCATCTTTTATCTTAACATATTAACTCATATTCGGTGTTCACCATATTATTTATCTTCTCATTGTATCGCATATATGCATACACCATGTTATTTAACTTATAAAACCATCACATCATATTATTGCGTATCATGAACGCACCATATTATTTATTTGTCACAACATCACATATTTTGTGTATACCATGCTATTTATTATCTCATTATATCACATATTTACATACACCCGGTTATTTATCTTATAAAACCATCACATCATATTATTGCATATCATGAATGCACCATATTATTTATTTGTCACAACATCACACATTATGTGTATACCATGCTAAGTAGTTTATCACATCATGTTATCACCCATTAATTTCAATTTGAACACATCTATGTCATACATATACTAACTCATTAATTTTAACGTTTATCATATCACTTCTCATTATGACCCATATATCATAAACATACATCATATCGATCAACACATCATAACACCATCTATTTATGTCATTTCTATTTATCATCCGTATATTATACGTATATCAACCCCAATTACTTCACATTATCATATATATACCTAATATATCACCCATAACACCAAATATTCAAAATCATACAAATTCATCATATAGCACAATTTCAACTTATAAAAATACCATATTTTATATTAAATCTTCATTTAACTATAACTCACACAAATCACATCGAATCCATATAAAATTTTGTCACAACATAATGGATACCTAGTACAATCATACTCATCTGATGAACCGGCAAGAAAATACTCCTCGCTCGCCCGATCGTCAATCAAACATCACTTTTTAGTACCTATTAGGAAAATTATCGATCCTATTTACTCAAAATACACACTATCTATCCCCTGAATGCACATCCAACATACTCACACATCCTATACCATCTACATAAGCATATCAAACCAACAATTCTGTGGTTCAATGACAAAATCCCAAATTTGCCCTCGATCGGAGGATTTCTAATCAACATTTTATATTTTAAGGGTAAAATACCCCGAATTAAGTTCTACATCCCAAGATTTACTCACATATACATCTCAGGAATAAAGTCTATTATATATATATATGTTTTCCCATAATTATCATGTTTTCATATCAATAAACTCTATTTTTACAAATTCCCGATATCGGAAAAATTCCTTTTAATTGCCAAACAATTGTTAAAATTTATCATAAATGCTTCTAAATTATCCCATAATATTCTATATCATCCAAAATAATTATTAGCATTCAATAAATGCAATTCTCCTTACCCTTCCTAAACCCAAACCCTAGGTTTAATAAAATTTTCATATTATTACCATAGAAGTTGAAATCTTTCACCTCTAGCAGGTTCTACATACCCTCTACATACCCTACATATCTTTCTACTACAATTTTCTGAAAAGAACTGAAAAGAACACAATCCCATAAACAAAAATATAAATTAATGTACCTTCATGAATTTCTTTTTAAAAACTAGTCATGCCATGCTGAAGAGCAGCTTAAAATCTCTTAGAAATCCCAAACAATTTGATGCTTGAAGTGGATAGAAGGTTTGATTTCACAAGCCCTAAGAAATGGGGAAATAGGTTTCGGCTAGCACAAAATGATGGGGAGAAGGGGAGTGGCATACGAGTAAATATGGGATTTTTTAATATGAAGGGGTTTAGGTTCATGGGCTAAAGCCCAAGATCAATTAAAATCAACATTTCAAGGTTTATTTCAACCCCGAACTCCAAAATTCCTAACTTCTTACTAGGACCATAAAATTCCTTCAAATTAGCAAATATTCCATCTTCTATTATTCACAAGTACTCAGGAAAAATTTCGGGTTAATTTAGATTCATCTCCTCCAAGAAAACTCATCTCAAAACTTCTATATTTCCAATTTTTCCCATTTACCCCAAATATCAATTTAATAATTCCAAAATAAAATAAAATAAATTAATATAAGAAAATATACTCAAAATCATATATAAAAATACTATAAATCAAATATTTAAGAATTTTAAAATACAGGTGTTACAGAACCTTTGGTAAGAAGTACACTGGCGAATTTGTTGTTGAGCATCACTTACGTGCGTAGGCCAAAAGTAACCATGATTCAAGATCTCTCGGGTGAGGATCTAGCTCCCAAATGAGCACCCAAAATCCCTTCATGAATTTCCCTGAGGGCGTACTGGGCTTCTTCGGGAGATAGACACCGCAGATAGGGTCTGCCATCTACTATAGTGTGGTAGCGCTTGTACATGACCCCCTCAATGAGTGTGTACAGCTTGGCTCTTGTTCAAAATTTTCTAGCTTCTTTAAGATCTGTGGGGAGGGTTCCTTTATCGATGAATACAAACAGAGGCTTCATCTAGTTATCCCCATGTGCTGGGGGAGGTATCACCATGAGCTCGAGACTTTCTTCTTCGATGCTGGGCCTGAGAAGAACTTCAATCAGGACGGTGTGGTCAAGTCCTTGAAGGAAAGAAGAAGCTAACTTTGATAGGGCATCTGCTTGCCCATTCTTTTCACGAGGTATACGGATGATTTCCGCCTCTTGGAAGGTGGCTAGTAGCTTCTTAACTTGGGCTAGATATCTGATCATGCGGTCATCATTGGCCTCGTAGTCTTCGAGGACTTGGTTTACCACCAACTGAGAGTCGCTAAATACTTTGACTCGTCGAACTCTAACCATGTGGGCTAGCCGTAAGCCAACAATTAGTGCTTCATATTCTGCTTCATTGTTGGAAACTCGAAAGTTGATGCTGAGGGAGTACTAGAGAGTGAAATCATCTGAACCCTTCAGAATGACTCCTGCTTCACTTCCCTTGATGCATGAGGATCGATCAACGTAGATGCTCCAAAATGAAGGATCTTTGCCTTCCCTTGGAGGGTTGGAGATGGATCTTTCCACAATGAATTCTGCTAGTGCCTGAGCTTTGATGGCTGCCCTCGGCCGGTAGCTAAGATCGTGCTGGCTAAGCTCAATGGACCACTTCACAAGTCGTCTCGAGCTTTCTGGCTTGTGCAACACTTGCTTTAGGGATGGTCGGTAAGAAGCACCACTGAATGGGCTTGGAACTATGGGCGAAGCTTGCGAGCTGCCATGATTAGTGCATAGGCCATCTTCTCCATTATGAATAACGGAGTTTGGCATCATTGAGGACCTTACTTATATAGTAGAACGGTTTATGGGTTTTGTTCTCCTCCCTTACCAAACAACACTAAGGGTCTGATCTGAGGTGGCGAGGTAAAGGTATAGTATCTCTTCTGGCTCGGGCTTGCTTAGAAGTGGGGGGTTGACGATGTAGACATTGAGTTGCTCAAATGCTTCTTACTGTGCTTATCCCTACTCAAAGCCTTTCGCCCCTCTTAGGGCCTTGAAGAACAGGAGACACTTCTCCCCCGACTTGGAGAAGAAGCGTCCGATGGCAGGGAGGCACCTTATAACTCTTTGGACTTCTTTGATGCTGGATGGGGGAGCCATATCCAAAATAGCTCGAATTTTCTCTGGGTTAGCCTCTATTCCCCTCTAGCTAACTATAAACCTAGGAATTTGCCTGACGATACGCCGAAGGCACATTTGGATGGATTGAGTCTCATGTTGTGCTTCCATAAGAAGTCGAAGGCTTCCTGAAGGTCAGTGACATGGTCTTTTTTACTGAGGCTCTTCACCAACATATCGTCTACATAGACCATGTTCCTACCGATATGTTCCTTGAAGACCTTGTTGATGAGGCGTTGATAAGTAGCTCTGACATTCTTTAGCCCGAAGGGCATGACACGGCAAAAATAGAGATTTTGATTAGTGGTGAAAGAGGTCTTTGGAATGATGTCGGAGGGGGGGGGGACATTCTTATCTGATTGTACCCTGAGAAAGCATCCGTAAAACTTAAGAGTTCAAGACTGGACGTAGCTTCGAACAAGGCATCGATGCTGAGAGGGGGAAATAGGTATTTTGGACACGCTTTATTCAAGTCTGTGAAGCCGATGCAAATTCTCCACTTACCATTGGTCTTCTTTACCATTACTACGTTTGCGAGCCATTCAGGGTAACTGACTTCTTGGATGAACCGAGCCGCTTAGAGTTTTCTACTTCTTCTTTGGATGGCTTGTTCTTAATCAGGGGCAAATTTGCAATGTTTTTGCTGGACTGGCTTAGCTTCGGGGTCTATGCTGAGTCGGTGGAAAAGTAATTCTTTTGAAATACCGGGCATATCAATAGCGGTCCAGGCGAATAGGTCTTGGTTCCTCCTAATGCATTTGATGATCTCTTCATTGACTTGGTGGGGGAAGACTTTGCTCACTTGGAATGTCTTGGTCGGGTCCTTCTTAGAAAAAGGGATTTCCTCCAGTTCATCCACTGGCTTTGAGATGGCTTGGCTGCCATTGAGGTCATATAGCATTTTCGAGCAGTCTCTTGGCTTCCCTTAACAGTTCCCATCTTTGTCGAGGTTAGGAATTTCATCTTCATGTGAAAGGCTGAAGGTACGATATGAAGTGCAGCAGGTTTTAGGCGATATCGATTGTTACCGGTACCCCTGAGAATCCGTGTAGTGTATCCAGCAGGTTTTAGGCGATATCGGAAGAGCTTGAGGCATTCAAAGGCTTGTAGGAAGAGGATATTGATAGAATTGCCATTGTCAACTAGGATCTATTGCACTTCGTGATTGACCATGCTGATACTGATGATGATGTCATCATAGTGGGGCGTTCGGACACCTTCTAGATCCCTATCTGAGAACGTCGTCGAAATCCCGATGATTTTGGGTGGGGAAAACTTCTGTACTAAATTAACTTCTCGGATGAAGGTTTTTCGGGAGGAGTTCAACTCTCCCTCAATCAGTACTCCAGGGGTAAGGTGGAGGACGGCCCCAGGTTCGGAGTCTTAGAACATGGTGGGCCTTTCAGTTCGCTTGTTAGCTCTTTGGGATGGAGGAGGATCGGACATATCCTTCCTAGCGAACATGGACAATTGTCCTCATTGAATGAGGGCTTCAATATCTTCCTTGAGGCCCGACAATCATCTGTGTTGTGGTCGTGGTCCTAGTGAAAGCGCCACCACTTGTCTCAGTTCCTTCTCTTATCGGGGGTATTTATCTTCAGGGGTGGACAGAGAGGTCTTTCCTTTTCTACTTCCATGAGGACAGCTGAGATGCTAGAATTGAGGGGGGGGGGGAGGGGGGTGAAATTTTCAAAATGAGGTGGCGCTCGCTGTTATTGTCTTTCTAGAGCTTCTTGGAACCTTCTTCATTCTCACCCTTCTATTTTTTTACCGGATAGAGGCTTCTTCTGATCATGGGGTTGCAGAGACTCTTCAACCCGGATGTACTTCTCACTCATCAGTAGGAGTTCTGAGAAGTCCCGAGGAGGATTCTTAGCAAGAGATGCCTTTAGTTCGGCATGATTGATGTTGTGCCTGAATGCTGCAGAGGCTACTGATTGGTCGAGAGATGCAATAGACCAAACTTCGGTGGTAAAATGTCGAACATAATCTCTTAGGGTTTGCCTTTCCTTTGACTAAGGGCTAGCAAGAATGCACTTGTTTTCTCAGCTCGGTGGCTGCTAACGAAGTGGGTAAGGAAGAGCTCCTCAAACTGATCAAATGAGAAGATAGAGAGTGGGAATAAACAGGAGTACCATTCTCTCACCGGTCCCTTCAACATTGCTAGGAAGGTCTTGAAGAGGAGCGCATCTGAGGCATGATGGATCATCATGAGAGTTTTAAAACTCTCGATCTGATTAGCCGGGTCAGACTCCTCGTTAAGGGATTCAAAATGAGGTGGCTTGAAGGTCTCGGAGATATGTGCTTCCATGATGGTCCTGGAGAAGGGGGGTCTGCTCGGGCTGAAGTTCTTAGTCTGTTGACCTTTTTCGAGGTTAATCTTGCTGAGGAAACTCTCCATCTCTCGAAGGCGGTGATGAATTGAGTCGTCCCTCTAGTTGGATCTAATCGACCTTCGGGGCTCTCCTTCATGAGTGATGGCATGGCGATGGCTATGTGCTTGTCGGTCGTGATTTGGAGCAACGTTAAGGACTCGCCGGATGTCATCTTTGAAATTTTAGAATTCTGCCTGGGTGACCGGTGCCCCTCCTTCCTGGTGAATCTGTAACATCCTGAATTTTCAATTATAATTAAACAAGAGTTTATTAATTTTTACGTTGCACGTACAAATTCATGTGCATTTACCCTTCGAAAATTATTTATTTTCATGCTATGAACAAATATTTTAATTCTTCTCTTTAATTTTAAAAGCCTATTTAAATTCTAGGCCTAATTGTTTATTCCTAGCCCACACTAATTAATTTAATTATTTTAATTAGAAGCCCATAGACTTTTAGCCTACTAGATTGAGCCCACTAATTTAATTCTCTTTTAATTCTGACAACTTGTAAGGTAGACTAGTTTCGCAACCAATTAATTAGATGAACATGTACAACTAGTAACTAGGGGTGCTTGGTGTGACACGTGCATTGCACTAGCACGTGTCTTGGGTGTGCCAAGAGTTGACCGGATGGAGTCAAAAATAGTGGGAGAGTTGGCTTAGTGGAGAGGTGGTTTTTGGTTCATGGGTAGTTGTTCTAACTCCCCAATACATTCTAGCCCCTAATCTACAACCATCTAGTTCAATCTTGGCCCTCCATTTCACTTTGAAAAATGTATAAATATCCCCCCCTGGCTCTTCATGAATTACACTAGAAATTGGTAAAAGAGAAAAAAAAACAAGTGTGAGAAAAGATTGAGAGATTGTAAGTAAAAGATTGAGTTGAGCATTCTTGTGTGTGTTCCTTTCATCATTGGAGGTCGGCCTACTTTAAGGAGCAAGGAGGTGGTCGGGTTCACTTGTACAAGGAGGAGAAGGCAACTTGGTGGCACAAAATATAGGAGGAGAAGGATCGTTCGTGTTCAAGGAGATTTCTAGGAGTTCTTTCATTTGTTTTTCTTCAAAAAGGTGGGTGATTTCTCGGAATTCTACTTTAGATACCATGCTAGGAATTGACATTGTGATTATGTAAAGAATGAATAGGAAAGATTGCCCTGCATTTGTTTAAGGAGATTAAGAAGAAAAGAACACCAAATTAATCTACATGAAAAAGTTGGTAGAATAAATTAGGATGTGGAATTGAGTATGTGTTATGTGGCTTGGTAGTTTATTAGCATGCTAAAATGGATAAATTATGATTTTTGTGAAATCTTGTCTATGCATGAATTGAAAGATACAATATGGGAAAAATGTGCTTATGGATAAATTATGAAATTTAAATTAGTATGCATGGAATATTAATAGATTAGATGGTGATAAAAGTGTGTTTATGTACCATATGCAAGTAGTGTTGTGATTACTTGATTTATTAGCCCTATTTGTCTCTTAAAAAATGAAGTTTGGGAAATAGGAATAAAATTGATAAATTAAATTTTTAGTGAGGACTGAAAGAGAGAAAATTTGTATTGAACTCACTATGAATGAGGAGAATTGTTGATAAAAGAGTTCTTATAAGAATAAATGTTTCTATGTCGAAATGTGTCAATATGATCCATTGTTTAAATTAACTAAGAGAGAAATAGTTTTTATGATAAAAAATGAGTTCTATAAGAATTATGGAAGTACAAGCTACTGTTTTTTTAAGGAATTATACTCCGGAAAAATCTATATTTTTATAAGAACCATTTTGAATGAGAAAAATCGAGTTTTCTACAATAAACTAGAAACAGTACAGTCAGAAATAAAACCGTTTTAACAAAATTTCTTTATGGGTGAGTCACTCGGACCTACTGGTCATCGGGTGCATTTTAAGAACATTACTTTAGGAAGCGGAGCCTTGGGTCTTGGATTTGAGTCTTGGCAGAAACATTGTTTTTCCTAAAAACTGATTTTTATTCCAAACCTGAACCCAAAACTTAAGTTTAATATAAGTCCCCCTTTTAACAACTGAGCGCTGTGGACTTTTGGGCCTTCGGTGGCACCTTAGGGACGTTACTGTAACTTGGGCGAGCCTGTTGTGTATGGGTTCGATTCTAGGATTCGGCCACTTTTTTACAAAATTGATTTTTTGGGTAAATTATTATATTTTTTGAGTTTTAAGTGTTTAAAAATTAAGAAAAAAAATAGAAATATTCTAAAAATGCCTAGACTTCATGAGAATTTTTCTATAGCTTTTGACCTACTATAATGAAAATTAAAGGCTATTTTGGAAAGAAACTTGATTCAAATTATTAGAGTGAAATATTGGGTAAATAAAGAAGATTAATATTTCTCTTTTAAAGGAAATTTTGTATAGAGAGTTTAAATGAATTGTGTCATGGAAAATTTAAATAAATAAAATTGTGATTGGCTTATTAAGTGAAAGAATGATGTATGGAAGTAAAAGAAATTTTTGGAAATTATTTATGAATATGGTAAGCTTAAAAAATGAATTCGTCACTTTATACATGAAATTGGTGCATGAAAATGAAATGGAAAATCATGATGAATTATAAGGAAAATTTGTGAGTGTGAATACTCAAATTTTATGAACATGAAATGAGATTAAAGACTAGAGTGTAGCTAAGTCCTTATACCGTCATTGAATAAATTCTTTTGAGATAAAATATGGAAATGAAAGACCTGTTAGGGTTATATACTGAAAGCATCACTTTTGTATTAACTTTATTTCCTTATTTATTTATTTTTTGAATGAGAATCATATGGGCATATGTTTGCATATTGTGTTTATTATAATATTAATGCAAGTGTCTGATATTCTATAAGGTTGATAATATGGTGTAAGGTGACACACAGAAGATCATATTATCAGTTCCATATGGAATATATAAATAGTTCACAACCTAGATGGACTTGGACAATCCATTGGAAAGGTTGTAGTGTAATCTGGTATTAGTCTATCTTGACTATAGGTTTACACTAGTACACTTTGTGTGTATTGAACAGGACCACTTGAGGTTGTTCTCTTTGTACTGACTACAAAAGAGAACAAACACCTCTGTTATTATGGATGCTTATGCTCTTAATCCAGATATAATAACAGACATGTATATGCAGTGTGCATTACTTTGACTCATAAAAGAGTGAGATTCATTATGGATCAACAGCCTCTATGAATTGGGTAATAGCATTGTATGTATGATGGGATGTTGATTGTAAAAGGAATCCATGTCCCGATACGTCGGGTTGATGATGTCCCCTTAAGGAGCTCATAAGGATTTGTCATGTAAACCCTGCAGGTGGATTACATCCGACATGACAAATAAAGTTGAGTGGTACTACTTAAGGATAAAAGATGTTGATCAATATAGTTGTCAGTAACTTAATTTGATCGACGGACATTCGATATCTTAACATGGGGAGCTGAACGAGCATATAATAAAAGGAGCCCATAAATATAATTTGGGATTAGGAAGGTAGTGCAACAATAGCTCTTTAGTGGACCGAGCTATTGTTAATGGGCCTGAGTTGTGTGTTCGGGCTGAACACGGGATACCCAGATTCGTTAGGAGACCTAACCCTAATTTCTCCTCATGGTCCCTGCCGTAGCCTTATATATATCCTCTATTCTCTGGCCGTCATTGATCATCTTAGATATAAGATTTTTCTCTAAATTCGTGATTCACGTAAGGAGAGAGAGAGAGGTCAGCCAAGGAGAAGAAAGGTTGGGAGATCGTCGCCCACACGACGTCCAACCCGAGGAAGGAATACGTGCAGAAGATCTTGGGGTCGCAGACGGCTCGAGGTTGCTAGAAACTATCGTCTTCTTCTCATCGCAGGTATAATTCGTGAACCCTAGATTCCGCTATAAAGGGTTAGATCACGTATTAAATCGTTTAAGCTTTTATGATCGATACGCACACCAATCCGTGTTCCTGGGAATCACCGCTGTTCCATCAAGACCAAGTTTGGGTCATTAGTATTGATTGATGGTTAAGACCGGTATAGAGGAAGTGCTAACTCTAGGGTGTTGATTTTATTCATGGTTCAAATAACTAAAGACAATACAATAGTGAAGATGTGATGAAAGTAAGAGAAAAACATAAGTATGAGGGCATCGGGTCTACGGTGTGAGAGTATTTTACAGGCTGTCTACATGATGCGTCATGTCATACGTGAGCACATCTCTGGAATTATTGGTACAATGGCGATGCTTGTGGGATGTTTAGTGACTACGGGTGGTGACATTATCCCATGACGGAGGCTGAATTGTCCATAGGTTGTCTACATGATGCGTCATGTCATGACGTGAGATTCCCTTCCAGGCTGTCTGGACATGGGCTCGTAACTCATAGAACATCTAGGATATTTATCGTAGATACTGTAGCAATTTAAGTCATAGCGAGGGATTGAACCCTACAAGATGAAGAACGATTAAGGGTTTGCCCTCGGACCTATGTAGTATGGGATGCATAGAATCCGAACAAGTGCGCGTTAGTATCATGTAAATAATAATAACTGCATTAAGGACTAAGTGCACATTCACACGCGACATCAATATGATAGTCCTCCTTAGTTTTGTTTGTGACTAGTGTGTGCTTTCTAAGTAACAGAAATTGATGTGTTATATCCTAGCGTCGGTTATATGCAACTGACGTACCCATAGTTTCTATGCAGGATAAAGTGAATGACAAGACTAAAGATTGATTGCTGCTTAAAGAATGTTCAAGTTATTATTCAATTCATGTATAATGTTGTAACTTATAATTCCGCTACATTGATGTAAACTCTATTGTAATAAAGTTTTTAAATTCCTTGTAAAATTGTAAGAAGTGAAGTGTAAATATCCTGTGGAACTTCGAATTCAGTCTTATTTGAAATTCGGGGTGTTACCGAACCCTTGGCGCTGATCGGCTCGTAGCGGTGTGGATTCTTCACTATCGATAAGAAGGAGACCCCCTTCACCCCCTTGGGGAGGCGGGCCTTCTGGATCTCGGCATCAGGGGAGAACGAATGCTCTGGCTTCTCTGGTATTCTGGATGAGGGACCTCATCACGGGCTCGTCCCTCATTCAGATGGGTTCGAAGGTTGATCCCTTATTGGTGGTTGATGATGATGTGACGGAGGTCTCTTGACCCCTGAGGACCTTGCGAGGCCATCGAGTCGGTCAAAAGATTGTGGACCGAGACATGGTCACGGAGATGATGCTGTTCTTGACGGTTTCGACGGGAGCCCCCCGACGCAGCCCCTCTGGATGTGGGGCGAGCCCGTTGAGGAGGCGGTTGTTCAGGTTGAGGCAGCTAAACTTGTTGTTCTTGGTACGGGGGAACATCCAAAAGTGGAGGAGGTGGACAAAGAGGGGTGGCTTTTCAGCTTGACACCACTGCCTTCCCTTTTCCATTTGGAGGCATGGTTGGAAACTACTTTCATCGGAGTATGGTCAGATTGTTTTTTCTGATTCCCAATAGACGACGCTAATCTGTTGCTGCTAATTTTGGTGTGGTAGCAAACAGATGATTTGTGAATTCTTTTGGAACCAATAAAAGCTAATATTTTTACTAATTGCCGATTTTGACCGTTCTCAACCGATGCTACTGACCTAGAAAAAGTTCGAAACACAGGGATTGATCTCGGTGATGAACCCTCCGACGATCAAGACAGTAATCTGAAAGATTATGAAAAAGCTTTCTTGGAGAAAGATACTGATTATCTCTTTATGGTGAGGGTAGAGGGGTATTTATAATTGCCTTTGGGATCAGTTTCGAGATAATCATTTATCTCTACTTTCCGATGTTTCTAGATAAGAAATAGAGTTTAAATTCCTTCATGATAAGAGATTTGGTTTAAACCATCTCTTAGGGATAATCATGAATTTAAACACTTTAGATGATCTGAGTTTATTTATAATGGGCTATCATTATAACCCAGTAATACAGATCCGTTTTGGGTTATTGGGACTTGGAAAAGACCCACTTCCCAATTTTGGACCCATTTGTAGGGAGAATTATTTGTTTGCCCCTGATAGCTTTGAGATTCGTGCCCGATTTGAACGATCCTGATTTGATTCTATTTCTGGCCATATCATGTAACAAACAATATTTCATTACCAAAGTAGAAATAAAATATTTAACCTTTTAAATAAATTATGTATAAACACATGCTTTACATAGATAATTTGTCCGCCCAACAGTTTGATGCTAAAAGTTTACCCCCACTTCTCAAATATTGAGTGGTTAAAAAAAACCCAGAACATAACCACCCCCCAACCCCCCACGCACCCACACACACACACACACCCCAAAACCAAAACCCTTTCAATCCCGCTGTGTCCTGCCTCCTCTTCCTCCACACATCATCCTCGTTGCCTCCTCCTCCTCCCTGCCTCCTTCTCTTCCATGCCAACGACTCCCAAGCATATCCTCCAACCTCTCCTCCTCCAATGACTCCTAAGCGTCCTCCAATCCTCAGGTATGCCCTAATTCTCTCATTCTCTCTCTCTTTCTTTCTCTCTCTATATATCTTTCTCTCCTTTCAGTTTAGGGCAGACTTGAGGTGAATGATCTTCAATTTTAAACTTCTTTGGTGAATGAGTTGATTTGGTGAAGTTGGACTTTAGATTAGATTTTGATGGTTTGGTTTTTCAATGTCCATACATGGCATCAATAGTGGTATTGATTTGGGACATGAGGATTTTACAGGTAGAGTTTTTACTTAATTAATAGATCTTCTTCAACACATTTTAAAGGGTTTATTTTTAGACCTAGTGTATCATCTCATTTCCTCTTTGTGCAATTCGATACAGTAAAGTATCAGATTAATAAGGGAACTGAAGTAGAACTGAGCTGGTTTAAGAGGAGAAGTCAAGACCACAACGCAAGCTTTTTTTTTTGTGATTTGGAACAAAGAGTATGATTGATTTGAGAATAAAATCAACATAAAGAATAATAATGAAGCACCTATTAGAAACTAGAATGAGAATAGAAATCAGATTGTAAATGTTAGCATTATAGCTTATTTTGGTGTTCTTAAGTTTAATATTATCTAAATATGTACTGATTGTTCAAATTATATATTTTGCATTATTGTGTTTTCTTTATATAATTGTGCGCATCAACAAGTGAAATAATTATATGTTCTTGATTGAAAAAATACATCATTTTTGTAAATTTGATTAAGCCATCAAAATATAATCAGTAAACACGTGCAATTGCATTCACAAGGTAACAATTGCAAAGGAATGAGTACCTTGCTAATCTCTATAGAAATAGTTCATCAGCAGCGGGAAAAAGCCCTTTCAAAACACACTTGCAAGGGGAAAATATGTTTCAGATATTATCTTATATATGAGGACAGCAAGGTACAAATTTTATTGCAAATATTCTATTATGGCTAATATTCACAAGGGATAGTTAAAATTCTATTGTGAATGTGTACATTAACCAAGAGAGATTTTGCAACAGCAGAGAATGAAGAAAAAACTCTTACAAATGTACACTAACCGTGGAATTGCACTCTTCTACAAAGGAAATTACTATTGCAAATGTAGCATTTTCTACTAGTGAGTGAAACTAATTAATATTAACCGTGTAGAACCTTAAATCAAACACAAATCAATTAGAGCAAGATCAAAAAATTGTGTCAACCCAAATCAAACTCTAGATCAATTACATGCAAGATAAACTAACTTGACGACCACTCATTCAAACCCTAAACCGCTTAACTTGGCAGTGATGGCCTTCAGCTTTCGTGTCCCTTCAACATTCAAACTGCAAAGAATCAAGTCACAGTTAGCAAAGATATCAAGGTAAAATAATAAAGGGATTTTAACATGTATTCCTTTGACAAATGTATGAATATCACATATACCATTCATAAATGTGTATTTTCATATTTTCCCATAATAAAGTATGTCTAATATTTTAGTTACCCTTCTGATTAAAAAAATAATCAAACTTGTGAGGAATATTCAAGTTTCTTTAATGGGCTTGATGAAAAATGACTAAAATATCTTCCCCCTAACTATTGTAACGTCATCTTCTTACTCCTTGTAAACTTTTTTTTGATAACGCGGATGGAATCAAAAGATTCCAGCCTAATATATATAAATAAAAAAAGAGGAACAAACATATACAATTTTACGAATAGTAAAACAACAGACGCTACAACAACACCAATGTACAGACTCAGAAATCAAAGCAATTGAGATCATTGCCAGAACAAGCTAGAAAGCCAGAGCACGCACGGGATAACATCCGCAACACCAGGATCACGGCCGCCGAACCACCCCACTAACATCGAAGGGAAAACAGCGAAACCAAAACCAGTAGACACCTCGAAGAGACTCCCTCCGCAGAAGGAGGCCGAAAAAAGCAGCGACAATTACCGTCCAAATGGGTCAGCATGACCGACCCGAAGTCAGAGGGAAAGAAATACCTAGGCAAAATCGTATCAGTGCCTAACGGCGACAAAACCCCCGAAGTCCAAGGGGAACGAAACGGCACTAACAGGCTTTAGCACCCCAAAAAAGGTACTTGCATTCAGGCCAAAAGAAACAAGAGTCTCAACTCCATAAAGATAAGGAGGAGAGAGACGGCCGATGGATAGAAGCAAAAGCCTCCGGTGTGGAGAGTACCTAGAGAAAAATAACCGCCTAAGTGGTGAACACACTAGAGTGCAGAGAAAAAGAAGGGAACACAAGCAAACATAATAAATAAATAGGTAGACGGTCGAGGATAGATAGCAAAACGAAGAAAGCAAGCTTCCAGCCAACACACAACAAGGGTTAAAACCCAACAATCCAAAGGCAACACCAAACGCCTCACATCCAGGACAACACCAACAAAACCAATCGTCGACCCCAAGCTCCCTACCACAAGCATCAAGAGTAACAAACACCAACTCTAGCCGCAAACAACGCAACAGAAACAAAAAATACAACCCACAATCTAAACGAAGGGGTAGAACCAAATATACCAGCCAATCTAGCAACCACAACAGCAAAGAATGGAAACACATTCACAACTCCTTGTAAACTTCAGTGATTATAAACTCAACCTTTACTCATCAATTTTTTCTAAAATTCTTCACTTTTTTAAAGAAATGAACAAATTCACAGTGCATCTTTGTAACATAATATTTTTCCTCATCTTTCTTTTCCAAATTTACAATCAATCTTGTGTTCTAATGATAAATAAAAAGTTTTCTCCTTACTTTCCCCGAATTCTTTATAAAATTATTATTCCTTTCTCATTTGCTTTTGCTGGTTTGATTTTCTCATTTGATTTGTATTCATCTGGTAAAGGTTAAATCAGTGCTAGGTTATGGAGATCTTATATAAGGGTAAATATGAAATAAGATCCACATTGTTTGGGGTAAATATGAAAAAATATATTTGTGAGGGTTATATATAATATTAGTATATTTGTTAGGGTGTGAGGGTTATATATAATATTAGTATATTTGTTAGGGGTATGTATGTTAAAAACCCAATCAGAAAAAGAACGGTTAAAATTAAAATCAAATAAAAGAAGTTGGGGAGGGGTTTAAGAGAGAGAAAGGGAAGACTAATGGGAGAGGCCTGGGTTAAGAGAGATCTGGGAATGTTAGTTTGATTTTTTCCATTTATTTATTTTTTCTTTTTTTTCCTAACAAATATATTAAATTTTCTATATAACTATATATTTCTTTATTTTTCTTATTTTAGTGTTTATTTAATATTTAATGGAAGTGTTTTGGGGGTGTAGAAGTGGGTTGGCTAACAAGATTATTTAATGGGATTTTGATAACCAAGAAGATGTCTGATTAATGGAGGAATAGTATTTTAGTCTATATATAAAAATAAAGAAGACATACAAAGTTGCTACAACTACCGAGGGATTAAATTAATGAGACATACAATGAAATTTTAGGAGAAAGAGTAATCGAACAAAGAATGAAACTAGAAACTACATTGTCTGAGAATCAGTTTAGATTTATGCCTGCGAGGTCAACAATATAAGCAATTTATGTACCGAGGAGACTTATTGAAAAATGTAAGGAGAATACGAAAGATTTATATATGGTGTTTATAGATCTAGAAAAAATATATAATAAAATCCCTAGAGACATATTATGGTAGGCATTAAATAATAAAAGAGTAACTATTTGGTATATTGAGGTGATTAAGAATATATATGAAGGAGCAATGACAACAAAATTACAACAACCACAAAAGAAACTAGTAATTTTCCTATTACAGTAGGTTTACACCAAGGTTCGGCTTTAAGCCCCTACCTCTGTTCTTTGGTTATGGATGAACTGACCTGAGGAATATAAGATGAGGTGCCTTGGTATATGCTTTTTACTGATGACGTCGTCTTAGTGGACGAGCCTACAACATGAATCAATGCTAAATTAGAATTTTGGAGAAAAACTTTGGAAGTTTAAGGCTTTAGAATAAGCATATCTGAAAAGGGTATACAAAGTGTAATTTTAGCGATATTCGGAATACAAATAAGGATGTAGTGATGATTGATGATCAAGGGATACCTAAGAGAGATAGTTTCTGATTACGCTCGATTATACAAAGAGATGGAGAGATTTGTGAAGATGTTATACATAGGATCCAAGCAGAGTGGCTTAAGTCACTAGTAGAAAATCTTGCAATAATAATGGATTATTTGCAAGCACCAAAATTCATTGTAGTTGCTACTATCAACAACAAATTAATCATAACAAACCCATTCTTTGCAAATATTTTGACATCCGCAAGAGATTTTATTCAACCGTTGCAAGTGTTGACAATTACAAGGGAACAATTGCAACAAACAATACTCCATTACCAAAGTAGTAATAAAATACTTATTTTTAAAAATAAATTAGATAATTTTGCCACTCAACAATTTCATGTTAAAAAATTATTCTCAGTTCTCAAATACTGAGCGGGTAAAAAAAAAATCAATAAACAGAATTCTTTCCCCGGGCCAAAATCGAAAAGTAAAAAAAAAAAAAAAAAAAACCCCTGATTCCCCCCCCCCCCCAGCATCCCACCCAAAATCGCAACTTTCCTCTCTTGCGATCTCCCCCCACTCGTCGACGCCGGTTCATGGCCGCCATCGTTGTGCCCACGTCGCCATCCACGCGCTCTCTATCCCGCTCATTTCTCTCTCTCTCCTCCAGAAACCCCCACCGCTGATCCCACCTTTGTCATCGCCATCCCTGCTCCCTCTCTATCCCGGTCACTTCTGTCGCCCCCGTGGTCCAGCACCACCCCCCACGACGACACACGGCTAAGTCTTTAGAGGTATGAAAACCAATTCTTGAGTGGAATTAGGGTTGTAATAATAGATTAGTGATTTTAGGGTTGTATGAATGGAGTTAATTTTGTTGTAATTTATTTGTTTTAGAGTAAATTTTGTTGAGATTTATTTGTATCTACTTCCGGTGGGAGATTGGGTTCAGTGGAAGCAATTGCTGGGGAGATTAGTAATCTATCTGTTTCTTCAGCTTAATTGTAGTGAGAAGTTAGGAGTTAAGAGTTATCTTATAATTGAACATAACTTTAGGTTGTTTGGAGCATTTAGATAACTCTAGTCATTTTCATCTGAAAGTTGAATGAATAGGAGTTATCTAAACTCCATCCCAGCATAATTTATCACCCAACTTCCTGTTCTCTCTCTCTTTATATCTTGTTGTACTCACATAAAAGATAAACTTATACAAATGAAATTAGTGTTATGCTCTTACAGAAGTGATCTTTCATCCACCTCCACTTAAGACATGACTTAACTCATGTTATCATAACTCATGTTATTGATGCATATATATCTTGTATTATTCTTATTGATGCATATATATTTTGTATGGATGAACGAAGGTATGATAATGGGAGCATCGGCATCGTCAGTATGGTACAACTTGCAGGTTCAACATCCAATGAAAGAGGTTCCGATTATCGACTACGACTTGGCATTGCTTTTTTAGCCCATGCTTATGTTGGGTATCACCATTGGAGTTTCTCTTAGTGTTGTGTTTCCCTACTGGCAAATCATTATCCTCATCATAATCCTTTTTATGGGTAATTAATTATGTTAATGTTAACATCTCTTTTGAAAAGTTAGCTTTTGGTACTTGTATGAATGTCATCTTTTTGGGGGGTTTTAGGTACTTCATCAAGGTCCTTTTTCATAGGTATTCAGATGTGGAAGCAGGAAACAATACTAAAGGTATTTATGTTAGATTGTTTGTTCATGGATTAAGTGGTTAAGAAATTAATTAATTTGTACTCATATATATATACTATCTTTGTCATACAATTGGAAATGGAGATAAGAGAGGAAAATGAAAAGGAAGGTAACACGCATGCTGAGTCACTTTAGCTTATCATATACTATAGGATTATATATGTATTATATATATGAATTGTTAATATTATTTATCAAATCTGTAATTCTGACTCATGTAGGACTATTTGATGAGCACTATGTGCTTCTACTTTCTAAAGGGGAGAAATCAGGCCTTGTAAGTAGGGAGTTTGTTATTTGAGATAAGGAATAAATTATATTAGTTCTCTAATCTCTAACAGGTGCATATATATACATATATATATTTATATGTGTACAAAGAATGTTTATAAAGAAACGTATGTATATCTTAATTATAACTAAACATTGTAATATGGTCGTTTTTCACAAATGTGTAGTGTAATGGTGAATATATATAATAAGAGAATCATGATTGAGCTCTAAATCTCTATCAGCTCTAAATCACAAATCTCTATCACATATGTATAAGTTAAACAAATCCTACCTACCCTGAACAAAATTCCTAGATCTGCCACTAATTTCGGGTGCATGTTTTTGGAAATAAATTTAGGGATTTAATATAATTATAAGAGAATTAAGGTATAGAATTTCTATTTTGACCTAATTCATGAGCTTTGAAACTTGTGAAGATCAAAAGAGAAGCACTTAAGGGGCATTCTATTCTTTTGCAATCCATAGAACTTTCTTTTGCTTTAGATTTGAAGCAACTGATTCATATCTCTTGAGTAGATTCAGGAATGTGAAGGTCTTGACCTGAATCCAAGGACATGTACAAGAGTTGTTAATATGGTGGAGTTTCCACGACAAAGAACTGTGGGGAGTCGAGTAGGTCAGGGGACCGACCAGTATATATCGTTCTTACCTGTGTTTGCTTTCTCTAACCCTTAACTCTTATTTTTTGCATTATTTATTGCTCGAGTCTTGTTTATTTGTGTTTGCTTTCTCTAACCCTGAACTCTTATTTTTTGCAGCAATTGATAGCTTGAGTCCGTGTATATTCAACAATAACATCAAAATCTTCTCTGGTTACTTCTCTCAATTTTCTTCTCTGTTGTGTTAGTAATTCAGCATTAAGGCTACTTTCACTCTTTTATGAAAAATGATGAATCAGTGTTGAGATGTTTAGAACATTTGGTTTTCTTTACCTTGTTAGAGTAGATGAATCCTTAGTTTCTGGGTGTGGCATAGCAACATTTGGGGTAACATTGTCACCAATATTAGCAACGCATTTTGCTTCACTTCTAACTACCGCATCAACTAAGTTATGGTGTGGTTCACGTCTTTCATTGCCATCTTCGATGTGTTCATCAAGTTTATAGTTTTGCAAGGTAGCATGAACCATCTGAAAAACATAGAGAAACTAAAAAGTGTTCACTCCAAAATATATATCATTTAACCAAGATATTATTTAGGGAAAAAAGAGAAGCTTACAGGAAAACAAACACTCACACAATTACAAATCATACTAATAAGTGTACGAAAGTAATTTTACACTGCTATTAACCCATGTTGCAGTATTAACTGAGTAGTATTTCCCATTTTGGTGCAGGAGCTCACGACTTCAAGCGCATATTAATAGTCTTCTACATTCTGATATATATATTCTGTGTTTGTGAAGCTGTAGTGGTAGCATCTGATCACACTAAGTTTGGAGCCTTGACTTTACTGAAACACACTGAATAATGAGTCAATTAATCCATTAGTAGAAGAAACTGGCTATGTATTCTTACAATTTTTTATTACTAAGACTGTTTCAAGTTTTGTAGTGCATATTTGTTACGTAGGATTTGGATACTTAATGCATATTTGTTACGCTCTATTATGCATTATATTCGTTGTTATTTGTATCACTTTCTTTCTTTATTTATTTCTTTCTTTCTTTCTTTCTTTCTGATGCCGATCAATATCCCTTGGTACAAATTTTTGTGCAGGAATCATATTGAAGGTTATCCTTCTATTCACATCTTCCGCGAAGGCACTGATATTAGGTAAGGTGCACAGCTTACTGTTGTTGCAGTTGTATGATTAGAATTCGATAGTGAATCTTATTTATTCTTCTTTTTTCATAACTTCTAAATGTCCGTTTCACATTAAACCTTAAGATTGTATCTTGTATCCATTCATCTTTATCTGTAATCTCCCTGTAATGTAAACAATACTGACGTTCTATTAGTCTCTGACTTAATATGCCATTAGTTTGTGTTTCTAGGATCTACTGGCAATTCTTTTATTCCTTTGAACATTTGGCTGTCTATTTGCACTCAACTAATTGAATTACAGCATTTCTGACTTATAGCTGAATCAGCGTAACTGATTTAAATGAGCCACTGACATACAATTATTTTAGTCCAACAGAGGACTTGAGCTGAATACTACTCATTTTTTTCTTGATTTTATGCAGTATAATGCACAATTCAAAGTTTATGAGCCACTGGCATACAATTATGATATATGTGAAGCCATCCTACTATGGGAACAGATTTGGTTTTGTTTATACTCTTCTTTATATCATAAATGATTTGCAAGATAAGTAATGCAATAATGTTAATGGAAATGCCAGTATCGTAACATGAGTACAGTCTTGAGAAGGGAATATCTTCATGTCAGACCAGATGGGTGGCTAGACTATGCTCAATACTTTTACATGCACTGTTTTGGCATTATATTTTGGGTCTCTGTTCAATGTTTTGCGCAGACGAGTTGGTAAAGAGGACAGGCTAATGACAAGCCAAAGGTATTTCTCTTGGATATCAAGTAGTTATTATTATTATAATTATTATTATTTGTGATGATGCTTTTTGTTCTATAATATAATTGCTTCTAAAGGGTCCAATTTCTAGCAGTTGGTGCATACAGATACTTTGGGTATTTGTAGAGATTAGTAATCATGAAACTACAAATAGGTATGCCTGAAAATTAACAAGATTAGTAAATATTGCCCTAAATAACTTTTGTAGAGTATGTTGATATATGTATTCTGACTTTTCATATTGCTTAGGGATTAAAAGAATGGATAGGTGCTTATACAATCCATTATGCATGCTCATTCTGGGTGAAGCAGTAAAAAGAATGGATAGGAACCAAAATTATGAGAAATAGAAAGCAAGATGATGTTGGTTCTCTCTCATCGGAATCAAGAATAGATAAAAGGATACAAGAAGAATCAATTGTTAAATCTTTGTTCAAAAGTGTGACAAGTTGGCAATACAAAATCACGTTCTTATGGACTTTTTTTGTGAGCTGCATCCTGATAAGATGGAAGCCTTGAAACAAAGGTTGGAAAATACTACTGCCGACTCATCCAATAGTCAAATACGACAAGAGGTAGCCATATATTTAATTGCCTTAATTGGATAATATATTATTATCTATATATATTGAAAAACGAGTTCTAATTTTGTATTGTTTCTTTTTCATGTAGTCTATATGTAGTGGCGATGACTATGAGACTGTGGGTAATGAGGAACATGCAGAAGACCTTACGTGAAAAGTGAAGTTGGGGATACATGGAAGCAATAGCGGGTTAAAAGTTATTTTGAAAACATTTTATTTTGTTTCTTGGAGTTTCACAACTTATCTTTTCTTCTACAATGTATTGTTGTTTTGGCACTATGAAACAAACAAAAAAATTTGTAATGAGAAGGTTCTGAATTATATAATATTCAAACTTATTTTGTATTATTGTATTTTCTTTATATAATTGTGTGAATCAATATGTGAAATAATTATATGTTCTTCATTGTAAAAATACATTGTTTTAATTTGTAAATTTGGTTAAGCCATTCAAATATAATCAGTAATGGAGAAAAAATGTGTGCAATTGCATTCGCGAGATAGCAATTGCAAGAGAATCAGTATCTTGCAGATCTCTGTAGCAATAGTTCATCAGCAACGGAAAAAATCTCTTTTAAAACACACTTGCAAGAGACGAATTTGTTGTAGATATTCTCTTGTATATGGAGATAGCAAGGTACAATTTCCATTGCAGATATTCTATTGTGGCTAATATTCGCAAGGGATAGTTAAAATTCCGTTGCGAATGTGTACATTAACCAGGAGAGATTTCGCAACAGCGCAATTACAAGGGAATGAAGAAAAATCCCTTACAAATGTACATTAACCATGGAATTGTACTCTTCTACAAGGGAAAATTCTATTGCGACTGTAGCATTTTCTACTAGTGAGTGAAGAAGCGTTAGTGGTGTTTAATGTGATAAACATATACCTTTGAAGTTGAAATGACAATTTTATAGGACGACCATTAGACCAGCAATGATGTATGGAGCAGAGTGTTGGGCAACAAAGAAACAATATGTCTAAAAAATGTGTACCGGTTATAAGGATGCTAAGATGGATGTATGGTAAAATAATGAATGATTGAATTACGAACGAGTATATATGAGACATGGTAAAGGTAGCTCATATACAAGATAAATTAAGAGAGAATCGCCTAGGGTGGTTTGGACATATCACACGCAGACCTAGCGTTGCCCCCGTTAAAAAGAGTGATTTGATAAATATTGAGAGTAAAGTTAGGAGTATGGGAAGACCTAAACTTGGGTGGAAACTGTAAGAAAAGATATAATAGCTTGTGGCCTTAAAGACCACAAAAAGAGCTATGTTCCCACCAATAGAGCGGGGGTGTCCTTTTCGCATTCGTCTTCGTATAATCTGCCAATACCGACATGTATGGCCTATGTTTCCATAAAGAATGGGGTGTCTTGTTTCGCTACCAAATCGGTATATATTCTACATGCTATACAATCCCCTGCCTAAATATCGTAGTGAAAAATCCAGAATATCGAACCATGAACGAAGAAGAACCACTATGCCGCTACGCTTCGCACCTCATCAATTGTGTATCGATCGAAAGGCAGGGCGGCATAGTCAAAAGCAGGGCTGAAAAAGCGAGATATTGCGCTAAATCGGGTTAATTTCTTGAAGAGGGAATAGCAGGAACAGAATGGAAAATCAAGATTCATGTAGCCGACTCCAACTAGTTCAAAAAAAGGCTTTGTTGTTATTGCAGTGTTTATTTGATATTTGAAATTTGAATTGCAACCTAATTTTCGTAAAACTGTTTCCCTCTAACATAAAAAGATTATAATATAGCAAGTATATACTTTCCTATATTATAGCTGGATCCAAATCCTAATTGATTATTTACGATTTTTTTACTTAAACTATTTCTTTCATTCATTTTTTTTGGATTTTGAAATATATTTTGATAATTTTTTATCAACAATATGGATTTTCTTTTAACATACAAAAAAATCAAATTCGAACTGTGCTTTTTAGAGTAGCATACATGCATAAGAAAATATTTTTATGCATAAACGGGTTAGTCCATTTCTATACAATAATTTAGTACATTTATAAATTATTGTACATGACAGAAATATTTCGTATGCATAAACATGATTGGTCCATTTCTACACAATATACTAGTGTTACTTTGTACAAATTGTACATCTTAAAATAGTTTTGAGACACTCATAAAATTATATAGAACTTCAAAAAAATGTGAGAGAATTGAGAGAAACTTATGAATATCATTCCTACCGTAAATACTGAAATCTTCATTAACATCCTCACATAATCAGCTGGTTTAGCTAAACTATAATGTTATATGTTATACAATTGAATATTAGCTAAACCATAATGTTATTACAAAGTGCGCATCAACGTCAGGATGGGAGAGGCTACGGTCATCATCGTCAACAGGAGTTGCTCCCCAGGGGACGGGCCCATAAAGGGGGTCCTCCTACTGGCCCTTACGGGCGTAAAAGAACCCCCCCCCCCCCCAAAGTCCAGCACCACACTCAGAGAGAGGGGTATGAACTGAGGGACTACGACCAACGTCGTCACTTCCAGCCATATATCCCATAAAGGGGGTCCTCCTACTGGCCCTTACGGGCGTAAAAGAACCCCCCCCCCCCCCCCCCAAAGTCCAGCACCACACTCAGAGAGAGGAGTATGATCCGAGGGACTACGACCAACGTCGTCACTTCCAGCCATATATCCAACACATGGAGCATCTACCAACCAAAAAAGCACAACTTCTACAACAAAACCTCAGAGCACAGTCACCACCACAAACACCAAAGACCACCACATTACTCCCCCCTCCCCCCCCCCCCCCTCCCCCTGCAAGGTCCCATGCACACCACCACAAGCCTCTACACCCCCTACTACCGACCATCATCTCAACCACTAGTCTCCTCCACCACTTCAATGGAATGCTAAAGCTCCACTTAAATCCACCGTCGAGAAGGCCCAAGATGGGGATCTGCCAAACGAGATTACAGTGGAGTTAGACTCAGCTGAAAATGGGGAACAGTGGGTAGAAGTTATCATCAAAGCAAAGAAGAGACAAAGCAATTCCCCCCATCCGCAGCTCGGAAACAACGAAAAGAAACAATGGAAAGGAAAATGCAAGCCAGTACCTTGCTTCAACTGCAGCGAACTGGGCCACTATCAGAAGGATTACACAAAAGAAGTTCGTTGCCTTAAGTGTATGAAATGGGGTCACCTCTCGTATGTTTGTACAAAAGTCGTCGAGACTAACAACCACGATGAACGCCCAGTGAGCAGAGGCAGATCACCAGAAAACCCAACCCTAATTTGGTTAGCTAATAGCCTGGACACAATCAAGAACAAAGAGAAGTGGCTCCGTCAATGGTGTGCTGTTGCTAGAATGAGGTCAGGGAGCCCATCGGAGACCCATATCCTCCAAGCTCTAAATTCAATATGGCCAATGAGAGCCCACAGGGACTGGGTAGCGAAGAAAATGTGCCACCTACAGTTCTTGGTGTTCTTCCCATCGCCGGAGAATTGCTTTGTCTACACCTGTCCACACCTGTCCCTACTCATGGCGGTACAGGTTTCAGGGTTCAGAAAGTCGCTAAGAGGTCTAATGAGGAGTCCTTAGACGACTATTTGGAGATGGTTGCTGCCGCTAATTCTGCCAAGACTAGCGACGGAGGTGCGTATTCCTTCCTTGCATCAATTTTTAATTTCATGTCGGACTCTGAGATTTTTAGTCTAGCCAAAACCTGTGGTCTTGCGGTGAGCGATACGGATAGGAACGCTTTCCTCCTAAACAAGATTAGAGGGTGGGAGAGCGATAGAGTTAAACTCATTTCGAACCCGTTAGCCAAGGCGAGTCATGATCCTTCGACCGATTGTAATTAATGGAAGCCCTCTTTTGGAACGTCAGGGGCCTAGGTAGGCGGGGCAAATGGGATATGGTTAAGGATGTCATCGCCAAATCAAAAGTTAGCATTGTTGGTATGCAGGAGACCAAGCTGACCCATATTTGTAGACTTCGTAGGCTGGGGGGTCTCTCATTTCAGAATGGAAAATTTGCCCTTTTGTTGGGGCCTCTGGAGGTATTGCCTTAAGGTACAATCCCGACTTGTATGTATGCTTAGATGAAATCCATGGCCTATTTTCGCTGTTAGTCCTACTGCAACGTAAATCGAACTATGGACTCAATCTATTACGGTGGTTTATGGACCGCACACTACTGCAGCTAGGTTGGAACTCTGGAATGAATTATGAGCAATTCATGCTAGATGGCCGCACCCCTGGGTTGGGGGGGGGGGATTTTAACATCACCAGGTTAGCCTCTGAACACAGGGGGAGAGGATCTATTGACGCTGATAGGGAAACCTTTAACGAGGTTATAACAGACTTTGAAATGGTTGACATCCCCATCACTAATAGGCTATTCACCTAGTCTAACATGCAAGCGGTGCCTATTTTAGCTAAGCTTGATGGGATCTTGGTCTTCGCGGACTGGGAGGCCAAATTCCCTTTAACTTGGGCCAAATCACTCCCTAAACCAACCTCGGATCATGTCCCTATTCTCCTTTCATCTGGAGAAGGGCATTCTAAGAAATCACCCAAGTTTAGATTTGAGAAAGTGTGGTTGAAAATTCAAGGATTCCATCACATGGTAAACGAGAATTGGTCCACCCCTACCAGAGGGACTGAACCTACCACAATCTAGTGCGAAAAAATTAGAAGACTGCGGGCCAAACTAAGAAAATAGAACCAGACCAGATTTGCACTGATCTGGAGAGCAAAAGATTCTCTCCTTGAAGGTATTGAGGAGTTGGAAAAGATGGAGGAAACTAGGAGCCTGGTACAGGAGGAGCGGAATAAGGTGCTTTAGCTCCGAGAAGACATTCACCAACTCCAAAGACTTGAAGGACTCAAATGGCAACAACGATCCAAAATTTTATGGCTCAAAGAAGGAGACGCGAATACAGCTTTCTTCCACTATGTTGCAAGGGCCCGTCATAGATCTAATCTCATTTATTCGATCCACTCAGAGTCTAAAGAGGTTCAAGGAGAGGAGAAAATCAGGGTAGTATTCCAATCCCACTTCAAGCATCTCTTTGGAGAGAAGGCAGATTTAAGAGTCCCACTTCACCACGAATTCTGGCAAGAGTCTGTGAACAATGTTGACCCCATGCTTCGATCCCTCGAAGATCCTTTCACGGAAAAGGAAATTGGGGAGGCAGTACAGCAACTCGGAAAGGATAAAGTCCTAGGTCCAGATGGTTTCCCTGTCCTTTTCTACCAAGTATTCTGGGAGAAAATCAAGGACGATCTGTTGAAGTTGTTTGATGATCTATATGACCATAAACTTAAATTAGGAAGAATTAACTTTGTTGAGGTGGTATTGATCTCTAAGAAAGAAGATTACTAGTGGGTGGAAGACTTTCGCCCGATTAGTCTTCTTAACTGCTCAGTTAAGATTATAACCAAGACCCTGGCTAATAGGTTGGAAAAGGTGATGGACAGCCTCATAAGTAACAAGCAGACGGGGTTCATTAAAGGACGGTGTATTCAAGACAGTATGGCCACGATAGAAGAAACTATCCATCATTGCCACACATCAAATGCGAAGAGCTATCTCCTGAAATTGGATTTTGAGAAAACTTATGACTCGATGGAATGAGATTGTCTCCTGGAAGTGCTGGTTGGAAGATGATTTGGGGTTAGATGGATCAGAAGGATTCACACATGCCTCACCACTAGCAGAACTACTATTTTAGTGAACGGGGTCTCGGGTCATCCTTTCTCGTGTAAACGGGGCCTTAGACAAGGAGATCCTCTCTCTCCCCTCCTCTTCACCATTGTGGCAGATGTGTTGCGGTCCACGATGGCTAACTGTAGTAGGGCAGACTGGACAAAGCCAGTGGCCAACGGAGTCAATCGCTAAGGTTGCTCCATCCTGCAATATGCAGATGATACTATCCTATTTGGAAATGGCAACCTCGGGAAAACTACCACTTTCAAAGGAATTCTTTATAGTTTTGAAGCTTGGTCTGGACTCAGGGTCAATTTCCATAAAAGTACTCTTATCTCCATTGCCCTTAATACAGAGGAAGCACAAGAGCATGCCACAATTCTCAATTGCTCCATTGAGAGTTTCCCTATTAAATACTTGGGATTACCACTGAGATCGGGAAAACTAAAGAAGGTGGACTGGTTACCGATCATTGAGGGTGGAAAACCGTCTGGCTGGTTGGAGAGGTAAAGCTTTATCCCTGGGAGGAAGAGTCACGCTTATCAATGCAGTTCTCTCTAATCTCCCTACATATTATTTGTCCTTTTTCGAAATTTCATGTTGGGTGATCCAGAGAATTGACCGTACGCGTAAAACGGTTTCTTTGGAAAGGGGCAAGTCCCGATAGAGGAGGATATCACCTTATCAGATGGGAAAAAGCTTGCATGAAAAAGATACACGGAGGAGTAGGTATTATTGATTTGAGAGATATGAACCTGGCCCTCTTGGGAAAATAGTGGTGGAAAGTCTTCCACCCTAATGGAGAAGGCTGGCAGGATTTCGTGCAGACTTATCTGCACGGAAATGGGACGAGAAACCTAGGTTTCAGGGTAGGCCCACGGGTTTCCTGGTTATGGAGAGGTATCGCCAAGGCATACAATCCCTTCATCAGCTGTGAGACATCATCTATCGGGAACGACAGATTAACCATATTCTGGTGGGATAAGTGATGTGGTGAACATACACTTAGAGCCATGTTCCCTGATTTGTACGACCAAGCATCACAACCACACTGCATGGTGGCTACAGCCCGAAGAAGAAGTTCCTGGAAACCAGCCTTTGTACATCCCCTTGACCCAGAGTCCCAGCTCTGGCTCACAGAACTACAGACCTATATCGCCAACGCCGGTATTATTTGCGCACAGGGTCCTGACAGAAAATCTTGGGGTTTGGAAAGGAATGGCACATTCATTGTGCGCTCCCTTTATAATCGTATTCACTTTAGGGGATGTAGCCAGAGTTGGTTGGGGGTGGTTTGGAAGGCAAAAACACCTCTGAAAGTTAAAGTTTTCATCTGGCTGATGCTTAATGATGCATTTTTGACTAGAGAGAACCTATCGAAACGCCAACCGAATTTGGACTCTACATGTGGATTCTGCAATACTACCTCCTGAAACTAGAGACCATCTTTTTCTAGAATGTCCCAGGAGAAAAAGCAGTCCTTGTGGAGGTACTTAGCGCACTGGGGACGAATAAGTTCCCCAGTAAATATGAGGAGTTGTGGGCAGGACCAAAGTTAGTGACTGTGAGACGATCGATGAGAGAAGCTTGGTTTATCGCTATCGCCACTACGACCTGGAGTCTTTGGCTAGACAAGAATAATCGATACTTCCGTGGGACATGTAGTAGCATTTCTATTATTTTATCTCACATTATGCATCTTATTTCCTTTTGGGCAAATGTTGCCGCAGTAGGTTCGAGAGGGAGGATCGCGAACGTCTTTTAGGTGGAGGAGTATGATGATGAGGATATCGAGATTGATCCGACACTAGACTGAGGGATGTGCCCGGCCTGTCAGATATGTATTGTTGAGTGAGTGATTGATCCCCACCACCCCAGGATTTTGTTGGGGGGAGTAGTTGGTTTTTCTTTGTTTGCTTGGATGCATGTATGTTTGTACCGTCTTTTGCCCCACCCCCCATGTTTAGGATGGATTTATGTAATTTTGCATCGTAGGTTCTTGTACTTGGCTCAGTACTCTGAGTTTGTTTTATTAACTCCTTATTAATGAAACAGGGTGGTCATACTCCACCTTTTCCTTCAAAAAAAATATATATTACTAAAGCTGCTTGGTGGGGGGAGGGGGAGGGGGATGGGGGTGGGTTTGGGAAGAGTCGTGAGATTTTGTAAGATTGAGAAACTGAGAGAGAAAGATATTGTATTTGAAGGATTGAAATTTTTATTTTGTTTTGGTTTTTAAATAAAATCGTGCGTAGTGCACGTGTTAGTTAAATATGAATCCATACATTTTCACTCATTTCTCTATTTTGATAGAGAAAGGAGAGAATGGGTAGACTCTCTCTTCTATTAGTAATAATAATCTGCACATGCGATGCACGTTCTAATTAATTATTTTTTATATATAGTAAATAATAAGACATAATTTGTCCTCGAACATGAGACCTCCTTTTACTCATCACATATTTTGTACAATTTACCCCTAGTGGCACAAACTTTTATTTTATATAAGTGACACTTTTGTAAATAATTATGTCGTTAATAAATTTGAACTTTGAAGGTATTGTGGTAACTAAAAAAAGTTGAGTAAATGAATGGTTAATATAACTCCCACTTAAAAATGAATGGTTGAGATTAGATGGTTAAATAAATGTCTACAAGTTACATGTTATGTAACACCCCGAATTCCAAATAAGACTGAATTCGAAGTTCCACTGGATCTTTACACTTCATTTCGTACAATTTTACAAAGAATTTAAAACTTTTATATAACAATGATTACATCAGAGTCTTTTACATCAACATGCAGCGAAATAAATAAAACACAACAATAATAAATATACAATTGTAATAACTTTAACATTTAAATAATCATCAGCAACAAATTCATCTTTATATCTTCTTGTAAAATCCAAGTCTTGCATATAAAACCGAGGGCACGTCAATTGCTTACAACCGACGAAATATTATACACGGTCATCCTCGCTATGCCGAACAGTATAACATCAATTACTTGATCACAAACAAAGCTACAAAGGGACTATCCTATTGATGTTGTGTTGTGCGGTGCACTTAATTCTCAATGCAGTTATTTATATTACATGACACTAATGCGCACTTATTCGGATTCTATGCATCCCATACTACATAGGTCTGAGGGCAAGCCCTTAATCGTACTTCATCTTGTAGGGTTCAATCCCTTACCATGACTTAAACTACTACGGTAACTACGGTAAGTATCCTGGGTGTTCTATGAGTTACGAGCCCATGTCCAGGCACCCTGGATGGAATCCCACGCACTGACACATGACTCATCATGCAGGCATTATGTGGTCAATTCACCTCCTACCATAGACGATGGCACCACCCCTAGTCACTAGACCACCCCACAAGCGTCGCCACAGGGACAGTACTCTGGAGTAGTATCCATGCCCTAATCATGATGCATCACGAGGACATCCTGTGAATACTCTCATGCCGCCAATCCAATGACCCTCATACTCATGTTTTTCTCTTACTTTCATCACATCTCCACTATAGTGCAGTCCTTACAATTTTGTTTGTTTAAAAGAAAATCATCGCAACCTAGAGCTAGCTTACCCTACCGGACTTAAACCAAAACAAAAGAGATAGTCAGCCTAGCTGACTACTTCTCAAAAGATGCTCAACCCACACTGGTTAGCTCTCAAAAGCATAAATAAAATTGCCGGTTACTAGGGTCTCGCCTAGCTTATAGATTCCATCAACTATGTCTTTCTAGAGATCAACAATATGTCATAATCAATCTCAAATTAATCTTTCATTTTCTTTATTTATATCTCTTTCTCAAAAAATATTTTTTTTATAATCTCATAACACAACATAAGTCAATTCAACCTCTTTATCAATTTCCTCACTTGTAACGTTGTATGCATTTCAAATAATCTCAATCAAGTATAGAAAATCATAAAATCTCATTAAGAAGAATATCTAATTGCAATCCAAATATCCATCTCTCTTTAATTATACAAGAGTCACAATTTATAAAAATCCCTTCTAATTCTTTTAATCGATAAACTCGAGTTCTTTAATGTAAAATCCACTTTTATCTCACAAAAATACATGAAATATTATGAATCTATTTTTAATAAACTCTAAATCATTTTAGAGGAATATTAGATTTTTTTCCAAATTTTTATTTGCACTAAAACTCTTCAAAAGTTAAAAACACCAAAAAAAAAAAAAAAAAAAATCAAATGAAGCTACCAGCTTTCGAACCCAAGCCCACAGGCACGCTACAGTACCGCCCTATGGTGTCGCCGCTGATCAAGAAGTGCAAACGACTTCACTGTCACAAGGACAGGCCGCAAACCAGAAGTACACAATCTCAGCCTTTGGGTTAATTAAAGCCAAAACAGAAAAAGAAGGGGACTGTCGAGATTCGAAGTCAAGATCCCTGACCAACCCGCGCTACAGTAACATTGTTACAGCACCGCAACTAGCCAGTAAATCCAACCGTGACTACTGACATGAAGTCAGAATGCTAAGGTTTTGTTCATACAGTACTGGGATTAGTTTATTTTCACAAAACACACTAATAGGATTGTTCTAACTTTTTAATGGATTGTAAATAATTTTCCAGAATATGTTTCTATCAAAACATTGCAATGTAGTATATTATATTCAAAATTTTATAAAGTTTTCTTTTCGACAATAAAACAAAGTTTCTCCCCAAAATTGTGTTAGAATACATACAATCAATTTTTCAAATAAAAAGATTGTCTTTCATCAGAATTTCTCTATAAAATTTCTATACTCATAAAAATATACATATATGAGGCTATTTCCACATTTTTTCTATTATAATAGCATTTTAAATTATTTTCATACACATTGCATTACTGTGACTACAATAGGAAATGTTCTACCATGCACACTTTCTTTTCGTTTTCAACAAATGAATGTTTTCTTTCCAATTAATAAGAGCATGTGACTCACAATAATATTTCTACACATCATAGCACAATTATATTAAGATCATGAATTAGCATACTAATCAACATTTAACAACTAAATTATATATTATCTAGCATGCAAATCTATCCCTAATTTAGAAAGTATTTTAGAAACACCCACCCAAAATTTAAGAATTTTGATGTACACAAATAAACTCCTCGAATAAACTCCAAGAGAACTCTGCATCGCCTCCGCAAAATCCGTGCGCAAGAAAAACTCCCCAACTCCCATGTCGGCATCAACAGCAAGAGCATCAATTTTCATCTTCGGCCAAACAGAGAAGACATCCCCAAACTTCACTTCATTATATATATATATATATGTATATATATGATAGCAAAAGATATAAATGTATGTATGTATTAGGTGGAGTAGCACAGGGCTATGCGGGACTTGGTGATGTCTCCGGATTTGACAGAGGAGGAAAGAAGGGAAGTGGTGATTGAGAGAAGGTAAGTAGATGTATATATATATAGTATGGTGGATTTTTAAGTGGAGAAGCAAAGGCATGCTGGATACAGGGATTTGGTCTGTGGCTTTCGGCAATGAGCAGAGGAAGAAGTGAAGAGGATGATGAGAAGGTGAAGGAGTTAGGGGGTGTATATAAAGAGATTAATTGAGTGGTTATTATAACTACCCATTATCCCACTAACTCCACTCTCATACAATTAAAAAAAAAATGTCTTTCGCTCCTATCCAATACAGCCCGGCCACTTCTCTTCAATCCCAAACATGTGCACGTGCGTGCACTAGCACACTTTTCACAAATTAATTATTTTTAAAAACATAAATTGTATATATACATAATATGTACGTAAAAGTTTGTTTAATAGAAAGTTATAATGTTTCATGTACAAATAAAATAAACATACGCACTCTCCAAAATTTATTTTTGAAAACGGATACGCTCAAATACGCACATTAAAACAAACACGTGCTTCGCACGTAAAATATCAAAAATACGGAATTCGACGTTATCAACGGAAAATTATTAAAATATAACCGAAAACAACATAAGAAAAATATATTTATTAATTTTATATATTCCACGACGTAATTGTCACGTACATGGAAAACATCTGCATTACACGTACAAAAATATTTAGATCAAAATGCAAGAATGAATTTTCATTTTATAAAATGGATTTGAATATATAAAATAAATAATTTAAATACATAGAAAATATTACACGTAGCGCTGGAAACACATAATCGATTCGTGCGTAAAAAACACGTAAAAAGCACGTAAAACCCAGAGATTGAAATTTAATATTTTAGTTGACTCAATAGGATAAAACATACGAGAAATGCATAAATAGTCGAAAATCAAAATACGTAGTGAAAACACATTAAAAATATTATTAGTAACAGTACAAAATATACGTGTGTAACACACGAGGAGCAAAATTGTCATTTCCAATTTTGCGGGTGTTACATGTTATCTCTAATGACAACCCCAAATCTCCCGTTATAATGTTAGGAAGAAGGTACAGATATAATTATGTTAAGACCACTTTTAGTCCAATGATTTTTCTCATTTTTTCTTTTTTAATTTTTTTTTTTATTTCATCGTTGTAAATGAATTTCTTGCTCATTTTTTTTATTCCAATAAAAAATTTGCATTGACCCTGGGAATCTTAATAGTAAATAGTAATATATTTCTATATATTTTTTCAATGAAGGATTTCATAAAAGAATAGAATTTACGTATTAGTCAGATATTATTATTTTTGAATATTCGCCAAATATTCTTTTGTGATTCCGATCTTTTATCCCAATGATTTTTCTAATTTTTTATTTTTATTTTTATTTTTAAAAAAAGGGAAAGAAAATGTAGCAGGCAACCATCCTTATCTTTTTTTATCCAAATTTTTAACTGAAATTATATCCCATAAGAGCATCCACAGTCGTGATTGCTAAAAGATAGCAAAATATATATTATACATATAGAAATTGGACGTTTGTTGTAGTGATGAAATGCTATAATGTAGAAATAAAAATAAAAAAAGATCAGACGAAACTCTTAGTTCCGTCTCGCGGGAAAAAAAATTCTGGGCATTTTTAAATAAGTAATTTGAATATTTTCATAATTTTAAAAATTAAAAAAAGTATTAAAAAAAACATGGGACGGATCTCGAAGGCTAAAAGTGAAAAAACAAATGGTTGGGACTCCCATATAAAAAAAATATTTTTTATTTGGGACGGAAACTTGAAGATCCGTCCGATATAATAAAAAAATATTTTTTATTTGGGACGGATCTTGAAGATCCGTCCGCTATAATATGCATATTCTCATTTTGCCTCTCAAATATAGCATTGTTCAGTAGCGATTTTGCCAAAATATTAATAAATAGCAAACGACTGCAGAGTCGCAAGAGCTATAATATGGATAAAATGGAAATTTAGCAAACGTCTGTGGATGCTCTAATCAAACTTTAAAAACCAAGCAATATTATATAGATGTTATTAGTCGACACTCTGTTTTTTAATCTAAAATTTGAACTAAAATTATATCCCGTAATCAAACCTTAAAAATCGTGCAATATTATGTAGATGTTATTAGTTGAATTTTTCAAAAATAGTTTTATTATTTTCTTTTTAAAAGAAAATTATATTCAATATTGAACATGATTATATTACATATTATATTATATTATATAAGTTTGTGCAATATTGCACAAGAGTACACTACTATTAATTACTGCACACGCAATGATGTTTCTATTTATATTTTTCCATGTATATCTCTAATATAATATCTCTAATATTATAATGGGAGAGTTGGGGTTGTCATTTGTCAACATACAAACACATGCGTTGCACGTGCAACTCCAACTCTCCCATTAATTACAACAAAAATAAGCAAATAAAAAAAAATCACCTATTTAAAACGTGCAACGCACGTGAAAAACAATTTTATAATACTTTTAACACTAAACATATATATATGTTGCACGTACAACTCAAATTCTACTTATAAACACGTGCACATTGTAGATTTTTCTTCAAAATATTTTTTCCAATTACGTGCAATAACGCACATCCAACTCCAAAACTATTTCTTAATACGTACATCACAAGTGAAAATCCTCTCACTCTTATCAAAACGTGCATCGCACGTGAAAAATACTAGTAATATTATAATGGGAGAGTTGGGGTTGTCATTTGTAAACAACCTGTAATTTGTAGACATGCATTCAACTATCTAATTTCAACCATTCATTTTTAAGTGTGAGTTATATTAATCATTCATTTACTCAACTGTTGTTAGTTACCATAATATGCTCAAAGTTCAAATTTATTTACAACATATTTATTTACAAAAGTGTCACTCATATAAAATAAAAGTTTACGCCACTAGGAATAATTTGTGAAGAGTATGTGATGAGCAAAGAGAGGTCTTAGGTTCAAAACTAAATTATGTCTTATTATTTATTATATAATAATAATAATAATAATAATAATAATAATAATAATAATAATGTGTATCACATGACAGAATACTAGTTATAGATTAATGTGTATTTGTTTATTTCCATGCATAAATGGAATGCATATGACATGACGCAATTTTATTTTTTTCTGTTTAATAAGTATAGATTAATTAGGTAAACCCCGATTTGGTTTTATTTATTTTCTTTTATAAAATATTGCATATGAAAAGATGCTTCTATTTATTTATATTTTCATGTATAAATGGATTGCATATGACAGGATGCTTAAAAAAAATTCCGTTTATTATTTTTTTTTCGTTATCAGGTTATTGCATAGGCAAGGATGTATCTGTTAATATTTTTCTCTGTATAAATGGATTATTCCTTTCATAGATTATTGTCTATTTATTTATTTCCATACATAAATGAATTGCATATGACAGGATGCTATTTTTTTTCTTTCGTTTATTATTTTCCATTTATTAGGCCAAACCATGACTCAGTTTCATTTGTTTCCTATATAAAATAATAATGCCTTATTTTATATATTGGATCAATGGATTCACGTGCATTATTTGGAAAATTCTCATCCATTGAATATGATCTATTGGTACGATCGAAAATCAAAGGATGAAAGTTCATGTTAACAGAAGGAATTTTTTGAGAATATGTAAAAGAGAAATATTCCGTTCTGCACTAAGTCTCTGTATGCACGCGTGTGCATTCGGCCTTCACGGTTTTGTATTGACGATCTGAACCGTTCACATTAATCTAATCGTCTAAATTAGTCTAAATATGTAAAATCAAATTATATGAAATTTATTTGCCCATCCATCATGTGACTATAAAAAACAACGATTTTCAGCCATATAATTTTGTAACACTTCAATGGATGGGTAAGTGAATTTCAAATGATTTGACCTTACATATTTAGACTAATTTAGATGTTTAGATCAATGTGAATGATTTGGATCGTCGATACGAAGACGAGAATGCCGAGTGCACACGGAAGCCTAGTGCACAACGGAATATTTCTCTTTTGCATATTCTCAAAAGATACCTTCTGTTAACATGAACTTTCATCCTTTGATTTTCAATCGTAACAATAGATCATATTCATACTTTTTAATGTTGTATAGATATTGATTACTCCCCCGTTTCACTTTAAGTGATATTTAGAATTTTTTTTCTTATTTCATTTTAAGTGATATTATCTAATTTTTTCTCATTTTTTTCCAAGAAAATCCTTATTTATGTTGAAATTTTGTCTTAATTACTCATCTTAATCCTATCAAATATTCTTAGAAAATTATAGTTTTAACTTTCTAGATTTTATTTTCTCCAAAAATTCAATGCCAACTGTATTGGAAAAAGAATTAGTAATTTTATTTTCTCTTGAAAACAGAATTTGTATTGAAAAAACATTAATTACAATTTCTTGAAATCAGAATCTGTATTGGAAAAAGAATTAGTAATTAAATCATGGAAACTTATTAATAAAGGTGTAGAGGGAAACAAATGTTTATCTCACCCTTCCTTAATCTGTGTACAAAACTCCTGAATATCACTTAAAGTGAAACGAAGGGAGTATATTAGTATTGGGGTTTATTCTGCAAAATTGTGGAGAAGTTTGTAAATTTCTCAATTTTATTAATTAAAAATAATTATACTGTCTATTTTGAGAGATGGACGATGTACTATATTTATTAACCTAATTCTCTATTTATCGTTAAGAATAGGAGGTGATATAAATCTTTCTCTATTATAAAACCAGTAATAGCTTTTTCTGGAATCTGTCCACATATAATCTGGGCCGTCGATCTCATTTTTATGTTAAACAATAGGCGTAATCTATTTCATTCATCAGGACTATATAACGATTCGATCTTGGCCGTTATATTCCTTAAAAATTATGAAATTTAAACCCAAACTGAACCGAGAAGTCACTCACGTTCTCCCACATCTCATCCTCATGGAGGAATACCAGCTACGCCCGTCATCTTTCCCTCTTCTCCTCTCCCAAACCCTAACCCTAACGCTAACCCTAATTTTTGATTGATCTGGGTTTTATTACTTTGTAATAGTCCGAACCCGATTGCGGACTACAGCTGGATGGACGAAAACAAAGCTTCCGGGATAGATATGTCTATGACCAACTGGTATCTTAAATTGAGAACCTAGCTTTAAAATTTGTGCATTTAGGTGAAAGTTGCAATTTCCTTTCCAGCATTGGGTTTCAAGAGGAGTACGGATATGGTTGCAGCGTCGTGGATCAATCAAGCCTGAGAAAAAAAAGCTACAATATTTATTTATTTTTTTCCTTCTTTTAGTAGTATTTGATCGTTTTGGAACTACTTTTTCTATTTTCAGATATCAACCACCACATTGTTTATAGTTTGGTGAAGAATTGTTTATTATAGAAGTCAACACTGATTGATCCTTAAAGACAGAACAATGATCTTTGCATGTTCTAAAATGTGCAGTTGGTCATCCAAATTAGAGAGTATCAGATTTAGCTTATGATCCACAAGCTTTGAGAAGTCCAGTAGCTATACGAGACGTGAGAGTTGTTCTTCGCCTTACGATGTGGAGGTTTACGCACTAGAACTTGAAACATTTTAGCTTAAGCTGGGGAATATACTACTAAGTATACCATTCTTATTTTATTACTCAACAGTGGACTGAAAATATGTAGCTATATTTATTCTCCTTAATTCTTCTTAATAACTGAATTCATTATCTTTTTCATAGCCAATTTTGTGACCATCCTACTTGTAGGAGTACTCTGCTGAAAATTAGTATAGTTCATCTTAAGAAGACATGTTTTCCCTTCTCTTCAACAAATTTCAAAAACATATAAAGCTGATACCCTAGGAAGCATGGATACTTTCAAATGGCCAGCATAGCCCGTGTCGGATGCGTATCGGGTGCCGATACTCCTTGAGTACTCCCGGGTGCATACCTAAGAAGCACCCAATTTTTCAAATACATTTTTCACAACATTTAGACAATTAAATTTAAATAAATGCATGAGGACCTAGAGTAATTTCAAAAGTTTGTTGTTTACAATTATGCGAAAGCACAAAACATGTTAGAGATTATGAGAGATAATAACAATAGAAATTAGGGTTAATATCTGTAACACCCCGAATTTCAAAATACAACTGAATTCGAAGTTTCACAGAATCTTTATACTTCTTTCGTAAAATTTTACAAGGAAATTAAGAACATTTCTTACATCAGAGTTACATAACACATTTACATTCGTACAACGGAAGCAATTTACAGTAATTACATTAAACAAATATACAACATTTAAATCAATCTTGGAGCAGCATGTATATTTCAATCTGTCAACCTCTTTTCCTGCATATGAAACTGTGGGCGTGTCAGTTCATTCACTGATGAAATATTATACATGGTCATCCTCTCTATGTCGGAAACAGTATAACGATTTTCCATACTTAAACAACCACAAACTTGATCACAAGTAAAACTATAAGGGACTATCCTATTGATGTCGTGTTGTGCTGTGCAATTAGTTCTTAATGCAGGTTGTTTACATTATATGACACTAATGCGCACTTGTTCAGAGTCTATGCAGCCCATACTACATAGGTCTGAGGGCAATCCCTTAATCGTTCTTCGTCTTGTAGGGTTCAATCCCTCGCCATGACCTAATCTACTACGGTAACTATGGTAAGTATGTTAGGCATTCTATGAACTACGAACTCACGTCTAGGCGTCCTGGAGAGAATTCCAACGCACTGACACATGACTCATCATACAGGCATCCTGTGGTAATTCACCTCCTACCATAAATGTGACACCACCCGCATTCATTAGATCACCTATAAGCGTCGCCACCGGGACGGTACTCTGGAGTAGTATCCACGTCCTAATCATGAAGCATCATGGGACATTCTGTGGATACCATCACGCTGCCAATCCAATGGCCCTCATACTCATGTTTGTCGCTTACGTTCATCACATCTTCACTGTGTATCTCATCCTTAGGTATAATTGGAGGTCACTAATATAGAATCTAGTGTCTCCTACATCGGTCTTTTCAATGTCAACCTTTATCAACGACCCAAACTTGGTCAGAATATCATAAATTCTCTTTTCAATACTTTTCATTCTTGCCGATGTAGAGTTTTAGATAAGTTCTAGTATAAGTCCTCATTTTCACATTCATTGAAACATGTCCACAAAATTTCACATTTCATCACATTGATATCTTTCTAATTCATTTCTATGCACAATTTGCACAATCAAAAGAAAATTTTTATTCGATTCTAAAAGTCTCAATTCATTTCTTTGCAATCATTTCCATACTCAAGGATTTTCACTTTCTTTATTTAGAAACTCAAAATCAAAACTAATGAAATTGTTTGATGTAGTTAAATTAACGTATTGCCATGAAATTGTGAAATTAAAACCATGTGATTGTAGAAAAATGTTCATGTATGGTCAGTACATGAATTATTAAATTTTTGGCGTGTATTGAACTATTGTAATACTTACTCAAGGAATGCAATTTTTGATTATAAGTATTATGAATAAAGAGGGGAAAATAGAAATTTACACTTTTAATAAAGTCCTAATGCAAAGAATTGAGTAGGGAATTTGTTAAAGTGAATTTTTGCAATTTATTAATATAGAACACAAATTAGAGTGAAAATACTCATTTTAATGCCAAAAAAATTATTTTAAAAACACTGATTTGTTGAATGTATGTAAATCTAGTATTCTGGAGATTTTTAGAAAATTTTGTGAAGAAGAAACTAAGTTATGATCTTTTGAAAAATGAAATATTTTCTAATAAAAAGAGACTCAACTTAAGCTTAATTCGAACAAATCATATATCAGTTTAATCTTATGGGCATACTGGTTATAGGATTTTCATACTTTGCAATCATTTCCATACTCAAGGATTTTCACTTTCTTTATTTAGAAACTCTTCACACACAAAAAAAGATTGTATTTCACTTTTTAAAGATCCGTAATTTCAAAATAATATTATTTTTTGAAGTTTATAAACTCAAAAATTTTCTAATAATTCCTCCTTATTCCTTTTACATATTTTTGTTTGGTAAGAATGTCACAATAGTCAAAGTAAATAATAAATAATTAATAAAAGAAAAGAAAAGAAAGAAAAACAAACATTTTTTCCAAAAACTTTTGGCCACAGCCAGATTCAAACCGTACACACCCACACACAGTGCACAGTCACCGAGACCCCAAAGCCCGACGCATTAGCCAAAAGAGACAAAGCGCCCAACAGTCATAAAGGAGAAGTGGGTAGGTTTTGAGTCTAGTTCTCTGCAGTGGAGAAAAATCAGATTTTGGAAATAAAAGCCCCTTGCCGAGACTCGAACCCACGCACACACAGTGCTACAGTAACGCACTAAAGCCCCCTATAACCAGTATGACCATAAGATTAAACTGATATATGATTTGTTCGAATTAAGCTTAAGTTGAGTCTCTTTTTATTAGAAAATATTTCATTTTTCAAAAGATCATAACTTAGTTTCTTCTTCACAAAATTTTCTAAAAATCTCCAGAATACTAGATTTACATACATTCAACAAATCAGTGTTTTTAAAATAATTTTTTTGACATTAAAATGAGTATTTTCACTCTAATTTGTGTTCTATATTAATAAATTGCAAAAATTCACTTTAACAAATTCCCTACTCAATTCTTTGCATTAGGACTTTATTAAAAGTGTAAATTTCTATTTTCCCCTCTTTATTCATAATACTTATAATCAAAAATTGCATTCCTTGAGTAAGTATTACAATAGTTCAATACACGCCAAAAATTTAATAATTCATGTACTGACCATACATGAACATTTTTCTACAATCACATGGTTCTAATTTCACAATTTCATGGCAATACGTTAATTTAACTACATCAAACATGAATTATAACCAATAACAAGCAATTCATCAAGCATTTACTCATTCGTCTAGCAAGTCCTTTTTAGAATCAATAAGTGATTATCTTATTAGTTCTTTTAGCATGCATATGTATCAACAATTTTCTAGCATGATATCTAATATTAGAAGTATCAAAAACCACTCACCTATTTGAAGAAAATACTACAAAAGCTCATAAAATCTCCTTGAACACACGGGCGGTCCTTTGCCTCCTAGAATGAGCCACCACAATCGCCTTCTTCTCCTTGCACTTGGTGAACCCGAGCCCTCTCTTGGTGAAGTAGCCGGCCTTCTTCTAGGTTGGAACACACACAATACACTAATGCACTCAATCTTTTACTCTCCTATATAGTTTCTTTCTTTCAATTATTTGTCTTAGTGTTGTATACATGAAGGTAGGGGGTATTTATACTAGTTTTAGGATAGATTGGAGGGCTGGGATTACACTAGATGGTTGTAGACGAATGGCTCGGATGAGATGGGAAGTTGTAGTGACCACCCATGAGCAAATAACCACCCAAGTACACAACCCCACTCTCCCACTCTTCTCCATGCATACCCGGCCACCCTTGGGTGTGCAATGCACACACACGTGTATGAACGTGTCCCAACTAGTGTCCCCTAATTAAAGTTGTACAATACAAAAATAATTAATTGTCCAAAAGTGTGTCTACATGATAAGCTAATTAAAAGGTAATTAGTTTATGGGCTTTTAAAAATAATGAGCCTTTAGAAAAGAAAATACTTGATTAAGTTGGGCTTAGTTTTAAACAAAACAAATTTAGGCTCTTTAAAAGAAAACGGGCTTAAAGAATAAAAGAGAAAATAAGAGAAAATAATTATTTGTTCATGTTATGGAAAATTATTTTATAAGAGAATATTTATACAAAATTTTGCACATGCACAACATGTAAAATCTATAATTTCGTATTTATTAAAATTCAGGGTATTACAACACTCCCTCCTTAGAATAGTTCCGTTCCCAGAACTATATTAAGAGAAAACAAAACACAATAAGAAGAAAGAAGAATAAAATATAAATCAACCAAAGTGCTCCGGATGATCCTTCATCATCCTCTCCTCGGATTCCCAAGTAGCCTCTTCAACCAACTGGTTTCTCCAGACTATCTTGACCATCGGTATCGTCTTATTCCTCAAGACTTTCTCCCGACGATCAACAATCTCGACCGGAAGCTCAATGTAACTCAGATCCAACTGCAAACCCTCTAGCACTTCGGGCAAATGATGACTTGGTTCTGGAATGTAGCCTCTTAGCATAGACACATGAAAGACATTGTGCACCTGAGATAACTCTTCCGGTAACTCAAGCCGGTAAGCAGTTTTCCCAATCCGCTTTAATATCTTGTACGGGCCTATGAACCTTGGGGCTAACTTTCCACCTTGGCCAAAACGGATCACACCTTTACTAGGTGGTACCTTCAGAAAGACAAAGTCACCGATCTCAAACTCAAGGTCCCTTCTCCGGTTGTCTGCATAGCTCTTCTGCCTACTCTGAGCATCCACCAACCTCTTCCTGATTAGATCAATCTTTTCAGAGGTCTGCTGCACAATCTCAGGCCCAAACATCTACCGCTCCCCAACTTCAAACCAACAAATTGGCATTCTGCACTTCCTGCCGTACAGAGCTTCGTACGGCGCCATCCCAATGCTAGTCTGAAAACTGTTGTTATTGGCGAACTCCAAAAGAGCTAAATGCCTTTCCCAACTGCCTCCAAAGTCTAGTACAAAGCACCGAAGCATGTCCTCAAGAATACGGTTGACTCTCTCGGTCTACTCATCGGTCTGAGGATGAAAGGCAGTGCTAAAATCCGTCTTGGTACCCAAAGCCGTCTAAAGACTCCTCCAGAAATGAGAAGTAAATCGCGCATCTCGATCAGACAGAATGGTTAACAGAATACCATGAAGCCTGATGATCTCACTAACATACATCTCAGCTAACTTGTCCATCGAAGCAGTGAGCTTCATCGCCAAGAAGTGAGCGGACTTGGTTAGTCGATCGACTATGACCCTGTAATACCCTGATTTTTCAATTAATGAAAAATTATTATTTTGCACATAGTGTGCACGTGCAATATTTTGGGTTGAATTATTTTTATTATGATGTGCACAAATATATATAAATTTGTTCTCAAATTATTTTGTACAAAAAGCCTTTCTTTAAAGCCTTATTTTAATTTAATGAAAAAGCCTTTTCTTAAAAAGCCCAAAATTGTATTTTATTTTATTTATTTTAATAAACTATTTTGGCCCAAAAAGAAAGCCCATGAATTAATCTCTTTTAATTAAACTTGTCATGTAGAAGACTTTTTTTAACTAATTTATTTTTATAAAAAATTAAAATGTACAAATTTTTGGCCTAGTTGCATGCACGTGCACTACACGTACACGTGCAATGCACACTCTCTATTGGTGGCCGGGATGCATTCTTTTGGAGGGAATTTTGATTTTTGGCATGGAGATCATGGAGGTAGTTTCTTGGTAGTGGGTAGTTTGCAAAACTCCTACTTTGATCTAGGCCCTTCATTCTACAACCAACCACTCAATCTTGGCCCTCCATTTCACCTATTCTCTAGTATAAATACCCCCCCTCTCATGACTATTCTCATATGCAAATTATATTTCTAAGCTATAGTATTATTGTTGTAATAGTGTGAGTTATAAAAGATAGAGAGTTGTGTGGGTTTTGCTTGCTTGGAGTGGCCGGCTATCACCTAGGGGAGCATTCGGTTGTGCTAGGAAGCATTCGGTTGGGCTTGGGTGGCTTGGAGCTCGTGCGTGCGTTTGGCTAGGAGGAGGTGCTTTTATTTGCAAGGACTTGTTGCTTTTTGTGTTTCTCTCCATTCAAGGTGGGTAAAACTTTCATATTTCTAATGTAGGAATCTATGCTAGTTTTAATTATCAACACCATGCATGAAAAAAATACTAATAAGAACACACTTAAATTGAAAGGTTAGTGTATGAATGGATTGAAATGATGTGATTAACTTGTGTGTGAAATTCTAGCATGAAATTTAATTGTATGTAGAATTCTCCATGATTATTAATTTGAACGAATGATGGTGGAATATTGCTAGCATGATGCATGAAAATCTCCAATTAGATCGCTTGTAAAGTGTATGGTTGAAGCATGAAATTGATTAAGAAAAGAGTACACTTTAATTTGAAAAGAATGATTTTTCTTGAATGATTGAGTTGCAATTATACTAATTAATGAGTAATAGTATACTTTGTGACGTAGATGAACTAATGGAATTATTTTGTTGTCATTAAAGAAGAACCACTCAAAAATTAATAGTTTTGAGTTTTGCCTATTCATGTGCTAAATAGACATTCATGTTGATATGGGTATGGATAAATCCAAAATATTGTGTTGTTGAATGAGAATTTATAGCAGTGAATTATCATAAGAAATTTGTGAATAAAAAGGGATTAGAAGACTAATTGATTATTCAATGTCGAAAATAAAAGATTTGGTAGTCTTAATGAACAATTTATTAAATTGTGTGGAAAAATTATGTTTTTAGTACAAAAAATTATTTTATACTTACTGTTATGAAGATCTAGTAAAGGAGATTAAATCTGGAATTTTTCAGTAGTTTGTATAAAGGCAATATGAACCAAAAATTGACTTGAACATCGAGTTGTTTTAACAACTGTAGTAAAACGATTCATATGAATTTTAACTTGGTACTGTGACAACCTGAGCCAGTAGCTCAGGCGGTCACTTACTGCGGTTGGCTTCTCTGGGTCGATCGGTTCGAACCCTGTGTTCACAACTTTTTTTTCACCATTCAAGAATATATATGTAGCTTTCGACCGAAAGCATATACACTTAATTCGCCCCTTTCATACCGCTAGCACAGTTTGGCCATGTGGCGGGTGCTCTTAGCTCTCTTCCCGTTGTGCCTGGGTTCGATTCGTCCCCTCGGCACTTATAAAAAAATATTTTTTTTTGAGAGTTCTAGATGTCCAAAAAATGTGGAAAAAATATGATAATTCTCATAAAAATGTAAGGAATTTTATAGGAATGATTTGGGTGTTATTTGAATAAATTTAATTATGGTTTGGAGACAAAATGCATATATAGACATATGGTTCTATGTGGATGATTAATATGAAACTATAACTTGAAAGAATAAGTGAATTGGCACATTAAGTGTTAACTTGGCAAAAAGAAATGTGGTTTGTGACATGATGCAATTATTTCCTCACAATATGTGAAGTGTGTATATTATTTGGTAATGAGAAACTATCATGATGTGACAATTGATAAGTATATGCTATTTTGTGCAATGATGGACTTGTGAACAAATGAGAAATCATGAATTGAAAGAGAATATACATGTGAGTTTGAGAACTCGATATGGAAAATTTTATGAATTGAAGATTGTGAAATGAAATTTGAAATAGAGTAGCTAAGTCTCCCCGGCATCGAGAAATGAAATAAAATGAAATTAGACCAAGGTTGGTCGAGATGAAATGAATGAATAAGTCCGGTTGATGGAGAGGCTAACTCTAGAGATTAATTTTGTTCATGATTTTTAATAAAACTAAGGACTAGTGCATAGTGAAGATGTGATGAAAGTAAGAGAAAAACATTGAGTATGAGGGCCCTGGGTAGCGGCGAGAGCGTATCCCAGGAATTCCCATGACGAGTCTGGGTGAGGATACTGTTCCAGAGTACCGTCCCAGTGGCGACGCTCGTGGGATGTTTGAAGACTACGGGTGGTGTCATGTTTATGGTGAGAGCGTATCCCAGGAATTCCCATGATGCGTCTGGGTGAGGATACTACTCCAGAGTGCCTAAACATGAGTTCGTAGGTCAGATAACATCTAGGATACTTACCGTAATTACAGTAGTAGATTAAATCATAACGGGGGATTGAACCCTATAAAGATGAAGAACGAATAAGGGCTTGCCCTCGGACCTATGTAGTATGGGATGCATAGAATCCGAACAAGTGCGCATTAGTGTCATGTAACATTAATAAATGCATTAAGGATTAAGTGCACAATCACAACACGACATCAATAGGGTAGTCCCTTTAGCTTGAATGTGACAAGTTTGTGTTTGCTAAATATGAAAAGTTAAGTTATACTATTTCCGGCATAGAGAGGATGGCCGTGTATAATGTTCGTCGGTTGAATAAACTGACGTACCCACAGTCTTATATGCAGGTAAATGTTATGTTAAAGATTAAAGAGGATTGGATGCTTAAAGATTATATCAAGCTGTTGTACTTGTATTCAATTGTTGTATTTTACTTCCGCTGTGCAAAAGAAAGATGTATTATGATGTAATCTCTGATGTATGATGAAAAGTTTTAATTTCCCTATAAAATTGTACTAAAGAAAGTGAAAAGATCCTGTAGAACATCTCGAATTCAGTGTATTTGGGATTCGGGGCGTTACAGACCCAAATCGCATCATTGCCCTTGGAACTCTTGGGCAAACCCGTGATAAAATGCATACTGATGTTATCCCACTTCCATTCCGGAATAGATAACAGTTGCAATAGACCTCCGGGTTTCTGATTCTCGGCTTTGACTTGTTGACAAATCTCACACCTCGATACAAATTCAGCCACATCCCGCTTCAAACCTGACCACCATAAATGTTGTTTTAATGTTCTTGTACATCTTGGTATTCCCAGGATGTACAAACAAAAGAGTAGCATGTGCCTCCTGAAGAATACTCTCTTTCAAGTCCGACTGATCCAGAACATACAGCCTCTCGCCAAACCACAGCACTTCATCCCTGATCTGAAATCCGGGCAACTTGCCAGCACCAACCTGCTCCTTCACCTTCTGAATCTCTGCATCTTCCTTCTGACTCGCCATAATCCTTGCATTCAGCATCGGTTGAAGTCTCAACTGAGCTAAAGATGATCCCAACCCTTGCAGAACAACTTCAATACCAGCTCGATCCAACTCCTCTGACAGATGCCTTTGAGTTGTAATCAAACTCGCCAGACTGCTCTTGCGGCCAAGTGCATCAACAACGACATTAGCCTTCCCAGGATGATACTTAATCTCTGGATGAATGTCCTCAAGTACCTCCAGCCATCTCCTTTGCCTCAGGTTCAGATCTTTCTGTTGATAGATGTACTTCAAGCTCTTATGGTCTGTGTACATATTCATCTTCTCACCATACACATAGTGTTTCCATTGCTTTAAGGCGAAGATAATCGCAGCCAACTCCAGATCATGAGTCGGATAATTCTTTTCATGCGGCCTTAGTTGCCTAGAACCATAAGCGATCACCTTCCCTTCCTGCATTAAGACACAACCGAGCCCACGATGTGAAGCATCACTGTAGACATCATACTCAACACCTGTTCTAGGAAAAGCTAAAATGGAAGCAGTAGTCAGCTTCTCTTTCAACTCCTGAAAGCTTGCTTCGCACTACTCGATCCACTTGAAGTACACATTTTTCTTGGCCAAACTAGTGAGCGATACAGCTAACTGATCATAACCCTGAATGAATCTCCTGTAGTATCCAGTCCATCTAAGAAAACTCCGGATTTTCTTCACTGTAGTAGGTTTTGCCCAATCTCTCACTAACTCTATCTTTTGAGGATCCGTTGTCACACCCTCCTTAGAAAGGATGTGACCTAGGAATGCCACTTCAGATTTCCAGAAATTACACTTGGATAACTTGGCATACAACTCCTGCTCCTGGAGCTTCCTCAAAAATGGCTGCCAAATGCTCTTTGTGCTCCTCCTCCGACTTGGAGTACACAAGAATATCGTTGATAAATACTACGACGAAGGAATCAATGAACGGCCTCAGAACTCTGTTCATCATATCCATGAAAATTGCAGGTGCATTCGTCACTCAAAACGGCATAACTAAGAATTCGTAATGCCCGTATTGAGTTATGAACACAGTTTTATGCACATCTTTAGTTTTCACTCGAACTTGATGATATCCTGATCGAAGATCTATTTTTGAGAAAACAGTAGCTCCTTGTAGACGATCGAACAAGTCATCAATTCTTGGAATAGGATACTTATTCTGAATAGTGACCTTATTCAGCTCTCGGTAATCGATGCACATCCTCATCGAACCATCCTTCCTTTTTACCAAAAGCACCGGCGCTCCCCAAGGTGACGCACTCGGTTGAATAAAGACCTTCTCCAACAGCTCCTCAATCTGCCATTTGATCTCAACCTGCTCCACAGGTGCCATCCTATACGGTGCCTTGGAAATAGGTGCACTTCCCGGCTGAATAGTGATGCTGAACTCTACATCACGATGCAGGGATAACCCAGGCAAATCTTCCAAGAACACATTCGGATAATCCCGAACTACCGGAATTTGCTGTACCTCTATAGGAATCCCTCTCTTCTGGCTGATAGCAGCAACCAAATTTAAACATCTCTTCTTCCCTTGGAAAGTGACTTTAGGTCCCCCTGGAGCCTTCACTGTTACTGTCTTGGTCTTGCACTCGATGCTCACACTGTACACCGACATCCAATCAATGCCAATGATAACATCGACTCCCAAGACATTTAGCTCGATCAGATCAATCCCGAAAATTCTATCCCCAATCACGATCTCGCAGTCCGCATAGTACCGATCAGTGGTTAAAGTCTCCCCAGACGGAGTAGCTACTGCTAAAACCTTGCCTGGAACTATCTTTGGTTCAACTCCTAGAACTTTAGCAAATTAGGTGTTACAAAAGTATGAGATGACCCAGTATCGAACAAAACAACAGCTTTCTTTCCATTTAAATAAAGTTCTCATGTTACATAACACACACTCGTTACATAACATTGTACTAATTAACGGGAAAAGAGATAACAGAAAAAGAAAAGAACACTCCTACACTCCCCCACTCGTACCAGTGATGATGTGATCCACCTCTTCAGCGTCAGCTTTAGTCAAGGCAAATACTCGCCCCTGCTGGTACGGTTTCCTCCCGGCCTGCTGAGTTGGTCCATTGCAGACGACACCTGCAGCTTGGGGCAATGAGACTTGCAGTGGCCTGTCTCTCCATAGTTGAAACAAGTCACAGAAGGTCTCACCCAAGTATTCCCAGGTCTTCCTGCCACCTGAACAGTGTTCGCACTCGTAGGCTTGAACGTTTGAGCCGGCGGCTGTGTCCTGACATTTCCAGTAACTACGGGCCTCTTCTCTACATTCCAGTTGTTCCTCCAATTCTAAATAGCGTGGAACTGCTCCATGTCTGCCTCCGTGGCTACCGCTCCTTTGACCAGCTTGTCAAACCTCCTGATACCGAGGGGAATCATCCTGGATCTCAGACTTGGCCTCAAACCATGCTCGAATTTTTGAGCCTTCTTCGCCTCGTCCATCACCAGTTTGGGTGCATATCTTGAGAGCTGAGTGAATCTTATCTCATACTTCCTAACTGACATGCCGCCCTGCTGCAACGCTAGAAACTCCATGGCCTTCTTCTCCTGAACGTCCGATGGAAAATAATGACTACAGAATTCCTCCACGAATTCCTCCCAGCCAACAACAATGTCCCCCATTATCCGCTTCATCGACTGCCACCACACAGTCGCATCCTTCTCGAACTACAGTGCAGCCAGCTTCACCTTGCTGTCCTCCGAAGTCTTCAAGACTTCGAAGATAGTCTCTACCTGTCGGATCCAATTGTCAGCCGTGTCAGGGTCTGACTTCCCCTCAAACACCGGTGGTTTCATCCGTTTAAATGATTCCACGAGTTTGATTGCTTTGGGTACTGGATTCGCAGGCATCCTTCCTTGATTCTGATTCATGGCAACGACATTGAGCGTCCGATAGAGCCTCGCTAGTTCTGTTTCCAAGTCCAGACCTTCCCCATTTCGAGCTCCTCTTCTAGCCATGTTCTGATGCAAAAGATCCATTAAATTCGAATTATCGAACATGAATTTTAAATCAACTCTTCATTTCATTGAATTTCAAACTTTATACATTCGAATTTAAAACATTTCTGACATCAAATGAAAGCAGTAAGAAGATACAATAGTCTAGTTCCTACGGTTCCTCTTGGCTTCACGAAGCTCTCCCCGTAGTTCCTCCACTTCCTCCATCAGTACATCGTACATGTTTTTTCTCTTCTCGAGTTCCCAAACACGATTACTGAGAACTGCAATATCGTCCTTGCGCTTCGCCAACTGAGTCTACAGTAGTCCGACTCTCTCCCGTTGAGTCTCCACCTGCCTTTGAAGAGACACAATGAGACTGCTCGGAACTGGTTCTTCCAACGAATCCGGAGGTAGAGGGATCTCCCGAGACTCAGGCCATTCCTTATCCACTTCTTCAGGACCTTCCACGTCTGAATCAGCTTGCCCGGGGTAGCAATCTTCCTTAACGATGTTCCAATTGTCATCTCCAGCTAGATCGAAGTGGTCCGCCAGCTTAAAGAAAGGAGGAGAAGAAACATAAACCACAGAGCAACACAAATGTAAGTAACTTATATTTAAATCTCTAGACTCAACACACGCTCTAATGTCTACTTCTAGGGTGTCGTTCCTTATAAATTTGTACTACTTAGAAGCGTGCTCTGATACCACTCTGTAACACCCCGAATTCCAAAATACAACTGAATTCGAAGTTCCACAGGATCTTTACACTTCTTTCATACAATTTTACAAGGAAATTAAGAACATTTCGTACATCAGAGTTACATTACACATTTACATTCGTACAGTGGAAGCAATTTACAGTAATTACAATAAACAAATATATAACATTTAAATCAATCTTGGAGCAGCATGTATACTTCAATATGTCAACCTCTTTTCCTGCATATGGGCGCGTCAGTTCATTCACTGACGAAATATTATACATGGCCATCCTCTATATGTCGGAAATAGTATAACGATTTTCCATACTTAAACAACCACAAACTTGATCACAAGTAAAGTTACAAGGGACTATCCTATTGATGTCGTGTTGTGCTATGCACTTAGTTCTTAATGCAGGTTGTTTACATTATATGACACTAATGCACACTTGTTCAGAGTCTATGTAGCCCATACTACATAGGTCCGAGGGCAAGCCCTTAATCGTTCTTCATCTTGTAGGGTTCACTCCCTCACCATGATCTAATCTACTATTGTAACTACGGTAAGTATGTTAGGCATTCTATGAACTACGAACTCACGTCTAGGCGCCCTGGAGAGAATCTCAATGCACTGACACATGACTCATCATGCAGGCATCCTGTGGTAATTCACTTCCTACCATAAACATGACACCACCTGCATTCATTAGATCACCCCATAAGCAGTCGCCACCGGGATGGTACACTGGAGTAGTATCCACGTCCTAATCATGATGCATCATGGGACATCTTGTGGATACCCTCACGCCGCCAATCCAATGGCCCTTATACTCATGTTTGTCTCTTACGTTCATCACATCTTCACTATGTATCTCATCCTTAGGTATAATTGGAGGTCACTAATATAGAATCTAGCGTTACTCCTACATCGGTCTTTTCAATATCAACCTTTATCAACGACCTAAACTTGGTCAAAATATCATAATTCTCTTTTCAATACTTTTCATTCTTGCCAATGTAGAGTTTTAGCTAAGTTCTAGTATAAATCCTCATTTTCACATTCATTGAAACATGTCCACAAAATTTCACATTTCATCACATTCTCTTTCTAACTCATTTCTATGCACAATTTGCACAATCAAAAGAAAATTTTTATTCGATTCTAAAAGTCTCAATTCATTTCTTTGCAATCATTTCCATACTCAACGATTTTCACTTTCTTTATTTAGAAACTCAAAATCAAAACTAAGTGAACTCCACACAAAAAAAAGGATTGTATTTCACTTTTTAAAGATCCGTAATTTCAAAATTTTTTTTTGAAGTTTATAAACTCAAAAATTTTCTAATAATTCCTCCCTATTCCTTTTACATATTTTTGTTAGGTAAGAATGTCACAATAGTCAAAGTAAATAATAAATAATTAATAAAATAAAATAAAAGAAAGAAAAAAAACATTTTTTCCAAAAAATTTTGGCCACAGCCAGATTCGAACCGCACACACCTACACACAGTGCACAGTCACCAAGACCCCAAAGCCCGACGCGCTAGCCAAAAAGGACAAAGCGCCCATCTGTCATAAATGGGAAGTGGGTAGGTTTTGAGTCTAGTTCTCGACAGTGGAGAAAAATTGGATTTTGGAAATAAAAGCCCCTTGCCGAGACTCGAACCCACGCACACACAGTGCTACAGTAACGCACTAAAGTCCCCCTATAACCAGTATGCCCAAAAGATTAAACTGATATATGATTGGTTCGAATTAAGCTTAAGTTGAGTACGTCTCTGTTTATTAGAAAATATTTCATTTTTCAAAAGATCATAACTTAGTTTCTTCTTCACAAAATTTTCTAGAAATCTCCAGAGTACTAGATTTACATACATTCAATAAATCAGTGTTTTTAAAATAAATTTTTTGACATTAAAACGAGTATTTTCACTCTAATTTGTATTCTATATTCATAAATTGCAAAAATTCACTTTAACAAATTCCCTACTCAATTCTTTGCATTAAGACTTTACTAAAAGTGTAAATTTCTATTTTTCCCTCTTTATTCATAATACTTATAATCAAAATTTGCATTACTTGAGTAAGTATTACAATGGTTCAATACACGCAAAAAATTTAACAATTCATGTACTGACCATACATGAACATTTTTCTACAATCACATGGTTCTAATTTCACAATTTCATCGGCAATAAGTTAATTTAACTACATCAAACATGAATTATAACCAATAGCAAGAAATTCATCAAGCATTTACTCATTCGTCTAGCAAGTACTTTTTAGAGTCAATAAGTGATTATCTTATTAGTTCTTTTAGCATGCATATGTATCAACAATTTCCTAGCATGATACCTAATATTAGAAGAATAGAAAATCATCCACCTATTTGAAGAAAATACTACAAAAGCTCCTAGAATCTCCTTGAACACACGGGCGGTCCTTTGCCTCCTAGAATGAGCCACCACAATCGCCTTCTTCTCCTTGCACTTAGTGAACCTGAGCCCTCTCTTGGTGAAGTAGCCGGCCTCCTTCTAGGTTGGAACACACACAATACACTAATGCACTCAATCTTTTACTCTCCTATATAGTTTCTTTCTTTCAATTATTTGTCATAGTGTTGTATACATGAAGGTAGGGGGTATTTATACTAGTTTTAGGATAGATTGGAGGGCTAGGATTACACTAGATGTTTCTAGATGAATGGCTCGGATGAGATGGGAAGTTGTAGCAACCACCCATGAGCAAATAACCACCCAAGCACACAACCCCACTCTACCACTCTTCTCCATGCATACCCGGCCACCCTTGGGTGTGCAATGCACACACACGTGTATGCACGTGTCCCAACTAGTGTCCCCTAATTAAAGTTATACAATACAAAAATAATTAATTGTCTAAAAGTGTGTCTACATGACAAGCTAATTAAAAGGTAATTTATTTATGGGCTTTTAAAAATAATGGGCCTTTAGAAAAGAAAATACTTGATTAAGTTGGGCTTAGTTTTAAACAAAACAAATTTAGGCTCTTTAAAAGAAAATGGGCTTAAAGAATAAAAGAAAAAAAAGAGAAAATAATTATTTGTTCATGTTATAGAAAATTATTTCATAAGAGAATATTTATACAAAATTTTGCACGTGCACAACACGTAAAATCTACAATTTCGCATTTATTAAAATTCAGGGTATTACAATATCCTAGACTAAGGTGCTTGAGATATTTATCCTAGGTATCAAGATTGGAATACCTAGATTAATATCACAAGCCGGTATTTATAGGATAAATACTGATTTGGGTACTGGGTTCTCAACTCACTCAACCCGCGTTCCGATATCCATACAATTAGTACGTGTAACACATCTGTTACCCATAGAATAATATTACATATAATATTATTCATATAGTGAGAATATACCTATATATCCAACAATCTTCTCCTATATTCTCAATATATAAACGTACTGGATTATCTCATCAGTTCAACATGAAGCTGACTGGCTGATAGCAGTCTTTAAATAGAAGAATTCATCACTCAATGTACAGTTCATAAGGACTAAATCAATTGTAAATCTTAATAGTTCAAAAAAGACTAAACCAAAATAATTAAATAGTTCCCAAACCATATCACAACAGAATAGTTCATAATGACTAAACCAACTGGAGAGATCTGTCATAGTTTCAAAATCAACCAAAGCAAATAAACTTCAAGAAAAAAATATGAGTTTTAAGGTCATGAACACAAGAGTCTTAAACTCAACAGAAGTTTTACCAATCAAGTGATAAGTTTATTCTCGAGAGAAATAAACCACAACTATATTCCTTGCAAACTGCTTTATGTTTACTCATCCATTTTGAGCAAATCATTATTTTTGAAATCTATGTTGACAGATTCAACTCCTCATTCTTTGCTAGCTTATTGAAAACAAGAATATCAAGAGACATATCTCTAAGAATTCTAGCAAATTTCATAAAGTATCTAGTTCCACTAAAGAACTTAGTACAGTTCAACGATAGCTTAGCAAAATGTAACGTAAGCATCACAGTCAAGTTTCCTTAACAAAATAAAGAACAAGAACTAATATAGTTTCTACACAAGAACTATAATATGTTTCATATTAGAATGACAGAACAGTCAAATCAATTATAGTTAATTCTGAATCATCAAAATTGGAATGAAACAAGAATCTATGAAAGAGATATATCATCAAAATCGGAATGATATAACGACATTCTAAACATCGGAAACACATCGACAAGTTTTCACACTTTCTTTTGGAATAATAAGATGATTCTAAATAAATTATGAAAATTTATAGCATCATCAAAATTGGAATGAAATTATATATCAACAGAATTTACATAGATTTTTTCAAATTATCTAAAGCATATCATCTGCCTAAAATTGATGCTTTAGTTTGAACTTCTCTATGACTCTAATTGAATTCTAAATATCAAAACAACTTGGATGTTAAAAGCTTTTAACTCAATAGCTTTTAACTCCATTTCCCTACAGTTTTGATAATTAGATCACTTTCAAATCTCTAACAAGAGCATTAGCCCTATTTTGTCTCAATTGCACTTTATTCGTGAGAAAGTTCAACTAGGCTTTTTTCAGCCTTAATATACTCCTCTGACTATCAGAGAGTAATTTATGAGCTACAGTGCATTGTAGCTTGATAGTCACATAACAGAATTAGAGAATTTACGTTAAACGTCTCAATGGATTATTAGCAATAAGTCATTCAATCCACTCAGCCTCTTCCCCTGCAGAGGATAACACATAGAGGTCTGATTTCTTGGATGAGAACGCAATGCTTGTTTTCCTTTTAATCTCCATAATTTTCTGCCACTCCTAATGTGAATACATATTCACTAGTTGTCGACTTTCACTAAACTTTGAGTAGTACAAAGCAAACTCTTGAGTACCACTCAGGTATTTCATTAACCTCTTAAGGGCACTCAAATGTGTATGTGATTATTAGTGAATTTGCAGATCATACCTACCTCAAAGACTATGTCTATTCTAGTACAAATCTTTGTATACATGAGACTCTCATCTCTTTTAGAAAGGTCTACATGTCTCATAGTTGCACCATCATTAGGTGTCAACCTTCTATCATAATCATAAGGTGTTTCAAAACACACTTTCACTCACTATATTCTCACTTTTGAAACACATTTTAATTTAATGAGTTTGACTAAGAGTTATTCCTTGCCAACCGAAATTCACCTTTATACCTATGGTGTCCACAATACCTAGGTGTTTCATGCTGATTTCTTTGGATAGCATAATTTTAACTTCATTTGTAATAAAGAAATCACTTCCAAGAACAACCATGTCAACAGAACAAGTAAATAATAGCCATTATATTTGACACACCAATAATAATAATAATAATTTGGGAATACATTCGTAATAAATTCCATTAATAGAAGAAATGAAGAACGAACGTAGGAGTAAGTCCTTTTTTACCTTATATATATATAATGATATTTGGAATTGATTGAATCTTCTGTCTAAACCAAATTGGACCTTTTATATCTATGTAGGAGGAACGAAGCATCCACACTCAAAAAAACCCATCCCCAATGTTTTAATATTTAAGCAGAGGTAAGATATTCACAATTAAGGCAAATGAGAAATTAGATTAAGGAAAGATAGTTGGAAGAAGTCACTACAGTCCTTGATGCCATGGCTTAGAAGTCACAATTGTTCTCATCACATGGTAAGGCTTTTGATTAAGTGTCAGGCTGATCATTAGGAGCATCATTCAAAATGATTACCATCAGTTTTGAATGTTGCTTATAATTAGTAAAAAATAAGCGCAATGCACATTTTAATCAAACACAGCATTCGCTCATTACAACCTTAGTACCTTACATAATGAAGTCATCAATAGTTCCATATGTAGATTCTTTTCCATATGCAATTTTCTTTTTATGCAAGGCAGATCTCTAGGGCTAGAAAGTGCATCACTATGACTATCTGTCAAACTCATGATAACATAAATAGAAACATATTCAGCCTCATGAGGGTTTATTTGTCAATTAAGAAATATTCATATCTTGGAAAATTCGATAAATTAACTTTATCATTTTTGTAACAGTGAGGTAGGAACAAAACTAATCACAATTGTGTAGCATAAAACACAATGATCTAATCCATTAATAGGCCATACATGCAAAGGGATATACACTTGCAAACTAGTAGGAATCAATCAATCAATCAATAAACCAACCAACAAACAAGTTGTATGTATACCTTAACAACAGAAAGAAAGCTACATCTGTAATATCCCGATTGTACGACACTTCGATATATATATATATATATATATATATATATATATATATATATATATATATATATATATATATATATAGTCTGTATACATGCAAATGATTGTAGTATTTTGGTTGATTATAGTGATAATGGGATGCGGTTAGGTTTGTGGGGCAGTCCATGAGAATGGTTGTGTTCTAGAAGATGCACGAGAATGAGGAGGACTGTTGTGCAATCTAGATACCTAAATAAATAGATAAACTAGACACAAATTATAAACCTCGCAAGTGCACGAATCGTTTGAAAAAGCGTAGTGACGAGCAAGGGTCGATCCCACAGAGATTGTAGATCCTAACTTACTAATCAATAAAATAGAAAACAGAATCTTAAAGAGTTGGTCTAAAAGTCTAAGGAAATAAAAGGATAAAAATCTAAATTAAATAGCATCACAAGTTGAGTCACAAATCTCTATTAAAGTAGTTGGATTTTGATTTCCACCAATAGCCAGTAATGCTAAGTCTTATACTACATCCATTACTCATGTTTGTTCTCTTCAAGGGCATGGTATCTACTCCTTAAAGTAATGTTTCCCTAGGCCAAGAATTAGGCATGGTATCTACTCTAATTCGTTTCTTTCATTAAGTGTTTAGCATGGTATCTACTAAGTTGCACTTAAAGAAAACATAAGATCAGTGGAAACGAATCAAACACTCAAGGTTCTAGAAATTGGTATCAGATCTAGATCCCTCAAGTTGATTAAACCAAGAACCCCTAAAGATTCCCTTGTTACAAGATATGAACACGAGATACTGGTCGTCTCAATATGCTCACATAATAGATTCAGATCTACAATACACAAACTTATAACCCCAGGTTCGGATCAGTCGACTGGCTGTCACTTCAGTCGACTGCCCTAGGTTTCTGAACTAGTTTGATTATTATAAATCTATTCCAATACTCTCAGGTTTAATCAATAAGTAAGAGAGAAGACTATAGCATTACACAACTACGGTTTCAATCTACCCAACTATGAAAGTTAGTTCCACATAGTAAAACTTTTATTGATTAATATAATAGAGTTCATGACTACAATAGAAATAAGAACTAAGAGAAAGAACAGAAGAACACTGATTTGTATGATTTTGCCCTTTAGCCCAATCAGCAGTCGTCTAGTTCTCCTCCTTTGATGCTTGCTGTCGACGATCAGTCTTGATGATGGATCCGGCCTCCTCTAGTTCGAGAGATCCCTTTGCTGCTTCTTTCTTGACTGGTATTTATAGAACAAGAGAAGAGAATTAGGGTTTGTACTTTTTGCAGAGAAGTCCTCTTCTTTTGTTATTTCTTTCCTTATCTTGATCAGCCTTTTATTTCTTTCTCTTTTTCTTCTTTCTTTCCTTATCTGCTCACCACGTGCTTCTTGCTTTGATTGTTTGAGAAGTTGTTATTCGCAGAAAACACCTGGGTTTGAATAACTTAATTTTGATTCGTATTTGGATGAGGATGCATCTGTTCTTATCTTCTGACTCGCCGCGCACCAGTCGACTGGCTTGGGGAGCAGTCGACTGTGTCGAGCCTTATCAAACTCTCTGTCCAGTCGCCTGGTTGAAGAATCAGTCGACTGATACTCTGTAATACTCTGAGTTCATCCTCAAAATCTGTGTTAGTCTGGAATCTGCTTCGTTTGGCTGTTTTAAGCTGTTTCCTATGGAAAAAGAGAAAAGAAGCGTAAATACCACATATAGAGCATTTAAATGTTCAATTGGCTTAAGATTATTGCTCCTAAAAGTGAATAATATTTGGTTCATCAAATACCCCCAAACTTAGCTTTTGCTTGTCCTCAAGCAAACTAGAATTATGAACAAGGGGAAAATAATAGTATTCAACCACCAAGAATTTTTATTAAGCAAGCATCAAAATTATAATATAAACAATTGCAAACAAAGTAAAAAAAAGTATACCCACTTTCTCCAGTGCAATTGTTTAGTCATAATCCCCAACTCAATCATACTTGTCATGCAACTAATGTAGTTATAGTATGTAATTACTCAATCTGTGATTATCCCTTTTCTCTACTACAAACCGAGTAGCAAACTAGAGTTTTTTTTTTTATTTTTTATATATATATATATATATAGTCTCTTCTTTAAGTCGTCACTTGCCTTTTTACGCGAATGCGAAACATTTGTGATGAATCCACCCGGTTACTCAGCAAGTCACAAACTTTAAAGTGCTATGCATACTCATATTTCAAGTTGCCGTTTGACGTAAAGGTAAACATTGGTGATGAATACCCCTAGTTACTAAGTACTCAAAACATTGGAGTAGATTGACTTTATTTAATTATATATATATATATATATATATATATATATATATATATATATATATATATATATATATATATTTTATCACTCTATTTACTTAAACTCAATTTAGGACTAGATCTCAAGGGAATAATCAATAGAAAAAGCATCACATTTGTTTTTTTTATGTATAATCGCATGACTCATACAATTTTGTAAGGAATTTATGAAACTCAACAATCCTAAAGTAAATAAGTATTCTTAGTCTTACTTTATAAGAAATTATTTATCTTAAAAAATCAAAAGACTCCAAATAACTAAATACCCCCAAACTTAGATGGAACATTGTCCTCAATGTTCGCACAAAAATTAAAATAGGCATGTGTTACCACCTAGTTTGAAGAAAATGAAATAAAGAAATAAAGAAATGACTAAGAAATATAAATAAAGAAAGAGAGTGTAAATACTCCCCTGAAAAATTGGGTTGCCTCCCAATAAGCGCTGTGTTTCTTGTCTTCAGCTAGACTCGATGAGTTTGTGCAATGTATTGTATGGCTTGCGGCTCAAAACTCATCTTCTTATAAGGTTTCCCCCCTCTGCCCATTCACCTCGAACGTTGAGCTTCGGCCAACGCTCCATGTGGGGGAAACCTGTGCAACAATTCATGGACTGTACCATCTTGACATTAGTTTATCAGCAATGGTCCATCTTAATGCACCATTGTGCTTTTGAAAGACTCCCTGCAGCCTCTCCTCTTTCTGCACCCTAAAATTTGTAGCAACTGTCACAGGTAATGTATGGTTCCCCCCCAAAGATTCATACTGCCGGTGTTCATGTAGAGGCTTCAGCTCCACGTTTAGGATTCTGGTAGCAGTCGGGACAGTCGACCTATCCCGTCCACCAGTCGACTCGTCCTGTTCACCAGTCGACTTGGCCTGATCACCAGTCGACTCATCCTGGGAAACACAAGTGTTATCAGATACCAACTTTTCAAATGCAGGTGCAAGCTTACCTGTATATGACTGTGGAGTTTCCAGGTGATGTACTGTCTCTGCCATCCTCCGATCATCATATTCCTGTTCAACATGAGATAGTGTTAGAGGGTGTGTAATTGTTTCTTGTACTGGATCAACACTATTTTCCTGAATTGTATGGTCACAAACTTCCTGAACCACATCAACATTATAACATTCATGATCATCGTATGGAATGTGTGGTGCATCAAACACGTTAAACTCAATCTCTTCCTCTAGTGTTGTCCTTAATTGGAGCTGTTCTTGTCCTCTAGGGTTGGGTATGGTTTGTGATGGGAATTCTCCTGCCTTTCTTTCACTTAACTCCGTAGCAATTTGACCAATTTGAAATTCCAATTTTTGAATGGCCTGTCTTTGTTGATTGCTTGTTTGCTGTTGCTGTTGGAGTAACTGCAGAATGGTGGATTCGAAATCCAACTTCTTTTGTTCTTGTGCTGGTTCATCATACCCATTCCCACCCTGGAATTGCTGCGTATGCCCTGGTGTGAATTGATTGTCTTGATAGTTTTGCCACCCTGGGTTATACGTGTTTGAAAAAAAATTGTTCTGGGGCGGGTACATTCCCTGTTCTTCGTAGTTTGTGTGCTCCTGATCTGCGAAAGAAAACATGGGACATGAATTAGTTGTATGGTTAGATTTAAAACAATTTGCACAAATTTCTTTTGGTTGGTTTTTTACGCCAGCCAACGTTGAATTTACAAGCATATCAATCTTTTTGTTCATGGTTTCCAATTCTAATTGCATGTTTTTATTATGAGAAATTTCGTATACTCCCTGTTTTCTCGAAAGACCCCTCCTTGTGGAGAATTGTTGTGAGTTCTCGCTGAGTTCTTCAAATAACTCTATGGCCTCCTCAGCACTCTTCCTCATCAACATTCCATTGCAACCTGCATCTACAATTACTTTGTTAGCGTCATTTAAACCCTCATAAAATGATTGTACCTGGTCATCCTTAGGTATGTTATGCGTAGGACACTTGAAAAGCTTGTTCTTAAAGTCCTTCCATGCCTCGAAAAACAAATCGCCATCTTTTTGTTGGAAAAGTAGAATTTCCCTTTTTAGTTGTTTGGTTTTCTGGGCTGGAAAGAACTCCTTCAAAAATTTTGTTGCCAATTGCTCCCATGATTGAATTGATCCTGGTTCCAAAGAATTATACCATAACTTAGCATTAAGTTTTAAAGAAAAAGGAAACAAGATTAACCTGATTTGTTCAGAGGTAAGCCCTTGGATGCTTTGTGTCCTGCAAAGATCAAAGAAGTCTTGCAGATGTAGATGCGGATCTTCATCTAGTCTACCATTGAAGTGGGGAACCATACTGAGTAATTGAGGTGATAGATGCATATTCCCTGTGACTTTGGGTTGAAAAGCTATGCAAGACGGTTGCTCAATATTCTTTGGAATGAATTTGTCTTGCATTGGTACACGATTTGATATGTTTTCACCCATTGTTGCTTTCTGAATTCTTCGCTGTACAGTCGACTGGTTCTTTGGAGACAGTCGACTGGTCTGCACCTGTTTGTGCAGAAAGTAAACTAAAAGAAAATGTTAGAAAAGAAAAAGAAGAAATAAAATAAAATAAACTATAAGAAAAATGTTATAAAAGAAAAAGAAGAAATAAAATAAAATAAACAGAAAAAGATTTTACTGATTTGTAAGTTAAAATACTAGACAATCCCCGGCAACGGCGCCAAAAACTTGTTGTGCAATCTAGATACCTAAATAAATAGATAAACTAGACACAAATTATAAACCTCGCAAGTGCACGAATCGTTTGAAAAAGCGTAGTGACGAGCAAGGGTCGATCCCACAGAGATTGTAGATCCTAACTTACTAATCAATAAAATAGAAAACAGAATCTTAAAGAGTTGGTCTAAAAGTCTAAGGAAATAAAAGGATAAAAATCTAAATTAAATAGCATCACAAGTTGAGTCACAAATCTCTATTAAAGTAGTTGGGTTTTGATTTCCACCAATAGCCAGTAATGCTAAGTCTTATACTACATCCATTACTCATGTTTGTTCTCTTCAAGGGCATGGTATCTACTCCTTAAAGTAATGTTTCCCTAGGCCAAGAATTAGGCATGGTATCTACTCTAATTCGTTTCTTTCATTAAGTGTTTAGCATGGTATCTACTAAGTTGCACTTAAAGAAAACATAAGATCAGTGGAAACGAATCAAACACTCAAGGTTCTAGAAATTGGTATCAGATCTAGATCCCTCAAGTTGATTAAACCAAGAACCCCTAAAGATTCCCTTGTTACAAGATATGAACACGAGATACTGGTCATCTCAATATGCTCACATAATAGATTCAGATCTACAATACACAAACTTATAACCCCAGGTTCGGATCAGTCGACTGGCTGTCACTTCAGTCGACTGCCCTAGGTTTCTGAACTAGTTTGATTATTATAAATCTATTCCAATACTCTCAGGTTTAATCAATAAGTAAGAGAGAAGACTATAGCATTACACAACTACGGTTTCAATCTACCCAACTATGAAAGTTAGTTCCACATAGTAAAACTTTTATTGATTAATATAATAGAGTTCATGACTATAATAGAAATAAGAACTAAGAGAAAGAACAGAAGAACACTGATTTGTATGATTTTGCCCTTTAGCCCAATCAGCAGTCGTCTAGTTCTCCTCCTTTGATGCTTGCTGTCGACGATCAGTCTTGATGATGGATCCGGCCTCCTCTAGTTCGAGAGATCCCTTTGCTGCTTCTTTCTTGACTGGTATTTATAGAACAAGAGAAGAGAATTAGGGTTTGTACTTTTTGCAGAGAAGTCCTCTTCTTTTGTTATTTCTTTCCTTATCTTGATCAGCCTTTTATTTCTTTCTCTTTTTCTTCTTTCTTTCCTTATCTGCTCACCACGTGCTTCTTGCTTTGATTGTTTGAGAAGTTGTTATTCGCAGAAAACACCTGGGTTTGAATAACTTAATTTTGATTCGTATTTGGATGAGGATGCATCTGTTCTTATCTTCTGACTCGCCGCGCACCAGTCGACTGGCTTGGGGAGCAGTCGACTGTGTCGAGCCTTATCAAACTCTCTGTCCAGTCGCCTGGTTGAAGAATCAGTCGACTGATACTCTGTAATACTCTGAGTTCATCCTCAAAATCTGTGTTAGTCTGGAATCTGCTTCGTTTGGCTGTTTTAAGCTGTTTCCTATGGAAAAAGAGAAAAGAAGCGTAAATACCACATATAGAGCATTTAAATGTTCAATTGGCTTAAGATTATTGCTCCTAAAAGTGAATAATATTTGGTTCATCAAGGACCGATACTGGTATAAACACTAGTTTTTGGTACGACACCTATGCAAATATAACATTGTACGATACTACAATGGGTATATCTTGCGTACACTCGATAAAACCCTCGTCTCGCATCAAGGAACCCATTTAAGTGTTAAAATGGACAGCCAACATAACACACCTCAAAAACCAATGGCTAGACCATGGTTTCACTACAAAACCACCCTACACCCTACCCCCCTACTACCCTAGAAACCGGCCCCACCTTTCCCCCTCTTTCCTCACTCACTTCTCCATCAAAAACCCCTCATTTCATCTCCCTTGTTCTGAAAAATTTCAGAACTCAAACCAAGAAAAGAAGAAAAGGAGAGAAAAGAAGAAAGATTGAAGAAGGAGCTCTTGGAGGGATTCTTGAGGAAGGAAAGCTCAAAGACATTAACTACTCTACATCAACTCAGGATGGGGAGTTAATCTAAACCTTTCTTATTGTTTCTTGATTGGTTTCTTGCATGTATGTGTGGTAGTAAGTGTTAGGAGGAATATCTAAGAAGTTTGGAAGATGAAATCAGAAACTAGAACTAGAATCTTGATCTGTATGCTATTTTCTAGATTTTGCCGAGAGCAAACCACATGGAATTAGATCATAAAATGTTTACAGATTGTTTCTATATGTGTCTAGATGGTTCATGAATTAGTTCTGATTTTTCTGAGATGGTTTGATATTTTAATAAAATTTATTTGTAGAACTGTGTCATAATGCAGCAGCAGCAGTTGGTTAACAGGATGCCTGAGATTGTTGGAACTTCCATAATTAATTGGAGCAAGTTATTAATCTAAAATTTTTACCCTGTATTTCCACTTGTATTTAGATTCTACAGAAAAATCAGGGATTTATTTGGATGAAATTATAGGCATGCTAAAAATTTATCTTTAAGCAGTAGCTAGAGCTGTAACTGAAGAGAATGATGATGTTTGTGCTTAATTGAAATATGAAGAACTCAGTGTAGACTTGGATTTTGGACATGAAACTTTTGCATATTGTTCATTATGATATCTAGTTTCATTACTGTAAATTTTGTGTCAATTGGATGAGTATAGAATTTATGATGATTTTATTAGCATGTACTGTGCTGGTTTCAGCCAAATTTGATATCCTGTAGAGATGGCACATTTGAGGCTCCTTAAGGGCAAAATTTGAGGAAATGGTTCCTTAGAGGTTTGTAGTAGACATCAAGACCTTTCTAACAAGACCTATTTGAGGTGTTTCTAGTAAGTGGTTGATTTATTATGATTTTTGCAATACTGGACAGAGACCAGGAATTGAGCTGAGTGCTCTGATTGAGATAGTCTTAGTATGTGACTTGGTATATTTGTAAGTGATGTGTGTGTTAGGGTGATCTATTGGCATATTTTGGACCTATGACCAACTAGAGGATTGTTGAGGACACTCACACCTTCCCATAGAACTTGAGTTTGTAACATTTTGATAAGTAGACAGTGTGTTATGCTACTGGTAAGGTGCAGCCCATGTACAGGAAATGTACAGGCTGATGCTTGAGAGGCCATTTTGAGGACTTAGATGATGGAATTTGAGGTTATGATCAACTAGGAAGTTGTAGCCTAGGTTTTTACCTTTCCGGATTGTGCTCGTACACCCCAATCGGAGTTCTATCGAGGGAGTTATGACATTTTTAAGTTTCGGACAGAAACCCGTAGGTTGCATAATCTTTGGATTTGATTAGGTAGTGTGAGGACTTTTCCCCTGTGTACTGTTGGAGTTGATAACTCTTGTATGGGGACGTTTGGTATCTGTTGTTGGTTTTGTTGACTCCCATAGTGGGTGCGTGAATCGAGTTAGTCACTAGGGTAAGGGATACCCTGCATCTGTCGACCTTAAGTTATGAACTTCCACCGAAGCGTAGGACATCCGAGCCGTGCCATTAATATAAGTTAATATTCCGGTTTAGGGGTGAACACGTACATTCACAGCCGGGTTAGGGGTGAATGTAGGCTGTGGTGCTGGACAATTCCAAGCCGGGGAAGTGGCGAACCGGACTGGTATCGCCAGGGCCAGAGGTTGATAAGCAAGTTTTGGAAGCAATCTCATCTTTACCGAAAGTGATTAGAATGAGGCTGGGATTAGAATGACATATTAAGGGTTTGGTAATTGCATTAGTACTAGCAGACCATAGTCGGTGTTGTACCTTCCCGTCGTAGGGATATGTTTTCGGCACTCATGAGTGAGTCCTCGGCTCGTATCTCAATCTGTTAATTCCCAAAGTTTTGCCGGAGTAAGGAACAGGAGGCTAGGGGGATTTGACCCTCGAGTCCATCACATTCCTATGCACGTGGGTTTTTGTTGTTTATATATATATCAGTTCATAGCCAGGTTAGGGGTGAACACGCATGCGTCAGTCTATAGCCAGGTTAGGGGTGGACACATGAATTACACGGTCTTGCGACCGGATTCAATGCGACTTTCTGAAAAGGTCCATAAACGGGTACCAAGTGGCAAACACGACGACCACTTAGGAACTGCAATGGCGGAACTAGACCGACCAACTGCAACCTCATTGGGCAATGGAAAATCTATTGGGAATTGGATGAGTACAAGGATAGGATTCATGGCGAGGGATTGAACCCTATAATCAGGAGAGACGAACTCTTTGGAAAGTATGTAGAATGGGATGCATACGTTTCCATCGAATTTGATTTTGGAAAAGTATGTAGTATGGAATGCATATGTTCCCAAATAAAATGCATTAGAGTAGGTGCATCGTGTGCATTCTTATTTTGTGCATTAGATTAGGCCATGCTTGGGTCTGGAACGCATGTAGTATGGGATGCATGCGGATCCAGATTTCCAAGTCTTGCTTGGTTTAGAATAGGCTTATGATTGGTGCATTTAGTTGTTAGATCATGGCATACACATGCACTACATAATTTAGGATGCATGTTTCTTTTTCCATTCAAGATGGTTTGTGATTGCCAGTTTGGAGGATCGCTGTTATTATCAGTATTGCGTCAGTCGAAGTACTGACGTTCCCCACGTTTTAGGTATCGGTTCTACCCTTCGAGCAGGTGCAGAGATATCGAAGTTGCACAGTAGAAGACTCAAGCTGAGGAGCAAGCCCCAGGGAAAGCAGATTGACCGTTCAGCGGAGTTCGGTAGTGATCCGTTGACTACCATTCTGGGAGGCAGCGGTTAACTTTACAAGAGGAGTTGATGTACATTTGTAATAAGATGTAATGAATTAATGTAATTTGTATTCTTGTTCAAGGACAAGACATTGGTTGTAATCAATGATGTAATGACTTTATTTGGCAATAAAAAGTTTTTAAATTTCCGTGTTATTACTGTGTTGAGATGCATTTGAAGGCAAAGATTCTGGTTACGTCACGGATATCCGGTAACAGGGATCCGGAGCGTTACAACATCAAGGAAAAAGTATCTTACCATTATTGCTTGCCAATAAAATTCTTTAGTCTCAGCAGATATCTTTCTCCAGTCATCATATTTCAGCGGCACCATCTGACGTGCTAAAACGCCTACAAAAGAAGACAGTCTTTTTGAGTTTTCTCCAACAGGTTGATCGAGATCATTTAATGTCACTTCCAACTTTTGTCCGCTGACAGCTGAGAAATTACTGCAAGTTGTGTGTCCGCGAGTCCTGGTCATGCCTTCTGACTGTTGTGCTGTTTTTGATGTTTCTTCTCTCAATTCATTTATAGTCGCATCGCCAATGACATTAGAGTCTACATGTTCTGATATACGGATCACAACATTTGATGCCTTCTCTTTAAGTTTTATTCTCCCCTTTCCTTTTTCCTTTTCCTTATCATTTTCCCTTCACTTTTTCTTTCCCTTATCCTTTCTCATTTTGTTTTCCTCATCCCTCCTTTTCCTTTTACTTCCTTGTTTTGAGCACTACAAATGATCCAAACAAGAACATGATTGTGAATAATACATAATAAATATGTTATTGTATACGTGGATAAATGGTTGATAGTAGTTGTTACCTCTTCTCGAACCATGTTTTAAAGAAAGACACCTCACTTAAATAAACAGCCAAAAACAAAAAAAAATGAACAAGTTAGAAAGATTCATCATCATAATTAGAAATTTCAACATGCAAAATATCACTATAACAAAAATATAAAGATAATGAAGTAAACGAGTGATTATAAAAATTGTGGCAGAATCAGTTATAATAATATTCACTATGAAGTTATGATAAAAAATATAAATAGTTGTGCAACAAAACAATATATAAAATTACACATAGATACCCTCACAGTTCTTTCTAACATACTCATTATCCTCATCATCAGTATTCTTATCAAGTAAGGATACATCTAATAGTCTTGAATAAACACTCTCATTATCCAAATCCAACTCATTAATACCTCTTGGTGGCGCCTTTAGAACAACATAGCAATTAGACGAATCACTTTCCTTAGAATAAAACACTTGTTTTGCTTGTGCTAGAATAAATGGGTCATTTTTAAATTGTTGTTGTCCTTGGTGCAGGTTAATTATAGTAAAACCTTCATCGATTTTGACACCAATTTTCGGATTATCCCAATGACCAAATAAAACAGGAATCTGAAAAGTAAAATAGTCCAGTAAAATAATATCTTTGATCACTTCATAATAAACAACTGGTTTGATCTTTTGGTTCTTATCCTTCGAGCTCGATCTGCTAACAGTTGTTGCCTCATATGAAACCCCACTATTTTGAGTTGGCTTGAATGCATCTTTTATGTGAAAGCTATGGTCATTCACAACAAACCCAGAATAAGAGAGAGCATGCACAGATGGACCTTGTGCAAGCCCTCTTAACATTCTGGATATGTTATGAGTGGGCACACCATGAGTATGCCCATGAATCTGTTCATAATCAATGATACACTATTAGAATTATGGGCAGTAATATATAATAAGCCAAAAATTCAAGGATTATATATATAATTAGACCTTTTCTTTTAACTAGTCTGAGAATTCTTCGGAATGTCTATCTTGAAGTAAAGTTTCATTTTTGACCAGACGTTTGTCCAAATGCTTCAACTTCTTCAAGTGTATCCTAAAATAATTAACAATGGTTACATGCCCTTATGTAAAAACATTATCATTGAAAATCACTTTTTGTTCTACACTTACTCTAAATATGGCTCAACCTCGGCCATATTAAACAGTACACATCGATGAGCACTTTGTAGCCTTTGATAATCCAAAGTGATCGATGTTCCTTTGGAAATTGGCCGACCTTCAAGTATCGCATCATTCTCGAAATCTTGATTTCTATTTGGCCGATTATCCATATCAGCCACTTGACTCATGCATTTACTGAAAAATTGCATGCACTCATCTAATAAATAGCATTGTTCTATACAACCTTCAGGTCATGCCAAATTACTAACGTATCCTTTGAATGTCTTCATTTGTCTATAGAAAATAAAATTAATATTTTATGATAAAAACTACATAGTACAAATAGAATTACAACATAATCAATTTGTTACCTTTCAAAGGGATTCATCCATCTTTGTTGAACTGGGCCACATAATCGTGCTTCTCACCCCAAATGAATTGTCAAATGAATCATAATATCGAAAAAAGCAGGAACGAAAAAACCTTTCAAACATGCACAAAGTCTCAACAACATCTGCCTCCAGATTTAACATTTCCTCCGGGTCAATGACCTTTTGACATAATGCATTGAAAAATGCACATAGTTTAAATATTGCGTTTCTAGGCCCTTTTGGGAGAAGACCTCTTAATGCAACAGGAAACAATTGTTGCATTAACACATGATGATTATGAGACTTGAGGCCAATAATTTTACACCCGTCCACTGATATACAGTTCCTAATATTTGAACTATAACCATCAGGTACCTTAAGGTCAAATAACCGTTTGCAAAACAGTTGTTGTTCCTTTTTCGAAAGAGTGTGTGGCGCATGTGGCAGATAAGTTCTCTTTCCATTTTTCCGTTTTGGATGCAAGTCATGTCTAATTCCCATGTCTTCCAAATCCATACATGAATTTATCCCATCCTTTGACTTTCCCTTCACATTCAGTAAAGTACTAATAATGCTATACACACATTCTTTTGAATGTGCATTACATCCAAATTATGATGCAATACTAAATGCTGAAATTGAACAAAAAGAAAACAATTGAGATATGTAAGAAATGTAATGTTAACTAATTGCCAAAAAAAATGAAAAACTAGATAATAAGATAAATAAAGTGGTTTATATATATTACCTCCCAGTAAGGCAAGACAAAAAATATCGACTTCTTCTTCCAAATCTGTACTGATTGCAACTTTCTCTTATTTTTCTTTGACCCCTTCCTAAAATCATTTTCAATATTTTTAATCTCATTCAAAATTCTTGATCTGACCATTAATCTAGGTGGCTCCTCAAGCTCTTGTTTCCCATCAAACCAACTTCTTTTGAATCGTAATGTTTGTTTTGGTCCAAGAAACCGCATATGGTTCAGGTAAACAGTTTTTTTACTATGTTTCAACCATTTAGAACAAGTATTAGTACCACATATGGGGCATGCTAGTTTTCCCTTCGTAGTACATCCAGCCAGGTTACCATAAGCTGGAAAGTCATTTATTGTCCACATCAAAATTGCTTTCAAGTTGAAAAATGTTTGGGTGAAAGCATCATATGTCTGTACACCCACTTCAAATAAAACCTGCAAGTCATCTATCAGTGGTTGTAAATAAATATCTATGTCATTTCCTAGTTGTTGTGGTCACGAAATCAACAATGATAACATAATATGTTCCTTTCTCATGCATATTACCAGCATCACAGGCCAACAACTATGTGCAGGAGCTAAGACCACAGAATGGATTACACCCATCTGCAGCCAGACCAAGTCTAAGGTTGCGCGGCTCGGCAGCAAAAGATGGCCATTTATTGTCAATTGTTTTCCAAGCCAAAGAGTCAACAGAGTGCCTAATTTTATCATCTTCACTTTTATGATTGTGATGCCACCGTAAATTTTTAGCAAGTTCTGATGTTTGGAACATTCTTCTAAACCTTGAAATTATTGGAAAATACCTCAAAATCTTAACCGGCACTCCAATAAGAATCTCCTTAGTCCGATGATCCTTCTTCCACCGTGACTCATGGCACTTCCTACATACATCATCGTCTTTGAACTCACCTCTAAATAGGCAACAATCGTTGACGCATGCATGTATGATTTCACAGTCAAGTTTAAATGACTGAATTAATTGTTGTGCAGCTCGTGCGGATTCTGGAATTGTATTTTCATCAGGTAACATATCATGCAATATCTCCAAAAGATGATTAAAGCATTTGTTAGAAATACCATACATGGATTTATGCTTATATAGAATAATTGTTGCTGATAGCCTACTATATTTAGTGCAACCAGGATATAAAGGGATATTAGCGTCCTTCAACATATTTGTTAAGTCATCCTCTCCCTGTTTACCATTAGATTCATGAATACCCTCATTATCAATATATGCATCTTCAATTATTCTATCTGGTAATACAGATTCCTTAGTAGAACTCTTCGCATTCAATCATTCTCCATGCTAAATCCAGTTTGTGTAAGTCATATCCATTCCACGCTTGAGCAAATGAAGTACAAGCATATCCTCATTTCCACGACAGAAATTTTGGCAATCTCTGCATGGACATATAATCCAGTTTAGGTCCTCAGCAGTTGACTTCGCAATTTCCACAAACTGATGAACTCCACTTTATATGTTGTTGTATTTCTATAAATTATAAAATAGTGGTCATAAAACATGTAATATCTTAATATCTATTATATATTAAAATATTAATTGGGGTCAGATTTCATTACTTGTTAAGATGAACCCAATCTTTATTTATTGTGATGACACTCCAGCTCCTCTGACCTTGAAGAGATGACAACCGAGGAGAAAGCAACAAGATAACACCAACAATACACACATCAACAACGAGGATCAAACTATAATTGATAAGAACTTTGCACCAGTGTTGTGATTATAGGCCATAATCAATATATATGCATCTAACTTAATTAATGGACAAGTTAAATAAGCACATGACCAAAAAAATTAATAGCTTAAAACAAGTGTGTGTGCTCCTGCATTTCCCGATAAAGTTAATAAATGAATTGCTTCTTACATAATAAATTCAATCAACAAATTTCATATCTTAATTGATTTAGTCCAATATTTTACAAGAAATCATTCACCTATATTATAAGCAGGAATTTGATGAATATGTGAAGAATTAATCAGTAATGTCACCATTGTACATAGTGTTAAACATAAACTGTTTCTACATATATTACTTAAATTTCAGCGATGGGAGAAAAATATTGAAGTTGCAATTTTTGTGAATAATCAAGAAGTGCTAATGCATTTTTGGGAATGTTTTCATGATCTGCACATAAGTACACAATTTTTTCAATAAATGAACTCAAACTTGCAGCATGGTAAAGCATTCAGTGATTGTTCTGGCTGTAGTTGATATATTACTTTTGAGCATGTTCTTTATAAGTATTTAATTTATATTATTTATTATTTCTATTGCATTTTGAATATTAGTTCTTCTCTTCCTCCAGATTTCAACATGCTTCGATTTGACAGAGCAAAATATGAAGCCAAAGATCTTGGCAGAGACCACCGTGAATTATGACATCTTATTCTAAAAGTTTTGAAATTCGATATTGTCAGCCTTGAATGTCATTCTATTTTGGTTGTAATATTATAACAGAGGCATTTTGTGATGATTTTGTTTTCAATTTTAAGACTGTTCAATCTGTCTTCACTTGATCTGCGAATTTGACTGTGAAGCCTTTTTTCATTAGTAATAGTTAGGGATTGAAACTTCAATGAACAAGATCCAATTTCTTCTATCACTTCAATCGCTCTCTTAACTGATGCTACTTCAAAAAAAGGGGGGGGGGGGGGAATCTTCTAGTGGTCTGATTTTGAGGGTAAAAAATCTACATTAATACTTCAGCCGTAATCAAACAAGGAAGACCATAATCAAACAAGAAAGACCGTAATTCAAAAAAGTCTACATTAATAAATATATTTGGAGGTAATAGATGAGGTATAAGATGAAGAAGAAGAATTAAATAAGGAAGACGAACCCTAACATCGATCGATTCAGCAAACAAAATTACCTGGAATCGGCTAGTGTGGGAGATAGCGGGGAGGAGAAGGGGGCATTCCGGAACCGTGACGACGTGGTGGGGCTTCGGGGGCGGGGAGGAGAAGAGAGTGTTGGGTGACGACGTGTCTGGCTTCGGGGGGCGGGGAGGAGGAGAGGGCTTTGGGGCGACGGCGGGTAGGGCAACGAGGGGCGCGGGGAGGAGAAGAGGCATTTCTTTTGACGGCGGGTCGGGGATTCAGGAGGCGCGAAGGAGGGGAAATTAGGGATAGATTTCGTGAAGGAGGGGTTTTGGAAACGGGGGAGAAGTTAAAGGGTTTTGATGGATTTGGATTTTTTACTTAGAATTTTCTTTTTTGCCCATATCTATTTTGTTTATTTACAGATATAATAGCGTTTCTAAAATGCCGTAAATAATATAGAGTTTTAAAAACACTGTCATAACTAAGAGTAGATTTCAAAATTAATCAAAGACAACATTTTCTTCAAAAATGCTATTATTGATCACTTTCAATAGCATTAACACTTAAATGCCACAATAAGTCCGACTGTAGAAAGCCCTATATGTTGTAGTGTGTCTTCTCCTAGAAACCATACTAAATGATTTTCTAGTGATCATAATCTAAGTACAACTTTCGCATTTGTCATATTTAATGAAGTGTCATTTAGCAGAGTTGTGAGTTGTAACAAAGACAAACAATTTAACATATATAGTTCACATATCCTAGCCCGTTATGCCGTGTTCAAGGACTACAAAAATTAAAACTATTATTGTCAATTGCTTCGTTTGTTAAACTCAACTTACATATGCCATTAATTATACAAGGACATTAAGATAATAATAATATGAGTTAATACAAAATTACTCTACCAATTTTCACAAAAAAATGTTTACTTTCTCTTGTGGTTCTAACAATGTCCATATGCTGAAATACATTAAGCAAAGAGCTCATTTCTTTATTCGTTCTTCATCATCTTCGAAACGCTAAACGAGATAATGACTAACATGGTATAATTCAACTTTGCACACAGTACAATGAACGAAAAAGAACAAAGCGCAACTAATGGAGTCATATTATGCACTAAAAGATGCTCTCTTCTATGTTACAAACATTTGTTATACATCTTATATATCAAATTTTATTAGAGGAGTAAACATACAATCTCACACAAACTGCAAACGATGTGTCACCCAATATATTTATACACACAATATGATAAGGCTCACTAAACAATTTAAAATATGGTAGTTTCAAAATGAGAATAATTATGATCTAAAACTCCCAATCATGTGATCAAATGCACAAAACGTTAACACATTCATCACATAAAAATACTAAGAAAGATTAGAGTAGATCATACCGATACTTCAAGTTAGAAGTGTTTTCCAAATTCGATGGAGAAACCTATGATGTGTCGAATTTATATACAAATATTTGTACTCATTTACCCATTAAAATTGCTTGATTTCGTTGATATTGTCTAGAATTCATCTTATTTCTACAAGATTACAATTAATTAATTATTTTTGAAGAAATAATATTTTTGATGCAAAAAGTAAAGATTTGTGGAAAAATTCAACAAACAAAGTAAAATAATTGATTTATCGATTTTTATTGTTTTGTTGAGTTAAAAGTGCGACAAATAAATTTTAAAAGGATTTTTATACGCTAATATGATTTATAGTTAGTTTAATTCATTTTAAACTAATTAATTTTATTTTATTTAAAAATCCTAATTTCTGGTATTATTTTGTGTATGCAGCAGCACGTGGTGGGAATAAAAGGAAGAAAAGAAAGAAGGAGAAATAAATAAAATTCTGGATCAAATAAGGAAGGAAATAAAGGAAAAGAGTGGGGTTTTCTACAAAAGTGCAAACCCTAATGGTCCTCTTCGTTCTCTATAAATACAAACCAAAGAGAGGGTACAAATTAGGAGGTGACGGCTGATACAAATAAACAAAATAATAATATAAGAGAGAGAACTCTGTCTCGTTTTGCGTGTGCTCAGAGCAAACAAAGAAAAGAAGCAGCAGGCTTCCACGCATCTTTGACTGGCTTCATCTTCTTCCATCACGTGGCTTCTTGCGTGTTGCAGGGCCACTTGGACGCACGGGTCCCAAGTGACAGGAGACTTTTGTGCTGACTCGGTGTGCTCAAAACGAACAAGCCAGGCTTCGGCACGTGGTTCTAGGCAACAGGACATGACAGACTGCGCCGGGTCCCACGCGTTTCTCCTGGCGTGTGCAGCGAAGTAGACAGGCTTGTCGGCTGAGTTGGTGACGTGGCGAGCTCGGCTGACGGCAACAGCTCTGGTTTTGGGACACGCGGCCCGACAACGGCAGTGTGACAGACTGATGCGTTGATGTGACGGAGCGTGACAGCAACACTTTTGGCTCCGACTTTTGAGACAGAAAAGTGGTTTGAATTAAATTTTGTATTCTTGTATCTTTTCTTCTCTATATTTTTTGATGCAATCCCAAACAAATATGAACTGAATTTATTGTTCTAGAGGCTAAGATGTAGTCGAGTTTTGTAGAACACAAATTTTAATTCCTTATTATTACTCTATTTTTCCTGGTTGTGTTTTAATTTTTATTCATTATGCGTACAAAATGGTGGATAGACATTTGTATGATTTTTCAAATCATGAAGAGACCGAACAGGTGATTTGTGATTAATAAAAATTAAGACCGTATATTGGAGGACGTGACCGTTAAGAAATCCAATTTCTCAATTAATAATTTGATGGATAGGCGAAGAATTAGTTGAGAATAATTTTTAGACTACGTTGATAGAGTGGTTAATATCTTTAGAATTTTGGTCGACAATTTGGGAAAGATAATATTTTTATTTATAAGGAATTATAATTTGTCTGTGAGATAAACGAGGTGAGCCCTAGAACTAATTTTACCATTAATAAAGTACAAGAGCTTCACTGTTTCACAGCCCTCTCCCTCTTTACCAATTTAGTTAGATAATTAGATTAAGGTAATTTAGTTGCTTTATTATTTATAAAATTCGACCTTCCAAATAGTGATTCATTTAGCGATATCGGTACTCAGTAAAATATCTAGTCCCTGTGGGTTCGACACTCTACTCACCTATCTATATTACTTGTGCGATTTTGTACACTTGCAAATATTCAACATCAAGTTTTTGGCGCCGCTGCCGGGGACTAGTTATTCTTTTATTGATATTGAAAATTGCTAGATTATTGCTAATTTGGATTTTTTTGTAATTATTTTTCTTTTATTATTATTTTACATCTTTATTTTCTTTTGACTAACTTTTTCTTTTATTTATTTTTCTTATTTTATTTTTTTAGTTTTTCTATTTTTTTTTTCGATACTGATATTTCAGGACATACACGTACATTATCATGGGGAACGATGAGAACAGGACTTTGAGAGACTATGCTATGCCCTCAATCAAGCATAAAGAAGTCGGTTATTGAAGTTAACGATTTTAAAATTAAACCGGCGATGATTCTAATGATTCAACAGACTGTTCAATTTTGGGGACTACCACACGAGGATCCTTACGCTCACATTGCAGATTTTTTAGAAATTTGTGACACTTTCAAGTACAACGGTGTATCAGACGATGCAATTAGATTGAGACTCTTTTCTTTTTCCGTACGAGATAAGGCGAAGACTTGGCTACATTATCTACCACCCGGTAGTATTACTACTTGGGAGGGACTTGCACAAAAATTTCTAACCAAGTATTTTCCTCCAGCAAAGACAGCAAAACTAAGGATCGATATTGTGACATTTATGCAATTTGAGACTGAGTCTTTGTATGATGCATGGGAAAGGTTTAAAGAGTTATTGAGAAAGTATCCTAATCATGAACTACCAAAATGGCTGCAAATGCAAACATTCTATAATGGTTTGGGAGTTACACATAGATCTATGGTTGACGCAGCAGCTGGTGGTGCACTTATGAGCAAAACTTACACAGCAGCCTATGATCTTTTAGAGGAAATGGCATCAAATCATTACCAGTGGTCTTCAGAGAGAACAATGCCAAGAAATATGGCTGGAGTTTTTGAACTTGATCCTTTTTCTACTTTAAATACAAAAAATGATATTTTATCTAAACAAGTAGAAAATATGAATTTTAATGTTATGCAATCTAATATGATTTGTGATCTTTGTGCAGGAAATCATGCAAGTTCAGATTGTCAAGTGGGGAACTCTTTTGCTCCATCAAATGTCATACATGAAAATTTTGTGTCAAACTTTCAAATGCAAAACAATCATTATGGAAACACATACAATTCAGGATGGAGAAACACCCCCAATTATCCATGGAACAACAATCAAGGAGCAGTTATACAACCTCAAATTTTTCCACAACAAGAAAAGAAGTCGACGCTTGAAGATATGTTTGAGCACTACATGCAAAGGGCAGAACAATACATACAAAAGACAGATTTGGCTATCCAAAATGTTGCAAATTCAACTTCGGCTTCCATTCACAATCTTGAGGTACAAATTAGTCAAATTTCAAATATTCTTAATGAAAAAACTGCAGGAACATTACCACGCAATACAGTTGTCCATCCCAAGGACCATGTCGAGGCTATAACACTAGGAAGTGGGAGGACAATTGAACAACCACAAGAAGAAAATGGCGAACAGAATGTGGTTGAAAAGCAAAGTGAGATTGAACAAATTGTGGAGGAACAAATTCAGCATGAGCAAGTAACTTTTGATATTTTTAATTCCATAAATTTTCCTCCTGAAGAACAGTCATTCATTCAAGTAAGTGAAACTCATTTAATTGTGGGCGAAAAACATAAGGAAAAATTTGAAAAATTACATATAGAAGTATGTCCAACAAATTCAACAAATTTTGAACCTGAAAAAGAAAATATTTTTGAACATGTTCTGTACTTGGATGCTGAACCTTCTATTTATTCATTTTTTCAGCATAAATTTAAAGAGGTGGGAGAATCAAAGACATCATCATCAAGAAGAAAACGCCTCAAATTGGAGCTTGAACCAGATCCACACAAGAAGAGAAAAATTAGAAAGGATGTTTTGATGTTGTTGGATCTTGGCGTTACTTAACCATATCACCCCCATGTCTGGCTGAAGACTTAAAACTTAGCGCTTCTTGGGAGGCAACCCATGTTTTCTTTTATTGCATTTAGTTTTGATTTATCTTTTAGTTTATTTTATTTTAATTTTTGATTTTATCTTGTAGGATTGCATAAATTTTGGAAGTCGCCGGGCGGAGCTGTTTTGAACACCTTCATTGATGGCTGTTTTTGAGCAGTATGAAGTCAAAATCTGGAAAAGTGATTCAAAGAGAAGTTGTAGAAAATTGCCTTAGCTTTCCAGCAAAAAATAAATCAGCCCATTTCGACATCTACAGCTCCAGATATTGCCAAAATACTGAACGCTGCGCGTGCAGAAATTTAAAGACGAATCAGGGGAGAAATTCTAAACTTTTTACGTTCTTTTTGTTTTTCTTTTCCTTTCCCATTGAGGACAATGTGATATTTAAGTTTGGGGGGAAGGTTTACAAAATTCATTTTTATTTTTATTATTTTTGAAAAGAAAAACAAAACAAAAGGATTATAATTAGGCTTACCTTTACACTTTTGAGTTCTTCATTGAGATGAGCATTGAAATAATTTTTTTTGGTATAAACAATTTTTTTTTATAAAGCAATATTAAGCATACTTATTTACTTTAGGATTATTGAGTTTCAAAATTCCTTACAAAATTGTGTGGGTCATGCTATTATACATAAAAGACAAATGTGATGCTTTTTCTTGTGATTATCCCCTTCAATCTAGTCCTAAACAGAGTTTAAGTAAATAGAGTAATAATGAAAAAAAAAAAATGTATTGTGAATAAATTCAATCTACTCCAATGTTTTGAGTTGCTTAGTAACTAGGGGTATTCATCACAAATGTTTACTTTTATGTAAAACGGCAACTTGAAATATGAGTATGCAAAGCACTTTGAGTTTGTGACTTGTTGAGTAACCGGGTGAATTCATCACAAATGATTTGCATTCGCGTAAAAAGGCAAGTGACAACTTAAAGAAGGGACTTAAAAAAAAATTAAAAAAATAAAAACAAAAAAAACAAAAAAAAAACTCTAGTTTGCTACTCGGTTTGTAGTAGAGAGAAGGGATAATCACAGATTGAGTTGTTGCATAATATAATTACATTAATTGCATGACAAATGCGATTGGGTTGGGAGTTATGAATAAATAATTGCACTGGAGAAAATGCGTATGCTTAGGTTGACTTTATTTGCAATTGTTTATATTTTTAATTGAAATTTTGATGCTTGCATGATAAGATCTTTTAGTGTGATGGGTTGAGTCCACTATTATTATTCCCTTGTTTATGATTCTACTTTTTGCTCGAGGACAAACAAAATCTTAAGTTTGGGGGTATTTGATGTGTCGAATTTATATACAAATATTTGTACTCATTTACCCATTAAAATTGCTTGATTTCGTTGATATTGTCTAGAATTCATCTTATTTCTACAAGATTACAATTAATTAATTATTTTTGAAGAAATAATATTTTTGATGCAAAAAGTAAAGATTTGTGGAAAAATTCAACAAACAAAGTAAAATAATTGATTTATCGATTTTTATTGTTTTGTTGAGTTAAAAGTGCGACAAATAAATTTTAAAAGGATTTTTATACGCTAATATGATTTATAGTTAGTTTAATTCATTTTAAACTAATTAATTTTATTTTATTTAAAAATCCTAATTTCTGGTATTATTTTGTGTATGCAGCATCACGTGGTGGGAATAAAAGGAAGAAAAGAAAGAAGGAGAAATAAATAAAATTCTGGATCAAATAAGGAAGGAAATAAAGGAAAAGAGTGGGGTTTTCTGCAAAAGTGCAAACCCTAATGGTCCTCTCCGTTCTCTATAAATACAAACCAAAGAGAGGGTACAAATTAGGAGGTGACGGCTGATACAAATAAACAAAATAATAATATAAGAGAGAGAACTCTGTCTCGTTTTGCGTGTGCTCAGAGCAAACAAAGAAAAGAAGCAGCAGGCTTCCACGCATCTTTGACTGGCTTCATCTTCTTCCATCACGTGGCTTCTTGCGTGCTGCAGGGCCACTTGGAAGCACGGGTCCCAAGTGACAGGAGACTTTTGTGCTGACTCGGTGTGCTCAAAACGAACAAGCCAGGCTTCGGTGCGTGGTTCTAGGCGACAGGACGTGACAGACTGCACCGGGTCCCATGCGTTTCTCCTGGCGTGTGCAGCGAAGTAGACAGGCTTGTCGGCTGAGTTGGTGACGTGGCGAGCTCGGCTGACGGCAACAGCTCTGGTTTTGGGACACGCGGCCGGACAACGGCAGTGTGACAGACTGATGTGTTGATGTGACGGCGCGTGACAGCAACACTTTTGGCTCCGACTTTTGAGACAGAAAAGTGGTTTGAATTAAATTTTGTATTCTTTTATCTTTTCTTCTCTATATTTTTTGATGCAATCCCAAACAAATATGAACTGAATTTATTGTTCTAGAGGCTAAGATGTAGCCGAGTTTTGTAGAACACAAATTTTAATTCCTTATTATTACTCTATTTTTCCTGGTTGTGTTTTAATTTTTATTCATTATGCGTACAAAATGGTGGATAGACATTTGTATGATTTTTCAAATCATAAAGAGACCGAACAGGTGATTTGTGATTAATAAAAATTAAGACCGTATATTGGAGGACGTGACCGTTAAGAAATCCAATTTCTCAATTAATAATTTGATGGATAGGCGAAGAATTAGTTGAGAATAATTTTTAGACTACGTTGATAGAGTGGTTAATATCTTTAGAATTTTGGTCGACAATTTGGGAAAGATAATATTTTTATTTATAAGGAATTATAATTTGTCTGTGAGATAAACGAGGTGAGCCCTAGAACTAATTTTACCATTAATAAAGTACAAGAGCTTCACTGTTTCACAGCCCTCTCCCTCTTTACCAATTTAGTTAGATAATTAGATTAAGGTAATTTAGTTGCTTTATTATTTATAAAATTCGACCTTCCAAATAGTGATTTATTTAGCGATATCGGTACTCAGTAAAATATCTAGTCCCAGTGGATTCGACACTCTACTCACCTATCTATATTACTTGTGTGATTTTGTACACTTGCAAATATTCAACATCAACCTACGTAGCACAGACTTATTCTACCGTGATGCAAATCCATCATCTCCAATATACACAATCTGTAAGTAAAATTAAAGTTCCTACATTCATCAAGTTGTTAAAGATTAGCGAATTAAACAAATTATTAGCACTGTTTAATTCTAGCAACAATTTAATTTGAGATCTGAACTTTATAGTCAAAACATATAGTTTAACTTATCAAAAATAAATATTTGATTTTAGCACATAGCCAGAATAACTGTTCAAATTGTATTTAATTAAACAAATGATCAATACAATCTTGAACTTAACCACTTAGCATCATAGTAACTCTATAATTCAAAACATAAACTTAAAACGATTGTTTTGAACTTCCAGCACATAGCAAAATATTTAACAAAAATTTAATACGAGGAAAGTAAATAACTTATCTTTCACCATCTCTTCCCCTTCGATTGATTAGAATCAAGTCTATTTGGGAACAAATCCAAACAACAAAACCATTCTGCGCCAAAAAGACTCAGCATCGAACACCTTGTGTGTGTCTAAACTGCAAGCTCCTCTGAGGCTTCCTACACCTTCACTTCAAATACACCCACATGAAAACAGATCCAAACTCTTATAACCAAGATCCATGCTTGGGCAACAACTCAATTAACCATCAGTGGGTTACGCACATTCCCAGCACTCCAAGCAGCAGCGGCATTCACAGATTCAAATTCAGAGAGCTAACCATGAACCCATCTCCCTAAACTCAGCAACCCAATAGAAAAATTAGATCGTTTGGATCTGATCCCTTCCCCAACCCGCTTCGATTTCGCTCGATCTGGAGAAGAAAGCGACAGGGGAAGAAGGAGGCAGGGGTCGGTGGCTTGCGATGGGTACGACGACGGCGTGTGGCAGCGTCAGTGACCAGAGCAGCGGCGTTGATGGCTGGAGCGGCGTCGTCAACTGGAGCAGCATCGTCGACTGTGACAGATGTGAGACAATGACTAACGGTGAGGTGAGTTTCCAACAATCAGAACTCAATCTCTCTTAATCTCACAAAATTAATTTTACTAAATATCTCAAGATTGTTAGAGATCATGAGAGATAATAAAAATAGGAATTATGATTAGTATCCTAGACTAAGGTGCTTGAGATATTTACCCTAGGTATCAAGATTGGAACACCTAGATTACTATCACAAGCCAGTATTTATAGGATAAATACTGATTTGGGTACTGGGTTCTCAACCCACGTTCCAATATCCATACAATTAGTATGTGTAACACATGTGTTATCCATAGAATAATATTACACATAATATTATTCATATAGTGAGAATATACCTATATATCCAACAAAACAAGACTACACAAAGATTTGATAGTTAGATTATCATTTTTTTCTCTAAAATGCTCATAATAATTATAATGTATTCTTATAATTCTATGAAATGGTTTAAATGTTTGTATTTTTAATAAGAAAAATATTTTATATCTGTATAATAAAACACAAAGAAAGCTATCAAGTGGCTCTCCTTCAATTCCCCAAAAATCAAAGGTCCAAATCTTACCTCACAAAACACATTTTTTCTCTCAAACGTTTTCCCCCAAAACTCAAATTCAAATCCCCCACCCAAAACAACTCCATTATTTATTTAAATATTTCTCTCTCTCTCTTCTATTCAAAAAATTAAGAAAATAAAATTTTAAAAAATTAAAATTTTAAAAACAAAAAAGTTTAAAAACTTTAAAAATAATTCAAAAAAAATCAAAAAATTATAACAAATTATAATTTTTTAAAAATATTTTTCTAAATATTTAAATATTTTGAAAATTTTAAAAAAATTTAAAAAAAATCAAACTTTTTTTAAAATTTTAGAAATTTTGAATATTTGAAAATTAAAAAAATAAATAAAAAATTTTTAAAAAATTAAAATTTTAAAAATTAAAAATTTTAAAAATTAAAAAATTTTAAAATTTTAAATTTGAAAAAATTTAAAATTTGAAAATCTCGAAGCAAATCTAAATCTAAATCCAAATCCAATGTCGATCCTCAATCAAGAGGTCGTCGCCGATATCTGATTTGCTGTTGATTCCATATCGGTGAATCCCCTCCACCAAATTGAGCACGAATATCAAGTGGCTCCGTATCGGCGATTCCCCTCCACCAAATCGAGATTCTCTATATGCGATGCGACGACACTAATTTCATCTCATTAACCGAATTCTCATTCTATTTTTTAATTTTTTTTGTGCATAAGATTACTCAGTTTTTCGCTGACTCGAATTTTGTGTGTGCATGAGATTTAAGTTCAGAGAGGTATGATTGTTTTATTTTGGCTTTAAATTTTTTTAATTTGGTGATTTATTTGATAATTTTTTTTATTGATTTTGATTTAAGATGTACGCAAGTGAGAGATGGATTATTTGGTGGCCTCAATTTGGGATTCCAAACCATAGCAGAACAGGTAAGCTGACTAGCAACCTAAAATAAATTGGCAAATATGCAATATTAATTTCTTTACTACAAGTGAAAATTCTATCGTAAAGTGTTCCCTTCACTGGTTATTAGAAACCATGGATAATATAACATATAAGAACTTTTAGTGTATATGACTGAAGTTTACTAGGGAAGGATGCAAAATCTCCGCTCAAGAAAGACAGCTAAAATAAATTTTTTATTTATCCTTTTTTTTATAAAGGTGCAATGGGGAGACAAAGTGGAGATAAAACAAATGATTAGCTTGGATTAGAGTTTTGAGAACTTCATGTATTTCATTTTGGTTGAAATAATAATAAGAGGTATTTCAATTGCAAATTAAGTCTCATACAAACAAATGTTTAGATTATTGGTATTGTAGATACCTTCACACATGCACTTGCATTACCATTATGTTTAGAAATACTCATAGTGGTTATGGGATTAGAGTAAGCTCTATAAAACCTATATGATAATATCCTTGCATAACTATTACAAGCATCTAAAAGTGATGTTGAAGTTAAAAAAAGCTCTATGCAGTGGTTCTAACAAACTATATGCATTCCAGGTAAGTTCAAGCCAATGATCAAGAAGACGATGGCTGAACTTAAATGTAGATATACTGCTTTCTTATATAATATATTTGCTACTTCAATTAATTTGCTAGATCTCCAAAACTATTTTATATAATCAAACCAGGTGCACCGTTCCGAAGACGTACCGTAGGCACGTGTCAATAGGCAAACCTTGTCTATAAATATAATGTAAATTATTTTATATTTAACGTACCTACCAACGCACCCGTATCCTACTTTTTTGTAAAATCGCATATTCCTGTATCCGTATCGTGTCATATCGTACCTGCATTCCGTACCGGTATTTGTGGTTCATAGCTGATAACTTTCTGCTTTTGAATCTCGAGAGGATGAGATTACCATAGAAGGGGTGGGAAAGATGAATCTGTTGTTGGTAGTTGTCAGTTGGAATACATGATAGCGTCGCTTCTTTGATTGACTGGACTTTGTAATGATATTATTTTGTAGGGTTTTTAACATGTATGTCCCTAACAAATATGTGAATATCACATATACCCCTCACAAATGTGTATTTTCACATTTATCCCTAACAATGTGTTTCGAACCTCCTAGTTACCCCTTAACTTAAAACTACTTTAAAAACATATAAATGTATGAAATATACAGTTATGTTTAATAGATTTTTTGTAAAATGACTGTAATACCCTTCCTCTACTAGTTAGGCTTATTCTTATTACTTTTTATAAACTAAACTGTCTATAAAACCGATTGAAACACATCAATCATTCTTAATTTTTCCTCAGTTTTCTTAATAAATGGACAAATTTACAGTACATCTTTATAATTTCATTTTCTTCATCATGTTTTATATCCAAATTCGCCACTAATCTTATAAGTTTCAAATACACTTAGTTTGAGGTAACTTTTAGGGGTAAATAAGAAATGAGCTCATATTGTTAGGGGCATATATGAAAATATACATTTTTGAAGGGCATATATGATATTAGCATATTTGTTAGGGGTATACGTGTTAAAAACCCTATTTTGTAATGTTGACTGAGGTGGATATAAATTTGAATAAATTCATTTTTAATTGTGAGATACACCTGATTTTATTTTTTAAACAGGAATTGTGCTCAATAGAATTTTCCAATAGAGCTTTTGAACATAATTTACGATAGTAGTGTAGAGCTTTTGAAAGAGAGTAAATTTGGAATTTTTGCACATAAATATTAAGATACTAAGAGTCATATATTCTTCTTAGAATGAAAACAACTTTAATCTGTTTGATTGAGGATATGAGATGAATGATATCACTACTAAAGATATAGGATTTAAGGGCGAATATAGGCCGGCGCTTTGGAATAGCGCCAGCGGGGTAGCCCACTTTTCCCGGCGTTTGTCTAAAAACGTCGGGCTTGGTGACTACTTTTTATGGCCCAGCCAATTTCCCCCAAATTCCTTTCTCTCTTTCGCTCTTCGCGCCTTCTCTTTCGCTTCCCCCCTTTTCGTTCGCGCCGAATCCCCAAAACCCTAGTTATTTCCCCCCCTTTCCCTCGTCGCCTTTGTCGCCCTCAATCTCTCCGAAACCCTTTATTTTATCATGTTCCAAATATGATGCCCTAAAAATTCACTTTCCAACGCAATCATCACCATCTAGGGTTTCGAAATTGACTCCACATTTCCATCCAATTCCCTTAGCTTCAGATCTTGAATCTATAATACTCGAATTAGGGTTTATACTCATGGGTAACAGTTCACCCGACGCGCCACCAAAGGCGCCCAAATCATCCAATCCATCTCAGGTGAGTTAGGGTTTTTTCTCGATCTTAAAATGTTCAATTTCGATTTTGAATTAAAAAGTTTGGATCTTTTTAGGGTGAACTTTCCCTTTTTCCCTCTTTCGATTTCGATCTCCACTTTCCCTTTCCCTCTTTCGAGTGTATACATGAGTGCTATTTAGTGATCTCTGCTTACTGCTCTAGGGGTTCACCTTTTGTGAGTGAATTTTGATGTCATGATCATTTATTAATATTTGGATAATCATGGTCACTCGTTAATACACCCATCTTAGACAATTTATTAGAGAATCTTATTTTATTATTTTTTAAATTACTAAAGCTATTTTGTCTTTTATCCTACAAAATCCATGTTGTGATTTAACTGATAGATTTTATTTTGCATTTGTTAACATAAATCTATCCAAGCTCACGAATCTTATTAAGAAACAACTTTGGTTCATTAGGTACCGGTCTCTTTGTGGGTTGAGAAGAGAGGATCATGATGGAATAAGAAGTGAGTGACGATATCGTAATGGTAAACAATTGGATGAGGCCAACTGGACCTAAGCATTCGAGATGGTCAAAGGGAGAAAAGATCATATGCCCATTTGAGCATTAAAGATGTTAACAGAGGACAAAAAGATGGAAGAGGACAAAAAGATGGAATCTAACGAAGTCTAATTTGCAAAATTCTAAAATTATGGTTGATGAACTTTGTTGTAGATGTGAGTTGGAAGTGGAAACAACTTCCCCCCCTTTACTCTGTGTGAGACTGTTAGAGATGCATGGAAAATAATTTGTAGAGGATTCGGGTTATCGTCAGTATGGGGAGTGTGGAGAGAATGTACATTTCAAATGAATATAAGAAAGGATGCGATTTGAGTGTACTTCTTTAAATGGTCAACTTGGATTGATAGAAATAACAGATGTTTAAGAAACAATGCTACTTCTTGCAGTTCTTTTATGTTCCGTGTGTTTGGACTTTGAACTAATCTCTTCTTGGACAACAAAGCTCAGATCAAATTGCCACAGTGGAGTGGCGGGTTATTCCCTTTCAGGCCAAGGATGGTTGAAAGCTAGGGTGAGGTAGGGATTGATCTTCAAGCTTCATCTCAAGGTTTGGCTGCTAGGCATGCTTTGCTTTGTTATCTTTGCTATCTCTCATCTGAGTTGTGTGTGGTGAGGCTATGTGAGTGGAGGGTTTGTATTACTGGTGTGTAAAGTGTGAAGACCATGGACCAATTCTCTTACCTCTTCTTTAGCTTTGGTTTGTTCTTTGTTTATTTTTCAGTTTTTTTGCTAATTGCAATTATTATTATTATTATTATTATTTTGGGAGGGGGGTTTAGCAACTTATGTATCATGTATCAATGGAATAGGATAACCTGAGATTCTTCAAAATTGAAAGAGATGGAAGAGGTAATAAGCATTTTTTTTGTGGCGTCAACTAAAATATGAAAAAGATACTTATTAAGACGTTTATTCAAGCAACCTATGACCATCTTGTTTTATAGAGCGGCTTCCAACATTCAGAGTTGTTCATCATCATTATTGATATTTTCCATATATATTGAATGCTTGAAATTTGTGAATGTGCGCCTCTTTTGAGTTGAGTATGTATGGATCTCATGAAATTTGTTAATCGGCTCATGTTCTGAATTTAGATATCGGCTCTTAAAGTATGGAGTTGTTAATTTGTACCGATATCTGGAGCCTTTTATCGGTTCTTAAAGTAAAGAGTAGTTAATTTGCACCGATATCTAGAGCCTTTTAGTTTCTAGCGGACACACACAATTATCATTATGTTGTAAGTAATGCTAATTGTACTCAAGGTTTTCATATTCACACATACTCAAAGAAAGTAAGCTTGGAGCCCACAAGTAATTAATGATGATGAATATCTTTATTTACAAAATAAATGTTGATAATGTGCGTAGCTACGTGCACTTGGTGGACGGCCAATTTCAACCTAGTCACTTTTAAATATTGTTATATGGTTTGGCATTATATTTTCCAATTAAATTCATAATTGATGATAGGTCTGATTTTGTTTTAGGATTGATTTAATAGTTAAAGGTAAAAGGCATTGCTTGCAACTTTTTTTTATACCAATTTCTATTTTTTGTGGTGTTAGTCGTTTGGGCTTATGGGCTGCGCCCATGAGTCAAAAATCAAGCTTGGCGGCTCATCTTGGGAGGATGGTTAAGCCATAAGTAAAGAATCTTTTTCATGGTCTTGGTGAAATACTTTTCTAAATATGTATAACCTCTTATGGCAAGAGATAAATTAGGATAGAAAATAATATATTGGGAATATATTCTTGCCTCATTAATACGCCTCTTGTTCCCCCCCTATAAATACAAGAGTTAGATCTAGGGTTGAGACACACAACATATGACATATATTGTATCCGCATATCAATTCCTTAAGACCTTCTCTCTCGTTGTTCTCCTCTATGCTTGTCTTCTCTCCCTCTCACATTGGGAACAAAGGCGTGAAACTTAATACGTATCGTTGATTGTAGAATTCGTCACCGACCGCACGAGCTAGGTTCATTGAAGTGCTTTCAGGCTATTAAGGAGATTACCGCTTCCGCCTCCGCTTCCCCTTCCACAACCTCAAAAATTCAAGGTAAGACGACTAACCCTTCTTATAATAATATCATGCTAGGGTTTATGTTCATGTGATTTCTCTATATGTCAGGTATATGATGTCGATATAAATTGAAGTAAATGCACAGAAATAGCCAACACACGGTTATAAAAAAGAACTAAGAAAAATAAAATTTCAATATTTTTTGCTTTTATGAGTATATATACTATTAATTGTACTCTCTGGAACTTATGAAACTATGTATTTGCTATTTACGTGTTGTCCATAGTTTAAAGTTTAGATTGAGCTGTGTCTTACAGGAAATGAAAAAAATAAGAAAAGATTGAGCTCTATCTCTGAGAAACTATCATCTACCATTGATAACTATTGTTGCTCTTTCGCTTATATATATGTAAGGCATGATCCTTTTCCTTCAATTCCTAGGTCGTGCTCTCCTTTAACAAGAAGATGAAGACAATAACAAGGATATTGGTGAAGAAGATGGTGAGATTATTGAAAAGGGAAACAAGAACACAACGAAAATCTAAATGGAGCGACGGCCTCCCTCAAGATCTTATGGACTTGGTCCTCAATCTCCTCCCCCTTCTTGACTACATCCATTTCGCTGCAGTCTGCTCTCAATGGAGAGACTACCAATCCAACCACCGCCATCACTTCGGTCCTTCTTCCTTTCCATGTCTTGTTACAGCTAAATGCCTTCCCGTGCCTCTTGTTTACAGCCCTTCTGAACATCGATTCTACGACCTTCATCTCCATAACAGTACCAACCAGAATATGAAGAAAATTAAGGAGAGTATAGAATGCATTGGCTTGTCTCATGGATGGATGATCTTACTGATTGAGATCACAAGCAGAAGGACAAGGGAAACGGTGATCTTCCACCTGGAAGAAGAAGAAGAAGAAGAAGTAGAAATAGCAGCACTCTGTCTCATGAATCCCATATCTGGACGTCGTATCCAACTCCCGCATCTCTTGTCTATGGAAACTGTTAATGAGTGGGATTCTTACGGTACCATATCCATGTCATGCCCTCCCACTCAACCCGGCTGCATTGTAGCTGCTCTTTTCAAACATCAGTTCCTCTTGTGCCGAGTAGGGGACCGGCTCCGTAAATGGACTACTGCACTTTACAGCTTCCCTTGGTCACCATTAGCCTCTCATCTTGGGAACCCGGTGTTTTGTGGGACGAAAGTCTACTACAAGTCCCAAATCTCAACTGATCTGGTCGTTGTTGATCCCACCCTACTAACTGCAGAAAGTTTTCTGATGGATGAGAGGCAACTTGCTAGTTTCTTGCCCCCAAAAGATGTGCATATTGTCGAGTCGAACCAGGAGTTGTTACTGGTTGTGGATAAGTTGAAATGCGATAACACGGTTCATGTTTTTAAGGCAGATCTTGATACGAAGGTGTGGGTGAAGATCACCAGGCTTTGCGACGAGCACGTGCTGTTTTTGAGTCGTGGTGGCAACTGTTTCTCGTCACGAGCATCTCAGGTGAGATGCAGTAGAGGGAATTATATATACTTTTCTCATGGGGATTGTCCAGAAAGGATTTGTTCGATAGAGTGTAGTCGTCGGCACCTCTGGATGTCATTTGACATGGAAACTGGGAGGGTGGTAAGGAAATCGTTCGATGACAGAGAAGTGCTGGTCGCTAAGGAGAATTGTTCGATATTGAGCATCTTTTTCCCTCACTGGTTTGTGCCCAGACTAGATTGTAAAACAAGAGAGATTGCAGAACTAATTCCGTAAGATATGGTACGTACGTGTTTAAGAGCATTCCCCATGGAACCCTGTCTCCACCCCATTTTTGGGTTTCATTTTAGCATATTCTTTAGAATATGCCATTTTAATTTGGGATTTTATACAGTGTACTCTAACCGATCTCTATTATGAAGTTCCAAATTTTTATTTAATTTTTATTTTTCTCACAACAATATTTTTTAATGCAAAAGATAATACAAATAATTGAATATACAAATAATCCATCAATGCATACAAATATTTATGCATTTCAGTTTCTCTTTAATATAATTAATTGATCTATATTATTATTTTAAAATTAAAATAAAATCGGAAGATATCGAATATTGGTTTTATTTTAAGATCTTCGTAAGAAATTAACAATGGTATAATTATTATTTATAATAGCTAACTTAAAAAGAAATTTAAACAATAAAATGAAAACAAAACAAATAATTTTTAATAAAAAAAGTGGGGCCACACGATGCCGGTTCCATTTCGGCAATTGCCAAAAATTGGGATGGTGGGGTCCAGAGATGGGGCTTGGTTGGAGGGGGGTTTCTGTGAAAATTGCTGATCCATCCCTGATGCGGTTTGTTTTTGGGGTGGCTGCACCAGGTGTGAGTTCTCTGAATTTGTAATTTTGCAGAAACTTCGGTACTGACTGTACGCCTGACCCTCAGCTGAGGGAACGGCTCGAGAGCAGGCGGGAGTGAGGTGGAGGTTGGATGCTCGGCTCGGATCTGGAAGCTCAGATCCGGAAGTCTTGTGTACCTGCACTCGGCCTAGGAACACCGGGGTTGATCCCGAGAGGGCCTGGTATTTATAGCCAGGGCAAAGCGGGTCTGGGCCCGTTTGGGGCCGGGTCTGGACCCGGCCGTCCGTGGGCCTGACGTGGCAGAAGCCCATGAGACTTAGGGCTGACCTGGCAGACCTGATGATCACGGGTGAACGGTTTTTGAGGGGATCCTATAGCCCAGGAGGGACCACGTCATCTGACCCATATCAATCCCCATTCTAGGAGATGGTTGGGAATGCTCTAAGTGGAGATCCTTATTTTACTTCAGGATTTCTTCAAGAGATCATCAGTCAGGACTCAGGGTGGTGAATATTAATTAATTTCTAAGTAGTGAAATCAGTGGTGAAAGGAACTAACTGTTGGCGGCCTTTTGTATTATCTTTTGGTTCATAAGTTCATTGCTTAATTGTTATCTCATTTCCATGGATTTAGATTTAGTGAACATGCATGTTGTTTGGTATCAACGTACTTCCTCCCTTGTTCTTCAGAACCCTTTTTTTTCCCTTGAAAAACGTCTTCGCCTAAGAGAGTCAAGAGTAATTTACAAATGGAAATTTATAATTTTTTAATGAACAAATTTAGAATATAACATAAACTAAACCAAACAATTTATCGTTAGAATCTGTGCAGATCATGATATATAAACCAGCAGGCTGGCCAAGAAGAGATCAACCGGCCGACATGGATGAGGATTAATCAGGTGTACTGTTGAAACAGGAATTGGCTCATTTTATTGTTTATTTGGAGGGAATTTGAAGAGGATAAAATAACTAATTATATTTGACCAAGTATGTCTTCTATGGATACGAAGAGGACTTCACATCCATGAAAGTTGGATTTTTTTCCCAAAATGATCCTTTTTGCAAAAGTATTGCCACAAACGACCTGTTTTTTTTTTTTTATTTCCACAAACGCCCTACTCGCTTTTTGAAAAAGCGAGTGTGGTACAAACCACCCCGCTTTTTCGAAAAGCGAGTCTTAGGTTTCAGAAAATTGAAAACCTAAGACTCGCTTTTCGGAAAAGCGGGGTGGTTTGTACCACACTCGCTTTTTCCAAAAGCGAGTCTTGGGCTTCTTTACCCAGCAACACTCGCTTTTTGAAAAAGCGGGGGTAATTAAACCACACTCGCTTTTTTAAAAAGCGAGTGTCGTTTGGGACTTAAACCCCCGCCCCCAAAACAGATCTCACTTCTTCTCTCTATTCTTTCTCTTCCTCTTCGTTCGCGAAACCCTAACCCATCTCTCATCTCAAATTCGTTAAAATACCCTCATAATTTGTTGAATAACCCACAAAATTGCTTTGGACAACTTAAACCCATCTTCCGTTAGAGGTTTAATTTGTTGGAATTCGGGTATACTTCAAAAGGGAAGCAACTCAGTCTTGAAGGTATGTTGTTTATTTCCCTATTATTTTGTTAATTTGAATAGGTTTTCTTTATGGGTAGATAATAACTCAATTAATGGTATAAATTAACGTAGGTATGGATTTGGAGATTCCTATTTGGTTATATTTTGGTGGTGAAATAATTCGTGATCCAAAGATTGGTTGTTGTTATAGTCATTTGGATCCGGAAATAGTTTGGGTGCCCCGTACCATCACATTTGAAGAATTAGTTGGGAAAATCTATGAAGTTACTAATTGGGATAGGAATGAATGGAATTTGAAAATTTTAGCTCGATACGCAGCAGGAAGAGGAGATGGTCAGTATTTTATGACAGTGCCCGTACCTACTGATAATGCGCTGAAGTCATTGATTGCTAGGACATTTGATCCCAATTGTGCTTGGTCTGTAGTAGAGTTATATATTCAGCAAATCCGAGTTGTCAATGCCCAGCCACATGATATCCCCAGTGCAAGCTTCATACGGGTAGTACCTACACAGCAGTCGAGGCCTAACCCCGATCAATCTTCACAACCAAATCCGATATCCTCACAAGAAAACAACTTCGCCCATACTCCAATTCCGGATTCTGTAAATGTTGAGCTGCCACGCCAACCTAGCTCGGTTCCTGACTCTGTACCAAATAACAGCATGTTTGAACTCTTTGAAAATGCAGTCTGTAACAACAGCTTATTAGAAGATGATGAAGAAGATGAAGAAACAGACGATGAAGATGTTGATAGTGGTGACACTGATGACGTAGACGATGATGAAGATGTTGACAGTGGTGCAAATGTAAATCCCACGAACAGCAGTTCTAATGAAGCCAGAGGTACTTATAGCTACGGCAATGTTGACGGTCATGTTACTGAGGAGATGGCTGAAGGTGCTAGAGTACACCTAGGTCCACAAGAGTCGTCTGGTTCGTCCAATGTAGACGAATTGTACGTTGGACAGGAGTTTATAAGTAAGCAGTCGATTCAACAGGCAGTGAAGTTGTATTCTATCAAAAAACATCGTGAATTCGTAACTTTGAAATCTACACCGTCACTGTACACTGTTAAATGCAAAATGGCACCTAGAAAACGTACCATTGAGGAGATCGTGCAGGGGCCCCCCGGAGTAAGTGATGGTGGCTGCCCTTGGAGATTACGAGCAATGGTTCCAAAAGGCGGGACGAATTTTGTGGTGAAGAAGATAGTTGAGCCACACACTTGTACGAATCCAACGCTGAATCAAGATCACCTTAAAATTGATTACAATATTGTTTGTAATCTGATTGTTGATGTGGTGAAAAAAGATACCTCTTTATCACCGAGGTCAATTATTGAGATTGTTAAAATACAATATAATTATCAGATTTCCTATAAGAAAGCTTGGCGAGCAAAACAAAAAGCGATCGAGAGGTTGTATGGTACCTTCGAAGAAGCATACACAAAGTTGCCTGCTCTACTCACAGCAATTCAAGCTGCAAATACAGGAACGAAGGTTCACTGGGATAAGTATGAGACTGGCCCTGGCGAGGAAACATTCAAGGGTGTATTCTGGGCATTTGGTCCTTCAATTGAAGGTTTCAAGTCCTGCAGACCGGTGATCAGTGTTGACGGAACTCACTTGTACGGTAAGTACAAGGGTTGCTTGCTAATTGCTATTTTCCCAGATGCGAATGATTGTTTATTTCCGTTTGCATTTGCACTGGTTGATGGAGAGAGTATAAATACGTGGACATGGTTCATGAGTTGCATCCGATATTATGTCACCGATCGCACTGAGTTGTGTGTTATTTCTGATCGTCACGCTGGTATAATGCATGCTATGGAGTTACAAAATGGAGCTTGGAACGAACCAAGTGGATATCACCGTTATTGTATGCGCCATTTTGCTACAAATTTCTTTACTAAATTTGGTAGCAAGGCATTGCGTAAGAAGGCGAAAATTATAGCGTGTGAACACCAACCCAAAAAGTTTATGGCCAAACTTGCTGAGCTTGAGAACGTAAATGTGGAGGTGGCTAATTGGTTGAAAGAGAAGCCGGTTGAGAAATGGGCACTTTATGCAGATGAAGGTCGTAGATACGGGATAATGACTACGAACTTGTCAGAAGTGTTCAACTCAGTCTTGAAAGGAGTCCGTAGTTTTCCAGTGACAGCAATTGTTGAGACGATCTTCGAACGTCTGAACAATTATTTTACTACTCGTCGACAAGAAGCAACTCAACTTTTATCCGAAGGGAGGATTTTTTCTCGAAAAGTACATGAACTGCTTGATAGTCGCCGTGAGAGAGCTAACGGACATGGGGTGACAATGTTCCATCATCAACCAGGAGTTTTTTCCGTGAGAACGGGTATACGCATGGTGGGTGGAGAAAGGAAGGGTGGGAACTTGCACACTGTGAATTTGGGAACGAAGACGTGCACATGTATGAAATTTCATCTATACCATATCCCATGTTCTCATGTACTGGCAGCCTGTGCATATCGTGCAATCGACCACAAGCATCTCGTTGATAAATTTTACACCGTTGTTTCATTAGCACAAACATACGGTCCAGTGTTTCAGCCTATACTAGATCCAGCATATTGGCCTATTATTGATGGACCAAAACTAGTACCCGATGCCAGTTTGCGACGTAAAAGGAAAGGCAGGCCTAGAACTACCAGATTCCGTAATGACATGGATGTGAGAGATAGGTCAAGTCGTGGTACGGGTATGAGATGTTCAAAATGTGGTTTACAAGGACACAATAAGCGACGATGCACTAATAGTGGAACTCAGCAAACTTAAATATTGTGTGCTTGTAATTATTAATTTGGACTTTGTTATTGTACTAGATTATGTCGATAAAAACGAAAAAGTTTTATTTTAGAAATTTCGTTTTTTTTGTTTTTGATGTCCTTGTGTGTTTGTTGCGTTATGAGTATTGTTATCTAAAAAATAAATTTCATTAAGATAGGTAAGACTCGCTTTTGGAGAAACCGAGTCTTATACAAACTATCCCGCTTTCTCAGAAAGCGTGTCTTCGATCTGTAGAAAACCAGAGAATCAAATTTCTCTGGTTTAACAGTCGCTTTTCAAGATCCCGTGGGTGAAAGTACTAGACTCGCTCTTGAATCTGCTAGATGAAAATGATACAGCTCCAAGACTTGCTTTCTCAGAAAGCGAGTGTAGTCTTAAACACCACGGTTTTTGAGAAAGCGTGTCTTCGATCTGTAGAAAACCAGAGAATCAAATTTCTCTGGTTTAACAGTCGCTTTTCAAGATCCCGTGGGTGAAAATACTAGACTCGCTTTCTCACGCTAAAAAAGATACAGAACGAAGACTCGCTTTCTCAGAAAGCGAGTTTAGTGATAACTATCCCGCTTTCTCAGAAACCGACTGTTTATGCTGCTTGAATCCCAGAGGCTTCGACAGCTCTGGAATTCCCAAATGATAGACTCGCTTTCTGAGAAAGTGGGGTCATTTTAGCTAGACTCGCTTTCTCAGAAAGCGAGTCTTGCTCTGTATGCAGTAAGGATGTAAGCATCACTTCTTGGTGGGACAATTACACGACTAACATATCCACCACAACCATATTCATACCATTAACATTGCAGCCATTCAATATCACCACAATCCCAACCAAAATCATATTTAACCCATCTACATTCTCAGGATCACCACACGCACAAAAACAAAATAAAATCGAGCAACAAAACAAAAAAAAAGAGGAAAACTTCCACAATCAAGATCACACCACGCACACACCCCATTCTAAAATTCGAATTTCATTGAATGCACTATACAAAAGTTAATTACAAGTTAACTGACCAAACAAAATCTTGACAACATTCAACTACACAACTATGGGTTCAAAGTTAATTACAACACCGCTGATCACGGGTCCGGTGTAAAAATATGGGTTCGTTTCCGTTGCCTCTTCGCTCGGGGAGATGGAGTTTTCTGTGTAATACCTTCTACTGGCTCCTCCTCCTCTACTTGCTCCTCCTCCTCTACTTGCTCCTCCTCTGCTTCTTCAACAATGGTACGACGCGGTGGCTTACTAGCGACTTTCTTGAATCGTCTATTGCGTGTATTAGTCCGATGTGCGGGAGTGTTTAAGATTGCATCCAAGGTCGCCCCCTCCCCCACAGCATCTACCTGTGCTCGATAGGATGTCAGCATTTCGCGTGCAAAGTCCTTCACCGCATCGGCCACGTTACTACTCAATACCGTTGCACATTTCCTGCCCATACTCCAAGTCTGGGCAATCTACAAAATATAATATATTGTTTTTTGTAGTTAGAGTTCAAAAAAAATAAAAGACTTAAAAATTTCTAAAAAACTTACAATCGTGCGAACAGCCGATGCCTTCGGTTGAAACATCGGCAAATGCATGGAGTGCAAATCTACCGGTTCTGCTGCCGGTCGATGTATAGGCATCACCACACCGGCTGGAGTCTGCCCTGTCGGAGAGATGTACCGCCTTGTCATCCTCCGATACCAATTCATGTAGTTCGCGTGGTTTGCTAATTCGAATGGAGGTATGTTGCGGATTATTTCATCAAACCTTTGTAAGTTCCATCTCTCGACATATGTGGAGAAGCTTTCCGCCCAATTGTGACCTGGCGTACGACCCATTCCGGTAATTTTATGGATATCTGCATTGAATGGCTCTGCTACTGGAATCAACTGCTGGAGACCAAACTGTCGAAGTACTCTGCTAACGAAATAGAACTCGACAGTGCTGAAGTTGATGAGCGGTGCTTTTGTCAGCCAAAGATCTCGTCTATACAGGGCATTGGGCGGTAATCGAGCTAGACGCTCCTCCGTGTAGGGCATCCATACAACGCAGTTATCTGCCAACCTGTCCAACTCATCACGGTAGTAGGTCAGGCATCTGTTGGGGTTGGCAGTCCAGGTTAGGTTACCCGACCAGTACACACCTAGAGGAGGAAGCATGTACGGGTCTTCAGGGAGATGGATCCAGCTGGGTGATTATTTTCTAACTACGGGACGCCCAACGTGGATACGCTCCCAGCTCCACACTTGAAGCAAAATCATCGGGCCATTCATCTGCACGGACCCGAGGGCACACAGGCACAAACTCTGTAGAGGGCTGCTAGGGCGGCACTACCCCAACTATACTGGCCGACTCGTCCTAAGTCAGCAATAAGCGGGAGGTACATGAGGGGGACGGAATGACCGCTTGAGTTAGAGAATAGTACCCCTCCAAAAAGAGTAAGGATGTACGCCCTGCAGTACATCTGGACCTCCTCTTCGGTCGAATCATCTGTCAGTCGGTCTTTAAATTTTTCCTTCAACCACTTCAGACGAATTTGTTTCCCAACTACTGCACCAGTCTCCACTTCGACACCTAAGTATTGTTCTACTAAGTATGGGGCGTCGAAGTCCATAGAGCCGGTCACTGCCTGCCCATCTACAGGAAGGCCTGTGATGACTGAAACGTCCTGCAACGTAACAGTCATCTCCCCAACTGACAAGTGGAAGCTGTGGGTCTCAGGACGCCATCTCTCCAGGAGTGCTGTCAGTAGAGGCCGATCGCACTTGATGCCGCTCATCAGTGCAATACCATATAGACCGCAATCCCGTAGTATTTGGTGAATCCGTGGGTGCATAGGGAGAGGATGCCCCCCACGGAAGGTACACTCTTTCGAATCCCCCTCCCACACATCTTTGGAGCGATGGTGCGACTGACAAGTTAGAAGACTGGGGTCGAGTGGACCTGGACCAACAAGGGGAACCGTAGATGAAGAAGGGGCAGGCGACGAAGTACCAGCCACATTTTGGTTTGTTGGGACCTGCAAAACACCATTTACATCAGCAAATAAATATATCAATCAATTATATGACAGTGAAACAAATCGAATGCAAAAAAAAATATAACTTACATTACTTCGTTCGTTGCCACCACGACGACCACCAACACGTCCACTGCGTGGAGGTGGGCCAAAAGATGTACGTGGTCCATCGCCACGATTAGCTCTACTACTACTGCCAGCCTCCACACGTCCCTTATTCCGTGGCATTTTTTCAAAAAAAAAAGAGTATCCTACAATGATGAACGAGCATTCATTATTAACAATACCAAAATCATTTTAGCAATTTAAATAATCACGGAAGCTAAAGAGAATTGAAATGCAAATACAACTCACAAAGTCACAAATAATAGGTGGAGATATTACTAAATTACAAAATCTACAACTCACAAAATCTATAGGTGGAGATATTATCCTAATTTTACTCAAAACATCTACAACTCACAAATACAACTCACATATCCTAAATTCAAATAGTTGGTCTGTGAATTGCAGTAAATATATAATTAGAATTGCAGTAAATTTCTCCTGATTACAAATCCCAACTATATACTTAGAATTGCAGTAAATTTCTCCTGATCACAAATCCCAAACTCACAACTCACAAATACAACTCACAAATACAACTCACATATGCACAAATCTACAATTCTTGATTTAAGTAAAATCAAAAATTAAGTTCTACAATCGTTCAAATCCCAAATTATACTTTCACAAAATCACATATGCACAATTGTACTTTTACTCACATATGCACATATGCACAAATACTACTCACATATGCAGAATTACACTTTTACTCACAAATCCTCAAATTCTACACACATTACAAACAAATCGGTCAAATCAGAGATATAGAGTTATATATTCAGCAAATCGTTCAGAAATTCTTGGATATACACATTTTTCGATATACACATTTTTAAATGTGTTTTTCTGGATATACCAATTCTTGGATATCCCCAAATTCTTGGATATACATTTTTAAATGTGCATATGTGAGTAAAAGTACAATTGTGCATATGTACAAAATCACAAAATCACATATGCACAAATACTTTCACAAAATCACATATGCACAATTGTACTTTTACTCACATATGCACATATGCACAAATACTACTCACAAAATCACAATTACACTTTTACTCACAAATCCCCAAATTCTACACAGATTACAAACAAATCGTTCAAATCAGAGATATAGAGTTATATATTCAGCAAATCGTTCAAAAATTCTACACACACCACCACATATTACACACAATATATATACAACATTAGAAAATATTGAGTTCTAGAAATATACCTCAAGCTTCACGCAAGAATTGAACCACCGCAATCACCACAAACAAAAAAGAACCACCACCAAATCGCGAGCGTCACCGACCTCGACCCCTTGTTCTTCAATCCACCGCAATCACCCAAAATTTCGAAAAGAAAACTCAACCACAACGTGGGCAACTAGATTGGGATGAGAAAGCGAAGATTTTAGGAGCTAATCGACGGCTATTTTGATGAAATAGGCCAGAAATCGAAGATTACGAGCGATGGGTTAGGGTTTGAAAAAGCGAGTCTTGGAGAATAGAGAGAAGAAGTGAGATCTGTTTTGGGGGCGGGGGGTTTAAGTCCCAAACGACACTCGCTTTTTGAAAAAGCGAGTGTGGTTTAATTACCCCCGCTTTTTCAAAAAGCGAGTGTTGCTGGGCAAAGAAGCCCAAGGCTCGCTTTTAGAAAAAGCGAGTGTGGTACAAACCACCCCGCTTTTCCGAAAAGCGAGTCTTAGGTTTTCAATTTTCTGAAACCTAAGACTCGCTTTTCGAAAAAGCGGGGTGGTTTGTACCACACTCGCTTTTTCAAAAAGCGAGTAGGGCGTTTGTGGAAATAAAAAAAAACAGGTCGTTTGTGGCAATACTTTTGCAAAAAGGGTCATTTTGGGAAAAAATTCTGAAAGTTGTTGCTCGCCCTGTGGAGAAATAGGTCAAAATTTAAAAGATATACAGAAAAGACAGCATATCACTTTGACCAACATAAAGTATCTGCTAATGTCAATTTAAAATGCCAAAACAAAGTTTCATTTTTGATTCAGATATCAATTAACATAACCAAATTTAAAATTCATAACGTCCACTGCAAATCCAAAGAAAGTAAAGATAAAATTAACTAAAACTGAAAATTATCCTGCCACGAAGCTTCCATCTATTTTCTACTTGTTTCTATCAGTTTCTTTTGTTGGGCGTAGTTCTAATTATATACTCTCTGAAATTAATCAGACTAGTATTTTTCACGTGCATCCATTGCACGTGTTGATAAGAATTGAAGGATTTTCACGTGCGATATATGGATTAAGAAATAGTTTTGAAGTTGGACGTGCGTTACAAGTAATTGAAAAAAATATTTTAAAGAAAAAACTACGATTTGTACGTGCAATGCACGTGTTTATAAGTAGATTTTGAGTTATACGTACAACATATGTGTATGTTTGGTGTTAAAAATATTGAAAATTTATTTTGCACATGCATTGCATGTTTTAAATAGGTGAAATATTGTTTGTTTGTTAGTTTTTGTTGTAATTAATGGAAGATTTTAAGTTGCACGCATAATGCACGGATTTGTATGCTTATAACATTACAACTCCAACTCTCCCATTATAATTAGAGATTATTTTACGAAACACCTGCCTTATTTTTTGAAAATACAAGTACTTGCTATAATTGAAGATGTTGCCGCTAAATTTGGCGTGGGGGCAAACAGATGAATTTGTGGATTTTTAGGGAAACTGAATAGTAAACCTGTATACCTGTTCCGTCGGGCTTCGATCGTCGATCCCGCCGTGGACCTGCAAAAAAGTGCGAGACACCGGGATTGTTCCCGGCGACGCACCCTCTGATGCTCAAGTCAGTAATCTAGGAAGACTATGAATGAGCGCAAAAACTGGTGAAAGATTGATTACCTCTTAATGGAGATGGATGGGGGGGTATTTATAGGCGTCTTAGAGAACAGATTAGGAATGTAATCCCCGTGATCTGATAAGGAATATTCTCCTTGTAAACAGATCAGGAACGTAATCTGATAAGGTATATTTCCCGTAATCAGATAAGGAATTTAATCCCCAAATCCCAGTGAAAAGATAGATGTATATCAGGGTCGTTGATCAAGATTGATCAGGGACCCCAATTTTATCTTGTTGGATTGGGTGCGTGGCGGGTTAAAACCCGCACCCTCTTATTGGTGGATCCATTCGTGGGATATTGGGTCCTAGGAGAGAAGACCCAATATCCATTTTGGACCTTTTTGTAGGCGAAATTACCGTTTTACCTCCGGGTCTCAAGATTCGTACCTGATTTGGACGGTTCCGATTAACCCCCATTTTTAGCCATATCACGAGCCCCCCACTCCTAAAGGCTAAATTTGATCGGCCTTTGAGGAGTAGTTTGACTGTTTTAATGGCTTGCGAAGTTGTATCGGGGTTCAAATGGAGGGTTTTGAATCTTGAAGGGGTAGTGAGGTGATTTGCCAAGTGGATTGGGCTCCGAGTTGCTCATGAGCTCTGATGGTCATGTGGTATTCTTGCAGGGATATCCTCTTTATCTTCGCGAAGCGTCAATTCGTCGTTCGGGGGTCTTATACATTTGTATCACGCCTTAGACTCCCCCTAGGGCTCGCTGACTAGGGGGCCAAGGTCCACATGCAGTTCGGCAAGCTTTTCCGGAGAGGAAAGCGAGTTCGGCATAGCTGCGAGCACTAGGAGTGAGTCTGGCGATCTGCCGAACTTGTTTTTTACCCTATAACAAGGTCGGTGTCACGAACGCTCGGCAGCGAGTGCCGAACCTGATTTTTACCCCGTAACAAGGTCGGTGTCACGAGCGCTCGGCAGTGAGTGCCGAACTTGATTTTTACCCCGTAACAAGGTCGGTGTCACGAACGCTCGGCAGTGGGTGCCGAACTTGATTTTTACCTCGTGACAAGGTCGGTGTCACGAACGCTCGGCAGTGAGTGCCGAACTTGATTTTTACCCCGTAACAAGGTCGGTGTCACGAACGCTCGGCAGTGAGTGCCGTACCTGATTTTTACCCCGTAACAAGGTCGGTGTCACGAATGCTTGGCAGTGGGTGCCGAACTTGATTTTTACCCCGTAACAAGGTCGGTGTCACGAACGCTCGGCAGTGGGTGCCGAACTCGATTTTTACCCCGTAACAAGGTCGGTGTCACGAACGCTCGGCAGTGGGTGCCGAACTCGATTTTTGCCCCGTGACAAGGTCGGTGTCACGAACGCTCGGCAGTGGGTGCCGGACTTGATTTTTCCCTCGTGACAAGGTCGGTGTCACGAACGCTCGGCAGTGAGTGCCGAACCTGATTTTTACCCCGTAACAAGGTCGGTGTCACGAACGCTCGGCAGTGGATGCCGAACTTGATTTTTACCCCGTGACAAGGTCGGTGTCACGAACGCTCGGCAGTGGGTGCCGAACTTGATTTTTACCCCGTGACAAGGTCGGTGTCACGAACGCTCGGCAGTGGGTGCCGAACTTGATTTTTACCCCGTGACAAGGTCGGTGTCACGAACGCTCGGCAGTGAGTGCCGAATTTGATTTTTACCCCGTAATAAGGTCGGTGTTACGAACGCTCGGCAGCGAGTGCCGAACCTGATTTTTACCCCCTAACAAGGTCGGTGTTACGAACACTCGGCAGTGGGTGCCAAACTTGATTTTTACCCTGTAACATGGTCGGTGTCACGAACGCTCGGCAGTGGGTGCCGAACTTGATTTTTACCCCATAACAAGGTCGGTGTCACGAACGCTCGGCAGTGGGTGCCGAACTTGATTTTTACCCCGTAACAAGGTCGGTGTCACGAACGCTCGGCAGTGGGTGCCGAACTTGATTTTTATCCCGTGACAAGGTCGGTGTCACGACCGCTCGGCAGTGAGTGCCGAACTTCCAAACTTGTCGTTTTTAGGAGCTTGTTTCTTCTGTGTGCCATCTGAACTTCTGACAGCTCTGACAGATGGGACGTTTATTAATTGCAGTGACCTTTGGTCTTCTATCAGATGGGGCGCGCATTAAATTCGACTCATGATTTGGTGGGGTTAGCAAGGCGACGATTGGGGTCGCTCCGTCGTTTCGTTTGAATGGGCCGGTCGTACAAGCCCATTAACCTCGTTTGGAGCGCCCCTCTCTATAAATCCTCACCCCCCTCTCTCATTTCACATTTCTCCTCTCTTTTGCTCAGACGGTCTCTTGTGCTCAGGCGAATTTTTCCGGTGTCGGCGTTTGGTTTAGGCGAAGTTTTCCGGCAGCTATCTCTCTTAAGGTAATTTATCATCAACTATGTCTGTAGCTTCTGTCTCCGACGAAGTCTCTTGGTCCGAGCCCTCCCTTGAAGACGTCGAGGACTCGACTCCGACCCCGACCAAAGGCAAGGTGTTCGGCAAGGATTCGATCGTTGTGGATCCGAAGAGGATGGGGGAGTTCGGACAACTGCCGGGTTCGTTGACGGGGCTTCACAGAATCAGGCAGCTCCCGGAGGATCAAGCCGAGCGGATTGTCCATGGGAAGGGGAGGTCCTTCGAGGAGAATGCCGCGAGGGAGACGACGGAGGCGGACGATGCGGCGTCGATCCTGCGCGAGGAGGATCTGGCAGTGATCCGGGGTTCTTTTCTCATCCCGGAGGAGTACGAAATCATGTTGCCGGGCCCCGGAGTCAGGGCCAACTCGCTGCTGCCAGTGACCATGTGTTGCTGGCCGGTCGACGCCTTTATTGCCGGTGCTCGGCTACCTCTCCACGCGTTCGCAATTACCGTGGTGAGTTGGTTCCGGGTCAGCCCCATCCAACTCATGCCGAACGCGTGGCGAGTGATTAATGGTTTCGTTCTCCACTGCCAGGCCGCAGGGATCGAGCCGCAGCTGAACGTGCTTCGGACTCTATACCGGCTCCACCAAGGGAATAAGTCGGCGTACCGGTATTATTTGACTCCGAGGCACGGCGGCAGACTCGTCATCTGCCCCGACTCTATTAAGCACTGGCGAGAGAAGTGGTTCGTCGTGCGGAGTCGAGAGGCCTGGCCGATCCCCTCTTCCTGGGTAGAAGGGGTGCCGAAGAGGGCGAAGGCGATGCCGAAGCTCTCAGTAGAGGAAGAAGAGGCGGTCCGGATCCTCCTTGACCGGCCGAAGTACGATTGGAGGGAGCTGACGGAGGACGTCCTCTACAAGGGAGGGCTCTGCCGCGTAGATCCCAGTACGCGGCTCTCGTCAAGTTCTTTTTTCCCGTACTCATTGCCTTGTTGTTTTCTATGTGCTAATCAATTTTTTGCTTTTGATGCAGAATCCATGGACTACGACGCGGTCTTGGCGCTCAGGGCGGGGCTTGCGAGTAAGGCGCCGAAGAAGCGCAAGAGGGTAGCGTCCAAGCTGCCCTCGACCTCGAAGGCTCCGAGGATCGCGGCCCCTATCGAGGGGGTGGAGATCCTCGATGACCCGGTCGTCACCGTAGAAGGGACTTCAGCACCTACGCCAGTGGGGGATTTCCCCATTGCCGCCGCACTCGCCATGCCGACACCGCCGCTGACCGTGGCAGGCAAGGAGCTCCTGACGGAGGAGCACAAGCGGATCCATATTCCGGACTGGCAAGTCCGGAGCCACGATGGGTTCCTCGGGAACTCGTTGGCGAGCATGCAGGCCGTCAAGCATCTTGCCACCCCGAAGGACCAAGCCGCCATGGAGGCGGGGAGAGAAGGCGACGACGTGATCGAGATCGCTCGTTCGGCAGTATCGGTAAGTTTCTCCTCGTCTGTTGTATTTCTTGAATCACAAAAAAGAATTTTTCTAACTCTTTTAGTTCTTCTTTGCTGCAGATCATTGTCCACTTCGGCCACCTCACCGAGAGGCTGATAGCTCTGGAGAAAGAGCTGAAGCAGGAGTCCGACCAAGCTCGGAACGAGAAAGCTCGGATGTCGAACGAGCTCGACAAGCTCCGAGTCGAACATGTGGGTCGGTCGGCGAGGATCCAGCATCTCGAGGCCGAGGTGAAGAGGCTGGAGGGCGAGCTCCTTTCGCAGAAGGAGGGGTCGGCCAAGCGGTTGGCCGAGGTCGAGGCGGCGCAGGCGGCAGCCGTGAAGGTGGCGGAGGACGCGACCCTGGAGAAGGCCCAAGGGTTCCTCGCGCAGAACATGGCGAAGGCCTTCGCTGCCGCCCTCGAGCGGGTGTCGGAGGCGTACCCCGGGGTGGACGTCTCCGGGTGGCGGCTCTTCCCCGTACACGTCGAGGGCTTCGACCCCGAGTCCGAAGGGGAAGAAGAGGAGGAGGGTGACGCCGATGCCGATGCCGGGGCCGGGGCTACTGACGAGGTCCCCAGCACCGCGATTACTCCGCTGGCGGCGGCGTCTCCTTCGGCGAAGTCAACCCCTACTCCACCTCGTCGCCCAGGGAAAGAGGTCGAGCCTTGACTCCGCCTTTTGTTTGTTTTTTTTTTGTTTTTTTCTTTTCAACCTCTGTAATGCCTAATAGCGGACTGGCCACCGCTACTTTTTGACATGAATGAAAAGAAAGTTTTTGCAAGCGTTGATGTTCGGAAGTTTTTGTCTTTTGCCCCCTTTTTTGCCGAACACTCCCCCCTTGTTTTTAGAATAAAATTTTCCAAGTGTGGTGCTCCGGCAGTGTTCGACATTTTTGCTGATCACTTCGATCTCTTTGCAGCTTATGGTGATCGCCCAAGACGTCGAACCTTTGTGCTCGGATGAAGGAGCTCGAGCTGAGGTCGGCCTAGGGGCGACGAGGCTATGTCTGGCGAGGTGCCGAGAGCGACTCTATGAGGTCGAGCTCGGATTGCGCCGAGCTGAAAGCGAGAGGAAGCATCTCCAGCTCATCCTCGGCCGGCGAGATGTCGAGATTCGCCATTTGGAGAGTAGGATCGCCGAGCTTATCCCCGAAGGTGAATATTCGCCAACTGATTTCAGTAATGAGATTCGGGTTCAGTGCATCCGTCATAACTTGTCCAAAATAACAGCGGAGAGGGATGACTTGCTTTCCGAGATACAGCATCTGCAGTCCGTAGAGGCGAAGCTTCGGAGTGAGGGCGAGGGGCTGACAGCTGAAGTGGCCAAGTTGACGATCGAACGGGTACAGTTGACTGCCGAAGTCGAAGCGCTCAAGAGAGCGACGGTGGATAAAAGCATCGAGGTTACCCACCTTTGGCGCCTCATCGCCAGCCGATCAGGAGTTCCGGACTCCGCGATACCCCCACGTTTCGAAGTTGATGTCAAGGACGACTCGTTGCGGGATCGAATCTCGGAGTTGGAGGCAGAAGTGGCCCGTCTTAAGCCGCATTCAGGACCGATCAACGTTCGGAGCACGTCGTGCACTCGTGCTGAGAGTGAGCGGGGCATTACCTTCTATGAGATGGCGACCCGTCAGCGGATTGGCCAACCTAGTCCGGGGGACGCGTAGAGCTCGGTGGCAATGTCGTCGAGCGGAGCGTCCGTTGGAGTAGCTACTAGGAGTGGTGCCGAGGATACGTCTCAATTCGCCGGCTTGGGGTCGCGCTCCGGAGACAAGCGTCGTCACTCTCGAGTGTCTTTGAAGCGGAACGCTCCGGCTCCAAAAAAGCACTGAAGTCGTCGACTCCGCGAGTTTTTGTGTATTTTTTTTCTTTTTTTCTTTTTTTTTTTTTGCCAAGTGTTATAAGTCGGCATTGTAGCTTTTTCTTTGACGAGTTGTAATCCTGTTGTGTTTGTCTTTGTACCGCATTTGTTTCATCAATAAAAGTGTTGTTTGCCGAACTTGTGTGTTTCACTCTTTCGACTGTTGTCTGCCGCGCCGAGGCTTCTAAAGTGGGAGCAGTTCCGAATGGCGAGCTTTTTGCAGTTCGTTTAGGAACGAACTTGCGAAGTTGCATCGAGCCAAGTGTCTGACTTCGGCACCACTGTTAGATTAGTTTAAGGGTTGTGGGAGCGTTTTCGAATGGCGAACTACCCCTAGCTCGCTTAGGAGCGGGCTTATGAAGTAGAGTCGAACCAAGTGTTGGACTCCGAACCATTCAACGGCTGTGGGAGCAGTTCCGAATGGCGAGCTACTTCTAGTTCTCTTAGGAGCGAACTTGCGAAGTAGAGTCGAGCCAAGTGTTGGACTCCGGAACCATTGTTAGATTAGTTTAGGGTTGTGGGAGCATTTTCGAATGGCGAACTACCCCTAGCTCGCTTAGGAGCGAGCTTGTGAAGTAGAGTCGAACCAAGTGTTGGACTCCGAACCATTCAACGGCTGTGGGAGCAGTTCCGAATGGCGAGCTACTTCTAGTCCGCTTAGGAGCGAACTTGCGAAGTAGAATCGAGCCAAGTGTTGGACTCCGGAACCATTGTTAGATTAGTTTAGGGTTGTGGGAGCATTTTCGAATGGCGAACTACCCCTAGCTCGCTTAGGAGCGAGCTTGCGAAGTAGAGTCGAACCAAGTGTTGGACTCCGAACCATTCAACGGCTGTGGGAGCAGTTCCGAATGGCGAGCTACTTCTAGTCCGCTTAGGAGCGAACTTGCGAAGTAGAATCGAGCCAAGTGTTAGACTCCGGAACCATTGTTAGATTAGTTTAGGGTTGTGGGAGCATTTTCGAATGGCGAACTACCCCTAGCTCGCTTAGGAGCGAGCTTGCGAGGTAGGGTCGAACCAAGTATTGGACTCCGAACCATTCAACGGCTGTGGGAGCAGTTCCGAATGGCGAGCTACCTCTAGTTCGCTTAGAAGCGAACTTGCAAAGTAGAGTCGAGCCAAGTGTTGGACTCCGGAACCATTGTTAGATTAGTTTAGGGTTGTGGGAGCATTTTCGAATGGCGAAACTACCCCTAGCTCGCTTAAGAGCGAGCTTGCGAAGTAGAGTCGAACCAAGTGTTGGACTCCGAACCATTCAACGGCTGTGGGAGCGGTTCCGAATGGCGAGCTACTTCTAGTCCGCTTAGGAGCGAACTTGCGAAGTAGAATCGAGCCAAGTGTTGGACTCCGGAACCATTGTTAGATTAGTTTAGGGTTGTGGGAGCATTTTCGAATGGCGAACTACCCCTAGCTCGCTTAAGAGCGAGCTTGCGAAGTAGAGTCGAACCAAGTGTTGGACTCCGAACCATTCAACGGCTGTGGGAGCAGTTCCGAATGGCGAGCTACTTCTAGTCCGCTTAGGAGCGAACTTGCGAAGTAGAATCGAGCCAAGTGTTGGACTCCGGAACCATTGTTAGATTAGTTTAGGGTTGTGGGAGCATTTTCGAATGGCGAACTACCCCTAGTTCGCTTAGGAGCGAGCTTGCGAGGTAGGATCGAACCAAGTGTTGGACTCCGAACCATTCAACGGCTGTGGGAGCAGTTCCGAATGGCGAGCTACTTCTAGTTCGCTTAGAAGCGAACTTGCAAAGTAGAGTCGAGCCAAGTGTTGGACTCCGGAACCATTGTTAGATTAAAGAGTTAAAAGCAGAGAGATGTAATAGCAGTGAAAATATGAAAAAACTTTATTTATTAATATCTAATGATCGGCTGCTTCTAAAGTTGCTAGCCGTTATTACAATGAAAAAGTAAAAGGAAAAATCACTACTAGTAAAAGGAAGGGAATGGTTCGACATCTCGAGTGACTTAGAGAGGCGTAGTTGCCTTCTCTTGGTATTTCAAAAGATGGTCGGCATTCCATGTCCTGGGAATTTCTCTGCCTTCGAGATCTTCTAGCTTGTATGCACCGGGGCGGATCACTCTTGAGATCTTGTACAGTCCCTCCCAATTCGGGGCCAGTTTGCTTTTCTGTCCGGGGAATGAGATGGCCATTTTTCGGAGGACTAGGTCCCCTTCTTTGAGGTCCGTTGGGCGGACCCTTCTGTTGTATGCTAGCTCGATCCTCCTTCGGTAAGCTTGCTGGCGTATGGCAGCTCTCTCTCGGATTTCATCTATCAGATCTAAGCTTGCTCTGAGCTCTTTAGCGTTCTGCTCCTCTTCATAAGCTATCAAACGAGGAGAGGGTATCCCAACTTCTAGGGGGATGATGGCCTCGGCCCCATAGGTGAGATTAAATGGGCTCTCGCCTGTTGGGGTCCGCTTGGTGGTGCGGTGATTCCAGAGCACGTTTGGCAGCTGGTCGACCCACATTCCTTTGGAACACTTGTCTAACCTCTTCCTTATGCCCGAAAGAATCTGTCGGTTGGCATTCTCGGCCTGGCCATTCGACTGAGGATGGGAGACGGAGGAGGATCGGTGTTGTATGGCGAGGTCCTCACATAAAGCTCGGAAGGTGGCCCCAGTGAACTGTGTTCCATTATCCGTGACTATGACTCGGGGAACGCCAAATCGGCAAATCACATTTTTCCAGAAGAATTGAACGACCCTATGCTCGGTGATTGTAGCCAGGGGCTCGGCTTCTATCCATTTAGAGAAATAGTCGACTGCCACGACTAGGAATTTTAGCTGTCCGGGGGTTGGCGGAAACGGCCCTAGTAAATCCATCCCCCACATAGCGAAGGGGATCGGACTTGATAGGGAGGCGAGCGGTGCTTGTGGAAGGCGTCGGATGTCGGAATACTTTTGACAGGAGCTGCATTGCCGAACGTGTCGTTCGGCGTTCCGTAGGAGAGTGGGCTAGTAATACCCGTAGTTCAACACTTTGCGCGCTAGAGCCCTGGACCCAGAATGGGCCCCGCCGATGCCCTCGTGGAGTTCTTGCAGGACGTAGTCGGCTTGCCCGGGGGAAAGACACCTTAGGTAAGGCCGACCGTCCACCTGGGTGAAGGAGCGTTTATATAAGATGCCTTCGATTAAAGTAAAACGCTCGGCTCGGGTCCTGATTCTTCTTGCTTCCCTCGGATCTTCGGGGAGGAGTCCGTCTTTTAGGAATTCGACGAGGGGCTTCATCCAATCGTCTTCGAGGAGGACAGGCAATGTTTCGGCGGAGTCAGGTGTTTCGTCCTCTATGCTCGGCTTCAAGAGGACTTCTATCAATACGGTCTGCTCAAGACCTTGAAGAGAAGAGGAGGCTAATTTGGATAGGGCATCGGCCTGAGCATTTTCTTCTCGGGGGATCCTTTGGATGAGGGCCTCTTCAAACAGCGCCATAAGGCTCTTGACTTTAGCCAAGTATTTAACCATTCTATCATCGCGGGCTTCATACTCACCGAGGACCTGATTGACGACCAACTGCGAGTCACTGAAGATCTGTAGCCGCTGTGCCCCTGCATTTCGGGCCATTCGTAGACCGGCTATTAGCGCCTCGTACTCGGCCTCGTTGTTCGAAGCTTTGAAATTTATACGGAGGGAGTATTGCAGGATGAAGTCATCTGGGCCTGCCAGGATGACTCCTGCCCCACTTCCCTCATTGCAAGAAGATCCGTCGACATAAATTGACCAGACCGGCGGTCCCTTTACTGTTTGGCAGGGCTCAGGGATTGTACTCTCAACTATGAATTCGGCCAGCGCCTGAGCCTTGATCGCGGTCCGAGGCTGATAAGTTATATCATGTTGGCTCAGCTCGATTGACCACTTCATAAGGCGACCGGAAGTCTCAGGCTTGTGAAGGACCTGTTTGAGCGGCTGGTCGGTAAGGACGACCACCGAATGGGACTGAAAGTAGGGCCGAAGCTTTCTCGCGGCCATTACCAGGGCATAGGCTATTTTCTCAATCTTCGGGTACCGGAGCTCGGCATCCCGAAGTACTTTGCTGACATAGTAGATGGGCTTCTGAGCCCTTTCTTCTTCTCTGACTAAGACCGCACTAAGCATCTGTTCGGAAGCTGCCAGGTAGAGGTAGAGTGGTTTGCCAGGTATAGGTTTGCTGAGAAGAGGTGGGTTGACGAGGTATGCTTTAAGCTGGTCGAATGAGTCTTGTTGCTGCTGCCCCCACTCAAATCCTTTAGCCCCCCTGAGGGCTTTGAAGAATGGGAGGCACTTCTCCCCGGACTTCGACAGAAAGTGCCCTATGGTGGCTAGGCGACCAGTCAATCTTTGAACTTCCTTGACATTTCTAGGAGGGGCCATGTCCAATATGGCCTTGATCTTTTCCGGATTTGCTTCAATTCCTCGTTGGCTAACCATGAAGCCGAGGAACTTCCCTGATGAGACGCCGAACGCACACTTGTTCGGGTTGAGTCTCATATTGTGTTTTCTTAAAACATCAAATGCTTCTTAGAGGTCGGTCACGTGATCAACACCTCGGATGCTTTTCACAAGCATGTCATCGACGTACACTTCCATGTTCCGGCCGATCTGGGCCTGGAAAACCTTGTTGACGAGGCGTTGGTATGTCGCCCCTGCGTTCTTTAGGCCGAATGGCATGACTCTGTAGCAATAAAGGCCTTGGTCAGTCACAAAAGATGTCTTCGGGATATCTGGGGGGAACATTCTTATCTGATTGTAACCCGAGAAAGCATCCATGAAGCTGAGGAGCTCATGTCCCGAGGTTGCGTCAATCAGAGTGTCAATGCTCGGCAGAGGGAAGGGATCTTTGGGGCAGGCCTTGTTGAGGTCGGTGAAATCAATACAAATTCTCCACGTCCCATTGGACTTCTTCACCATTACTACGTTAGACAACCACTCAGGGTAGTTTACCTCCTGTATGAATCGGGCCTTCAACAGCTTGTTTACCTCCTCTTTGATAGTGAGCTGACGCTCGGGGGCGAACTTTCGCCTCTTTTGCTGAACCGGTTTGGACCCCGGATCGACGCTCAGGCGGTGGACCAAGAGTTCTTCGGAGATACTGGGCATATCTGCTGCTGACCATGCGAAGAGGTCTTTATTGGCTCGGATGCATTTCACAATACCTGAGTATAGGGCGGACGGGAGGGTCTTACTAACAAAGAACTTGCGGGTCGGCTCTTGTTCAGAGAAGAGCACCTCTTCCAGTTCATCCACCGGCTCGGAGGTCGGTCTTGCAGTATCTTGAGGAATTTTTAGAGTCTCTAAGGAGAGGACGGGTCCAAGGGTTGAGGTCATGTAGCACTTTCTAGTCGTCTCTTGATTGCCCCTTACTTCCCCGACCCCGGACCGGGTGGGAAACTTCATCTTAAGATGGTATGCTGAGGGGACAGCTTCCAGAGCTGCGAGGCCAGGCCGACCCAAAATGACGTTGTAGGCGGCGGAAACATCCACCACCATGAAGTCCATTGGCTCTGTTCGGGTAGTAGGGGTTTGACCGGCAGTTACATCGAGGGTGATCACCCCTTCAATAGTTACCGGAACCCCCGTGAACCCATGGAGAGTGTAGCCGGCGGGCTTGAGTTTGTCTCTGGAGAGCTTTAGGCCTTTAAAAGCGGAGAGAAAGAGGATGTTGACGGAGCTGTCGTTGTCTACTAAGATCCTCTACACTTTGAAATTCGCCATGTGGAGGCTAATGACGAGTGCGTCACAATGTAGGGTACGAACTCCTTCAAGATCTTCGTCGGAGAACGTGACTGGCACTCCAAGGCCTTTGGGAGGAGGGGTGGTTCGGTCCGAGTTGACTTCCCTTATAAATGCTTTTCGAGAGGAGTTCGAGGAGCCTCCCATTGGGCCCCCGTGGATGAGGTGGAGGACTCGTTCTTCCTCGAAGTCTGGCGTCTCTTCTCTTTCCGGATGCTTGTTAGCTCCCCGAGGCAGGGGAGGAAGTTCGGCTCGGTCCTTTCTTACGAACCTAGTCAGCTGCCCTCTCTGGATAAGGGCTTCGATCTCGTTTTTCAGGGCACGACAATCGCTGGTGTCATGCCCATGGTCCCGGTGATAACGGCACCATTTCTCTTTATCTCTTCTTTTGGCGGGGGTGTTCATCCTTGGAGCAGGAGGGATGATACCCTCGTTCTCGACTTCCATCAAAATGGTTGAGACATCAGTGGTGAGGGGAGTGAACTTTTCGAACCTGGGGGGAGTTCGGCGCTGACCGGCATTGTCCTTTTGGAGCTTCTTGGCTCCTTCCTCCTCTGTTCCCTTTCTCTTAAACCTGGAGGAAGACCCCTCCCAGTTTGGTCGCTGCTCGGCCTCTTCGGCCCGGATATACTTTTCACTGCGAAGGAGGAGGTCGGAGAAATTCTGCGGAGGCTTCTTGGCAAGGGAGGAGCGGAGGTTGGAATTGAGGACATTAGACTGAAATGCCGCCGTAGCGACTGACTGGTCGAGGGATGCTATAGACCTGGCTTCAGCTGTGAACCTTTTCACATAGTCTCTCAGTTTCTCCCCCTTCTTTTGGTGGAGGTGCAATAGGGAGATGCTTGTTTTCTCAGCTCTACGGCTGCTTACGAAATGGGTGACGAAGAGGGTTTCGAACTGCTCGAAGGAGAATATTGAGGAGGGGGCGAGGCGAGTGTACCATTCTCGAGCTGGTCCTTTGAGAGTTGCGGGGAAGGTTTTACAGAGGAGGGCATCGGAAGCTTGATGGAGGAGCATCAAAGTCTTAAAGCTTTCGATGTGGTCAACTGGATCGGTCTCCCCAGTGTAAGTCTCAAATTGGGGAGGTTTGAAGCCGAACGAGACAGGAGCATCCACTATGGTTCGGGAGAAAGGGGGTCGGCTAGGACGTAAGGTCCTTCCTCTAAGCTCCTCTTCTCGGTTTATCTGACCCAGGCGCCTTTCTACTTCATGAAGACGGCGGTTCATGGTGTCATCTCTCCGACGGTAATCTGCCGAGCCTCGAGACTCGTCTTCGTATGAGGGAGAGCGAGGGCTGCGGCGATGATAGCTTCGGGAGCGACGAGGACTTGGGGTGCACCGGGAGTTGGTAGAAGCAGGACGAGGAGATGGGGACCGTCGGCGAGGGCTTCGAACTGGAGGAGGGGACGGGGCCTTCGGCTCATTAGGGTTTTGATGGAGGTTGAGAGCCTGCAGGACGGTCGCTTGGAACTGCTGGAACTCGGCACGGGTGATTGGTGCCTCATTGTTCCGGGGCTGTTGCCGACCTGCGGGAGAGTGCCTTCTTCGGTAATGATCGGGGGACTCTTTCCTTCCTCTGCGGACGGGGGACCTGTGGTACCGGTGGCGAGGAGACCGCTCGCCCGGATGGTATTGGCGGGAGGCTCCCTCTCGGGCCCGCTTTTCTTCCAGATGGCGGCGGAGATCATCATCTTTCTGGCGATTAGGAGCGGCATTGTGGCGGCCAGAGGCTCGGGGATGATGGGAAGCCATAGAGTCCGTGGAGGCGTTGTGGATGGAGACATTCTCTTGATGAAGGGGTTGTTTCTGAGGATTGGGACCCTTCGGATCAGGAGGGGGAAGATTCTGTTGGAGCGGGTCTTCCGCGGTAGGGGGAAGTTGCCCTTGTTGCTGAGTGGGATTAGGAAGGACTTCTTGCTGCTGATCAGGGTTGGGTGCTCGGTTGGACCCCCTTGACTTGACTTTGCGAGGCGGCATGGCTGGAGAAGACCTGTTCACCGGGAAGAGAGGAGGTTTCTATTTGTTAGTTTCCCACAGACGGCGCCAATCTGTTGCCGCTAAATTTGGTGTGGGGGCAAACAGATGAATTTGTGGATTCTTAGGGAAACTGAATAGTAAACCTGTATACCTGTTCCGTCGGGCTTCGATCGTCGATCCCGCCGTGGACCTGCAAAAAAGTGCGAGACACCGGGGTTGTTCCCGGCGACGCACCCTCCGATGCTCAAGTCGGTAATCTAGGAAGACTATGAATGAGCGCAAAAACTGGTGAAAGATTGATTACCTCTCAATGGAGATGGATGGGGGGTATTTATAGGCGTCTTAGAGAACAGATTAGGAATGTAATCCCCGTGATCTGATAAGGAATATTCTCCTTGTAAACAGATCAGGAACGTAATCTGATAAGGTATATTCCCCGTAATCAGATAAGGAATTTAATCCCCAAATCCCAGTGAAAAGATAGATGTATATCAGGGCCGTTGATCAAGATTGATCAGGGACCCCAATTTTATCTTGTTGGATTGGGTGCGTGGCGGGTTAAAACCCGCACCCTCTTGTTGGTGGATCCATTCGTGGGATATTGGGTCCTAGGAGAGAAGACCCAATATCCATTTTGGACTTTTTTGTAGGCGAAATTACCGTTTTACCTCCGGGTCTCAAGATTCGTACCTGATTTGGACGGTTCTGATTAACCCCCATTTTTAGCCATATCAGAAGATAAGACTTATATTTAATCCACAACTTTTATATAAACTGATCTTTACATTACTACTTCTTGAAACCTGAAGATGAAGACGGTGAGATTATTGAGGAGGAAAACAAGAACACCACCGGAATGGCCTCCCTCAAGAGCTTATGGACTCGGTCCTCAATCTCCTTCCCCTCATCGACTACATCCGATTCGCTGCAGTCTGCCATCAATGGAGAGACTACCAATCCGATCTCTACCGTAATTTCTCTCTTTGTTCCTTTCCTTCTTCTCTCCCATGGCTTGTTTCCTTAACCGAATCATTCAACCCACTTGTTTACTCCTTTTTGGGACATAGATTTGACAACCTTCATCTTTTCAACAACAATAACAAGTACAGAGAGAGCACAGTATGTTGGTTCGTCTCATGGATGGATGATCTTACTGATTACTGTAAGTGTATTATCTGAAGAAGAAAAAGTAGCAATCTGTCTCATGAATCCCATCTCTGTGTTGAATTTTAACTGTGGAATAAACTCAACAACGACGACGAGATGTAAGAACTATAGAATCAAAACAAGAGAACAAAGAACAACCAAAAGCAACACACAAGACACACAAGATTTTTATCGAGGTTCACCAAACAATGGCTACTTCTCCGCGCAGAGACACTACTGTGATTTCCACTAGAAATATGAAGATTAGGTTTACAAATCTCTCAAGAACTCACCACCAAGGTGTAGGGTTTCTCTCTATCTTCCTCTCTCTTAATGACGACTGGTAGATCTTTCTTTTCTCTTGGCTTAACCCTAAAATCGTACACAATACAATATATATAGGATTCCACAACTTTCCATCTCAGCCGCTCATCATTCAGCATCGGAACGGTCGACTGCACCATCATGACGGTCGACCAGTCTTCTCCTTCGACTTCACGAAATCTAACAAAGAGCGGGTTGGTCGACTGCGTGGTCGACCGGTTATTCCTTCAAGCTACAGAGTTGAGTCAGAGAGCGGGATAGTTGACTGCGCGGTCAACTGATCGTCTTGCCTGGGCGGTTGGGGGGTGCGATCGACCGTAACTCTGCTGTAGCCACTTGCTACTCTTGACATGTTGCTCCCACTTCAACTCTCCTTCTCATCTATCTTCTTCAACTCATTATCGTGTATTGGATCCACAAACCCTAACAATCTCTCACTTGGAGACATATATACGAAGTCTCTAACCTGTTCTTCATTCTTCCATTGGCCTAGTCTAGGCCTGTGCCTCTGCGAGTCTCCTCAACAATTAACCTGGAAATAATCCGATAGCGGTATAGCAAAACTGATGTTTCTTGCTATCCACCACTTTAGTGAGCATGTCCTCGGGATTCTTAGTGCCAAGAATCTTAGTTAGCTTCAACCATTTCTTCTCAACCGCCATTCTGACAAAATGATACCTTATTTGAATGTGCCGAGTCCTACAGTGATATGTCGAGTTTTTCGCCAAGAAAACTGCACTTTGACTGTCACACTATAGTTCACCTATGGGTTGCTTCCTGCCCAACTGTTTCATAAGCTCCGAAATTCACAACATGTCTTTCGTCGCTTCCGTAAGTGCCATATACTCTGACTCCGTGGTTGACTGCGCTACAACCTTTTGTAACTGCGAAGTCCAACTAACAGCTGTTCCACCAACTGTAAATACATACCCTGCAGTACTTCTGCAACCATCATGATCGTCCAAAAAATCTGCATCTACATAACCATGTATATGCAAAGAATCTCCCCCAAAACAAAGCGAGTGATCTGAAGTACCTGCTAGATATCTAAGAATCCACCTTACTGCATCCCAATGCTGTTTACCTGGATTCTTCATGTAACGGCTGGCAACTCCCACTGCTTGTGCGATGTCTGGTCTTGTAGACACCATCGCATACATTAAACTCCCAACGGCCGAGGCATAAGCAATAGCAGCCATTTCCTCCATCTCCGCCTTTGTCTTAGGACATAATTCCATTGATAACTTGAAGTGAGCAGCCAAAGGACAATTGACTGGCCTCGCACCATCCATATTGAATCTCTTCAACACTTTCTTCACATAGTCCGCTTGCGATAACCAAAGCTTCTTACTATTTCTATCTCTGCTGATCTTCATGCCGAGGATTTGCTTTGCTTCACCCAAGTCTTTCATTGAAAACTCCAAAGCTAGCATCTTTTTCACTTCCTTGATCTTCTCCATACATGAACCTGCTAACAGCATGTCGTCCACATATAATGCCAAGGTAACTGTATCATTATCCTCATATCTACGAACATACACACAATGATCTGTTTCGTACCTATCGAAACCTTTTCCTCTCATGAAGCAATCAAACTTCAAAATTCCATTGCCACGCGCGGTGCTTGTTTGATCTCATAAAGACTCTTCTTCAATCGACACACCATGTCTTCCTTTCCTTTAGCTTCAAAACCTGTGGGTTGTTTCAGCTCTTCTTCGACATCACCATGGAAAAATATTGTCTTCACATCCAAACTACTCTAAGTGCAAGTCTTCAACTGCCACAACACTAAGCAGAACCCTAATAGAAGCCATCTTCACAACTGGTGCAAAGATCTCACTATAATCGACGTCTTCCCATTGAGAGAATCCTTTCACAACAAGCCTGACCTTGTACCTCTTACTACCATCTGCCTCATCTTTGACCCTAAAAACCCATTTGTTCATAAGAGCGCGCTTCCCTGCGGGTAACTTGGTCAACTCCCAAGTTTGGTTCTGTTCCAAGGAGTTCATCTCGTCCCTCATGGCTGACTCCCACTGAATTCGAGTCTCATCCCTCAAAACCTCCTCATGAATCTCTGGCTCCTCCGAATCCGTGTACAGAATATGCTCGTAAATAATACTAGCTGATGGATCAAATATCCTGGTTGGCCTCCTCTCTCGTATTAATCTCCTCAACGTGGGTACCGGTTCACCGACCAGTTCCGGTTTCCCGAACTGTTCTAGCTGTACCTGTTCGTCTTGGATAACCTGCTCATTCCCAATAGACTCACCATGAGCCTCCTGTGTTGCTTGTGGTACCTGTACCTGCTACTGCACTGTAGGACCCCCACTACTAGGGCCGCCTTCAGAATCTGAATCTGAGTCTGAGTCTGAACCCCAATCTAACTCTGAACTGGTTGTACTGTCTTGACCTGTATGTCTGTCCTTGTATAGGACCTCCTCATTGAACACTACATTCTTGCTGCGAATAACTTTGTTATCCACAAAATTCCAAAGCCTGTAACCATACTCATCGCCACCGTAGCCAATGAATGCATACCTCCTGGACTTAGAGTCCAACTTCTTTCTTTCTTCCCTGTCAATTAATGCATATGCCATACAACCATAAACTTTTAAATGCGAATAATTAATAGTTTTACCTGACCATAGTTCTTCTGGAATGGCCCCATCAAGGGCACTAGACGAGCAACGGTTAATCAAGTACACTGTTGTATCAACTGTAGTGGCCCAAAGATGGACCGAAAGACCCACGTGAAGTCTCATGCATCTCGTCCTTTCGAGTATCATGCGGTTCATCCTTTCTGCTACACCATTCTCCTGTGGAGTCTTAGGAACTGTCTTGATTCCTCTGATACCTTCCTTTGCCAGATAGTTAACAAACTCTTTGCTTGTGTACTCACCTCCGTTGTCTAACTTGATTGCTTTCACCTTGCAACCCGTCTCATTCTCAACTCTGGCCTTCCAAGCTCTGAATGGCTCAAAAACTTCTAATTTCTCACGAATTGCATGAACACAAACCTTTCTTGTAGCATCATCGATGAATGTGACGAAGTATCTCTTACCACCATAAGAGAATTTCTGAGCTGGACCCCACACATCTGTATGTACCAACTCTAGCTTCGCAAGCTTCTTCTCACGCCCACCCAACTGAAAGCTAATTGTCTTCTGTTTGCCCATCACATAATTCTCACAAAAATTCATCTCAACCTTCTTTAGCCCCGGCAAAAGATCCCTAGAACAAAGCTGCTTGACACCCTTTTTACCATGGTGCTCCAACCTGACATGCTATAGAGTTGAAGAGGAACTACCTACTGATGCTGTAGCAATAATATCACCTGAATCACCTCCTCTGAGTAAGTACAACGTGTCAGCACACTTTTCTTTTGCCACCAACCTGGCACATGTAATCACCTTCCATTCTCCATGCCCAAAGGTTGTTTTAAACCCTTTTTTGTCTAGTTTGCTAGTTGAGATTAAGTTTTTCTTCAAGCTCGGAATATGTCTTGTGTCATACAAGACTAATTGCCCACCAATGCGAGCCTTCACTCTCACAGTGCCTCTACCTACAACTGGACATATCTGTCCATTACCAACTGAAACTGCACCAAAATTACTTGTCCTGTAATCGTCAAAAATATCCTCATGGTGGTACAATGATAGGAAGCACTTGAGTCTATACACCAATCATCTTGCAAAATATTAAATCCAGTAGATAAACACAATTCATCTAGACGGGGTTCAATACTTACCACATTGGCTACCTGAGACCCTGTCACGCCCCGCTTCCCAAAAAGAATATAGAATACGGATACGAGACAAAAGCCTAGCGAATGATTTTTGTAATACCCTGATTTTTCAATTAATGGAAAATTATTTTATTTTGCACGTAGTGTGCACGTGCAATATTTTGGTTAAATTAAATCTTATAATTATTTTATTGTGATGTGTATAAATATTTAGATATGTGTTTTCAAATTATTTTATACAAAAGCCTTTTCTTTAAATAAATAGAAAGCCTTATTTTAAAGCCTTTTTCTTGAAGCCCAAAATGTAATTTATGTATTTTATTTTAAAATAACCATTTTGGCCCATAAACTAAAGCCCATGGACTATATTTTTACATAACTTGTCATGTAGAATACAATTTAAAAGATTATTTTATTTTATACAAAATTTAAATATACAATTTTGGGCCTAGTTGCATGTACGTGCACTACACGTACACGTGCAAAAGGCATGCCATCCTTGTGGCCGGTTGTGGGCATTTTTGGAGGGAATTCAAAAATTTTAATGGTGATCATGGTGGTGGTTATTTAGATGTGGGTAGTTATTGCAACTCCTACTCTCATCCTAGCCCTCCATCCTACAACCAACCAACTAATCCTAGCCCTCCATTCTATGTGATTTTTAGTATAAATACCCCCTCCCATGGCTAGTTATTTTGTGCTTAATATTCCCTTCCAAATCTATAGTCTAATAGCATTATCTAGTAGTAGTTTGTGAGTTAAAAAGATTGAGTTGTGAGTGGGATTGTGCTTGCATTCCATCAAGGAGGAGAAGAAGAAGGCCGGCTATTCAAGTGGGAGCTTTCGGTGGTGCTTTTTTTTGGAGCTTGTGTGTGCGCGTCTAGGAGGAGGTGCATTCATTTGCAAATGACTTTGTTGCTATTGTGTTTGTTTCTCTCCATACAAGGTGGGTTAATTTTTCTTATTTCTAATTAGGAATGATGCTAGTATTATATTGAGAAATGATGCATGAAAAATATTAATAAGAATACCTTTTAATTGGAAAGTTAGTCTATGAATTGATCGGAATGTTAATGAATAACTTGTATGTGGTTGTATTATTAAAATTGAGTTATGGGTAAAATTTTTCCCTATTTCTAAAGTAGAATTGCATGCTAGTTTAATTAGAAATTTGAAGCATGAAATTGATTAAGGATGAGCACACTTTAATTGGAAAAGAGTGACTTCTTGAATGATTGAGATGTGAATATGCAAATTGATAAGTGGTTCTATAAATTGTGATGTACAGAATTTGACTAGAAGCATGGATTGATTAATGAAACCACATTTATTACTATCAAGAACTACACACAAAGTTAGTAGTTTGAGTTTTACCATTTCATGTATTAAATAGATCCTTTGTGTTGATATGGGTATGAATAAATTCAAATATGAGTTGTAAGTAGAAAAATGATTAAAATCAGTGGATTAATGTAAAATGTAGTGACAAAAAAAAAATTAGAATACTATGAGGCAAAGAAACATCAAAAAGAGGAAAATGGTAGTATGTATAATTTGAATTAATGATGTAAAAATATGTTTTAATTATTACAAAAATTATTTTGCTCACACTGACATATAAATTATGTGAGGGAGAATTAATCTAGAATTATACAGTATATTTTGATGAGAGCAAAATGAAACGAAAGCTAGTTGAACATCGAAATGTTCTAAATAACAGAGGGCATAAGTTAAAGGGAATTGAGACTATGCTTATGACAACTGAGCGCGTAGCTCAAGTGGTCTTGCCGTGCGGTTGGGTTCTTTGGGTTGATCGGTTCGAATCCCTATAGCCGCATATATTTTTCACATTTTTTGTAAACATATAACTTACCGACAGAGAGTAACAAATACCCTTTTGCCCCTCCTTATATCGCTGGCACAGTTCGGCCTAGCGGCGGGTGCTGTTGGCTGTGTTCTCTGGGTGCCTGGGTTCGATTCTTGCTATCGGCAAGTATGAAAAAATATTTTTTTGGGTTTTTAGGTGTCCAAAAATTGTGAAAAAAATATGGTTATTCTTATAAAAATATAAGGGACTTTATAAAAATTATTTGTGCATTATTTGAAAGAGATAAACTATGGTTTGTGAATAAAAAGCATAAGTAGAACTATGGTTCTAGATTATACACTTTGTGAAGAATTATAACTTATAAGAATAAATTGAAATGGAGTATTAGAAGATGATTTGGCAAAAAGAAACTTTGTTGTGTGACATAATGCAATTTATTCTCATTTGAGAATAATGTGGAAAAAATATGAAATATGAATATTCATTAGTGATGTGAATTTCAAATGTGAAATTATTAATTGATGAAGTGTATGGATTCATGTATGATTATGGATTAATGAATAAATTAGAGATCATGTTAACGAAAAAGAAATCTGTTGGTTATGAATATGAATTTTATGAGTTATAAGTGCTCAATGTGGAAATTGTGAATTGGAATTGAATTGAAAGAGTAGCTAAGTCTCTCCCGGCAATTGGAAAGAAAATGAAAGGAAATATTGAAATGAAAGACCAAGGTTGGTTGTGTTTGAGTAAATGAATAAGTCCGGTTTAGTGGAGAGGCTAACTCTAGAACTTTGATTTTATTCATGATTCTATTAAAATAAGGACTAGTACATAGTGAAGATGTGATGAAAGTAAGAGAAAAACATTGAGTATGAGGGCCATTGGGTAGCGGCGAGAGCGTATCCCAGGAATTCCCATGATGAGTCTGGGTGAGGATGCTGCTCCAAAGTACCGTCCCGGTGGTGACGCTCGTGGGATGTTTGAAGACTACGGGTGGTGTCATGTCTATGGTGAGAGCCGAATTACCACAGGATGTCTGCATGATGAGTCATGTCAGCGATGGGATTCCCTCCAGAGTGCCTAGACATGAGTTCGTAGGTCAGAAAACATCTAGGATACTTACCGTAATTACAGTAGTAGATTAAGTCATAACGAGGGATTGAACCCTACAAGATGAAGAACGATTAAGGGCTTATCCTCGGACCTATGTAGTATGGGATGCATAGAATCCGAACAAGTGTGCATTAGTGTCATGTAACATAAATAATTGCATTAAGGACTAAGTGCACAAACACAACACGACATCAATAGGGTAGTCCCTTTAGTTGTAATGTGACAAGTTTGTGTTTGCTAAATATGGAAAATTAAGTTATACTATTTCCGGCATAGAGTGGATGGCCGTGTATAATGATCGTCGGTTGAATAAACTGACGTACCCACAGTCTTATATGCAGGTAAATGACATGTTAGAGATTAAAGATGAATGGATGCTTAAAGATTATACCATGTTGTTGTACATTTATTTAATTGTTGTAAATTTTACTTCCGCTGTGCAAATAAAAAGTGTAATATTGATGTAAACTCTGATGTAAAGTGAAAAGTTTAAATTTCCTTGTAAAATTGTACTAAAGGAAGCGAAAAGATCCTGTAGAACATCTCGAATTCAGTGTATTTGGGATTCGGGGCGTTACAATTTTCATCATCCATAAGCTGTTCAAGAATTTTTACAACATTCACAAGAATCATCAGAGTCGGAAGCAAAAGAATCAACCACATGCACATATGAACCAAAATATCAACAAGAATACTTGAAACCAAATATATAAATCTCAAATAGTCATGATCTGAATAAGACAAATATCTTGGATCACATTGCCCAAATACAAGAATAAATTCAAGTCTCAAAATACAATATTGTTCAAGCAAGCTACAAGAAATAAAAATAATAAAATGCAGCACTAATACTTCATGTCACCAATACCATCTGGAACCTGTTCTCCAAAGTCTGCAATTCAACGAATGCAGGGAAGAGGGAAAGAGAAAACAAGTACCCTTCAATTGCAAGTTACAGACCACTTATAATATAGGATACAAGTACATGGGAAAACTAACTAGCAACATGGTATAAGCATAATGTCAAAATAAATAGCTAGCATGGCAAAGTGAACAAGTGTAAATGGCATGAATCAAGTGTCAAGTAATCAAGTATCATGTAAACATGCATCAAGTGTCAAGTATCATGTAACATGTATCAAGTGTCAAATTTCAAGTCTCATGTTTCAAGTCTCATGTATCATGTAGTCAAGTGTCAAGCAAGCATGGATCATGTTCAAGTATTATGTTCAAGTATCATGTATCAAGTCTTATAGTGATTACTATCTAGATAGCACTTCATGCAGCCCACCTTATATGGTTGCTACAACAAACAGTTTCGCATTAAATTTCATAATGGACCATAGAGGGCAGTATACTCGGGGACAAGTTAAGTAATCGAGCTCCAAGCTCCAAGTATCAAGTATCATGTAATCACATGTCAAGTTGTGCAAGTGACAAGTATCGTTTCTTGCGTGCAAGTATCAAGTAATCACGTGTCAAGTATCATGTCTCAAATAATCACGTAGGATCCCCTTCCGAGTATGCGTTTCTGAATTATCCACTATTAGATCTATCTCTTAAATTCCAGCTTGGTTATTTATTATTATTATCAAACAAGCATGCATATGTGCAAAATATATCAAGAATAATATGGCATGATCATGTGACAAGTGAAAATTGCAAGATAAACATGTACGAGTGCAAGATATCTCATAAAAGACTAAAATAGACAAATCTCAAGTTCAGGATAGCAAGACCATACTGTGGTAAAACAGTGATTTCCAGTATTACAAATATGCAAATTTGAATCCGTCAAAATTTCTAGAAAATAGACTCCCAACCGAATCCAGCGAGCATAAATAATTCATATATTAATTCAAAAAACATAGCTTAAAACTGATTTGAATACAGAAAATAGGTTCAGCGAGAAATCAGGAAAACGAATTCAAGAGCAGTAAAATATCATGAAAACACATTAAATAAATCCACGAAAAATCTAGGATATTCTCCTATATGTCTAGTATCTAAATATAAAGTTTCAAAAATTTCCATTAAAATTAGATCAGTCATGAAAAATCGGGAAACATCAATATACGAGAGTTTGGTAAATCTGAAATTCCCAACACTGTTGTACGAAAACTGTGATATCTCGCAACCAAGGAAATGAAATCCAATTCCGCTAAAGGTATATGAAAATAGATAAAATATACTAACTTTCATATTTCACAAACATTTTTCATACAGTAAAAGGAATCAGAGTGAAAATACGATTCTTTACAGAACAGCGAGTAGAATACAGCAAGTATAGTTTTCATAAACGAGCATGAAACGGCACATAAAACTCATCAATAAAATCCACCAAAAATTCTGGGTAATCCCTAAGTAGATATAGAAAAAATGACCAAAGTTTTGGATCAAAATAATATGTGTAGCACAGTTATTAAAATAATTTAGTCATAAAAAACACCAAGAAACGAAATCTAGAAAAAATCGACACCTCTGTAGTAAAACAGTCATAACTCACACAAACGAAAATGAAATCAAGCAAGGTCGGCGGGGTTGGAAAGTAGATGAATTTATCTAAAACTCATGTTTTATACTGAAATTAATTTACTGACTTCAAGACAGTCCAAAACAGCAAACAAAACAGATCAGCGATAAAATACAGATTTTTCCTTTTAATAACAACTCAACATATATCATACAAAACTTGTTCAAAACACAACCAAACATAAAATCGAGTCTACCAAGTATCCAAACATCATGAATTGGGGTATCTAACATGTCCACACCAAGTATATCACACGGGTCTCAACAAAATCATGAATTCTCACAAAAGTCTCACATACATGATCAAATCAAGAACGGGTAAAATCTAAGTTATTTCATGTCAAATTTTATGTCGTGAGTCATCTATGGTCAAATAGCACTATAGAGACAAAACCCATCAAGAATAACACGAACACGAGTCGTCTCTAGACCCAACTACACTATAGGTGGTATTTTTGACTTGTATCATACAAAGGAATTTGAGTACAAGAACTTGCCTTAACCGAAGATGAAGAACGACGAAAATCAAGAGTAACGGGAATGAATTCCCGACAACGAGAAAAACTCACGAACGTAAATCCACGAACTAATGAATCCAAGCAAACTTGAGCGAAAATCTCCACACGAACAAACTCCACCAAAAGAGAGATGATCCAAGAGGGATAATGACAATAGTGGCTTGCGGCCACAAGAGAGATCAACGTCGGAAAGGATGAGAGAGATTAGGGATTGTTGTATGGTGGTGTAAGAGATGATCGACCAAGGGAGAGATCAGCCAAGGAGATGATAGGGGGCTCGGGTGTGGGGTGTTGCGGCGTCGGAGAGTGCACAGGCCAGAAGGAGGGGCTCGGCCTGGGGTTATTAGATGGAGGCTAGGGTTTAGGATTAGGGTTTAGGGAGAGGGATTAGAGATATATATATATATATATAAGGGGATTAGGGTTAATGGGTTATTGTGTTGTGGGTAATTAGGAGTAGTAGTAGGATTTGTTTAATTGGGCTTTGATAAGGATTAATTTCATTGGATAACAAATAGAATTGTGGATTTAATTTGGCTTTGGTAAATCTTATTAGGGATCAAACAATAGGATTAGGAATAGGATACAACCAACCACCACCACCACAAACACCAAAAAAAATAAAAATAAAGAGAACGAGACCAAATGAAGCAAAGATCAAATAATAGAAGAACGAAACAAAATAGACAACCAATCAAACACAAAGAGCTCAAAATAAAATTAAACGAATATATATTGAAAACAACTCCAACATACGGTTCAGAAAAAATACAAGAGAGAAAATACACCAAAACGAAAAATACACTCAAAAATACACAAAATGAAAAACAGGGGTTACAGACCCTTCTTGTGCTTTCTTATACTCCTCGCATTGGTCTCTCCTGTGTCCTGGCTTCTTCCAGTACCAACACTCACCTTTGTGATTTTCTGTTCTTGACTTGGACCTGTGATTCATACTTTGCGACCTCCCTCTGTTGTTACTTCTACCACGGTTATAAACTGACAGGGCGGTATTGCTAGGATATGACACCGAAGTCTCTCCATGTCTCTTCCTCCTTGCATCCTCATTCATGATGCTGCTTGTAACATCCTTTAGGGTTGTCGTTTCAGTCATGGTGCTAGTAATAATCTGCTCTGTTGTGCCATAACTATCGGAAAGACTAGATAGCAACCACAACGATTGTGCCCTCTCCTCAAACTTTAAACCCGACGATTCCATTTGATTATAAACCATACAAAAATTGTTGATGTGCTCAGCAACCGAACCCCTTTCTGACAACTTCAAGTTAACCAACTTCTTTAGATGTAAGATCTGGTTCGCTGCATTCAGCTTCTCAAACATGTCCGTCAATATCTCCATTGCCTCCTCTGCGGTTCTTGTCTTCTCAATATGAAATAGCACCTTCCTACTCAGCGACAACTGAATCTGCCCTAGCGCTTTCTGATCCAATCTATTCCAGCCCGCCAATGCAACCGGATCGACCTCTGCCCCTTCTGGTTTTACACCAAACAACGGATCATCTAGATCCTTCTGTCGGAGATACGCAATCATTTGGATCTTCCACATTGTGAAATTCGTTCCATCGAACTCCTTGACTCTACTCTTGTCCCCCATCTCAATCAATACTACCAACCTGTAGCTATGATACCACTTTGTTGAATTCCAACTGCAGAATAAACTCAACAACAACGACGAGATGCAAGAACTATAGAATCAAAACAAGAGAACAAAGAACAACCAAAAGCAACACACAAGAACATACAAGATTTTTATCGAGGTTCACCCAAACAATGGCTAATTCCCCGAGCAGAGGCACTCCTGCGATTTCCACTAGAAATATGAAGATTAGGTTTACATATCTTTCAAGAACTCACCACCAAGGTGTAGGGTTTCTCTCTATCTCCCTCTCTCTTAATGACGGCTAGTAGATCTCTCTTTTCTCTTGGCTTAACCCTAAAATCGTACACTATACAATATATATAGGATTCCATAACATTCCATCTCAGCCACTCATCAATCAGCATCGGGACAGTCGACCGGTCGTCTCCCTTGACTGCACGAAATCCAACAGAGAGCAGGTTGGTCGACTATGCGGTCGACCGGTCATTCCTTCAAGCTACAGAGTTGAGTCAAAGAGCGGGACGGTCGACTGCGTAGTCGACCGGTCGTCTTTCCTAAGCGGTCCGGGGGTGCGGTCGATCGCAACTCTACTGTAGCCACTTGCTACTCTTGACCTGTTGCTCCCACTTCGACTCTCCTTCCCATCTGTCTTCTTCAACTCATTATCGTGCATTGGATATACATACCCCAACACTCTGGACTTCGTATCCAACTCCATAATCTATTGACTCAAAACACCATAAACTTTTTGGATTTCACTGCTTTTTTCATGTCATCTCCTCCCACTCAACCCTACTGTATTGCAACAAACTCTATTTAGAAATCAAATCTTTTACTCAGCCACGTATATAATTTTTTGCCGTAATAGGCCACTTTTTGAAAATATTTGCGATTATGGGTCGATTTCAAAACTATTAGAGCTCGTGGATTACTTTATGCCACGTCTACAGCGGCCGCTATTCTCACTAGCGACCTCTTCATTTTGAAAGTCGCTAATGGGAATAATGACTTATGTTTTAAAATATTTGTAATTTTTTGTTTGCTGTCGGTATTACCACTAATGACCTTAATATATATGAGGTCGCCAATGGGATTAAATAGATGTATTTAGACACTTAACGATTTCTAAAGAGTTTTTGCTCTCTTGGGAACTTTTTTTAAAAAACTGAGGTTGCTATTGGAAATAGCAACCTTAGTATACTTCGGGTTTTATTTGCAATATCAACCTCAGTATGAAACTCAGTCTCCTTGTTCTTTGTAAAATTTGCAAAATAGTTACACAACTAAGACTTCTATTTGGAATAGCTAGCGACCTTAGTACAATAAAGGCTTCTATTCCGAATAACGACTTTAGTACAACTAAGGTCGCTACTCCGAATAACGACCTCAGTTTCAAGATAATTGATTGTTATTTTTTAGAGAGCAAAAACTCTCTAGCTAAATTTTGCTAAGTGTTAGAATACAGTTCATTAAAGGTCGTTAATCTCACTAGCGACTTCACATATGCTTTGGTCGCTAATAGGAATAGCGACAACAAATAAAAAATTCCAAATCTTCTAAAACATAGGTCGCTATTCTCATTAGCAACTTTCAAAATGAAGATGTCGCTAATCAGAATAGCAGTCGCTGCTGACATGACACAAAGTAGCTAACGAACGCTAATAATTTCGGAACAGGTCTATAATTGCAAATATTTTCAAAAAGTGGCCTATGACGGCAAAAATTTCACCACGTATGGGACAAATTCAGCAGTGTTTTATCGGGGGAAATCCTTGTTAGAATCGAGTATACATTCAAAACACTCATCTTGTTGACAACATTTTCTTATGACCCAACGATTAAAGTTTTGAGTTCACAAAAGGTTGGGGGTTCAATTCCTACATTCCACAATATATATATATATATATATATATATATATATATATATATATATATATATATATATATATATATATATATATAGGGTAAAAGGGGTATGAGCAACTTGCTTTAAATAAGCAAGTGATTATGTGGCATGCATGTGATACATTGTACAACTAACCCTTTTAAGAATTTTTCAATCACAGGCATGTCACAACATCAATTGCTTATTTACTAAATGAGCAAGTTGCTAATATCCCTTTTCCCCATATATATATATATATATATATATATATATATATATATACATACATACATATATGACCGGGCCAAGCCTTAGGGGTCTTGGGGTCTCTTGAAAAAAAAAACATAATTCCTATTTGAAATTTTTGAACTGTCAAATTTCAAAACGTTTTATTTTTTCTTCAATTAATAATATGACTGTTTCAAAATTTATGTTATAGCCGTTTCAAAAATTAAATGATCTTCATTAGAGCATCCACAGTCGTTTGGTATATCTGCCAATTAGCCATTTTTTGGCAAATGGCATGCTGCAGTCGTTTGCTATTTTGCCATTTTTTGTCAAAATGGCTACAGTTCTTTCTCATTTCTGAGAAACGAATTTGCCATTCTCAAATTATAAGAGACGTCATAACATATACCGTCCCAATTATTATTATTTTTTAATCGCGTCGGACGGTATAACATATACCATCCCAATTATTTTTTTTTAATAGCGTCGGACGGTACAACATGTACCGTCCCATAATTTTTTTTTGTTAAATTTTTATTTATAAATGAACGGCGGAGATTCGCCGGATTGAAAAAAAAAAAAATTGAATTCTCGGACGGTACAACATGTACCGTCCCATTTTTTTTTAATTTTTTTTAAAAATTCAAATCAACGGCGGAGATTCGCCAGATTGAAAAAAGAAAAAACAAAACAAAATTCTCGGACTGGTACATGGTGTACTGTCCTTGAATTGGGGAATTAATTAGTGGGTAGGTTAATTTAATTAATTAGGTTTAGTTAGTTTTTAATTAGGTTTAGGTAATATTATATTATTTAGTTTATTTAATTAATATATTTTAATAGTTAATCAGTAATTAAATTTTTTAAAAAAGCGCGACGGTATATGTTATACCGTCCCACGCAAAATTTTTTTAAAATGAGAAAAATATAGCAAACAACGACTGCAGAACACTTCGCTATTTGCTATTACTGTAGCGGCCATTTTTTTAAAAATGAGAAACACCATTGTGGATGCTCTTATGCAGCCATTTTTTGCTTAAATGCTTACAGATTTATTTCTCCCTGGTTACAAGTTATAAGAATGAATCATTTTTGGGAAGAAACATACAGTAAAACAATAAGTCATTCTCTTCTCCAAATCATTTTTTTGAGCGGTTTTTGCCTTGGGTTTTGGTTGTGCAGGTTGGTACGTGCTGCTATTGGAGCATTGGCAGCACTGTAAACAGAAGCTCGTTGTATCCCGGGAGAAGTGTTTGGTGATCAACGATTCGTCTCCAGAATCGGTCAAATAGCTTCTTAAAGAAAGTGCAACCCACGCCTTGAGTCACTTCTCACTTTCTTCCGGTTGCAGATCAACTCCAGAGCCATTCTGAGAAGGTTCATTCGGTGCTCTCAGGTTTACCCATCCCTTTTTAAAACAATCCTACTATAAATTTTGTGGCACATCAGATTTGGCTCTTATCGGTCCCACTCATCACAGTTTTGAATTATTTTGTAATGGGTGGCTTGCAGCTTCCTTTTGACTCTGGGCGGACCGAAGTAGTGTATTGTTGAGTCGAACAAGGAGTTGTTGTTGGTCGTGGGTGTGTTGAAGTACGACAACAAAATGCATGTGTATAAGCTAGATCTAAATAGGATGGCTTAGAAGAAGATTACTAGGCTTTCAAATGATCAGGTGTTGTTCTTGAGTACTGGTGGTAAATGTTTCTCGTCTCGAGCAGCTGAGGTGGGATGTAGCCGGAGGGAATTTGATATACCTGTGATTGTCCGGAAAGACGTTATTGCGGAAGAAAGTGTAGTCATCAGCACCTGTGGGTGTCTTTTGACATGGAAACTGGGAGGGTGGTAAAGGAACCACTTGATGCAAGTAGCAGGGAACTGCTGAAAGCTAAGAAAAAATGTTTGCGATGGCCTATATCTGGCCCAAACTGGTTCGTGCTCACATTAGATATGCAGTGCTTTCAACTATGACATGTTCACAATATTTTTAAAGAAACTTAGAGATACATTAGCTTCGTGACGAACTGTTCAATAGGTTCACATTTTTGTTGGAATTTCTCTCGTATCCAGAATTACAGAAATTGTTGCTTGAAAACCATCGTACTAAATGCCGGGCCGGCCTTGGCCCAGGGCGGGCTCGACCGCCCAGGGCCCAATTTAGGAGAGGGGCCCAATTTTTTAAGTATATGGACTAGTATTTTACACGTGCAATGCACGTGGGGAAAATTTTGGGGAAAAAAAATTGAAAAGGAAAAAAAAGGAAAAATTGAATTAAGCTCATCAGTCAGTAATTGAAGAGATAGAGATAGAGATTAATAGGTTTGTAATTAATATTTGAACTAGGAATTTTAAAGGTTCCCTCTTTTAATTAATACATTTCAAGTTTCTAAGTGTACTGTGTACACAATAGTCTCTCTCTCGTTGGAGTCACTTCCCCTTCTTCAATTTTTTTTTTATCATTCTTGACTCATTGTGAGTCACTGAGTTCATCTTCACTGGATTTTGAAGCAAGACAGTGAGTCACTGAGTTTTACATGGTAAATATCATTAATTTGTTGCTTTGTAGTTACTGTTGCATTGCTGAAAATGTTTAAGCCTTAGCCCTTTATTTTGATATTTTTTTTTAATAATTATACTTGATATTATGTTATATATATATATGTTTTTGTTGAATCCGTGATGAGTAAGTGCTGCATTTGTGGTGCAAACTAAAATGTTAGAGCTCATGGTTGTTTCTTCCATCCTTTCATTTGTTTCTGCAGAATTAGAAAATGTGGATTTCTTTTTTTTGTTTGTTGTCTAATATCAGACAATTTAACACAATAAAATAGTTCAGTAATACCAAATTTTAGGAGATATTTGTTTGTTGTCTAATATCAGACAATATTAGAATGCATGGTCTTTCTTGTATCTGAATATGTTCAAATTTACCGTACACATTATGAATTCTGACAAGACAAATTAAACTCTACTGACCATTGTAGTGAGTAGAAACTTGTCAAAGCATCTCAGGTTGGTGTTTTCTCTCATTGAGATGAGTTTGGTAGAAATGATGTTTGAGATGAGTTGGTTTGAATTCCTGTTTGTCTATTTTTCCGTTTCATTTCTTCATTCAGAGTAAAGGATTCTTATGGTTTTGCTTTGCTACTTCGAAATTGCGATATGGATGTTCATATGCATCAAAATGATTGAATAGTTGTCAATGTCAAGGACGGATGATGATATACCCATTCGAAGGATCATATACATTTACCAGTCCAGTTACTGAACTGTTTTATCTTTGAAAACTTAAGCAACAACAGATATCTCCTATAATAGAGTTCTGGAATCTGGTTGGGGCTTGGAGAGGATCTTGTCGCATAAGAAGCTGCTATTGGTGCTTATTGACTCTGGACTGTTCAACTATAAATTGAGTTTTGATTGAAAGAGTTATGAAATTTTGATTAATTGATGAAAGCGAAACCTATGACTTTCTCTAAGGTTGATGTTACTGTTCTTTTCTAATTCAGTTTCCTATTCAACTTAATCACTGACTTGTGCCTTTTATGTCAAGATCATGTAACATAACCGTAATGATGCAACATTTTCGACTAATTCAAGATAAAAATATTCATTATCATTATCTTAGTCATAAAATACAAAATGAATTGATAGCAATGTTAGCATCAAGTGTCAAGAGTGCAATTATTAAAAAAATTAAAGAGGCCAAATATTTTTCTGTGATTCTTGATTGCACTCCTGATGCTAGTCACAAAGAACAAATGACTCTGATTATACGAAGTGTCGATATCACAAGTTGCCCAATAAAAATAGAAGAATTTTTTTAGAGTTTCTAAATGTGGAAGATACATCTGGATTGGGCCTTTTTAATGAATTACAAGCTGCTCTAAACTCTCTTGATTTAGATATTGATAATGTGAGGGACAAGGTTATGATAATGGTTCTAATATGAAAGGAAAACACCAAGGTGTTCAGAAAAGGTTACTTGACATAAATTCCAGAGCTTTTTTATATGCCATGTGGTTATCATTCTCTCAATTTAGTACTTTGTGATATGACAAACTCTTGTTTAAAAGGAAAATCTTTTTTTTGGAGCATATCAAGCCATTTATAATGTGTTTTCTAATTCAACAAAGCGATGAAATATTTTCCTTGAATATGTAGATGAATTAACTTTGAAATCTTTATCAACTACACGCTGAGAAAGTCACATTGAAAGCGTAAAAGCAATAAAAGGTGAAGCTCTCAAAATAAAACAAGCTTTAATTAAATTAGCAAAAATTTCTGATGATTCTAAAGTGAGTTAGGATGCTGAGAAATTAGCATCAGGTGAATTTTCAAGTTTTGATTTTATTTTAAGTTTGGTTATTTGGAATGAAATTTTGTATAAAATAAACTTAGTGAGTAAAAATTTGCAGACTGAAGATATGCTTCTTGATGTTGCAATTAAAAATTTGGAAGAATTGGTTTCATTTTTTGAAAAATATAGAGAAAATGGATTTAATTCTTCTATGATTGAAGCTAAAGAAATTACATCTGAAATGGAATTTAAGCCCTTATTTTTTGTAAAACATAGGATTTTTAGAAAGAGACATTTTGATGAAATTCTTGATACGGATAGAGAACAACAATCTACTCAAAAAAATTTTAGAACTGATTATTTTCTTGTTTTAGTTGATATGGCTCTTTCTCAATTGAATAGTAGATTTGAACAAATGCAAATGTTTGAATCTATATTTGGCTTCTTATTTGATGCATCACAGGTTAGTTTCATTGGATGATGATGAAATAAAAAATTGTTGTTTGTAACTTGAAATTGCTTTGAAACATGGTAATGTGTCTGATATTGATGCAAATTATTTACTTTTAGAATTTCAAATATTGCAAGAAATGCTACCAAGTGAAGCATATGAAACAGATAAACAATGGCATTCAATTAAAATTATGGAATTTGCAAAAAAAAATGGATATGTTTCCAAATATTTTGGTTGCTTATAGGATTTTATTGACTGTACCTGTAACCGTGGCATCTGCGAAGAGAAGCTTTTCAAAATTAGAATTATTAAAATCTTATTTACTAACAACTATGATACAAGATCGGTTAAATGGATTAACAATTTTGAGTATTGAAAAAAGTATGTTGAAAAATATTGAGGTTGAACATATAATTGATGATTTTGCTTCTAAAAATGCAAGAAGAAAACATTTTAGATGAGATGTGATTGATTTTTTTATTTTTTTTACTTTTTTTAAATTTTTTGTTGCAGGTGCAATAGTCGCTGTCACTATGCTTAATGAAAAATATGGAGTATTTGATGTCATAAAGTAAAACAAAGGTAATCTTTATTTTTCTGGGTATTGTTTTTATGTTCCCAATCGTTATATTATATTTTATTAATATATATATAAATACTTGCATGTCTATAAAGAGCCCCAATTTTATTTTTCGCCTAGGGCCTAAAATACCTCAGGACCGGCCCTGACTAAATGTTTACATCAAATATGAAGTTGCAACCAGTTACTATATAGTTAATTGTAAGACATGCATTTAGTAACGAGAAGCGAACTTAGGAATTCAAATGTGTGTTATTTCTTTAGGTGACCATTTTATCAATCGCACAAGACCACGGTAGATGAAGGTCTATTACTTCTTGATTGTCCCATGCAATCAGGGCCGACCCCCACCTTGAGGTAGGTGAGACAGCCGCCTCAGGCCCCTGAATTTTTTGTAAATTTTTGGGCCCCAAATTTGTATTCCCCTTTTAAATATAGGCACGTATTTTGCACGTAAAAAATTATATTGTTATTAGGGGCCCCCAAAAGTAATTATTTGGGCCTTTCGTCTCGGGCCCCCGGGAGCTCAGGGCCGGCCCTGGTCCCAATTTATAGCAGTGTGAAGCTTTTCTCTGATAAAGATATGTGTACAACAGCCTCTTGACATTTCTTATTCTAAACTCTTGATCTCTCATTGATTCTCCCTTGAATACCTCTTGACCTTTTCTATTCCAAACTCTTGATCTCTCATTAATTCTAGACCTTTCATATTCTAAACTCTTGAACTTGTATTGTATATATATTCAGTTTGATTCAAAAGAATGATATGTCATAATTTTTTCAAATTTTTTATGGTATCAAAGCTGAACCTCTCTTCTTCTTCTTCACAAAAACCCTAAGCTTTCCTCATTCCCCCAATCATGGTCAATGACAACAGTCATGTTCTCACACCCAATTCCAACATGTAGACTGATCGTCCCCTTTATTAGACATATCATGGAAAGTGACAAGGGTGTCATGCTCAAGGACACACGGTTCAATAGTGTCCTCTATTTAGTTAACACCAACGAAGCCGCACTCCAATCCACAGCCGCAAGTATTTTGTCCATGGCAGCCACGTGCTAATGTTGTAATAAATGACAACTCTGAAGGCTCCAATTGGCGCCTTGATAGTGGCACATCACACTATGTTACCACCGACCTGAGTAATCTTTCCATTCATGCTCCTTATTCAGGAGATGGCAACGTTGTGATTGGCGATGACACGGGTCTCCCTATTTCGTGTACTGGTTTTACATCTCTACAAACTCCCTCACATATTTCTCACTTCATAACGTATTTCTTTCCTACCATGCAGAAAAACCTTATTTCTATTTCTCAATTTTGTAAATCTAACTATACATCCATCGAATTCTTACCCTCTTCTTTTCGTGTGAAGGATCTTCGCACGAGGGAAACACTTTTACAAGGTCAGATTAAGGATGGTGTATATGAATGGCCAGTTCGTTCTATCAAATCTTCTCCATTGGTAGCTTTTACCAGTGTCAAGACCACTTCGTTCAAGTGGCATCATCGCTTGGGTCATCCATTGTTGTCAATTCTTATGTATATTGACTCTACTTTTAAATTAGAAGTCACAAGTCCGTCATCTCTGATATTCAACTGCAATGCGTGTCAATAAAATAAAAGTCACAAGTTACCTTTCTTCATTTCCACTCTTATTTCAACTTCTCCACTTGAAATAATATTTTCTGATGCGGACATCTCCCTTGAATTCCATCGATGATTTGAGATATTATGTTACTTTTGTTGATCATTTTACAAAATATATATGGCATTATCCACTTAAAACATTTTCTGATGTCTATAGCATTTTTGTTTACTTTAAACAACTGGTGGAAAACCATTTCAATCGAGAAATCATCACATTTTATTTTGACAATGGGTGGGGGGGGAGGGGGGGGGGGGGAATATCAAGTATTTTCATCATACCTAAGTTTTAGTGGGATATCTCACTTAACCTTCCCTCCACACACTCCTGAACATAATGGGTATTCTGAACGTCGTCATCCTCATATTGTTAAAACATGCTTATCACTCCTTTCACAAGCTTTCATGCCTTTGTCATATTGTTCATATGCATTCTCCACTATCGTTTATCTTATCAATCGTCTATCCACTCCCACACTCCAACTTCTATCACCGTATGCAAGCTCTTTGGTGCACCTCCCAACTAGTCCAAACATCGGAGTTTTAGTTGTCTATGCTATCCTTGGTTGTGCCCATATTTGTCTCACAATCTATCTTCCCATTCCACCCCTTGTGTCTTTCTTAGTTATTCCTCCACCCAGAATGCCATCTTTGTCTTGATCCCGTCACCTCACGTCTCTACATATCTTGTCATGTTAAATTTGTCGGGTCGATTATGCCCTTCAAAACCATTCAAACCAATCTTCCTCATCCTTCCTCTTCCTCATCCTACGTCTGGTTCCCTTCCGAGTCATCGTCTTCGGCCACAGACACACCATCTGTCACTCTCAAACCTGTCGCTCAAGAGGATTCCACTCACGACTCCATACTATATCCACCGCAATCATTCTCTCATCCAAAAAAAAGCTCCACCTTCACCATACTGCGGCACCCAGCAGCCACCCCAGAACCCACTTTCTGAATCCAACTCACCCATAACCCAATCACCACACCTCCAGACCCAACACCTATCCTCCTCCACACCAAGGTATTGTTACTTGATCAAAAAATAATATCTACAAACTAGTCCAAAAACTCAATCTCACGGCCCAACTTTCCATCAACACTGACCTTGAACATCCTACAGTGACCCAAGTCATCGAAGATCGCAAATGGCGTCAGACCATGTCTGAGGAGTATGATGCTCTTGTTCGGAACGAGACATGAGACCTTGTTCCACTCATCCGTCCCATAATGTCGTTGGTTGCAAGTGGATTTTTTGAACTAAACGTTTATCTGATGATTCTGTTGATAGGTACAAAGCACGTTTAGTTGCCAAAGGATTCCACCAACGCCCGGGTGTTGACTATCATGACACCATCAGTCCTGTTGTCAAACCAACAACAATACGTCTTGTTCTCTCTCTTGCCGTCACTCATGGTTTGTCACTGTGACAACTTGATATCAATAATGCTTTTTCTCCATGGCTCTCTATCTAAAGACGTCTTTATGGCACACAAGATGCATGTAATCTTGTCCGGAATTTGCAACCCCCCCCTTCTGCGCGCGCGCGAGAGAGCCTCTTGACTTGCCTATCTTACAATGTCAAGAAAAGAGTTAATATATATACGCTTCTAATTTCTTTGTTTTTTCCGATGTGGGACTAAAGTTCCTCAACTCATTTTTTAGACATCAACTGCCTCACTTTGGGAAACAAGTTCTCATTCACCCGATAACCATTTTGAGCAAGTAAATATATTATTTTGGTATACTTCTGAAGGCGAACACAAATCTATCAAGATCTCACACTAATTCATAGAGGATCTTACTCAAAAAATTTCTCAAAAACTGGTTCGTAAATGGTGTTAAGATACCCATTTCCAACATTTCATTCTCGCGTGAAACATGTTTTTTTTTACTACCACTTTATTCGGAAATAAGTTAAGGGAGTTCTCTTCGAGTCTTCGAGTTGCTCATATTTTTTCTCTTGATCAACTAGCTGATGTGACAAATTAACTCTGATACATAGTGCTGCTTCTACGTACATTTGAATGCCCTTTCTAACTCCACATTAATTCTCCTGCCTGAATTTTACTCTCTATTTCCATCTACACCTGACAAAACGTCCGTCCTTCCTACCTTTCTCACTGTATGTCATCAAATCCCGCAACCTAAAAAAGAAACAGTGTAAATTTCACTAAATCTCGGCAATGAATAGCAAGAGAGATTGATTGAGAATTGTATCGGTAATCCTACTTCTTTGATGTGCACCACCCCATTAATCAAGTTTTGGCGACTAACAGAGCAAGAACATGCTTATGTATCAGAATTAATTAGATGAAACTCAATTCTTATACTTGGGCCGAGAATTGCTTATATAATCTAGTAAGTAAGCATGCTAAATATGAAGATAAAATTTGATTATCAGCAACTGAAACCATCACGTATGCTATAGGATTGATACAAAATTCGACTACCGAAGGAAAGAATAATGTCTGCAGTAAACTGGTCTCTTGTAGTAAATGACCTCTCAATTGGAAATATGTGGAAGAAGAACAAATAGTTACCCTCCAAGATCAGTCTCATGATATATATATGATTGTAATTTTCACTTTTGCTTCTGCAGTTCTTCAATGGTTCCTGAAGGTTAATTATTTTGTGTGGAAGAATTTTTTTTGTTTCTCAAATTTTCTTTGGATCTTTAGATATTCGAACATTTTGAAACAGTCTTTCCAAATTAGCACATATTTTTACGTCTTTGCTATTAGGGTCTTTAATTGAGCTTGTTAGATCCAGAGATAGAAAAGAATACTTTATTGGAGTACAATGTATACTATATATATGAGATAAGCAAAGATTCTAATACATATTCCGATATGGGACTAAACTAAGTGTTGCTGCTTATTTCTGTGTGGGAGTAAACAGATCTATGGATTCTTATAAATAAAAATAGTAAAGATTGAACCTTTGCTATTTGTTAATGTTGATCACCAAAAACTGCAAATGACTCCAAGATCTTATCGTCAGGAACTGTTGAAATCGCTTCCGTAGACTTATAAACAAGGCTGAAACACCGGGGGTGGCCCCGGCGACAGACCTTCCGACGTCCATGTCAGAAACTTAAAGATATGGTGGGTTTTGAGAGCGGAGTTGTCAGTTACCTGGTTCTAAGGAGGTTTCGAGGTATATATAGTCACCGAGGGGGGCCAGTTTCAAGATATTCATCTATCTTTACTTTCCGGTGTTTTGATAGAGTCGGTTATGCCGTCCATATGAAGAGATCAAGTCTGGACTCTTCTCTTGATGAAGAAATAGAGTTTTCAAACTCTCCCTTGTGCCTGGATGGATAGAATCGGTTACCCCATAGAAATAAGGGATTTAAATTGGGTTCAATGAATCTGGACTCTTTTGCGGTAGGGCTGTTGTAGCAGTCCCTATTACAGGCTGGGTCGGGTTAGTGGGCCTGAAAACGGCATAGCCCCTCTTGTCGAGCCTGTTTATACTGAAAATTATCGTTTTACCCCTGAGAGCTTTAAGATTCATGCCCAATTTGGACGATCCTAATTTTGTTCTATTTTTACCCTATCACAAGCCCTCCACTCCCGAACAATGAATATTACAGCCTTTGAGGAGTATTTCGATCGTGTTTAATGGTTTAGAGAACTTATCGGAGTCGTCAAGGACGTTTGATTCTTGCTCAGGGTGTAACAGAGTTGTTCTAACTTCATAGATTATCCAGAATTACTTTAAAATTTTTCTGGATTTATTGTGATCTTTTTCTGAATTTTTGGAAATTTTCTGGATTTTTTCTAAATTTTAAATCATTTTTCAGAATTTTAATTAATTAATCTGAATTTTAATATAGTTTCCAAAATTTTAAAATAACTTTTCTAAAATAATAGAATTTTTCAGAATTTTAAAATAATATTCTGAATTTTTAATTATTTTTAGAATTTTTAAATAATTTTCCATATTTTAAAAATAATTTTCAGATTTTAAATTATTTTTCTTAAATTTATAATTAAGAAATAGAAATTTAAATAATAAATAATACCTGAATTAATCTGAATCGTCGATCGAGAGAAGCGCAAATTTTGAGGAGATCCAAAGGTGGAAAAGCGATGAGGCAATCACTCTCCTCGGTTCGCACTCTCCCTGGTTTTGCACCGTTAGGTCAACGTTGACTGATCAACGTGCTGACGTGGCATTGACTAGTCAACAATTTATTTATATTTAATTTTTTGCACGTGCTTTGCTCGTAAAATTGAAGGGCGTGGCTTTTGGAGAGATATGGATCCTTCATCTCGTTTGGCACGAAAATTAAGAAGATCGAACAGTGTAAAAAGCCACGGAGCTGTCGCTCTCCCCAGTTCACATTCTCCTCGGTTTGGCAACGGGGAGCTCGGTGGGAACTGCATGCCATGTGGGGCGGGTGGTAGCGTGCAATAGAAGGGAGACACGTGGTAGAGAGAGACTGAGGCAGCCGCTGGCATGGGGCCTGCTTGACACATGGCGTTGCAAGAGGGAGCGCGACACAGCAGATGTGGGGCCCGCGTTAACGTGGTTCGAGCTTTGCAGCCACATGGCGCAGAAAGGGCAGCAACAACTTCTCTCATGGGGTTCGCGCGACACGTGGCGCTATTTTGCTGGCTGCTCTGGGTGGGACCCACGCGCGCGTGGGGCTACTTCTTTTCACGTGCTTTGCGTGTATTTTTTTAATATTAATCTTGGCACTTGCTTTGTGCGTTAAATCAACAAGAGCGAATTTTTGGGCAATTGTGAGCTTCCATCACATGTGGCACAGATATCATGAGGCAATCGAACGGTAGAAAAATGATGAGGCAATCACTCTCCCCGGTTCGCAGCCTCCTCGGTTTGGCTCCGAGGACCATGGTGGGGGCCCACATGTCAACCACTGGCAAGCCACGTCAGCGGTCAACGTTAACTGGTCAACGCACTGACGTCGCGTCGACCAGTCAACTTTTTTTTTTCTAGAAATTTTTGTGGCTTCAAATGTCTTCATGACGTCGATGACTTTTTTTTCCTCATTGCTGTTATTTTTTCCCTCACTCATTCCTGTTGTATATCGAATATTCTCGGAGCTATAGAGATCTGATTGAGGCGTATGACCCATTGTTTCGAAGGGAGCTTGAAGATCTACATGTCGTGTTTAGAAGTCAGTAGAAGAAGCATACGTTATAGGGGTCAAAACTGGCCCGCAATTTCTATGCCACTGGGGAGTTGAAGAGATGGGCTACGAACAGAACTTCACCATGGAGAAGCTACGAAGAGGAGCTTCTTCCCTGGGGAGCTATGAAGCAACTTCGCACCCGGGAGCTATGAAAAGGTGTTTCGCCCTGGATGAGCCACAAAGAGGGGTTATGCTCCCGGAGAGCTACGAAGAGGGAGTTGGCACCAAACTATCCATTTGAGACCATCAAGATTGTAGAGATGGCCCGAGAAGGGGTTAGTGTCGACCTTGCCGTTTGAGCCCGACAAGTTTGTAGAGGTGACCCGTGGAGGGAGTTGGCACTAGGCTTGCTGTTTGGACCCGACAAGCTTGTAGAGGCAACCCGAGGAGGGAGTTGGTGTTGGCCTTGCTGTTTGGACTCGGCAGGCTTGTAGAGGCGACCCGAGAAGGGAGTTGGCGCTGACCTTGCCATCTGGTTCTGACCGACTTGTGGGGGTGACCCGAGAAGGGTGTTGGCGTCCACCTTGCCGTTTGGACCTATCAGACTTGTATTGGTGACCCAAGGAAGGGGTTCGTGCCGACCTTGCCTTTTTTACCCAGTAGGTTTGTAGAGGTGACCCTGATAATGAAGATGGATACCGAACTTGCCGCTTAAGCCCGACAAGTTTGTTAAGGTGACCCGAGGAGGGAGTTGGCGCCGAACTTGCCATTTGAGCCCAGCAAGTTGGTAGTAGTAACACAAGGCGAGAGGTAGCGCCAACCTTACCGTTTGAGCCCGACAAATTTGTAGAAGCGACCCGAGAAGGGGGTTAGCACCGACCTTGTCGTTTGAGCCCGACAAGTTTATAGAGGCGACCCAAGGAGGGGGCTGGTGCCGACTTTGCCGTTTGAGCCCAGCAAGTCGGTAGAGGTAACTCGATGAGGAAGATGGATGCCTAACTTGCCGTTTGAGTTCGACAAGTTTGTATAGGCGACCCGAGGAGCGAGTTGGCGCTGAACTTGCGGTTTGAGCCCGACAAGTTTGTAGAGGCGACCCGAGGAGGAAGATGTCATCTACCTGATGCTTTAAGGTGAGCTAGTTGTGGGAGAAGATCCATGAATAAGCTGAGCTTCAGGACCATCGCATGGAGTTAAGGAGTTGTTGGTGTGACTCGGAAGAGGAGTTGAGCACAGAGCTCACTGTTGAGGGTTGTCACGCCATATGAGCAGCTCTAAAGGAGAGCTAGGCCCTAGATTCAATATGATTGAGTGAAGTTTTGGGGATGGCCCTGGGAAAGAGCTAGTCTTCGAACTTGCTTGTTAGAATCAACCAGTTTCGGGAGTAGCTCGAATGGTCATTTCAGCCCCGAACCCGCATACTTGCAAGTTGTGAGGGCAATCTCTAGCCATGATTGTGAACTTCGAACCAGTTGTTTAAGATTCATCAATGAGTTGTAGGAACAATTCCGAATGGTGAGCCACTCTGTACTTGCTTGTTTGCAAGTGACTAAAGCAACATCGAACCAAGTGTTGGACCCTAAACTTGTTGTTTGAGGGGGATAACAACTTGTAGAAGAAATGTCGAATGGTGATCCACTCCGCATTTGCTTATTCGCAAACGTCTAAAGTAGCATTGAACCAAGTGTTGGACTCCAAACTCGTCATTTGAGCTTAGCAAGTTGTGGAAGCAGCCCTAGGGGACAAGCTGGACTCCGAACTTGCTGTTTAACGAGTCGTATATGTGACTCAGGGAGTAGACATTAGGCAAATACAACGATTTTATAAGAAAAAGGCTAAGTTTTATTGTGTAATACCCCCAAAATATTAAACAACTATTTTGTACAACAATATTTTGTAAATAAATATTGTTGCATTATATGAATATTATTGCATTATTTTAGCATATGATGTGATGCACATAAATTGTGCACATTTGTGTATATGTTGTCATATACTACACTACTATACATGAACATATACACTATACATTATACACTACAAAACACACTCCACTACCCTACAAATTTTCAAGAACAAGGGAGCCTACAATTGTTGACTTTGTAGAGGGTTAATTAAACCTAGGGTTATTAATTAAATGGAAACCTAAGCTGTAACACCCCATAATTTTTAAATATAATATTTGGGACAAATAAATAATTTTTAAATGAATTTATTTAACTATTTTGAATTTCTGTGACATGGTCGTTTTGCACGTGGAAAACACGTGTAAATATTTTTGAAATGTAAAATTTACAATTTTAGTTGCTAAATAAATTATCTTATTTATAGTTTGATGTATTTTAACTTTTTGGGATTTTTCTGAAAAAGAGAAACTGCTTTTGTAAATATTTCGAAAGAAGGGGACTTTCGTGTAAAAAGTAATTTTGAAGCAAAATTAGAATTCAAAATTTTGTTGGGCTGCATTTGGGGCCGGTTTTCAGAGGATTGATTTAGGGGATGAGATTTTATCTATTTTATTTGATTTTTATTTGATTTGATTGGATAAATTAGTAAACTTTGCAAATTGGGTGTTCGAGGGGTATTTTATTTGTAAAACTTCCCCAAAGAAACCCTAAATCATCCCGGCCTTTTTAGAGGGCAAAAAAATTTCGGCCTCCCTTTTTCTTGGATATATTTGGTTATTTTTTTGGGTGTTCGAGGAGTGGATGTATTGCTTGGAGCAGAAGGTTACTCTTTGGTATCAATTTTCTTCTTGAGGTGAGTAACACTCCAACTATCTAGTTATGTTTTATCTCATAAATATTTAGAATCATGCTAGGGATGAACTCTTATTAGTCATGGAATGTATGTAGCATGATTGTAGTACTTGTAGAGATGTGTGTGATATGAGATTATTGATTATGAGGCATAAAAATTGAATCTTGATTGTATATGGATCTAAAATAATTGTTCTTGAATAGTGATGTTTTCTATACATGAAAGATTTAGTTTTTATTGTAGAAAGAGATCTAATGAACCTATATGTTATTGTTGATGTGTAGATCTTATTGTATAATAAAAGAAACATGATTTGAGTAATTAAAATGTTAAATTTTTGTGAGTTATTTGATGTTTTAATATGAATTCATGATGAGTTGAAAACCAGAGTTTTTATACACAAATACATGTAAAAAAATCATTGAAGATACATGCTTGAAGTGGTGAGGCACTAGGGTTAGGGTTTCAGGGTTAAACCCTTACACTAGGGCTGGCTCGGGTTTAGGTTTGAACAATGCCCAGGGTTGCATAGTGCAACCCGAGCACTGTGCAGACCCCAGGTTGCTGTTTGGCCTCGGGTTGGAGCTTTAGGGCTTGGTTTTTTGATGGGTTTTGCGAGGGGGTTTGCATGTTAGGGTTTAAGAACCCTAGTATGCATATAGAGGAGTATATGTATATGTTTATATCTAGTATTTGTGTGAAGTTTAATTGATTCTTTTGATCAAGTTTCGCATGTGCAAATTTCAGATCTTGTGGAAATCTAGTTTCAAAATTTAATATTCAAGCAATGTTTTGAGGGAAACAACTCTATATTTCTATCTAGCGCGCCGGATCCCCGTTACCGGACATCCGTGACACTCACCTGAATCTTTATCTTCAAATGCATCTCAACATAGTAATAACACGGAAATTTAAAAACTTTTTATTGCCAAATAAAGTCATTACATCATTGATTACAACCGATACTTTGTTCTTGGACAAGGAGTACAAATCACATCCACTCATTACAACTTATTACAAATATTTACAGACTCCACTTGTAAAGCTATGAACTGCCTCCCGGAATGGTAATCGACTGATTACTGCTGAACTTCGCAGAGTGGCCCATCGGCTCCCCTGGGACTTGCTCCTCGGCTTGAGGCTTCTGCTGCGCGACTCTGATATCTTTGCACCTGCTCGAAAGGTAGAACCGAAACCTAAAAGGTAGGGAACGTCAGTACTTTGACTGACGCAAAGCTGATGATAACAGTGATCCTTCAAAATTCAATCGCAACCAATAATTTATGCAAAAGAGAAAAGTGACGTGCCAAAACAAGGGTTTAATGGATTCGGGTTCTAGTGCAGTGGTATACCATGATCCTATGACTAGATGCAGCAAATCACATACCTGATTCTAATCCAAGCAAGACTTTGGAGCACGAATGCATCCCATACCACATACGCCCCCAAATCTAACCGTCTTTCTCCACAATTCAGTCATTCAAACCCTCGCCATGCATCCTACTCTTGTACTCAACCAGTTCCCAATAGATTGTCCGTCGCCCAAGGAGGTTGCAGTTGGTCGGTCTAGCTCCGCCACTGCAGTGCCTAAGTGGTGGTCGTGCTTGCCACTTGGTACCCGCATACGGACCTCTTCAAAAAGCAGCGTTGAATCCGGTCGCAAGACCGTGTGATTCCCAGGTCCACCCCTAACCCGGGCTATGGACTGACGCATGCGTATTCACCCCTACTCCGGGTTATGAACTTATATATATATACCACAAACAAACAACAAAACCCACGTGCATAGGGACGTGAGCGCCTCGGGAGGTCAAATCCTCCTAGCCTCCCTACCTTACTCCGGCAAAACTTTGGGAATTAACAGATCGAGATACGAGATGAGGACTTACTCATGAGTGCCAAAAATATATCCCTACGACTGGAAGGTGCAACACCAACTATGGTCTGCTAGGACTAATGCAATTACCCAATTCCTTAATATGTCACTCTAATTCCAGCCTTACTCTAATTACTTTGGGTAAAAGAGAAGATTGCTTCCAACTTGCTTATCGACCCCTGGCCCTGGCGATACCAGTCCGGTTCGCCACCTCCCCGGCTTGGAAATTGTCCAGCATTACGGCCTACATTTGCAGCTACCTCGGCTGTGAATGTATGTTCACCCCTGACTCGGGCTATGAACTCATATTAATGGCACGACTCGGATGTCCTACGCTTCGGCGGAAGTTTATAACTTAGAGTCGACAGATGCGGGGTATCCCATACCCTAGTGACTAACTGGAGTCACACATCCCACTATAGGACTCAAAAACACCAACAACAGATACCAAACGTCCCCATTCAAGAATTATCAACACTGTAGTACATCGGGGAACGAGTCCTTACAATGCCTAGTCAACACTCCAGACTAAACAACCTACGGGGTTTCTGCCCGAAACTTAAAATGGTCATAACTTCCTCGATACAACTCCGATTGGAGTGTACGAGCCCAATCCGGAAAGGTAAGATCCTAGGCTACAACTTCCTAGTTGATCATAAACTCAATTTCAATCATCTAGATCCCCTAAATAGCCTCTCAAGCCTCAGCCTGTGTATTTCCTGTACACGGGCTGCACCTTATCGGTAGCACAAAATACTACTCACTCATCAAAATGTCACAAACCCAAGTTCTACAGAAGGGTGTGGGTGTCATCAACAACTCTCTAGTTGGTCATGAGTCCAAAATCCACCAATAGATCATCTTAACACTCACATCTCTCACAAATGCACCAAGTCACACACTAGGTCTTTCTAAATCAGAGCACTCAAATCCATTCTTGGTCTCTGTCCAGTATTACAAAAATCACAACAAATCAACTACTTACTGGAAATGCCTCAAATAGGTCTTGTTGGAAAGATCTTGGTGTCTACTACAAATCTCTAATGAATGAGTTCCTCAAATTTTGCTCTTAAGGAGCCTCAAATGTACAATCTCTATAGGATATCAAAATTGGCTGAAACCAGCACAGTACATGCTAAATAAATTATCATAAATTCCATACTCATCCAAATGACACAAAATTTACCGTGATAAAACTAGAGATCATAATAAACAACATGCAAAAGGTTTCATGTCAAAACTCCAAGTATACACTGAGTTCTTTCTATTTCAATTAAGCACAGAAAGTCATCATGTTCTTCAGTTCAACTCCAGCTACTATTTAAAGATCAATTTTTTATCAAGCCTATAAATTCATCCAAACATTTGTATAGAGTCTAGATGCATGTGGGAGTACAGGATAAAAATTTCAGATTAAGAACATGCTCCAATAAATTAAGAAAATTCCAACAACATCAGTCATCCTGTTAACCAAAAACTGATTCTTTCTTACGGCACAGTTCTACCATTTGATTTTATTAAAATATCAAATGACCTCAGAAAAATCCGAAATAAATCATGAACCATCTACACATATATAGGAACAATCTCTGAGAATTTCATGGTCTAATTTCTTGTGGTTTGCTCTCGAAAAAATCTAGAAATTAGCATTCAGATCAAGTTTCTAGTTCCAGTTTCTGATTTCATCTTCCAAACTTCTTAACTATTCATCCTAGCATTTACTACCATACATGCATGCAAGAATTTAATTAAGAAATATAGATAAAGGTTTAGAGTAATTCCCCACCCTGAGTTGATGAAGAGTAGTTGATCTCTTGAGCTTTCTTTCCTTTAAGAATCTCTCCTAAGACTTCTTCTTCAATCTCTCTTCTTTCTCTCTTTCTCTTTTTTTTCCTCTTGATGGAGTTCTGAAATTCCAGAACAAGAGAGGTGGGAATGAGGTTTTATATGGAGAAATGAAGGAGAAAAGAGGGGGAGAAGTGGGCCGGTTTTGCTAGGGGTAGGAGTAGGTGGTAGGGTGGTTTTGAAGGCAAAACCATGGCTTTAGCCAATAGTTTTGTGGTGGGATGTGTTGGCTGCCCATTTTACTTTTAAATGGGTCCCTTTGAATGCGAGACGAGGGGTTTATCGAGCGTACGCAATGTATATCCATCGTAGTATCATAGAATGTTATATTTGCATAGGCGTCGTACCGAAAACTAGTGTTTATATTAGTATCGGTCCTCCTCATTCTCGTGCATCTTTTAGAACGCAACCCTCCTACAAACTGCCCTGCAAACCTAACCACCCGCCAACGATAGCAAAATCAACAAAACAGTGCAATCATGTGCACGCATACAGACAACATACATATATGCACATATATATAAGCATCGTACAATCCAGAGTGTTACATCACTCCCTTCTTAGAGTCGTTCTGTCCCCAGAACGTTCCTAGTGGGAGAAAAGAACAATAAAATAAAACAGAAAACACTTAAAACAAATTCGGATATAAAGCCTTCATGCGGCTCTCCGGCTCCCACGTGGCTCCTTCCCCGAACTGGTTCTTCCAGCGAACTTCGACCATCGGGATGACCTTGTTCCTCAGTACATTGTCCTGTTGATCAAGTATCCTGACTGGTTGTTCTTTACAGGAATAATCTATCTGCAAATCTTTTGGAACCTCTTGCAACCGATGGCTTGAATCCGGCACATACTTCCGTAGCATAGAAACGTGGAACACGTCATGCACTTGAGATATCTCGGCTGGTAGCTCCAACTTATAAGCCATCGTACCAATCCTCTTCAGAATCTGGTATGGTCCAATGTATCTCGGAGCTAACTTCGCACCTTTTCCGAATCTGATAACTCCTTTTGTCAGCGACACCTTGAGTAATTCGGAATCACCTTCCTCCAATTCTAACTGTCTTCGGCAGTTATCTGCATAGCTCTTCTGCCTGCTTTGAGCTCCTTAAAGCCTCTTCTGAATAAGCTCGATCTGCTCCGACGTTTGCTGTACGATTTCTGGCCCATACATCTGTCGTTCTCCTACCTCGAACCAACAAATTGGTGTTCTGCTTCTTCATCCATACAAAGCTTCATACGGGACCATGCCAATACTTTCCTGATAGCTGTTATTATAAGCAAACTCTGCCAAGGCTAGGTATTTTTCCCAACTTCCTTCGATGTCCAACATGCACGCCCGCAACATGTCTTCAAGAATCCTATTGACTCTCTCCGTCTGTCCATCCGTTTGTGGGTGAAAAGCTGTGCTGAAGTCTGTTCTAGTTCCCAACGCTGACTGTAGAATTCGCCAGAATCGAGATGTAAATCTTGCATCTCGGTCGAACACTATCGACACTAGCACTCCATGCAGCTTCACTATGTTCTCGATGTAGACCTCAGCCAGCCTCTCGACTTTCCAGGTCATCATTACTGAAAGAAAATGTGCTGACTTTGTCAATCGATCCACAAACACCCATATTGAGTCATTTTCTTTAGGGCTCCTGGGTAATCTAGTGATAAAATCTATACTGATGTTCTCCCATTTCCATTCTGGAATGGGTAAAGGCTGTAGCAATCCTTCTGGTTTCTGATTTTCGGCCTTAACTTGTTGGCATGTCAAACATTTGGCGACGAACTCTGCTATATCTCTTTTCATCCCTGACCACCAATTGTGCTGCTTTATATCATAATACATCTTGGTGCCTCCGGGGTGAATCATAAGTAACGTGGAGTAAGCTTCCTTCATAATTTCTTTCCTTAACTCCTCGTCCTTTGGTACACACAGTCTGTTACCGAACCATAGTGAACCTTCTCTTATATTGAACTCGTGCAATTTTCCTTTGTGCACTTGCTTCTTCATGTCTTCCATTTCTGGATCTTCGGTCTGAGCCTTCTTCACTCGTTCATTCAAGCTTGGTCGTAACACCAATCTGTGCCAAAACTGCACTTAAGTATTGTGTAACCACTTCAATGCCTGCCTCCCTGATCTCTTCATCTAGCCTCCTTCGGGTCGCTACCAATGTAGCCACACTTCTCTTTCTGCTGAGCGCATCAGCTACAACGTTGGCTTTTCCTGGATGATATATAATCTCAGGCCTGATGTCTTCAAGTACTTCCAACCATTTCCTCTGCCTTAAGTTGAGATCCTTCTGCTGGTAGATATACTTTAAGCTCTTATGGTCAGTGTAAATTTCCACCCTTGCTCCGTAGACATAATGTCTCCATGATTTCAAAGCAAAGATTATGGCTGCAAGTTCCAAATCATGGGTCGGATAATTCTTCTCGTGTGGTTGTAGCTGCCTCGAACCATAGGCTATAACCTTGCCCTCCTGCATCAACACACACCCAAACCCTAAATACGACGCATCACTGTAGATGACGTAGTCCTTGTCCTCCTGAGGTAAAACCAATATAGGTGCAGAGATCAAAAGATTCTTTAGTTCTTGAAAACTTTCTTCACACTTCTCCGTCCAGTCGAAACTTTGGTTCTTCTTGGTCAAGGCTGTAAGGGGTACAGCCATCCTTACATAATTCTGGATAAACTTCCGGTAATATCCAGTCATACCCAGAAAACTCCTTACTTCCTTCACCGTCGTTGGTTGTGGCCATTCCTTGACTGCTTTTATCTTCTGAGGATCTATTGCCACTCCCTCCTTAGAAAGGATATGGCCTAGGAATGCAACTTCTGATTTCCAAAACTCACACTTAGATAATTTGGCATACAACTGATGCTCTTGTAACTTGCTCAAGACTGCTGTCAGATGTTCAGCATGATCCTCTTCCCTGACTCGCCCTTGATGATATCCGGACTGTAGATTGATCTTGGAAAATACTGCTGCTCCCTGAAGCTGATCGAGCAAATCGTCGAGCCTGAAAATTGGGTACTTGTTCCGAATAGTGACTTTATTCAATTCTCGATAATCAATACACATCCTGGATGACCCATCCTTCTTCTTAAAGAGCAATACTGGTGCTCCCCAAGGTGATGCACTTGGTCTGATAAATTCCTTCTGCAAGTACTTTTCAATCTGCTTCTTGACCTCATTTTGCTCTACTGGTGCCATTTGATAGGGTGCTTTGGATACTGGAGTGCTACCTGGTTGAATTGTGATGCTAAACTCAACATCACGGTGTGGGGGAATTCCAAGTAAATCCTCTAAGAATACAAGTGGAAAATTCCTTACCACTGGTATCTTGTTCACCTCTTCTGGTACCCGTACTTCACTAGTAGCTGCAAAAGTTATTGCCTTCGATCTCTGCTCCCCGTGGAATACAAGTTCCACTCCTTTAGCTGAGATAACTACCTCCTTCTCCTTGCAGTCGATGCTTGCCTTGTGCCTCGACATCCAATCCATACCAATAATGACATCTGTTCCGGCAAAACCCAACTCCAACAAATCGATACTTAGGGTTTCTCCGCTAATCTGGAGCTTACATCCCCTATAGCATAGATCTGTAGTAAGGCTTTCCCCTGACGGCGTAGCTACCGTCAAAGCTAACTCTGGGACTGCCTTTTGTGTGCATCTTAATTTTCTCAAAAAAATATTTTGACACAAAAGAATGAGTCGATCCACTATCAAACAATGCTGCTTAACTCGTCCAGAGAGTCCCCCCATTCTATGGGTCCTCTTCCCATTCTTCTTCTTATAGATTTCCTCCATTGCCTTCCATGGTATGTCGCGGATTCTCGTCTCAACCCTTAGCCTCGGTGCGGCCTTGTCGTTCTTCCTCAACTTTGTGCTGTGACTCGCCCTCATTTGTCGCTCGACAGCAGACTTGCTACCTGCACATTAGGTTATGAATTTGCTTTTTCGACATTTCGGCTACAGATTTGCCTTCTAGACATTCGATTGCGGACTTGCCCTCCGATATCCAGTTGCAGGTCTGCCTCCATTGATGTCAGGTAACAGTCTAGCTGCCATTTGGACTTGACTGCACCAAGCTTGTTAGTAAAAATGAAGTACACTAAGACTAGTTTAGATATAGGGAAGATCATAATCATAAGTTGTAAGCGCTACCATATGATTTATAATCATCCTATCTGCCAACTAGAATCAATTTATCTAGCCTTCAAGTCTAATTTCCTACCGTGTTAGACTGCAATTTGAAGTCAGCTCTGATACCAACTCTGTAGCGCCTCGGATCTCCGTTACCGGACATCCGTGACGCTCACCAGAATCTTTATCTTCAAATGCATCTCAACATAGTAATAACACGAAAATTTAAAAACTTTTTATTGCCAAATAAAGTCATTACATCATTGATTACAACCGATACTTTGTTCTTGGACAAGGAGTACAAATCACATCCACTCATTACAACTTATTACAAATATTTACAGACTCCACTTGTAAAGCTATGAACTGCCTCCTGGAATGGTAATCGACTGATTACTGCCGAACTTTCGCAGAGTGGCCCATCGGCTCCCCTGGGACTTGCTCCTCGGCTTGAGGCTTCTGCTGCGTGACTTTGATATCTCTGCACATGCTCGAAAGGTAGAACCGAAACCTAAAAGGTAGGGAATATCAGTACTTTGACTGACGCAAAGCTGATGATAACAGCGATCCTCTAAAATTCAATCGCCACCAATAATTTATGCGAAAAAGAAAAGTAATATGCAAAAATAAGGGTTTAATGGATTCGAGTTCTAGTGCAGTGGTATGCCATTATCCTATGACTAGATGCAGCAAATCACATGCCTGATTCTAATGCAAGCAAGACTTTGGAGCACGAATGCATCCCATACTACATACGGCTCCAAATCTAGCCGTCTTTCTCCACAATTCAGGGATTCAAACCCTCGCCATGCATCGTACTCTTGTACTCAACCAGCTCCCAATAGATTGTCCGTCGCCCAAGGAGGTTGCAGTTGGTCGGTCTAGTTCCGCCACTGCAGTGCCTAAGTGGTGGTTGTGCTTGCCACTTGGTACCCGCGTACAGACCTCTTCAGAAAGTCGCGTTGAATCCGGTCCCAAGACCGTGTGATTCCCATGTCCACCCCTAACCCGAGCTATGGACTGACGCATGCTTGTTCACCCCTACTCCGGGTTATGAACTTATATATATATATACTACAAACAAACAGCAAAATCCACGTGCATAGGGACGTGAGTGCCTCGGGAGGTCAAATCCTCCTAGCCTCCCATACCTTACTCCGGAAAAACTGTGGGAATTAACAGATCGAGATACGAACCGATGACTCACTCATGAGTGCCGAAAATGTATCCCTACGAATGGAAGGTACAACATCGATTATGGTCTGCTAGGACTAATGCAATTACCCAATCTCTTAATATGTCACTCTAATCCCAGCCTTACTCTAATCACTTTGGGTAAAAGATATGATTGCTTCCAACTTGCTTATCGACCTCTGGCCCTGGCGATACCGGTCCGGTTCGCCACTTCCTCAGCTTGGACTTGTCCAGCATTACGGCTTACGTTCGCTGCTACCCCGACTGTGAATGTATGTTCACCCTTGCCCCGGGCTATGACCTCATATTAATGGCACGACTTGGATGTCCTACGCTTCGGCGGAAGTTTATAACTTAGGGTCGACATATGTGGGGTATCCCTTACCCTAGTGACTAACTCGAGTCACTCATCCCACTATGGGAGTCAACAACACCAACAACAGATACCAAACATCCCCATTCAAGAATTATCAACATTGTAGTACATCGGGGAACGAGTCCTTACAATGCCTAGTCAACACTCCAGACTAAGCAACCTACGGGGTTTCTGCCCGAAACTTAAAATTGTCATAACTTCCTCGATACAACTCAGATTGGAGTGTACGAGCCCAATCCGGAAATGTAAGATCCTAAGCTACAACTTCCTAGTTGATTATAAACTCAATTTCAATCATCTAGATCCCCAAAATAGCCCTCTCAAGCCTCAGCCTGTGTACTTCCTGTACACGGGCTGCACCTTACCGGTAGCACAAAATACTACTCACTCATCAGAATGTCACAAACCCAAGTTCTACAGAAGGGTGTGGGTATCCTCAACAACTCTCTATTTGGTCATGAGTCCAAAATCCACCAATAGATCACCCTAACACTCACATCTCTCACAAATGCACCAAGTCACACACTAGGTCTTTCTAAATCAGAGCACTCAGATCCATTCTTGGTCTCTGTCCAGTATTACAAAAATCACAGTAAATCAACTACTTACTGTAAATGCCTCAAATAGGTCTTGTTGGAAAGATCTTGGTGTCTACTACAAATCTCTAATGAATGAGTTCCTCAAATTTTGCTCTTAAGGAGCCTCAAATGTACAATCTCTACAGGATATCAAAATTGGCTGAAACCAGCACAGTACATGCTAAATAAATCATCATAAATTCTATACTCATCCAAATGACACAAAATTTACCGTGATGAAGCTAGAGAGCATAATAAACAACATGTAAAAAGTTTCATGTCAAAACTCTAAGTATACACTGAGTTCTCTCTATTTCAATTAAGCATAGAAAGTCATCATGTTCTTCAGTTCAACTCCAGCTACTGTTTAAAGATCAATTTTTTATCAAGCCTATAAATTCATCAAAACATTTTCCTGATTTTTTTATAGAGCCTAGATGCATGTGGGGATACAGGGTAAAAATTTCATATTAAGATCATGCTTCAATAAATTAAGAAAATTCCAACAACATCAGTCATCCTGTTAACCAACTGTTGATTCTGTCTTACGACACAGTTCTACCATTTGATTTTATTAAAATATCAAATGACCTCAGAAAAATCAGAAATAAATCATGAACCATGTAAACATATATAGGAACAATCTCTGAAAATTTCATGGTCTAATTCCTTGTGGTTTGCTCTCAAAAAAATCTAGGAATTAGAATTCAGATTAAGTTTCTAGTTCCAGTTTCTGATTTCATCTTCCAATCTTCTTAACTATTCATCCTAGCACTTACTACCATACATGCATGCAAGAATTTAATTAAGAAACATAGAGAAAGATTTAGAGTAACTCCCCACCCTGAGTTGATGAAGAGTAGTTGATCTCTTGAGCTTTCCTTTCCTTGAGAATCCCTCCTACGGCTTCTTCTTCAATCTATCTTCTTTCTCTTCTTTTTTTTTCTCTTGGTGGAGTTTTGAAATTCCAGAACAGGAGAGGTGGGAATGAGTGGTTTTAGATGGAGAAATGAAGGAGAAAAGAGGGGGAGAAGTGGGCCGGTTTTGCTAGGGGGGTAGGAGTAGGTGGTAGGGTGGTTTTGAAGGCAAAACCGTGTCTTTAGCCAATGGTTTTGTGGTGGGATGTGTTGTCTGTCCATTTTACTCTTAAATGGGCCCCTTTGAATGCGAGATGAGGGGTTTATCGAGCGTTTGCAATGTATATCCATCGTAGTATCATACGATGTTATATTTGCATAGGCGTCGTACCGAAAACTAGTGTATATACTAGTATCGGTCCTCCTCATTCTCGTGTATCTTTTAGAATGCAATTCTCCTACGAACCGCCCTACAAACCTAACCGCACGCCAACGATAGCAAAATCAACAAAATACTACAATCATGTGCACGTATACAGACAACATACATATATATAAGCATCGTACAATCCAGGGTGTTACGTTCTATAGATCAAAATTCTCAGTTTTGAGGGGATATGTGTTTCAGTTTTGAAGGACGAAATTTTGAATTCAAAATGGTTTATTTTCAGTTTCTAAAGAGGTAAATTTCAGATTTTTAAAAAGTAAAGAATTTCAGATTATGGGGATGAGATCCCATATAATTAAGAGGCTTGTTTCAGTTTAAGCTGATTGGCTTAAAGAGAAATTTATTGAGCTTTATATATGTATGGAAAGTGAGAATTGCAAGTTAAATTTAAAAGATTTTGTGAATTGTATTTTGTTTCCATATAAGAAAGAGTCTTTTATGGTAACAATCGTTTATTGAATGAAATGTGCATAATGAAAGGATTTGTGGATGTACAAATGTTTATTTTGGAATGAGATATTCCTGTTTGAGATTTTGATCAACAGTTGTGGTGTTGTGAAAAAAGTTTTGTTCTTTTAGAAAAAAGAATATAAATAATATTTTGAAAGATCATACCAAGTGGGGTTTTTTTATAGTGATTAGGGTTATTGTGAGAACCCTTGATGGATGCTTGAGGCGTTGAGTTAAGAGCACTAGACACTGAGTGAACCCAAGAGTACCGGCAGTGGATACTTTTTATTGTGGAAAATTAGCTTGCGGGGCTAGTATTCTTGGTTTGGCAAGTGAAGTCTGGTAAGGTAGAGATAGTTCTAGATGGCTCAGGATGTTATGATTATAAATCTAAGGACAGACACTAGGTTGGGAGTTGTGATGGAACTTGGGCAACGTAAGTATGGGCTCTGTTGTCAATCAGACGGAAGTATTCAGGGACTGTGTATTTTTTGTGTCTCACTAGTATGTTCGCGCATCGAGGGTCGACATGCCTATTCGCAAAATGTCTAGAAGTGAGATGGATTTTGGTATGTTCGCGTGTCGAGTGTTGGATGGCCTATTCACAGAACATACGATATATTCGCACGTCGAGGGTCGGCAGGCCTATTGGCGGAATGTATGATGTATCTGCGCATTGAGGGTTGGCATGCCTATTCGCGGGGTACATGGTAGGGAAGTGATTCTCCAGAGTTAGAGTGATGCTTGCGGGATGCTTGCGTGTTTACACTTGTACTGCTTGGCGGGTTGCCTATCGGGGTTGGGGTCTATTCACGGAGTTGTTTAACCTTTTCTCTGTCATTGATGTAGTTTTCATGGCGATAGATTGAACCATAATACGTGCTTAACGCTAAGGACTTGCCCTCGGACTAATGTAGTATGGGATGCATAGAATCCGAATAAGTATGCATTAGTGTACATCGTGTGCATTATGATTTCTTGAACATTGTTTTATGCATTTCCTTTGTTTTTCTTGACACACACTTATTCATTTAGTGTAGTTTCACTTGTTGATTTTATGAGTCTTTTATCATTGTTTTATTTTATGTTGTGTGGCAAGTTTGTGATTATGAGACATTGGAGGATTACTATTGCTATGGTATTGCGTAAGTTGCATTCAACTAACGTACCCACTTTTCAGTTTATTTTGTAGGATTTGCAAGTGAGTAGATTAGCAGGGCTTGAAGTTGGAGCTATGAGAAGATTGAATTTTAGTTATTCATTTGAGATTTTACGCTGAAATTTTTTGCTGTGCATTATAATAAAGAACTGTTGTAATTTTCCCTATGTCTAAACTGTGTTTGGATTACATTGAAGTAAAGATTCTAGAGCTATGTCTCTTATTTGTATTTCTAAAATTCGGGGCGCTACAAAAATTGGTATCATAGCATGCTTCAATAAGTAACACTAAACATGGTATCAGGAAACCGAGGTGGACATTTAAGTGTGTGTATCAGTCTTAGAGTCATGAATGTGTAGTTGTTTGAACTTGCATTTGTGTTACTCTATACTTGTACTGATGTTATCCTTTTCTGTAGGATGGCAGATAATCACGATCCTATGGCAAATGTGGAAGAAGAAGATGTTTTTCTCGAGGACCCCTTAACGGATTCCGTAGACGATCTGGAGGAAGACGTGGAAGAGGAATCAGAAGAAGAACCAATGGAAGAGGAACCAACGGAGTCTCGGGAGATTTCTCTTCCTTCTAGGGAATCTTTGGGTGAATCTTTGGATGGATCACCAAGGTTGACCAAGAAGGATCGTGTGATCGCGTCACTTCGACGTGAGATGCACGTGTACCAGTGGTGAGTTTCCAATTTGAGAGAACATCATAAGGAGAACCAGCAACGTATCACGTTTATGCAGCGGATGATGAAGATTCCTGACAAAGGTCAACGTGCGGTAGAGGAGTGTTTCACCAAACTGGGCGAATACACAAACTGGGGAGAGAACGTTTACAGTCGACGTTGCGACAGGCTGGAGATGAAACTTGATGCACTACAAGATGAGATCCGAGAGATCAAGGGGAGCCGCAAAGATTGATTATTATCATGATTGTATTATTTGAGTTTTCTAAATTTTAAATAAAGTTGTTTAGTTATTTTTCAACAGATGTATGAACTACATTGATAAATATATTTATTTCTTGATATTTTAGTATATGAATTTTTGGGGATGTTTTATGCTCTTAGCATTGATGTGAATTCTTATGATTTTTATACTCCTAAACAAATGGTGTGTTTTGTAGACTCAGAACGATGGCAGGACCTCGAACCAGGAGCAGTGGTGATGGAGTAGAAGACTCCAATGGGGGTAGACTTGACTTGGAAGCTGAGATTACGGGAGTTTATCAGACTCAGTGCTTTCATGACTGTTGGGAGGGGTCGAAGCCCTAGACCGGGACAAGCAAATTGAAATGCTGATCCCATCAGACAGGTGGAGTCATTCAAGAGAATGAAGCTGCCTGTATTCGAAACGCAGGCTGGCCCTCATGAGGCCGACGACTGGATTAGATAGATGGAGACTGTCTTTGAAGTGCTGGAGACTCTCGCGGATAGCAAGGTGAAGTTAGCCACGATGCAGTTAGAGAAGGATGCCGGTGTTTGGTGGTAGTCCGTAAAGAGAACTTTCGGCGAGGAGCCGATAACATGGGATGCGTTCCTAGAAGAGTTCAGGGACCATTACTTCCCTTGAACATCCAGGAGAAGAAGGCGATGGAGTTTTTGAGCCTACGGCAGGGTAACTTGTGTTAGGTTTCGAGGGTATTCTCATATTAAATACATAGCGGAAAAATTATTAAAAATATCGAAACCTAGCCATGGATCTATGCGAAAACCATAAATCGTGTTTTGGAGTTATACCTTGATGATGGATCTGCTGTATCCACAGTATGCCCATCACAGCACTACAATATTGCGGTGCCTCTACGGTATCCACACGAACAAATCAAATCAAGTTTTCCCTTACGCCGCGGTGCTAGCTGTGGGAAGGGGATGTTCCTCACGATCACTCTCTCTCACAATTTCTGTGATGGCGAGGGTTTTCTCATGTGTCACTTTTTCACAGATACGTATCATATATATATAGGTTCAGAAAATCAACCCTAAGAGAGTAATGAGGCTGTTGGATTCACAATCTAATCTGGTTCAGATTCGTGTGTGGGCATTTGAACTTTAGTCAGCCCATTTAATCAAATTAAATGTCCAACCAATGTCAGGATTCCAAGTCTTACTTGGATCCTCAATTAAATTCATCTTATGAATTTAAATTCCAATTTCGATCAATTCTAATTGTGTAACCCTGTAGGTTCCCATTACGTTGACAGAATTACTAAAATCATATTCTAGTATTACAAATAGTGAGCGGTATCTAGTAATACATCACATCTACTGAAGTAACAGGAATTTCAGTGATTAGACATAATCTATCCGTGACCAATGTTACCATGTAGTCTAGTTTTTTTGTCCAGATATCTTAATTGACCACAAGGCATAGAGCGTGTCACCCTTGTATAGTTCAATCTTTGGTTTCATGATGTCTGAGTTGGCTTACTAAAACAAATTACCTCAATATCTCATATTGACTCATTTGAGCACGGCCATGTATTTTGCAATCTCAATCAATCAAGGGGTCCATAGATATCGCTCCTGTTATGTAAGAAGGACAAATCCTATCTAAGTTGCTCACATCTCTCCGCATGATTTGTAGTATATCCAATAGTTGACTTTATAATCACCTTATTACAAGAAACGTTTGACGACATTAAAACATGTAACTTCTCATGTAGGGAACTGTAGTGACTTCAAGTCAAAGGACAACATACACCATGCTCACTGTGAGAACCGCTTATGATACTCACGTAACGATCCATGCAACATTCTCATGGTGGGTCGGTCCAGTACATTATTACTCTAATATTTACCCTTGTGAAGACTTGATATCTTATATCCATGACCCGTGAGATTGGTTATCAGTCTAGGCACATACTAGTCTCTATGTATTATTGTTGTCATAATTCACAATAATACTTGACTATGGACATTTAAGAATAGTATTCTGGTTACAACCAAAAGGATTTCACAATCAAGTCATGCACTTGATATCCCATGGTATTGAACCTACTATTCTAAGGAGTTTATTGTGTTCATTTAATCACAATAAGCATCACAATAAATGAAATGCCTCATATATAAAATAAATATCATGATACAATAAAAACTAGTAATGGCAATACACAACTAGCCTTTAGGGCATACACCAACAATCTCCCACTTGCACTAGAGAAAATCAGACATACATGTAATGCCTATAGATCTAGTGTGACCCTCATGCTTTGGCTGTGTAAGAGGCTTTGTCAGTGGGTCAGTGATGTTATCATCTGTCGGTACTTTGCATATTTACATCTCCTCTATCGATGTTCTCTCGAATGAGATGGAAGCGCCTAAGTATATGTTTGGATCACTGGTTAGATCTAGGCTCCTTAGCTTATCACAATAGAGGTCCACCGAGTCCACAATGCTAGAAACCACGCAAAGTTTAATGATGAACAATCTGAACCAAGCATCCTCCTTTGCTGATTGGAGGCAATGGTAGAGTCGGATACTGTCTCTTGCTTCAATCTCTTCCAGCTTATAGCTCCACCATTTAGGAAAAACACAAAACCCGACTGCAATTTGGAGTCGTCCTTATTCGACTGGAAGATAAGTGTATGTCACGCCTCGCTTCCCAAAAGAGAATACGGAATATGGATATGTGACTAAGCCCAGCAAATGATTTTCATCATTCATAAGCTGTCAGGAATCTTTACAACATTTTACAAGAATAATCAGAGTCAGAAGTAAGAAAAGTCAACCAAGCATGCATATATGAATCAAAATACCAACAGGATTACTTGAAACAAAATATATTAATCTCAAATAAACTAGATTTGAATAAGTCAATATCCTGGGTCACATTGCCCAAATACAATAAATCCAAGTAACAAAATACAATATTGTTCAAAATAAGCAACAAGAAATAATAATAGTAAAATTCTAGCAGTTAGTATCTTATCTCGCCTATTCCATCTGGCAGATGATCTCCAAAATCTGCAATTTAATAAATTGCAGGAAGAGAAAAAAGAAAACAAACTCCCGTCAATGCAAGTTACAGGCCGCTTGTAGTGCAGGATACAAGTACATGGAAAAGGGTAAACTAATAACATGTAATAGGCATGATAACAAAATATAACAACTAGCATGCCAAGATGAACAAGTGTAAGTGGCAGGTATCAAGTGTCAAGTAAAACAAGCATCATGTAAATAAGTATCAAGTAACAAGTGCCGAGTATCAAGTACAAGTAGCATGTATCAAGTATATCAAATGAACAAGTATCACGTATCATGTATCATGTACAAGTAATCAAGTATCAAGTGTCAAGTGATCATATTCAAGTCTTGTATTTATTACTATCTAGGTAGCACTTCATGCGCCCTGATTTTTATCACATGGTTGCTACATACTATCAAGTTACGTTTAGGTCTAGTGGTGGGTTTCTATAGGGCCGTGTACTCAGGCGTCAAGTCAAGTAACAAGTAATAAGTAAACAGGCACGAATCACGTAGTGAAATTGTGGCAACAGAAATAGGCATGAATCATATAGTCATGAAACATGGCAATAGGTAATAACAGGCATGAATCATGTAATCATGAAACATGGCAATATATAATAATAACAGGCATGAATCATGTAGTCATGAGTTCATGGCATAATATAATATAACAAACATGAATAATGTAATCGTGAGTTCATGGCATAATATAATAATAATAGGCATTAATCATGCAAGCATGAAACATGGCAACAGGTAATGGGATCACGGGCCCCCTTCTGAGTACACATACCTATATTGTCCACTACTAAGGTCTTTCCCTTAACCCCGGCTTGTTACTTTTTATTATTATTAAACAGGTATGTATGTGTCACAAAATGTGGCAAGAATAACATGGCATGAACAATTAACAGGTACAAGATGAAGAATAAACATTTACAGATGCAAGATAACTCATAGAAGGATAGAACAACGAAAATTCTAGTTCAGAACAGCAAGATAGTACTGTACTAAATTTGGAATTCCCGTTGCTACACAAATGTAAATCTGAATCCGTCAAAGAATATGGAAAATAGACTCCCGTCTGAATCCAGCGAACATATATAAGTCATATAATATTTCACAAAAATATAACTCAAAACTGAATTGAAACCAGAAAACACGTCCAGCCAGAAATCAGTAGTTTGTATTCAAAGTCAGGAAAACAGCATGGAAACTCATTAATTAAATCCACGAAAAAATCTGGGGTATCCCCTATATGTATAGTAACAGAAAAACAAGTTTCATAATTTTCTAACAAAAATAGAGTAGTCAAGTAAAATCAGAAAACAATAAGACACGACGGTTTTATAAATCTGGAATCACAACACTACAGTACGAAAACAGCAATATCTCACAAACCATAAATCCAAATCCAAATCCACCAAAAGGTTAATAAAATAGGTACATAGGTTGACTTTCATATTTAGAAATATTTTACAAACATCAAGTGGAATTAGGACGAAAATGAGGTTCTTTACAGAATAGTATGAAAAATCTGCTAGTATAGTAATTGTTTGGGAACATAGAACGGTTTGTAAAACTCATCAAATAAATCCATAAAAATTCTGGGTAAACCCCAATCAAGTCTAGAAGTACTGAGAAAATTTTCAGATCAAAATAATAATTTTAATACCAGAATAAAAATAGATTACTCTTTAGAATTTATAGAAAACAAATCTGGATATCTTTCGACACCACAGTAGTAAAATAGACATAACTCACAACTCATAAATCGAAACTGAGATCCGTCAAAAGGTTTAGAAAATAGATAGAATTATCTATAAATTATGTTCACAAAATATTTTCAAACACTGACCTTAATAGGGTCTAAAATACTGATCAAAACGGAAAAGCCAGAAAAACTGAAAATATCCTTCATGCACAAAATCCACTAGTCCATATAAAACTCATCCAAAACACAACAAATCATGAAATATAGTGTAATAGATGTCCAAGCAACATGGTATAAGGTATTTCACAAGTCCACAACAAGTCTACCACGAATAACACGAACGAGCACATGATTCATATGAACAACATGCATATATACAACAAGAAGTGGTCAATCCTAGGTTATTTCATGTCATGTATGTCGTGAGGCAACTATGGTCGAATCAACACAACAAAAACAATATCAACAAGGAGATTCACACACAGATTGTCTCTAGAACCTAACTACACTACAGGCGATATTTAGTACTTGTATTATACAAAGAAAAGAATACGAGTTATACAACAAGAAGTGGTCAATCCTAGGTTATTTCATGTCATGTATGTCGTGAGGCAACTATGGTCGAATCAACACAACAAAAACAATATCAACAAGGAGATTCACACACAGATTGTCTCTAGAACCCAACTACACTACAGGCGATATTTAGTACTTGTATTATACAAAGAAAAGAATACGAGTTACTTGCCTGAGAAACGACGATGGAACTGATGATGCAAAGAGAATAACGGGAATGGATTTCCGGGCAACGAACACAACAGTGAACACAACTCACAGTCACACGAACACAACCACGAATCAACATGCACACCCACACCACCCCCAAGAGAGCAAGAGGAAGAGAGGGAGATGGCGAACGATGATGATGGCAGCACTGGTGCTGCTGATGCTGACTGTCACCGGAGGGGAGACAGACACACAGGGAGGCGGAAGGAGGCTACCGCCAGTTGTGTCTTCGAGAGGAGTCGGCAGAAGTGCAAGGCAGCATAGCGATGAGGAGAGGCACCGAGGAGTGGCACCCAGAAGGTGAGGCGCAGCTGACTGGCTGTGGCTATCGACACTACGATCATGGCGGTGTCTGCAGCGTCGCGACAGAGCACAAGGGGAGGTGTAGGACGACACTGGCGAGGGGTGCATGGGTCTGCGCAGGACGGGGTGGCTTCACTGGCAGTGGACGGGGTGAAGCAGAATGGGAGGCTGAGAGGCTGCTGCGTTACGGAGGCTTCGAGAGGGTGCTGGGCCGGAGACGGGAGCGCAGCTACTGGCGGCGCGCGCAGGCAGAGGCAGGGAGGATGACAGGAAGGAAGGAGGGGAAGCGATGGGCGGTGGGGCGAGGAGCGGGAGATACGGAAGGACGAGTGGCGGCTAATGGGTTATGCATATGGGGAAGGTGAACAGGTTGTAGGGAGGGGGTATAAATATACATAGGGTTAGTTAGGGTTTTAGGGTTGAGAAGGGGGCTGACGAGTTGCGAGTAGGGTATTAGGTGGTAACGGGTTTGGGTATTGCGGGTTTGGGTAGTTTTAGGGCTTAAGTATGGGTTTGATAGGGTTTGGGTTATTGGTTATGGGTGTTATGGTTTTAATAAATTCAATAGAAAAATAAATTAACCAATAAAAATATTGTTTATAATAAAAATATAATTTGCATTAGAAAATAGTATTTATCTAAAATACTACAAATACAGTTAGTAAATAAAAGTAGATTTTTAATAACCAGCCCAAAAATAACAATAATAACAATAATAATGGTAATAATAATAACAGTAATAATAATAATAAGAGTAATAATAACAAAATAAGAACTGTGTTACAATATAAAAAAAAATAGAAAATAGTTGCAAATGAAATTATTGATCGAAAACAAATTTTAATAGGAGATCCAATAATAAAATTTGACAAAAGAATTTAATAACCGAAAAAATAATTTGCAAAAATTTTAAATACAGAGAATACACAAAAATACGTTTTTTGGGAAAAACAGGGGTTACAGTATAACCCTTTACAACAAGCTCTTTCTCGGCTCCATATACCAAGAACAAATCCTTAGTTCTTCTTAAGTACTTAAGGATGTTCTTGACAGCAGTTCAGTGACTCTCATCAGGGATCTGACTGGTACCTGCCCGTCATGCTCAAAGCATATAAGACATCTGGATGAGTACATAACATGGCATACATGATAGATCCAATTGCAGATGCATATGGAATCTTAGTCATGCGGTCTCTTTCATCTTGAGTGGAAGGACATTAAGCCTTAGACAGGCTTACACAATGCGACATGTAACACCCTAGATTTTTTAAATGATGTTTTTGGGATTAATAAATGAATTAAAATGATTTTGGTGATTTAATAAACATTTTTCTGAAATTTATCATTTTACACGTGCAAAACACGTGCAAATATTTTCTTAGGAAGTTCAAAGTCAGAAATTATTTTAGGGAAACCAAATATTTACTAGTAGGTATTATTTATGAATTTTCTAGATTTTTCTTGTAACACCCCGAATTCCAAATAAGACCGAATTCGAAGTTCCACAGGATCTTTGCACTTCTCTTCGTACAATTTTACAAGAAATTAAAAACTTTTGTTACATCAGAGTTACATTTACATTTAACTTATACAGCGGAAGCAATTTTTAATAATTACATGAATAAAATATACAACATTTGCATCAATCTTTAAGCAGCATGCATACTTTAATCTTGCTAGTCACTTTGCCCTGCATAGAAAACTGTGGGCACGTCAGTTGCTTACAACCGACGAAAATTATACACGGCCATCCTCACTATGCCGAACAGTATAACAATTTTCAATACTTAAACAAATCACACACTTGATCACAAACAAAGCTACAGAGGGACTATCCTATTGATGTCGTGTTGTGTTGTGCACTTAGTCCTTAATGCAGTTGTTTACATTACATGACACTAACGCGCACTTGTTCAAAGTCTATGCAGCCCATACTACATAGGTCCGAGGGCAAGCCCTTAACCGTTCTTCATCTTGTAAGGTTCGATCCCTCGCGATGACTTAATCTATTACGGTAACTACGGTAAGTATCCTAGGTTTCTATGAGTTACGAGCCCACGTCTAGGTGCCCTGGAGAGAACCCCACGCAATGACACATGACTCATCATGCAGGCATCCTGTGGTCAATTCACCACCAACCATAGACATGGCACCACCCGTAGTCATTAGACCACCCCATAAGCGTCGCCACCGGGACGGTACTCTGGAGTAGTATCCACGCCTTATTCATGACGCATCATGGGACATCCTGTGAATACTCTCATGCCTGCCAATCTAATGGCCCTCATACTCATGTTTTTCTCTGACGTTCATCACATCTCCACCATGTATCTAATCCTTATGTATAAATGAAGGTCAATATTCTAGAATCTAGCATTACTCCTACATCAGTCTTTCCAATATCAATCATTAACAACGACCCAAACTTGGTCAAAATATCGCATTTCTCTTTTCAATACTTTTCATTCTTGCCGATGTATAGTCTTAGCTAAAATTTTAGTCTAAGACCTCTTTTCATATTCCTAGAAGCAAGCATATTTGTTCACAAAATTTTACATTTCATCAAGTTCTATTTTTCAACACATTTCCATGCACAACTTGTATATTCTTTAACCAATTTCTCATTTAATTCTACTCAATAATTATAAGTGAAAAATCTCAATTAATCTCTTTTCAATTTTTTCTATGTTCAAAAAAAATTCATTAGTTTGTTTTGGAATTTCAAAAGAATCAAATCTAAGATGAATTCTTCACTCTCAATTTTTTTTTACTTTTATTTCTCATTTAAAAGTCCACATATTTAAAAAAAATAATTTTTATGAAGTCAGAAAATTTCCTAACATTTTTCCCAATTCTTATTTCATATTAAAACTCAAAAATCAAATGTATATAAAAAAAATCAGATTTTTCCCAAAAGAAAGTGACCTCTGTCAGTTTCGAACCCGCACACACAAGCCCCATGGTGAACAGTCACCGTACCAAACTCCCACGCGCTAGCCAAAAGGGACACAGTGCCCAACTGTTCTAAAGGGGAGCATAATTAGGGTTAAGCTCTGTCTCGGGATTAATGAAAATCGAATTTTTGGAAAATAAAGCCTCTGCCGAGACTCGAACCCACACACACAGGTGCCGTCGAGCTATAGTAGAGCACAAATGGCGCCCCACTCTAACCAGTATGACCATAGTGTCTAACTAATGTGAGTGTAGATTAAAATAGGTTTGTTTCGACTCTCTGGTTATCAAAATTTCTTCATTTTTCAAAAGCTCTTAACTTTGTTTCTCTTTCACATAAAGCCATAAAAATTTCCAGAATACTGAGTTTATGTATACTTAAAAAAATAGTGTTTTAAAACATTTTTTTGACATTAAAATATGTATTTCTCATTCTAATTTGTGTTCTATGCCTACAACTGCAATAATTCAATTTTGCAACTCTCTACCAAATTTTTACATTACAACTACATTATAAATATTTATTCTTGTTTTTCTTCCTCTTTTATTCACAACACTCGAGGACATGGTCTCATTCATTGAACTAGTGTCACAATGGTTCAATAAGCACAAATTCAATAATTTCAACTACAACTCGTTCACAAGCATTTTCTACAATTAACATGGTTCCAATTTCACATTTTCATAGCAATAAAGTAATCCTACTACAATAAACATAACTTATAGCAAATGGCATGCAATTTATCAAGCATTTATTTAATCATCTACTAGTTCCTTTTTAGAGCCAACAAATGGTTATCTTATTAGTTTCTTTAACATTCTCATTAATCAAAAACTCCTAGCATGGTGTCTAAGGTTAGAAGTAGAGAAAAACACCCACCTATTAGAAGAAAAACAACTACAAAAGCTCCTAGAATCTCCTTGAACACACGAGCGGTCCTTCTCCTCCTAGTTTGTACCACCACAATCGCCTTCTCCTCCTTGCCTAGTGAAACCCGAGCTCTCTTTCCCCTTAGATGAATTGGTCGGCCTCCTATGTGATGAACACACACAACTAGAACACTCTCATTTTTTTTCTTACTTTCTCTCAATCTTTTTACTCACTTAGTGTTTTCTTTCTTTCTTTTATTTACCAAATTTTAGTGTGCTATATGAATAGAAGGGCGGGGGGGGGGGGGGGGGGGGGGGGTATTTATACTAATTTTTGGGTGAATTGGAGGGCCAAGATTGAATTAGATAGTTGTAGATTAGGGTCTAGATGAGTTAGGGAGTTAGAGTAACCACCCATGAACACAAACCACCTCTCCACTAAGCCACTCTCCCACTCTCTCTTGACTCCATCTGACCTACCCCAAAGCACACCCAAGACTCGTGCTCGTGCAATAAACGTGTCAAATGTAGCACCCCTAGTTACTAGTTGTGCATGATAAATTAATTAATTGTCTACAAAGTTGATCTACACTACAAGGTCATGTTAAATAAAAGAGAAATAAACTAGTGGGCTTTCAATTAGTGGGATAAAACTCCATGGGCTAATTAAAATAATTAAAACAATTAGGATGAGCTTAAAATGAACAATTAGGCTTTAGGAATCTAATTAGGCTTTTAAAATATAAAAGATAGATAGAAAATATTTGTTCATGTTACAAAAATAAATAATTTTCTAGAAAAATGCACATGAATTAGTACGTGCAACACATGTAAAAATTCACAAACCTTTCATTTAATTGAAAATAAAGAATCAGGATGTTTCAATTCTGATATTTATTTGGCATATTTGCAAATATTACAAAAAGAGGGGCTTTTGTGCAAAATTACCAGCTTGGAGTAAAAACTCCAGAATTTCATTTTTCTGGGCTGAGCATGATTGCTAGCCAACTCAGCGGTAAAGAGTTTACTTCTTTTTTCTAATAGATTTGGTTTATTTTGCAAATTTGTTAAAGAAGGGTCTTTTTGCAAAATTGCCACTTAGAGGCAAAAATTACAAAAATTCATTTTTCTAGGTTTGAAAATAGTGCCGGCCATATCTGTGTATTTTCTTTTGATTTTAAATCTCGATTAAGTGGTTGATCTAATTTCAAAGTATAAGGATTTATATATGTAAAGATATATTCTAAAAGGGATATTTTCCAAAATTTTCTCAAAACCGTAATACTCTAATTTCCGGCCTAATATAAGGGAGGTGCGTGTAACACCCCAAATTCCTAATACAACTGAATTCGAAGTTCCACAGGATATTTATACTTCTCTTCGTACAATTTTACAAGGAAATTTGAACTTTTCTTTACATCAGAGTTACATTTACATTTAAACTCAAACAACGGAAGCAATTTACAATATTTACATAAATAGATGTACAACACTTGAAACATTCTTTAAGCTGCTTGCATACTTTAATCTTTGTCAATTCCTTTATCCTGCATAAAGACTGTAGGCACATCAATTCATTCAACTGACGAGATATTATACACGGCCATCCTCTCTATGCCGAAATAGTATAACGATTCTCAAAGCTTAACAAAACACAAACTTGTTCACAAACAAAGCTAAGGGGACTATCCTATTGATGTCGTGTTGTCATTGTGCGCCTAGTTCTTAATGCAGTTTATTATTATTATTCGATGACACTAATACGCACTTGTTCGGATTCTATGCTTCCCATACTATATAGGTCCGAGGGCAAGTCCTTAATCGTTCTTCAACTTATAGGGTTCGATCCCTCGCCAATACTTAATCTACTACTGTAACTACGGTAAGTATCCTAGATGTCCTATGAGTTACGAGCTCATGTCCAGATAGCATGGAGGGAAATTCCACGTCGTGACATGACGCATCATGCAGAACCTATGGTCAATTCATCCTCCGTCATGGACCACGGCACCACCCGTAATCAATCAAACATCCCACAAGCGTTGCCATGATCCTGATAATTCTGGAGTAGTGTCCACGCCAAGACTTGACTCATCAAGTAGGCAACCTATGAATCACTCTCACACCGTAGACTCGAGGCCCTCATACTTGTGTTTTTCTCTTACTTTCATCAGCATCTTCTCTATTGTTTGATCCTTAATTGTATGAATAATGAATAAAAATCAATTTATAGGGTTAACTCTTTCCTATATACCGGTCTTAACCATCAATCAATGCATTTGACCCCAACCTGGTCTTTTATCTCAAATATCATATCAACATTCTTCTATTGCCAGTATGAGGCTTAGCTACACCCTAATTTTCAATTTCAATTCATAACTCTAACATTGAGTTTTTCAGACTCAAAAGTTCTCTTTTTCAAGTAACATGATTTCCAATCTTTTTCATGAATCAAGTCTCATATATAAAGTTCAATCTCAATTCATGCGTCTCATAATCAATTTAATTTCATCTCATTCTCATACTATTGTATACATTTCATTTATTTACTTTAAGGATCACAAAAGTCGTATTTTCATACTTAACCAGATTTAATTTGACAATAATAGTCCATAGAAAATTACAACTACATTTCCTTTCATCCAAAATTTCTTCTTGAATACTTATCATAATTTTCTCATGGAAAAACACATTATTATAACTTTCTAAGAGTAGAATTCAATAGTTTTCAACACAATTTCACTTCTAATCTCACTTAATTTTAGTCAAAAATAATCCCTTAATAATTTTCACAAGTTCTACATGAATTTAGAGTAATTAACATATTTTCTCGGATTTAAAAAAAACAAGAATAAGTCAGAAACATCGATATTCCAAAAAATATATTCAGGCCAAAACCCTGAATCAAACTCACAACCTGAGGGAAAACAGCCGCAAGCTCCAGCCACTGGGCCAGAGTGCTCACACGGTATAAAGGGGGTTTAATACTTTAAGTATCATTGGGTCAGGTCTGGGTTTATTTAAACAAACCGAAAGCAAAAGAGGGTAAAGCCTAGGACTTGAACCCGCAACCTGTTGGATCGCCCACGGCTACAGTGAACACCCAAACACTCAGCGACCAGATGGTCTAAAGTTGAAATAATGGTTTTTGTTCAAGTCTCTGTTCAAATAAAATTCTCAAAATTTCTCAAAACGTTTTAGTTCGTTTTCTCATCTTTTTTTTTTGTCCAACTTTTCCAGAATTTATTCTATATTAAATTATAGTAACCCAGTAATTTTAGAATCAATAATTACTCATATAACACACATTTTTTTTAATCTCTTTTCTAATGTCCATAGTTTCGGCATTTAGAACCATTTCATTTTCATGAAAGTAGCATAACTAAGTTTCTACAAAAGTGCTTTAATTCTTCATTCTTCCATTATTTAATCATCTACATTAATTTAGAACACAAAAATTCCATCTTTCCTACAGTAGGGTTCATTCTAGTTTGCACAACCAATTTCACATACAATTCATCATTTGTCTCATAAGCATAATTTATTCACATAGAATGATTCTTAAACATATGATATGGCAAACATGATAACTTTTCTTATACTTTCATTCACAATTAATCAATCTAGCAACCATTTTACCACACATCTACTAGATTATCAATTCATCTCTAATTAGGCAAACATGAATTTAATTTCAACTAGTTGCTCTTTAATAATTTCTCAATTCATTCCTAGCATGATTTCTAATTTAGAAGCATGAGAAACACCCATCTTGTTGAAGATAAACACACAAAAGATCCTAGGAGAAAGCTCCTAGAATGAACAAAAGGCCTTCTTCTCCTAGTTTGAGTTTGCAAATTTGCCTTCTCCTCCTTGCTCCTTGGGGTTGCCGCAAGCCCTTAGCCTCCAAAAGAATTGGCCGGCCTCCTTTGATTGGAACACACACAAAAGCACACTCAGTCTTTTGAAACTCACTTAACTCTCAATCTTTTGCCTACAAAATGTGTCTTTTTCTCTTAGTCTTTTGATGAAGAGAAGGTGCAAGAATAACTAAGGTAGGGGGGGGGGGGGGGGAGGGGGGGAGGTATTTATACTTATTTTAGGGTCAAAAGAAGGGCTAGGATTAATCTTGGAGTTGAAGATTAAGGACCAAGATAAGTTGGGAAGTTGTAGTAACTTCCATGAACAGTAACTTCCATGAACTCAATAACTACTCCTCCACCTCATCCACTCTCCCTCTCCCACTCATCCAATCCCGGCCTACCCTAGAATTGGTGTGAATTGCACACCTTAGTGCATGCACAAACTTTCTAGTGTCTCCATTATTAAGTTCTACACATTTAATTAATCATTTCCCTACTAAATGTGTCTACATGACAAGTTAGGGCAATTTAAGAGATTAATTAGTTGTGGGCTTCAAAATAGTGGGCTCAAATCTAATGGCCAATTAAAAATAATTAAATTATTTAGGATGGGCTCAAAATAAGGAAATAAATCTTAGGCTTTATAAAATAGGCTTTTATAAGAAAACAAGGAGAAAGAATTATATTTATTGGTTCATGTTATAAAAGATAATTTGTATAAGAAAATACATCCAAGATTGCACGTGCACAACACGTAAAATCAACAATTTCACATTAAATGAAAATCAGAGTATTACAGTGCGGCCGTCTCTTTGCTGCACTAAACAAAGGGGGTTTTTTTATTATTGATTTCTTGGAGTTTCGAAGCAAGATCTTGGATTTCTTGCGAAGAGATGACTTTTCTTATTCTCTTTATTATTTTGGTTGATTCTTCAATAAGGTGAGTGACATGTGTTTGTTTCTTATTGTTCTATGCATGTTGTATGTGATGATTTGTCTATTAGAAATCATGTTAGGGGATTGTATGATGACTTAATGAATTATTGATGGATGGACGAATGAAAATTGAATCTTTTCATGAAAACTATGCTATTGATGATTAATACTCTATATAGATGACTTGAGATTGTTAAGGAACCGAATAGAAATCATGGGTATGTTGTTTTCTTTCATATGCTTACTGATTTGATTGGTTATAATGAGTATGTATGTTATATAATGCACAAAATTGATTAAAGATGAATTCTTCACTGTGTATGTATATATGTGGTCTGTTTGGAGATTTTGATGAGTAAAAACTTGATGAACGATTGTTATAATTGCATATATTCGTGGGCAAACTATATATTGTAAGCAATTTTATGTGTGTTTAATGAATCGCAAAAGGATTTATCGAATCAAAAGATCAAATCTTGAAGTGAAAAGGGGGGTTGTTGCTTTCGGGTCTGTTGATGTACAACCGAAGTTGTTTTCTTTTGTAATTTCATGAATTTTTCAATTGGATCTGATTTGTTTTGGTACTGGGATTGAATTGAAACACTATGCCACTCATATTTTATGGATTTGATGCTTTAACTGATGTAAACACACACATATACACACTTATATACTATATTTCCTGTTTTGAAGAGTTTTACGAAAATTTGCTCTTTTATTATCTTGATAGATTTTGATTAGTTTTATAAACTCTAGTATGTTATACAAGTTGTATTTGATTATCTCAATAAATTTTTTTACAAATTTATAATTTTACAAAGATTAAACGAAGTATCAGTTGAAATGTGCACGAAATTCAAAGCTGTGAGTTTTCGAATATGGCAGTTGATATGGCTAAAAACAGGGATTAATCGGAACCGTCCAAATCGGGCACGAATCTTGGGACCTAGGGGTAAAACGGTAATTTCGCCTACAAGAGAGTCCAAAATGGGTATTGGATCTTCTCCCCAAGGACCCAATAACCCACGAATGGATCCACCAACAAGAGGGTGCGGGTTCCAACCCGCTGCGCACCCGATCCAACAAGATAGAATCAAGGTCCCTGATTAATCATGATCAACGGCCCTGATATACATCTATCTTTTCACCGGGATTTGAGGATTAAATTCCTAATCTGCTTACGGGGAATATACCTTATCAGATTACATTCCTAATCTGTTTACAAGGAGAATATTCCATATCAGATCACGGGGATTACATTCCCAATCTGTTCCCTGAGACGCCTATAAATACCCCCCATCCATCTCCATTAAGAGGTAATCAATCTTTCATCAGTCTTTGCGCTCATTCATAGTCTTCCTAGATTACTGACTTGAGCGTCGGAGGGTGCGTCGCCGGGAACAACCCCGGTGTCTCGCACTTTTTGCAGGTGCACGGCGGGAGCGACGATCGAAGCCCCAAGGAACAGGTATACAGGTTTACTATTCAGTTTCCCTAAGAATCCACAAATTTATCTGTTTGCCCCCACACCAAATTTAGCGGCAACAGATTGGCGCCGTCTGTGGGAAACTAACGAATAGGAACCTCTCCTCTTCCCCGAAACAGGTTCTCTCCAGCCATGCCACCTCGAAAAGTCAGGTCGAGGGGGTCCAACCGGGCACCCAACCCTGACCAGCAAGAAGTTCCCAACAATCCTGCTCAACAACAAGCGCAGCTTCCTCCTACGGCGGAAGACCCGCTCCAACAGAACCTTCCCCCTCCTGATCCAAAGGGTCCTAACCCTCAGAAACAACCCCTTCATCAAGAACAGGTCTCCATCCGCAACGCCTCCACTGACTCCATGGCCTCCCATCACCCTCGAGCCTCTGGTCGCCACAATACAGCCACTAACCGCCAGAGGGAGGATGATCTCCGCCGCCACCTGGAAGAAAAACGGGCCCGAGAAGGAGCCTCCCACCAACACTATCCGGGCGAGCGGTCTCCTCGCCATCGATATCACAGGTCCCCCGTCCGCAGAGGAAGGAAAGAGTCCCCCGATCATTACCGAAGGAGGTACTCTCCCGCAGGTCGACAACAGCCCAGGAACAATGAGGCACCAATCACCCGTGCCGAGTTCCAGCAGTTCCAAGCGACTGTCCTGCAGGCTCTCAACCTCCGTCAAAATCCTAATGGGCCGAAGGTGCCGTCCCCTCCTCCAATCCGAAGCCATCACCGACGATCCCCGTCCCCTCATCCTGCTCCTAGCAACTCCCGGCGTACCCCAAGTCCTCGCCGCTCCTGAAGTTACCATCGCCGCAGCCCTCGTTCCCCCTCATACGAAGACGAGTCTCGTGGCTCGGCAGATTACCGTCGGAGAGATGATACCATGAACCACCGGCTTCATGAAGTAGAGAGACGCCTGGGTCAGATAAACCGAGAAGAAGAGCTCAGGGGGAGGACCCTACGTCCTAGCCGACCCCCTTTCTCCCGAACCATAGTGGATGCACCTGTTCCGTTCGGCTTCAAACCTCCTCAATTTGAGACTTACACCGGGGAAACCGATCCAGTTGATCACATTGAAAGTTTTAAGACCCTGATGCTCCTACATCAAGCTTCCGATGCCCTCCTCTGCAAGACCTTCCCCGCAACTCTCAAAGGACCGGCCCAAGAGTGGTATTCTCGTCTCGCCCCCTCCTCGATATTCTCTTTCAAACAGTTCGAAACCCTCTTCGTCACACATTTCGTAAGTAGCCGAAGGGTCGAGAAGACGAGCATCTCCCTATTGCACCTCCACCAGAAGAAGGGGGAAAAATTGAGAGACTACGTGAAGAGGTTCACGGCCGAGCCAGATCCATAGCATCCCTCGACCAGTCGGTCGCTACGGTAGCATTTCAATCCAATGTCCTCAATTCCAACCTCCGCTCCTCCCTCGCCAAGAAACCACCACATGACTTTTCCGACCTTCTCCTTCGCACTGAAAAGTATATCCGGGCCGAAGAGGCCGAGCAACAACCCAACTGGGAGGGGTCTACCTCCGGGTCTAAGAGAAAAGGAGCGGAAGAAGAAGGAGCCAAGAAGCTCCAGAAGGATAATGCCGGCCAGCGCCGACCTCCCCCTAGATTTGAGAAGTTCACTCCCCTCACCACTAACATCTCCACCATCTTCATGGAAGTCGAAAAAGAAGGGGTCTTGCCTCCAGCTCCGAAGATGAACACCCCCGCCAAGAGAAGAGATAGAGAAAAATGGTGCCATTATCACCGGGACCATGGGCATGACACCAACGACTGCCGTGCTCTGAGGAACGAGATCGAAGCCCTTATCCAGAGGGGGCAACTAACGAAGTTTGTAAGAAAGGACCGAGCCGAACTTCCTCCCCCGCCTCGGGGGGCTAACAAGCGTCCAGAACGAGAAGAGACGCCAGACTTTGAGGAAGAGCGAGTCCTCCACCTCATCCATGGGGGTCCGATGGGGGCTCCTCGAACTCCTCTCGAAAAGCATTTATCAGGAAAGTCAACTCAGTTCGGACCACCCCTCCTCCCAAAGGCCTCGGAGTGCCAGTCACCTTCTCCGACGAAGATCTCGAGGGAGTTCGTATCCCACATTGTGACGCCCTCGTCATTAGCCTCCACATGGCGAATTTCAAAGTGGAGAGGATCTTAGTAGACAACGGCAGCTCCGTCAACATCCTCTTCCTCTCCGCTTTTAAAGGCCTAAAGCTCTCCAGGGGCAGACTCAAGCTTGCCGGTTACACTCTCCATGGGTTCACGGGGGTTCCGATAACTATTGAAGGGGTGATCACCCTCGATGTAACTGCCGGCCAAACTCCTACCACCCGGACAGAGCCAATGGACTTCATGGTGGTGGACGTCCCCGCTGCCTACAACGTCATTTTGGGTCGGCCCGGCCTCGCAGCCCTGGAAGCTGTTCCCTCAGCATACCATCTGAAGATGAAGTTTCCCACCCGGTCCGGGGTCGGGGAAGTAAGGGGAAATCAGGAGCAGGCCCGGAAGTGCTACATGACCTCAACCCTTGGGCCCGTCCTCTCCTTAGAGACTTTGGAAATTCCTCAAGACACTGCAAGACCGACCTCCGAGCCGGTGGACGAACTGGAGGAGGTGCTCTTCTCTGAACAAGAGCCAACCCGCAAGTTCTTCGTAAGCAAGACCCTCCCGTCCGCCCTATACTCAGATATTGTGAAATGCATCCGAACCAATCAAGACCTCTTCGCATGGTCCGCAGCAGACATGCCCGGTATCTCCGAAGAACTCTTAGTCCACCGCCTGAGCGTTGATCTGGGGTCCAAACCGGTTCAGCAGAAGAGGCGCAAGTTCACCCCCGAGCGTCAGCTCGCTATCAAAGAGGAGGTAGACAAGCTGTTGAAAGCCCGATTCATACAGGAGGTAAACCACCCTGAGTGGTTGTCTAACGTAGTAATGGTGAAGAAGTCCAATGGGACGTGGAGAATTTGTATTGATTTCACCGACCTCAACAAGGCCTGCCCCAAAGATCCTTTCCCTCTACCGAGCATCGACACTCTGATTGACGCAACCTCGGGACATGAGCTCCTCAGCTTCATGGATGCCTTCTCAGGTCACAATCAGATAAGAATGTTCCCTCCAGACATCCCGAAGACGTCGTTTGTTACCGACCAGGGCCTTTATTGTTACAGGGTCATGCCGTTCGGTCTCAAGAACGCCGGTGCAACATACCAATGCCTCGTCAACAAGGTTTCCAGGCCCAGATCAGCCGGAACATGGAAGTGTACGTTGATGATATGCTTGTAAAGAGCATCCGAGGTGTTGATCATGTGGCCGACCTTCAGGAGGCCTTTGACGTCCTAAGAAAGCACAATATGAGACTCAACCCGAACAAGTGTGCGTTCGGCGTCTCATCAGGAAAGTTCCTCGGCTTCATGGTTAGCCAACAAGGAATTGAAGCAAATCCGGAAAAGATCAAGGCCATATTGGACATGGCCCCTCCCAGAAATGCTAAAGAAGTTCAGAGATTGACTGGACGCCTAGCTGCCATAGGGCACTTTCTATCGAAGTCCGGGGAGAAGTGCCTCCCGTTCTTCAAAGCCCTCAGGGGGGCTAAAGGATTCGAGTGGGGGCAGCAGCAGCAAGACTCCTTCGACCAACTTAAAGCCTACCTCGTCAATCCACCTCTTCTCAGCAAACCGATACCTGGCGAACCACTCTACCTCTACTTGGCAGCTTCCGATCAGACGCTTAGTGCGGTCTTGGTCAGAGAAGAAGAGAGGGCTCAGAAGCCCATTTACTACGTCAGCAAAGTGCTTCGGGACGCCGAGCTCCGGTACCCGAAGATTGAGAAAATGGCCTATGCCCTGGTAATGGCCGCGAGAAAGCTTCGACCCTACTTTCAGTCCCATTCGGTGGTCGTCCTTACCGACCAGCCATTGAAACAAGTCCTTCTCAAGCCTAAGACTTCCAGTCGCCTCATGAAGTGGTCGATCGAGCTGAGCCAACATGATATAACTTATCAGCCTCGGACCGCTATCAAGGCTCAGGCGCTGGCCGAATTCATAGTTGAGAGTACAATCCCTGAGCCCTGCCAAACAGTAAAAGGGCTGCCGGTTTGGTCAATTTATGTTGACGGATCTTCTTGCAATGAGGGAAGCGGGGCAGGAGTCATCCTGGCAGGCCCAGACGACTTCATCCTCCAACACTCCTTCCGTATAAATTTCAAAGCTTCAAACAACGAGGCCGAATACGAGGCGCTAATAGCCGGTCTAAGAATGGCCCGAAATGCAGGGGCACAGTGGCTACAGATCTTCAGCGACTCTCAGTTGGTTGTCAACCAGGTCCTCGGTAAGTATGAAGCCCGCGATGATAGAATGGTTAAATACTTGGCTAAAGTCAAGAGCCTCATGGCGCTGTTTGAAGAGGCCCTCATCCAAAGGATCTCCCGAGAAGAAAATGCTCAGGCCGACGCCCTATCCAAATTAGCCTCCTCTTCCCTTCAAGGTCTTGAGCAGACCGTATTGATAGAAGTCCTCTTGAAGCCAAGTATAGAGGACGAAGCACCAGACTCCGTTGAAACATTGCCTGTCCTCCTCGAAGACAACTGGATGAAACCCATTGTCGAATTCTCAAAGTACGGACTCCTCCCTGAAGATCCGAGGGAAGCAAGAAGAATCAGGACCCGAGCCGAGCGTTTTACTTTAATCGAAGGCATCTTATATAAACGCTCCTTCACCCAGGTGGACGGTCGGCCTTACCTAAGGTGCCTTTCCCCCAGGCAGGCCGACTACGCCCTGCAAGAGCTCCACGAGGGCATCGGCGGAGCTCATTCTGGGTCCAGGGCTCTAGCGCGCAAAGTGTTGAACTATGGGTATTACTGGCCCACTCTCCTACGGGACGCCGAACGACACGTTCGGCAATGCAGCTCCTGTCAAAAGTATGCAGACATCCGACGCCTTCCACAAGCACCGCTCACCTCCCTATCAAGTCCGATCCCCTTCGCTATGTGGGGGATGGATTTACTAGGACCGTTTCCACCAGCTCCCGGACAGCTAAAGTTCCTAGTCGTGGCAGTCGACTATTTCTCTAAGTGGATAGAAGCCGAGCCCCTGGCTACAATCACCGAGCATAGAGTCGTTCAATTCTTTTGGAAAAATGTGATTTGCCGGTTCGGCGTTCCCCGAGTCATAGTCACGAATAATGGAACACAGTTCACTGGAGCCGCCTTCCGAGCTTTATGTGAGGACCTCTCCATACAACACCGATTCTCCTCCGTCTCCCATCCCCAGTCGAATGGCCAGGCCGAGAATGCCAACCGACAGATTCTTTCGGGCATCAAGAAGAGATTAGACAAGTGTTCCAAAGGACTGTGGGTCGATCAGCTGCCAAACATGCTCTGGAATCACCGCACCACCAAGCGGACCCCAACAGGCGAGAGCCCGTTTAATCTCACCTATGGGTCCGAGGCCCTCATTCCCCTAGAAGTTGGGATACCCTCTCCTCGTTTGATGGCCTTTGAAGAAGAGCAGAATGCAAAAGAGCTCAGAGCCAGCCTAGATCTGATAGACGAAATCCGAGAGAGAGCGGCCATACGCCAACAAGCCTACCGAAGGAGGATCGAGCTAGCATACAACAAAAGGGTCCGCCCAACGGACCTCAAAGAAGGGGATTTAGTCCTCCGGAAATTGGCCATCTCGTTGCCCGGACAGAAAAGCAAGCTGGCCCCGAATTGGGAGGGACCGTACAAGATCTCAAAGGTGATCCGCCCCGGTGCGTACAAGCTAGAAGATCTCGAAGGCAGAGAAATTCCCAGGACTTGGAATGCCGACCATCTTTTGAAATACCAAGAGAAGGCAGCTACGCCTCTCTAAGTAACTCGAGATGTCACACCATTCCCCTCCTTTTACTAGTAGTGATTTTTCCTTTTATTTTTTCATTGTAATAATGGCTAGCAACTTTAGAAGCAGCCGATCTTTAGATATTAATAAATAAAGTTTTTCATATTTTCACTGCTAGTATATCTCTCTGCTTTTAACTCTTTAATCTAACGATGGTTCCGGAGTCCAACACTTGGCTCGATTCTACTTCGCAAGTTCGCTCCCAAGCGAGCTAGAAGTAGCTCGCCATTCGGAACTGCTCCCACAGCCGTTGAATGGTTCGGAGTCCAACACTTGGTTCGACTCTACTCCGCAAGTTCGCTCCTAAGCGAGCTAGGGGTAGTTCGCCATTCGGAATTGCTCCCACACCCTTAAACTTACAATGGTTCCGTAGTCCAACACTTGGCTCGATTCTACTTCGCAAGTTCGCTCCCAAGCGAGCTAGAAGTAGCTCGCCATTCGGAACTACTCCCACAGCCGTTGGATGGTTCGGAGTCCAACACTTGGTTCGACTCTACTCCGCAAGTTCGCCCCCAAGCGAGCTAGAAGTAGCTCGCCATTCGGAACTGCTCCCACAGCCGTTGAATGGTTCGGAGTCCAACACTCGGTTCGACTCTACTCCGCAAGTCCGCTCCTCAGCGGGCTAGGGGTAGTTCGCCATTCGGAAACACTCCCACAACCCGAACCTAATCAAACAAGGGCGCCGAAGTCCGACACTTGGCTCGATGCTACTTCGCGAGTTCGCCCCTAAACGAACTGGAAGAAGCTCGCCGTTCGGAGTCCAACACTTTGGAAGCTTCGACATAGCAGACAACAGTCACAAGAGTAAAACACACGAGTTCGGCAACAACACTTTTATTGATGAAACAAATGCGATACAAAGACAAGCACAACAGGATTACAACTCGCCAAAGAAAAAGTTACAATGCCGACTTATTACACTTAGCAAAGACAAAAAATACTCAACAACTAGCGGAGTCGACCACTTTAGCGCTTTTTTGGAGCCAGGGGCGTTCCGCTTCAAAGACACCCGAGGGTGGCGACGCTTGTCTCCGGAGCGCGACCCCAAGCCTGCGAACTGAGACGTATCCTCGGCACCACTTCTAGTGGCCACTCCAACGGACGCTCCGCTCGACGAAATTGCCACCGAGCTCTGCGCGTCCCCCGGACTAGGTTGGCCGATCCGCTGACGGGTCGCCATCTCATAAAAAGTAATGCCCCGCTCGCTCTCAGCGCGAGTGCATGACGTGCTTCGAACATTGATCAGCCCTGAATGCGGCTTAAGACGGGCCACTTCTGCCTCCAACTCCGAGATCCGATCCCGCAGCGAGTCGTCTTTGACGTCGACTTCGAAACGTGGGGGTATCGCGGAGTCCGGGACTCCAGATCGGCTGGCGATGAGGCGCCGAAGGTGGGTGACCTCGATACTTTTATCCACCGTCGCTCTCTTGAGCGCCTCGACCTCGGCAGATAGTTGGACCCGTTCAGTCGTCAACTTCGCCACTTCGGCCGTGAGCCCCTCGCCCTCGCTCCGAAGCTTCGCCTCTACGGACTGAAGATGTTGTATCTCGGAAAGCAAATCGTCTCTCTCTGCTGTTATTTTGGACAAGTTATGACGGATGCACTGAACCCGAATCTCATTACTGAAACCAGTTGGCGAATATTCACCTTCGAGGATAAGCTCGGCGATCCTGCTCTCCAAACGGCGAATCTCGATATCTCGCCGGCCGAGGATGAGCTGGAGATGGGTCCTCTCGCTTTCAGCTCGGCGCAATCCAAGCTCGACCTCGTAGAGTCTCTCTCGGCACCTCGCTAGACTCAGCCTCGTCGCCCCTAGGCCGACCTCGGCTCGAGCTTCCTCATCCGAGCGCGAAGGCTCGACGTCTTGGACGATCACCATAAGCTGCAAAGAGATCGGAGTAATCAGCAAAAACGTCGAACACTGCTGAGGCTCTACACTTGGAAAAATTTTCTCTTCTAAAAACAAGAAGGGACTGTTCGGCGAAAGAGGGGGGAAAAGACAAAAACTTCCGAACATCAACACTTGGCGAACGTCAAAAATTTTCTTTTCATTAATGTCAAAAGTAGCGATGGCCAGTTCGCTATTAGGCATTACAGAGTTCGAAAAGAAAAACAAAAAACAAAAACAAAAAAGAAACAAAAGGTGGAGTCAAGGCGCGACCTCTTTCCCCGGGCGACGAGGTGGAGTAGGGGTTGACTTCGTCGAAGGAGACGCCGCCGCCAGCGGAGTAATCGCGGTGCTGGGGACCTCGCCAGTAACCCCGGCGTCGGCATCGACGTCACCCTCCTCTTCTTCTTCCCCTTCGGACTCGGGGTCGAAGCCCTCGACGTGTCCGGGGAAGAGCCGCTATCCCGAGACATCCACCGCAGGGTATGCCTCCAACACCCGCGTGAGGGCGGCAGCGAAGGCCTTCACCATATTCTGCGCGAGGAACCCCTGGGCCCTCTCCATGGTCGCGTCCTCCGCCGCCTTCACGGCTGCCGCTTGCTTCGCCTCGGCCTCGACCAACTGGTTGGCCGACCTCTCCTTCTCCCGAAGGAGCTCGCCCTCCAGCCTCTTCACCTCGGCCTCGAGATGCTTGATCCTCGCCGCCCGACCCTCATGCTCGACTCGGAGCTTGTCGAGCTCGTTCGATATCCGAGCCTTCTCGTTCCGAGCCTGGTCGGACTCCTGCTTCAGCTCTTTTTCCAGAGCTGTCAGTCTTTCGGTGAGATGGCCGAAGTGGACGATAATCTGCAGCAAAGAAGAACTAAAAGAGTTAGGAAAATTTTTTGATTCAAGAAATACAACAGACGAGGAGAAGCTTACCGATACCGCCGAACGAGCGATCTCGATCACGTCGTCGCCTTGTCTCCCCGCCTCCATGGCGGCTCGGTCCTTCGGGGTGGCGAGATGCTTGACAGCCTGCATACTCGCCAATGAGTTCCTGAGGAACCCATCGTGCTTCCGGACTTGCCAGTCCGGGATATGGATCCGCTTGTGCTCCTCTGTCAGGAGCTCCTCGCCTGCCACGGTCAGCGGCGGTGTCGGCATGGCGAGGGCAGCGGCAATGGGGAACTCCCCCACAGGTGCGGGAGCCGAAGTCCCCGCCACGGTGACGACCGGGTCGTCGAGGATCTCCACCCCCTCGTCAGGGGCCGCAATCCTCGGCGTCTTCGAGGTCGAGGGCAGCTTCGACGCGACCCTCTTGCGCTTCTTCGGCGCCTTACTCGCAAGCCCTGCCCTGAGCGCCAAGACCGCGTCGTAGTCCATGGATTCTGCATCAAAAGTAAAAAAGTGATTAGCATACAAAAAACAACAAGGCAAAGGGAACGGATAAAAGAACTTGACGAAAACCGCATACTGGGATCTACACGGCAGAGCCCTCCCTTGTAGAGGACGTCCTCCGTCAGCTCCTTCCAGTCGTACTTCGGCCAGTCAAGGAGGATCCGGACCGCCTTTTCTTCTTCCACTGAGAGCTTCGGCACCGCCTTTGCCCTCTTCAGCACCCCTTCTACCCAGTCAGAGGGGATCGGCCATTCCTCTCTACTCCGCACGACGAACCACTTCTCTCGCCAGTGCTTAATGGAGTCAGGGCAAACGACGAGTCTGCCGCCGTGCCTCGGAGTCAAATAATACCGGTACTCCGACCTATTTCCTTGGTGGAGCCGGTATAACGCCCGAAGCACGTTCAGCTGCGGCTCGATCCCTGCGGCCTGGCAGTGGAGAACGAAACCATTAATCACTCGCCACGCGTTCGGCATCAGTTGGATGGGGCTGACCCCGAACCAACTCACCACGGTAATAGCGAACGCATGGAGAGGTAGCCGAGCACCGGCGATAAAGGCATCGACCGGCCAGCAACACATGGTCACTGGCAGTGGCGAATTGGCCCTAACCCTGGGGCCCGGTAGCATGATTTCGTACTCCTCCGGGATGAAAAAAGAATCCCGGATCGCAGCCAGCTCCTCCTCGCGCAGGATCGACACCGCATCGTCTGCCTCCGTCGTCTCCCTCGCTTCATTCTCCTCGAAGGACCTCTCCCTCCCATGGACAATTCGCTCGGCCTGATCCTCCGGGAGCTGCCTGACTCTGTGAAGCCCGTCAACGGACCTGGCAACTGTCCGAACTCCCCCATCCTCTTCGGATCCACTACGATCGAATCCTTGCCGAACACTTTGCCTTTGGTCAGAGTCGGGGTCGAGTCCTCGACGTCTTCAAGGGAGGGCTCGGACCAGGAGACTTCATCAGAGACAGAAGCTAGAGACATAATTGATGATAAATTACCTTAAAAAGCTTTAGTCGTCGGAAAACTTCGCCTGAGTCAAGCGCCGACCACCGAAAAAACTCGCCTGAAGCACAAGAAAATGTCTGAGCAAATGAGAGGAGAAATGAGAAATGAGGGAGGGGGTGAGGATTTATAGAGGGGGGCACGCCAAACGAGGATAATGGGCTCGTACGACCGGCCCATCTAAACCAAACGGCGGAGCGATCCCAATCGTCACCTCGCTAACCGCAACGAATCATGAGTTGAATTTAATGCGCATCCCGTCTGAAAGAAGCCCAGAGGTCACTGCAATTAATGAACGTCCCATCTGTCAGGGTTGTCAGAGTCGTCAGAGCTGTCAGAGCTGTCAGAGCCACCAGAGGTTCAAATGGCGCACAGAAAAAACAAGCCCCCAAAAACGACAAGTCTGGAAGCTCGGCACTCACTGCCGAGCGTTCGTGACACCGACCTTGTTACGGGGCAAAAATCAAGTTCGGCACTCACTGCCGAGCGTTCGTGACACCGACCGTGTTACGGGGTAAAAATCAAGTTCGGCGCTCACTGCCGAGCGTTCGTGACACCGACCTTGTTACGGGGTAAAAATCAAGTTCGGCGCTCACTGCCGAGCGTTCGTGACACCGACCTTGTTACGGGGCAAAAATCAAGTTTGGCAAAAATCAAGTTCGGCACTCACTGCCGAGCGTTCGTGACACCGACCGTGTTACGGGGTAAAAGTCAAGTTCGGCGCTCACTGCCGAGCGTTCGTGACACCGACCTTGTTACGGGGTAAAAATCAAGTTCGGTGCTCACTGCCGAGCGTTCGTGACACCGACCTTGTTACGGGGTAAAAATCAGGTTCGGCACTCACTGCCGAGCGTTCGTGACACCGACCTTGTTACGGGGTAAAAAACAAGTTCGGCACCCACTGCCGAGCGTTCGTGACACCGACCTTGTTATATGGTAAAAATCAAGTTCGGCAGATCGCCAGACTTACCCCCAGCGCTCGCAGCTATGCCGAACTCGCTTTCCTCTCCGTAAAAGCCTGCCGAACTGCAGGTGGACCTATGTCTAGAAGAACCAGGAAAAATTTTGATTCAAAGTTTTAGGGCACCGCCCTTGGCGAGCACCCCTCAGGTCCCGGGTCTCGGTCGGTATTCCGCCGACCCACGGGCCCCGGTCGAAAGCAGATCAACACTCAGAGATCAGGAGAAGCAAACCATTCCGAGCCAGTTGTTAGCAACTGCAAAGGTTCGGCCTGCTCTGGCAACAGAACCTTTACAGTTGCTAACAACTTGCCCGGAACGCCCTTCATTTCCTCCGGAAGAACGACCGCTCGTCCTTCCGACAAACTCACCCCTCAGATTCGGACATGGATGACCACCTCTCCCACCATGATCTCTGCCGACTCTGACACCTGCTGCGGAGCAAACAGAGTAGGCAGAAGATCTTGGTGGGAGAACGACCACCCGTCCTTCCGAAGTAGCTCACCCCTCAGATCCGGACTATGGTCATCACCAATACTGCCTCGTTCCCCCCCACTCCTGACATCCACTTTGGGGCCGTCAGGAACGAGAGAAGAAGAAGACAGTAGAGTGACCACCCCTCTGAACCTATCGAGGTAAAGACCCCACAAGACTGGCGTCCGCCAGAGGCAGACACCACCGAGATCTAAAACTCAACATTGCTGCGACTGAAAATGACAAGGGGAATGGAGTACTTATAGTTCTCCTCCAAGATCCAGCCATTATGACCCTCGGAAGTTGAAACGCCACGCATTAATTGAAGGAGCCATACTTAATGGCCTAGGGAAGGCGGAACGCCGCACAAACCACAAGGCGCCATTAATGCCCTCGGAAACCGGATCATCTCGGAACAGATTGTGCCACGTCACTCGACCCGCAGAGACCCCATGCCTTCGATCGGCAACTGAGCAAGTGCCTCACTGCCGAGCGTTCGTGACACCGACCTTGTTACGGAGTAAAAAACAAGTTCGGCACTCACTGCCGAGCGTTCGTGACACCGACCTTGTTACGGGGTAAAAAACAAGTTCGGCACTCACTGCCGAGCGTTCGTGACACCGACCTTGTTACGGAGTAAAAAACAAGTTCGGCACTCACTGCCGAGCGTTCGTGACACCGACCTTGTTACGGAGTGAAAAACAAGTTCGGCACTCACTGCCGAGCGTTCGTGACACCGACCTTGTTACGGGGTAAAAAACAAGTTCGGCACTCACTGCCGAGTGTTCGTGACACCGACCTTGTTACGGAGTGAAAAACAAGTTCGGCACTCACTGCCGAGCGTTCGTGACACCGACCTTGTTACGGGGTAAAAAACAAGTTCGATACTCACTGCCGAGCGTTCGTGACACCGACCTTGTTACGGGGTAAAAAAAACAAGTTCGGCACTCACTGCCGAGCGTTCGTAACACCGACCTTGTTACGAGGTAAAAAACAAGTTCGGCACTCACTGCCGAGCGTTCGTGACACCGACCTTGTTACAGGGTAAAAAACAAGTTCGGTACTCACTGCCGAGCGTTCGTGACACCGACCTTGTTATAAGGTAAAAATCAAGTCCGGCAGATCGCCAGACTCACTCCCAGCGCTCGCAGCTATGCCGAACTCGCTTTCCTCTCTGGAAAAACTTGCCGAACCGCATATGGACCTCGGCCTCCTAGCCAGCGAGCCCCAGGGGGAGCCTAAGGCGTGATATAAATGTATGAGACCCCCGAACGACGAGTTGGCACTTCGCAGAGGACAAGAGGATATCCCTGCAAGAATACCACATGACCATCAGAGCTCATGAGCAACTCGGAGCTCAATCCACTTGGAAAATCACCTCACTACCCCTTCAAGATTCAAAACCCACCGTTTGTACTCCGATACAACTCCGCTAGCCATTAAAACAGTTAAACTACTCCTCAAAGGCCGATCAAACTCAGCCTTTAGGAGTGGGGGGCTCGTGATATGGCTAAAAACGGGGATTAATCGGAACCGTCCAAATCGGGCACGAATCTTGGGACCTAGGGGTAAAATGGTAATTTCGCCTACAAGAGGGTCCAAAATGGGTATTGGATCTTCTCCCCAAGGACCCAATAACCCACGAATGGATCCACCAACAAGAGGGTGCGGGTTCCAACCCGCTGCGCACCCGATCCAACAAGATAGAATCAAGGTCCCTGATTAATCACGATCAACGGCCCTGATATACATCTATCTTTTCACCGGGATTTGGGGATTAAATTCCTAATCTGCTTACAGGGGAATATACCTTATCAGATTACATTCCTAATCTGTTTACAAGGAGAATATTCCATATCAGATCACGGGGATTACATTCCCAATCTGTTCCCTGAGACGCCTATAAATACCCCCCATCCATCACCATTAAGAGGTAATCAATCTTTCACCAGTCTTTGCGCTCATTCATAGTCTTCCTAGATTACTGACTTGAGCATCGGAGGGTGCATCGCCGGGAACAACTCCGGTGTCTCACACTTTTTGCAGGTGCACGGCGGGAGCGACGATCGAAGCCCCAAGGAACAGGTATACAGGTTTACTATTCAGTTTCCCTAAGAATCCACAAATTCATCTGTTTGCCCCCACACCAAATTTAGCGGCAACAGCAGTCGACCGCCACATATTTTTGTGCTATATGCATATAGGGGGGGGGGGTGTTTATACTAATTTTTCGGTGAAATGGAGGGCCAAGAATGAATTAGATAGTTGTAGATTAGGGGCTAGGATGAGATAGGGAGTTAGAGTAACCACCCATAAACACAAACCACCTCTCCACTAAACCACTCTCCCACTCTCTCTTGACTCCATCCGGCCTACCCCAAAGCACACTCAAGACACATGCTAGTGCAATGCACGTGTCAAATGTAGCATTCCTAGTTACCAGTTGTGCATGGTAAATTAATTAATTGTCTACAAAGTTGATCTACACTACAAGTCATGTTAAATAAAAGAGAAATAAACTAGTGGGCATTCAATTAGTGGGCTAAAACTCCATTGGCAAAGTAAAATAATTAAAACAATTAGGATGGGCTTAAAATAAACAATTAGGCTTTAGAATTTAATTAGGCTTTTAAAATATAAAAGAGAGATAGAAAATATTTGTTCATATTACAAAAATAAATAATTTTCTAGAGAAATGCACATGAATTAGTACGTGCAACACACGTAAAAATTCATAAACCTTTCATTTAATTAAAAATAAAGAATCAAGATGTTACAACACTCCCTCCTTAGAATAGTTCCATCCCCGGAACTACACATACAGAGCGAGAAAGAAAAGAAATACAAGAAGAAGGAAAGAAAGAAAAAGAAAGAAAGGAAGAGAAAATACAACTCAAACAAAGAGCTCAGGATGGTCTCTCATCATCCTCTCCTCGGAATACCAAGTAGCCTCTTCAACCAACTAGTTTCTCTAGACTACTTTGACCATCAGTATCGTCTTGTTCCTCAAGACTTTCTCCCGACGATCCACAATCTCAACCGGGAGCTCAATGTAACTTAGATCCAACTGTAAACCCTCCGGCAACTCAGGCAAATGGTGACTTGGGTCTGGAATGTACCCTCTCAGCATAGACACATGAAAGACATTGTGCACCTGAGACAACTCCTCCGGCAACTCCAACTGGTAAGAAGTTTTCCCAATCCGCTTCAATATCTTGTACGGGCCTATGAATATTGGGGCTAACTTCCTACCTCTGTCGAAGCAAATCACACCCTTACTCAGTGAAACCTTCAAAAAGACAAAGTCGCCAACCTCGAACTCAAGGTCCCTTCTCCGGTTGTCTGCGTAGCTCTTCTGCCTACTCTGAGCATCCACCAACTTCTTCCTGATCAGATCAATCTCTCCAGAGGTCTGCTGCAAAATCTCAGGCCCAAACATTTTCCGTTTCCCAACATCAAACCAGCAAACAGACATTCTGCACTTTCTGCCATACAGAGCTTCGTACGACGCTATCTCGATACTAGTCTGAAAACTGTTGTTGTAGGCAAACTCCACCAGAGCTAGATGCCTTTCCCAATTGCCTCCAAAATCTAGAACACAACACCGAAGCACATCCTCAAGAATATGGTTGACTCTCTCGGTCTGCCCATCGGTCTGAGGATGAAAAGCAGTGCTGAAGTCCGTCTTGGTACCAAGAGCTGTCTGAAGACTCCTCTAGAAATGCGAAGTAAACTGCGCATCTCGATCAGACACAATGGTTAATGGAACACCATGAAGCCTGACGATCTCTCCAACGTACAACTCAGCCAACTTGTCCATAGACGAAGTGAGTTTCATCGCCAAGAAGTGAGCGGACTTGGTTAGTCGATAGACTATGACCCAAATCGCATCATTGCCCTATGAACTCTTGGGCAAACCCGTGATGAAATCCATACTGATGTTATCCCACTTCCATTCCGGAATAGGTAACGGTTGCAATAGACCTCCAGATTTCTGATTCTCAGCTTTGACCTGCTGACAGATCTCACACCTCGCCACAAACTCGGTCACATCCCGCTTCAGACATGACCACCAAAAATATTGCTTAATGTCCTTATACATCTTGGTACTCCCATGATGTACAGACAAAAGAGTAGCATGTGCCTTCTGGAGAATACTCTCCCGCAATTCTGCTTGATCCGGAACACACAACCTCTCTCCAAACCACAACACTTCGTCCCTAATCTGAAACTCCGACAACTTGCCAGCACCGACCTCCTCCTTCATCTTCTGAATCTCTGCATCTTCTTTCTGACTTGCGATAATCCTTTCATTCAGCATTGATTGAAGCCTCAACTGAGCTAAAGACAATCCTAAGCCTTGCAAAACAACTTCAATACCAGCCCAATCCAACTCCTCTGCAAGATACCTCTGAGTTGTAATCAAACTAGCCAGACTGCTCTTACGGCTAAGTACATCAGCAACAACATTAACCATCCCAGGATGGTACTTAATCTCCAGTTGAATATCTCAAGTACTTCCAGCCATCTCCTTTGCCTCAAATTCAGATCCTTCTGATGATAGATGTACTTCAAGCTCTTATGGTCCATGTACATGTTCAGCTTCTCACCATACATGTAATGTCTCCATTGCTTCAAGGCAAAGATAATCGCAGCCAACTCCAGATCATGAGTCGGATAATTTTTCTCATGCGGTCTTAGTTGCCTAGACCGATAAGCGATTACTTTCTCTTCTTGCATTAAGACACAACCAAGCCCACGTTGTGAAGCATCACTGTAGATATCATACTCAACACTTGCTGTAGGCAAAGCTAAAATTGGAGCAGTAGTCAGCCTCTCTTTCAACTCCTGAAAGCTTTCCTCGCACTGCTTAGTCCACTTGAAGTTCACATTCTTCTTGGTCAGACCAGTGAGTAGCACGGCTATCTGAGCATAGCTCTGAATGAACCTTCAATAGTATCCAGTTAACCTAAGAAAACTCCTGATTTCCTTCACTGTAGTAGGCATTGCCCAATCCTTCACCACCTCTATCTTCTGCGAATCAATTGCCACTCCCTCCTTAGAAAGAATGGACACAGGAATGCCACTTCAGATTTTCAGAAATCGCACTTGGATAACTTAGCATACAACCCATGCTCCTAAAGCTTTCTCAAAACTGCTGCTAGATGCTCTGTGTACTCCTCCTCCGACTTGGAGTACACAAGAATATCGTCGATAAACACCACTGCGAAAGAATCAATAAACAGCCTCAGAACTCTGTTCATCATATCCATGAAAGTTGCACGTGCATTCATCACTCCAAACGGCATAACTAAGAATTTGTAATGCCCGTGCCTGAGTTCTGAACGCATGCTTATGCACATCTTTAGTCTTCACTCGAACTTGATGGTATCCTGATCGAAGATCTATTTTGGAGAAAACAGCCGCTCCTTGTAGACGATCGAACAAGTCATCAATTCGTGGAATCAGATATTTGTTCTGAACAGTGACCTTATTTAGCTCTCGGTAATCGATGCACATCCTCATCGAACCATCCTTCTTCTTTACCAACAGCACCGGTGCTCCCCAAGGCGATGCACTCGGTTGAATAAAGCCTTTCTCCAACAGTTCCTCAATCTGTTGTTTGATCTCATCCTACTCCACAGATGTCATCCTATACGGTGCCTTGTAAATGGGTTCACTCCCTGGCTAAATAGTGATGCTGAACTCTACATCACGATGCGGGGGTAACCCAGGCAAATCTTCCAAGAATACTGTCAGGTAATCCCAAACCACTGGAATTTGCTGCACCTCTACAGGAATCCCCTTCTTCTTGCTAATAGCAGCCACCAAATCTGAACATCTCTTCTCTTGGAAAGTGACTTCAGGACCACCTGGAGCCTTCACTGTTACTTCCTTGGTCTTGCACTCGATGTTCACACTGTACATCGACATCCAATCAATGCCAATGATGGCATCGACTCCCAAGACATTTAGCTCGGTCAAATCAATCTCAAAAATTCTATCTCCAATCACGATATCGTTGTCCGCATAGTACCGATCAGTGGTTAAAGTCTCTCCTGACGGAGTAGCTACTGCTAAGACCTTGCCTGGAAATACCTTCGGTTCAACTCCCAAAACTTTAGCAAATTTAGGTGATATAAAGGTATGAGAGGATCCAGTGTCGAACAAAATTACAGCTTTCTTTCCATTCAAATAAAGTTCTCCTGTTACATAACACACACTCGTTATATAACAGTTCACTATATAAAGTGGGAAAAGAGAAACAACAGAAAAACACTCCTAAACACCCCCCTTGTACCAGTGATGACGTGATCCACTTCATCAGCATCAGCTTCAGTTAAGGCAAATACTCGCCCCTACTGGTACGGCTTCTTCCCGGCCTGTTGAGTTGGTCCATTACGGACGATATCCTGCAGCTTTGGGCACCGAGACTTGTAGTGGCATGTCTCTCCACAGTTGAAACAAGTCACAGGAGGTCTCACCCAAGTATTCCTGGGTCTTACTGCCACATGAACAGCATTTGCACCCGTAGGCTTGAACCTTTGAGCCAGCGGCTATCCCCTAACATTTTCAGCAACTGCGGGCCTCTTCCCCACATTCCAGTTGTTCCTCCAATTCTGAACAGCGTGGAAATGCTCCATGTCCGCCTTAGTGGCTGCAGCTCGTTTGACCAGCTTGTCAAACCTCCTGATACCGAGGGGTATCATCTGTGATCTCAGACTTGGCCTCAAACCATGCTCGAATTTCCAAGCCTTCTTCAGCTCGTCCATCACCAATTCGGTGGCATACCTCGAGAGCTGAGTGAATCTTGTCTCATACTCCCTAACCGACATGCCGCCCTGCTGCAGTGCCAGAAACTTCATGGCCTTCTTCTCCTGGACGTCTGATGGAAAATAATGACTGCAGAATTCCTCCAAGAATTCCTCCAGGCCAAGAACAATATCTCCCGTCGTCTGCTTCATCGACTGCCACTACATAGCCGCATCCTTCTCGAACTACAGTGCAGCCAACTTCACTTTGCTGCCCTCTGGAGTCTCCAAGACTTCGAAGATAGCCACGACCTGTCGGATCCAATTTTCAGCCGCATCAAGGTCTGACTTCCCTTCAAACACGGGTGGTTTCATCTGCTTGAATGATTCCACGAGTTTGATTGCTTCGGGTACTAGATTTACAGGCATCCTCTGCTGATTCTGATTGATGGCAACGGCATTGAATGTCTGATAGACCCTCGCTAACTCCATTTTCAAGTCCAGACCTTCTCCGCTTCTAGCTCTTCTTCCAGCCATATTCTGATGCAAAAGATCTATTAAATTCGAAGTAGGAAACATGAATTTTAAATCAACTCTTCATTTCATTGAATTTCAAACTTTGTACATTCGAATTTAAAATATTTCTGACATCAAATAAAAGCAGTAAGAAAACACAACATTCTAGTTCCTACGGTTCCTCTTGGCTTCTCGAAGCTCTTCCCGTAGTTCCACCACTTCATCCTTCAGTACATCGTACATGTTTTTTCTCTTCTCGAGTTCCCAAATACGATGACTGAGAGTTGCGATGCTCTCCTTGCACTTCGTACACTATGCCTGCAGCAGTTCCGCTCTCTCCCTCTGAGTCTCTACCTTCCTCTAAAGAGACACAATGAGACTACTCGGAACTGGTTCTTCCTTGTCGGAGGAATCATTCGATGAATCTGGAGGTGGAGTGATCTCTCGGGACTCAGGCCATTCCTCTTCGAATTCTTCAGGATCTACTTTGTCTGAATCAGCTTACCCGGGATAGTATTCCTCCTCAACTATGTGCCAGTCATCGCCTCCAGCTGGGTCGAAGTGGTCATAGAGAAAGGGGAAGAAGAAGCATAAATCATAGAGCAACACAAATATAAGTGACTTACATTTAAATTTCTAGACTCAACACACGCTCTAAAGTCCACTCTAGGGTGTCGTTCTTTATAAATTTGCACTACTTGCAAGTGTGGTTCTTTATAAATAAGACCAATTCGAAGTTTCATAGGATCTTTACACTTCTCTTCGTACAATTTTATAAGGAATTAAAAACTTTTGTTACATCAGAGTTACATTTACATTTAACTTATACAGCAGAAGTAATTTACAATAATTACATGAATAAAATATATAACATTTGAATCAATCTTTAAGCAGCATGCATACTTTAATCTTGCCAGTCACTATGCCCTGCATAGAAAACTATGGGCACATCAGTTGCTTACAACCGACGAAATATTATACACGGCCATCCTCACTATGCTGAACAGTATAACGATTTTCAATACTTAAACAAATCACACACTTGATCACAAACAAAGCTACAGAGGGACTATACTATTGATGTCGTGTTGTGTTATCCACTTAGTCCTTAATGCAGTGGTTTACATTACATAACACTAATGCGCACTTGTTCAGAGTCTATGCAGCACATACTCCATAGGTCCGATGACAAGCCCTTAATCGTTCTTCATCTTGTAGGGTTCGATACCTCGCTATGACTTAATCAACTACAGTAACTACAGTAAGTATCCTAGGTGTTCTATGAGCTACGAGCCCACGTCTAGGCACCCTAGAGAGAACCCCACGCACTGACACATGACTCATCATGCAGGCATCCTGTGGTTAATTCACCTCCGACCATAGACATAGCACCACCCGTAGTTATTAGACCACCCCATAAGCGTCGCCACCGGGATGGTACTCTGGAGTAGTATCCACGTCCTATTCATGACGCATCATGGGACATCCTGTGAATACTCTCACGCCACCAATCCATCGGCCCTCATACTCATATTTTTCTCTTACGCTCATCACATCTCCACTATGTATCTAATCCTTATGTATAAATGAAGGTCAATATTCTAGAATCTAGCATTACTCCTACATCAGTCTTTCCAATATCAATCATTAACAACGACCCAAACTTGGTCAAAATATCGTATTTCTCTTTTCAATACTTTTCATTCTTGCCGATGTATAGTCTTAGCTAAAATTCTAGTCTAAATCCTCTTTTCATATTCATAGAAGCAAGCATATTTGTTCACAAAATTTTACATTTCATCAAGTTCTATTTTTCAACACATTTCCATGCACAACTTGCATATTCTTCAACCAATTTCTCATTTAATTCTACTCAATAATTATAAGTAAAAAATCTCAATTAATCTCTTTTCAATTCTTTCGATGTTCAAAAAAAATTCATTAGTTTGTTTTGGAATTTCAAAAGAATCAAATCTAGGATGAATTCTTCACTCTCAATTTTTTTTTACTCTTATTTCTCATTTAAAAGTCCACATATTTAAAAAAAAAATTTAAGAAGTCAGAAAATTTCCTAACATCTTTCTCAATTCTTATTTCATATTAAAACTAAAAAATCAAATATATATAAAAGAAATCAGATTTTTCCCAAAAGAAAGTGGCCTCAGCCAGTTTCGAACCCACACACACAAGCCCCACGGTGAACAGTCACCGTACCAAACCCCCATGCGCTAGCCAAAAGGGACACAGTGCCCAACTGCTCTAAAGGGGAGCATAATTAGGGTTAAGCTCGGTCTCGGGATTAACGAAAATTGAATTTTTGGAAAATAAAAGCCTCTGCTGAGACTCGAACCCACACACACAAGTGCCGCCGAGCTACAGGAGAGCACAAATGGCGCCCCCTCTAACCAGTAGGACCATAGTGTCTAACTGATGTGAGAGTAGATTAAAATAGGTTTGTTTCGACTATCTGTTTATCAAAATTTCTTCATTTTTCAAAAGCTCTTAACTTTGTTTCTCTTTCACATAAAGCCATAAAAATTTCCAGAATACTGAGTTTATGTATACTTGAAGAAACAGTGTTTTAAAACATTTTTTTGACATTAAAACATGTATTTCTCATTCTAATTTGTGTTCTATGCCTACAATTGCAATAATTCAATTTTGCAACTCTCTACCAAATTTTTACATTACAACTACATTATAAATATTTATTCTTGCTTTTCTTCCTCTTTTATTCACAACACTCGATGACATGGTCTCATTCATTGAACTAGTGTCACAATGGTTTAATAATCACAAATTCAATAATTTCAACTACTACTCGTTCACAAGCATTTTCTACAATTAACATGGTTCCGATTTTACATTTTCATGGCAATAAAGTAATCCTACTACAATAAACATAACTTATAGCAAATGGCATGCAATTTATCAAGCATTTATTTAATCATCTACTAGTTCCCTTTTAGAGCCAACAAATGGTTATCTTATTAGTTTCTTTAACATTCTCATTAATCAAAAACTCCTAGCATGGTGTCTAAGATTAGAAGTAGAGAAAAACACCCACCTATTAGACGAAAAACAACTACAAAAGCTCCTAGAATCTCCATGAACACACGAGCGGTCCTTCTCCTCCTAGTTTGTACCACCACGATCGCCTTCTCCTCCTTGCCTAGTGAAACCCGAGCTCTCTTTCCCCCTAGATGAATTGGCCGGCCTCCTATGTGATGAACACACACAACTAGAACACTCTCAATCTTTTTCTAACTTTCTCTCAATCCTTTTACTCACTTAATGTTTTCTTTCTTTCTTTTATTTACCAAATTTTAGTGTGCTATATGCATAGAAGGGGGGGGGGGGTATTTATACTAATTTTTGGGTGAAATGGAGGGCCAAGATTGAATTAGATAGTTGTAGATTAGGGGCTAGGATGAGTTAGGGAGTTAGAGTAACCACCCATGAACACAAACCACCTCTCCACTAAGCCACTCTCCCACTCTCTCTTGACTCCATCCGGCCTACCCCAAAGCACACCCAAGACACATGCTAGTGCAATAAACATGTCAAATGTAGCGCCCCTAGTTACTAGTTGTGCATGATAAATTAATTAATTGTCTACAAAGTTGATCTACACTGCAAGTCATGTTAAATAAAAGAGAAATAAACTAGTGGGCTTTCAATTAGTGGGCTAAAACTCCATGGGCTAATTAAAATAATTAAAACAATTAGGATGGGCTTAAAATAAACAATTAGGCTTTAGAATTTAATTAGGCTTTTAAAATATAAAAGAGAGATAGAAAATAATTTGTTCATGTTACAAAAATAAATAAATTTCAAGAAAAATGCATATGAACTAGTACTTGCAAAACACGTAAAAATTCACAAACCTTTCATTTAATTAAATATAAAGAACCAGGATGTTATATTTCTGATATTTATTTGGCATATTTACAAATATTACAAAAAGAGGGGCTTTTGTACAAAATTACCACTTGGAGTAAAAACTCCAGAATTTCATTTTTCTGGGCTAAGCATGATTGCTAGCCAACTCAGTGGTAAAGAGTTTACTTTTTTTTCTAAAAGATTTAGTTTATTTTGCAAATTTGTTAAAGAATTGTCTTTTTGCAAAATTGCCACTTAGAGGCAAAAATTACAAAAATTTGTTTTTCTGGGTTTAAAACTAGTGCCGGCCAGATCTAGGTATTTTCTTTTGATTTTAAATCTCAATTAAGTGATTGATCTAATTTCAAAGTATAAGAATTTATATATGTAAAGATATATTCTTAAGGGATATTTTACAAAATCTTCTCAAAACCGTAATACTCTAATTTCCGGCCTAATATAAGGGAGGTGCGGCCGTCTATTTGCTGCACTAAATAAAGGAGTTTTCTTTATTATTGATTTTTTGGAGTTTCGAAGCGAGAATCTTGGATTTCTTGCGAAAGGATGGACTTTTCTTATTCTCTTTATTATTTTGGTTGATTCTTCAATAAGGTGAGTGACATATGTTTGTTTCTTATTGTTCTATGCATGTTGTATATGATGATTTGTCTATAAGAAATCATGTTAGGGGATTGTATGATGATTTAATGAATTATTGATGGATGGATGGATGAATGAAAATTGAATCTTTTCATGAAAACTATGCTATTGATGATTAATACTCTATATAGATGACTTGAGATTGTTAAGGAACCTAATAGAAATCATGGGTATGTTGTTTTCTTTCATATGCTTACTGATTTGATTGGTTATAATGAGTATGTATGTTGTATAATGCACAAAATTGATTAAAGATGAATTCTTCACTGTGTATGTATATATGTGGTCTGTTTGGAGATTTTTCTGAGTAAAAACTTGATGAACGATTGTTATAATTGCATATATTCGTGAGCAAACTATTGTAAGTAGTTGTATGTGTGTTTAATGAATCGCAAGAGGAGTTATTGAATTAAAAGATCAAATCTTGAAGTGAAAAGGGGGGTTGTTGCTTTCGGGTCTGTTGATGTACAGCCGAAGTTGTTTTCTTTTATATTTTCATGAATTTTTCAATTGGATCTGATTTGTTTTGGTACTGGGATTGAATTGAAACACTATGCCACTCATATTTTATGGATTTGGTGCTTTAACTGATGTAAACACACACATATACACACTTATATACTATATTTCCTGTTTTGAAGAGTTTTACGAAAATTTGCTCTTTTATGATCTTGATGAGATTTTGATTAGTTTTATAAAATCCAGTATGTTATACAAGTTGTATTTGATCATCTCAAGAATTTTTTTTACAAATTTATAATTTTACAAAGATTAAACGAAGTATCAGTTGAAATGTGCACGAAATTCAAAGCTATGAGTTTTCGAATATGACAGTCGACCGCCTTATATTTGTACTAAAGATGACAGTCCACTGTCAATTCTCTATTTTTGGATTTTTAACTGGACAGTCGACCCTCGCTTTTTGAACTAGTTTTGACAGTCGACCGTCAGTTGTTTTGCTGATTGTTTTTTTTGAGTTCTTCTTTGTTTTCTTGAACAATTATCTCTTCGAACTTATGGCTTATTGACCTACTGTTTTAAATGATGTTTTTTCTACAGATTACAGTATTTAGCAGAGAGTTATATTTTGATTATATTAGAATTTAAATTGTATTTCTATGACTTTATAAAGTGAAATATATACGGTTTTTGAAGGGATTGATGTTATGTGATTTTCTACGACTTAAAAACATGATTCTTAGTTATTCAATGGATTTAATATTTTATTTTAATTCTGCAATTTGTGAGTATAATGAATGAATTTGAATTTTGTTGATTAAAGAAGTTTCATTGATATAAACCCTTTGATGATGGAATTAAGAATTTTAATGAAAGATTTTGTGTTGATATTCGATTTGTGAGTCTCTAGAAGTTGAGTGAGAATCCTGTGAACCAGCAGTTGAGATTTTGTGGATTTTGACCAGTTGGGGTCTTGGAGTTGTTTGTGGAATTAAGTCTGGCAGGATACACTAACTCTAGAGAGGGAAAATTTGTGTTTTAATAATAACCAACTTAAGAACAGGTACTAGTGGAGATGTGATGGAACTTGGGAAACGAAGTATATGCTCTAGAGGTCTAGTCCAACAGATGCGTTCCAGGACTGTGTGTTGTTCTGTCTTGAGAGGGCATTGGTATGTTCACGTGTCGAGGGTCTGCAGTGCCTATTCACGGAACATACAGGTGCATTCGCGTGTCGAGGATCGACGGACCTATTCACTAGATGTACTAATGTATCTGCACATGATTCTTCCTAAGGGTCAGAGCTATTCTTACATGATGCTTGCGCGTCGAGGGTTGTCAGACCTATTCGCGGAGTATTCTACATCTTGTGTCTATCACTGTAGTAGGATTAGTTGCATAACGAGGAGTTAAACCCTATAAAGTGGAGAATGATAAGGGCTTGCATTGGACCTATATAGTATGAAATGCATAGAATCTGACAAGTATGCATTAGAGAGTCATCATACTCTATTTGTGTTTTCTTGACTAGGTTTTAAGCATGTTTGTTTTATGTTTTTCCTACACTTGACACTTAGTTTAGTTTCACTAAATGTTTCCTTGCTTTATTTATTGTTGTTTCATTTTCATTCGTTACTACTATTGGTATGTGTTGATTATGACTTTATTCTTTATGTTTTATTTATATTGTATTTCTTTTGATGCCACTCACACCATTATGGCTGACCCCTATAGTTTTGGGGGTCAGGGTTATCTCTAGCCTCATGTTTTATAGGTAGGTACCTATAGCTTGGAATTTGGATGCATGTGGTAGAATGATAATGTGGCTTATGTAAATTGTAAAAGAATGTGTTGTAAAAGAAAGAAATTGTAATTCAAGGTGTTTGTTTTTCGCTGTGCTTTGTAAAGAATTGGTGTAATAAAAGTCGAAAAATTTATCTGTGTTTGGCTATTATTACTATTATATTGAGGTAGATGCTGAGAATTGTGCCACATATTTCTAAGATATTATATTGAAAATTCGGGGCGCTACACGACATAGGGAGAAATCCTTTCTTGGACTCTTGCATATTAAAGCATTTCAGTACTTTTTCTATGTATGTACTCTGAATCAGGCCAAGCAGTCTCCTTTATCTATCTCTATAGATCTTGATGCCTAATGCATAGGTAGCTTCACCCAAGTCCTTCATGGAAAAGCATTTTTCTAGCCATGTCTTTACAGACTGTAAGGTAGGGATGTCATTCCCGTTGAGTAGTATGTTATCTATATACAACACCAGAAATATAACTGTGCTCCCACTAACCTTCTTGTAGACACAAGGTTCATCTTCGTTCTTGATGAAACCAAACTCTTTGATTGTATCATCGAAACGAAGATGCCAGCTTCTAGAAGCTTTCTTTAATCATAAATGGATCGTTGCAGTTTACACACCTTTCCAGCATCCTGTGGAGTGACAAAACCCTCAGGCTGTGTCATGTACACATCCTCGAGAAGATTTCCATTTAGGAAAGCAGTTTTGACATCCATTTGCCAGATTTCATAATCATGATATGTTGCAACAACAAGAAAGATCCGAATGAATTTAAGCATGGATATTGGGGAAAAAGTCTTATCAGAGTATACACCATGAACTTGCTTGAAACCTTTAGGCACCAACCTCCCCTTAAAGGTATGCACATACCATCCATATCAGTTTTCTTCTTAAAATCTCATTTGCACCCAATAGGTTTTACCTCTTCAGATGGGTCTACCAAGATCCATACTTGGTTGGTATACATGGATTCCATCTCAGATCTCATGGCCTCAAGACATTTCTCAGAATCTGGGCCTTTTACAGCTTCCTCATAAGTAGTAGGCTCATCCTGATCCACAAGTAATTTATCACCATGCTTATTCACGAGAAATCCATATCTCTCGGGTTGATGAGTTATCCTACTAGACTTACGTAGGCCTTGTGCTACTTGAGCAGGTGGTTGTTCCAAAACAATTTGTGGAGTCTGCTCCATTTCCACCATTGGTTCGCTGCTACTTTGTGAAGTTTGAATTTCTTCATGTTCTATTGTTCTCCCACTAGTTCTTTTGGAGACAAATTCTTTCTTTAGGAACATAGCAGTTCGTGCAACAAACACTTTGCCTTCGGTCGGATTATAGAAATAGTATCCCTTGGTTTCCTTGGGATATCCTACAAAGAAGCACTTATCATATTTGGGACCAAGTTTATCTGAGACTTGGTGCCTTACATAGGCTTCACATACCCAAATTTTCATAAAAGACTCACTAGGACGCCTCCCAGTCCATATCTTATATGGTGTCTCTTGAACCGTTTTAGATGGAACACAGTTAAGTGTGAAAGCAGTTGTTAATAGAGCATGTCCCCGGAAGGAGCTTGGAATATCTGCATGACTCATCATTGTTCGGACCATGTCTAACAAGGTCCAGTTCCTCCTCTCAGAGACACCATTCCATTGCGGTGTTCTAGGGGGAGTGAGTTGAGATATTATCCCGCACTCTTTTAGATGGTCATCAAAATCTTGGCTTAAGTACTCACCACCTAGATCTGATCGAAGGGCTTTAATACTTTTACCAAGTTGGTTTTGTACCTCATTCTTGAATTCTTTGAACTTTTCAAATGACTCTGATTTGTGTTTCATCAAATACACAAATCCATATCTACTGAAATCATCAGTAAATGTAATGAAGTACTGAAAACCTTCTCTAGCCAATGTGTTGAAAGGTCCGAAAACATCACTATGTATGAGACCTAAAAAATCACTAGTCATTTCACCTTTTCCAGTGAATGGAGCTTTTGTCATCTTGCCCAACAAACAAGATTCACATACCTCATATGATTCAAAATCAAATGAGTCCAAGAATCCATCATTATGGAGTTTGGATATGCGGTTCTCATTTATGTGGCTCAAACGACAGTGTCAGAGGTAAGTTGGGTTTGTATCATTTGATTTGAACCTCTTAATATTTATATTATAGACGGAAATTTCAAGGTCGAGAATATAAAGTTTATTACTCAATTGTGCACTACCATAACAGATATCATTCAAATAAAAAAACAACTTTTGTTTTTTATTATAAATGAAAAACCCTTCTTGTCTAAACAAGAAATAGAAATAATATTCCTACTAATAGCAACCACAAAATAATATTTCTCTAACTCAATGATAAGCCCAGTAGGCAATGATAAATCACAAGTTCCTACAGCTAAAGCAACAACTTTTGCTCCATTTCCAACTCGTAGGTCAACTTCGCCCTTAGCCAATGGTCTACTCCTTTTGAGATCCTGCAAATTTACACAAATGTGAGAACCACATCCAGTATCTAATGCCCAAGATGCTGAAGTAGATAAATTGACTTCTATAACAAAATACCAGTAGTAGAAGTCTCACATCCTTTCTTCTTTTTAAGCTCCTCTAGGTACTTATGGCAGTTCCTCTTCCAATGTCCGGTCTCACCACAGTGGAAGCATGTGCCCTCCTTGGCCACCGCACCCTTAGGTTTTAAGATAGAAGTGCTGGGCTTGAAATTGCCCTTGCCCTTCCCCTTGTCTTTGGGTTTCTTTATCTGCTTTTTACCCTTGCCCTTACCTTTGGCCTGTTGGACCATCATAATGGTCTCTCCCTTACTAATATTTTGTTCAACGGTTTTCAACATGCTTAGAAGTTCTGGTAGAGGTTTGTCAATTTCATTCATGTTGTAGTTCATGACAAATTGGCCATAACTTTCGAGCAATGATTGCAGGACCAAGTCAGTGGCCAACTCTTGACCCAATGGGAAACCAAGCCTTTTCTAGATTCTCTATGTACCCAATCATCTTGAGCACATGAGTTCCAACAGGGCTTCTTTCTGCCAGTTTTGCACTGAAAAAATACCTTTGAGACTTCAAACCTGTTATGCCTAGCCTGCTCTTGATAGAGCCTCTTGAGGTGTACGATCATATCATAGGCATCCTTGTTCTCATGTTGCTTCTAAAGCTCAAAGTTCATGGTGGCTGGCATGAGATAACCAACGTCCAAGGCTTCATCTTGATGCTTCTTATGAGCATCCTTTTCGGTGCGAGGGGCACTTGCAGCAGGTGGGTCAGAATAGGCTGCTCTAGAATATACAACTTTTTCTCATGCCTGAGGACTATCCTCAGATTCCTGTACTAGTCTAGAAAAATTTGTTCCAGACATTTTTTCCTTCTCAAGGAAAGATCACAATGATAGGGTATTTAATGTGTTGGATGCCATGGTAATCTATCAATAGAAATATACAAAGTAAATATCATTTTACAGAAATATGCAAAGAAAGAAATATTTAACCGTCAACAAAAATATGCAGAGTATATATCATGACATTGAAATATTTAATAAGGTCTTTTATTAATGTACTTCCCACTCAAATCAACGACCCTCATCATTGACTCGGAAAATCCCATCATAAGATTTTCTAGTAGGCCAAGATCCATATTTCACCTAGTTTTGAGTTAGCTTTGGCTGATCACCCAAAATTCAGTTATTTAGGTAGGGAACATTTCCCAATTACATCATATACAACTCTTGGATAGTTGGGTGAGTAACACTTACTCTAATCTATCTCATAAACTAAAGCCCAACTATAAGCATCTAAACCTTCATTCCTATTGAAAACAGTCTAGTTAAGTCAGACCCAGTGGTTAGCAATTGAATATTACTTTTATCTCATCGCGTCTCACTAGGATAGATAAAGGCAACCTGCTTTGGCAGACCTACACTTAATCGATCCTAACCTAGACGAGTGTCACGCATTGGAAGACATCTTATTGCAACTTAATATTTACTTTGAGGGATTTTGTTATTTTATTAATTGATCTCACCATTCATCATCCATTAGCATACAACAATGCATCACATACAAAATTAAAACATAAAATTTATGTGACATAGTTGTGGCCCTAACACACTGATTTTCTCAAGCCAATGAGAGTATAAAAAACTAAACAACGGGATTATACCGCCTTCTCCAAGCAACTTCCCAATCTTGTCCTTGTATGGTTGCCAATTTCTTGCCTCCTCAGTGAGATTACATTTACATATAAAGAAAGAATGTACAATTGGAGTTTAGAGAGAAAGGATTACAGTGAGAATGTAGAGAGAATGACACAACACGCAGGACATATTCAAAATACCAAAATATAAACAGTCCATCACAGAACCTAAACCATGTATCACAGAACGAAACCATGCATCACAGAACTAAGGCCACAACCATGCACCATGCATCACAGAACTAAGGCCACAACCATGCACCATGCATCACAAACTAAGGCCACAACCATGCACCATGCATCACAGAACATAATAATCAAAGAATATTTTGTTATAATTTTTTTAAAAAGTTTATTTAAAAGAATTGGATTTTGGGGAATCATTATTGCTCTATGCAGAGCTGGCACGAGGGTCCCACTGCCCAGTCAGCGGGCGGGGGTAAAGGGAGGCCACCCCTTGCGGGGTGAGGAGCAGCACCCCGTTCAAATTTTTTTGCCTCATCATCCCTTACCACTGCCTGAGCATGAACCCTTCATGTTTTAAGAAACCCAAACGCCACTGCAAACGACGCAGGTGAATGACCTATTCATGCTTTAAGAAACCCTTAACGTCACTACAAATCATATCTTTCAAGGGTTTTCAATGTTTCCAAACCGATGTCTACCCTAGTGTGGCATTTGTATTAACAACCAACACATAAACGAATCCTTATATTGCAACTGTTGTAAAAATTATATCACATATGAACCTTCCTACCAAAAGTGCGAACATATCATGAATAATCACATATCATACAGAACCGAATTATGGTTTCACAAGTGGCTCTGATAACACTGTTAGTTTTCAAGGGTAATCTTAGATTAAATACACAGCGGAAAAATTACAAAAAAATATCGAAACCTAGCCATGTATCCATGTGAAAACCATAAATCATGTTTAGGAGTTATACCTTGAAGATGGATTTGTTATCTCCACAGTATGTCGATCACAGTACTATAATATTTGTGGTGCCTCTATGGTATTCACACGAACAGATCAAATCAAGCTTTCCCTCATGCATCAGTGCTAGCTGCGGGAAGGGGATATTCCTCACGATCTCTCTCTCACACAATTTCTATGACGGCTAGGGTTTTTCTAATGTGTCACTTTTCCACAGATACGTGTTATATATATATATATGTGTGTGTGTGTGTGTGTGTGTGTGTGTGTGTGTGTGTGTGTGTGTGCAGAAATTCAACCCTAAGAGAGTAATGAGGTTGTTGGACTCACAATTTGACCTAGTTCAGATACGTGTGTCAGCCTTTGAACTTTAGTCAGCCCATTTAATCTAATTAAATGTCCAACCAATGTCAGAGCCCATGTCTTTCTTGGATCCCCAATTAAATTCATCTTATGAATTTAAATCCCAATTTTGATCCATTCTAAGTGTGTGACCATGTAGGTTTCCATTACGTTGACAGTAAAACTAAGATCATATTCTAGTATTATAAACAGTGAGCGATATCTAGCAATACATCATGCCTACTCAATTAACGGGAATTTCAATGATTAGGCATAACCTATTCATGAACAATGTTACCATGTAGTCTAGTTTTTGTTCAGATATCTTAATTGACCTTAAGGCATAGAGCGTGTCACCCTTGTATAGTTCAATCTTTGATTTCTTGATGTCCGAGTAGACTTACTAAACAAATAAGCTCAGTATCTCATATTGACTCATATGAGCACGGCCATATATTTTGCAGTCTCACTCAATCAAGGGACCCATAGATATCGCTCCTGTTATGTAAGAGGGACAAATCCTATCTAAGTCACTCACATCCCTTCGCATGATTTGTAGTATATCCAATAGTCGACTTTATAATCACTTTATTACAGGCAACGTTTGATGACATTAAAACATATAACTTCTCATGTAAAGAACCGTTATGACTTCAAGTCAAAGGACTATATACACCATGGTCACTGTGAGAACCGCTTATGACCCTCACGTAATGATCCATGCAGCATTCTCATGGTAGGTCAGTCCAGTACATTATTACTCTAATATGTACCCATGTGAAGACTTGATATCTCATATCTATGACTCGTGAGATATGGTCATCAGTCTAGGCACATACTAGTCTCTATGTATTATTATTTTCCTAATTCACAATAATACTTGACTAGGGACATTTAAGAATAGTATTCTGATTACAACCAAAAGGATCTCACAATCAAGTCATGCACTTGATTTTCCATGGTATTGAACCTACTATTCTAAGGACTTTATTATGTTCATTTAATCACAATAAACAACACAATAAATGAAATGCCTCATATATAAAATAAATATCATGATACAATGTAAACTAGTAATATCAATACACAACTGGCCTCTAGGGCATACACCAATAACTTGTCAGTGAGAGAGTATGAGACTAAGTTCACTCAGTTGTCGAGGTACGCTCCTGAGCTCATTGCAGAGGAAGCTAAGAAGGCGAGGAAGTTTGAGCAGGGCCTAAGGCCGAACCTAAGGTCTTGGATGATATCGTAAGGAATCTGAAGGTTCGACAAAGTTGTCAGAAGAGCAGCATTGACAGATGAAGATATGGAACTGTTCCAGTCGAAGAAGGAAACCAGGAGAAAGAACAAGAGGCCGATAGCAGGTGACATACAGCAGAGGCAAGTTTCCGAAGAAGAGGGGTAGGTTTAGTGAGCCTGACAGAGGTGCAGCGCCTGTTCAAGGAGTAACTTGTTAAAATTGTGGAGTGACGGGCCACACTAGGACTTCTTGTCCTAAGCTAGCAAGGACCTAGATTTGTTTCCTGCATGGGGCATATCATGTGTAATTGCCTGCAGCTGAAGTAGGGTGGCGCAGGTGGTGGCAAGCAGCAGAGGCAGGGACGAGTATTCGCGTTAACATAGGAGGATGCTGATAACTCTGAAGACGTGATTACGGGTATGCAAGAGTTTTAGATTTATGACTAAAGTGTATTGAACTAAAACTTTGGATGAGGATAATATTGAGTATTCAATATTATAATTTCTCATGTAACATGACATGTTTTGTTGAATGGAATAAAAGCTAAAGTTTTGTTAGATACTGGGTTTTTGCATACTTTTGTGTCACCCAAGTTTGCTAAAGTGTTAGGTGTTGAGCCTAAGATGTTTCCAGGAAGGGTTCTGTTGGTGGCGACGCCGTCAGGAGTGGAGTTGATTGCTGATCGATATTATGCAGGATGTGATATCGAGATTGGAGGAAGAATTTTTGGGACTGACCACTTCAAGCTGAATATCTTGGGTGTCAATGTGTTGTGGGCATTGACTAGATGGCAATCTATGATGCCACAATAGAGTGCATGCGTAAAGAGGTGGTGGTGAAAGTACCGGGTTACGAAGGTGGTTGCGACACTAGCAAAGATGGGATTTTCGGAGGAAGTCAGGGCTATTCCTGTACTTTGAGCTTTTTCCAGCAGTGTTCTTGGATGAGCTATCGGGGTTACCGCTGCAACGTGATATTGAGTTTTGCATCAACGTTCAGCTGGGTAGTACTCCGATATCTAAAGCTCCTTACAGAATGGCTCCTGTAAAACAAGACGAAGTGATGAAACAGGTCGAGGAGTTGTTGCACAAGGGATTCATCAGACCGAGTGTTTTGCCTTAGGGTTCTCGTGAAGAAGAAGGATGGGTCAATAAGGATGTGCATTGACTACTGAGAGCTAAACAAGGTGATGATTCGGAATAAGTATCCGATCCCAAGGATTGATGATCTTTTTGATCGACTACAGGGTGCAGCTATGTTCTTGAAGATTGATCTACAGTCCAGATACCATCAGGTTCGAGTTAAGGAGGAAGATGTGCACAAGACAGCTTTCAGGATGCAGAATGGCATTATGAGTTTCTGGTGATGCCATTTGGAGTGACGAATGCGCCAGCAATATTCAAAGATTTGATGAACAGGGTTCTGCGGCCGTTCATCGACTCCTTCTCGTGGTATTTATCAATGTTATCCCGGTGTACTCAAAGTCGGAGGAGGAACATGCTGAGCATTTCACAAAAGTTCTGAAGAATTTGCATAAGCAGAATCTGTATGCCAAGTTGTCGAAATGTGAGTTCTGGCAGTCTGAGGTGGCATTTCTGGGTCACATCCTTTCTAAGGAGGGAGTGGCTACTGACCCTCAAAAGAATGAGGCAGTGCAGAGTTGGCCAAAACCAACGACAGCGAAGGAGTTTCGGAGTTTCTTGGGGTTGACTGGATACTATCGGTGTTTCATTCAAGGTTACGCGCAGATAGCAGTTTCGTTGACTGGTTTGACTAAGAAGAACGTGGAGTTCAAAAGGATGGATAAGTGTGAAGTCAGTTTCCAAGAATTGAAGGAGAAATTGAAGACAGCACCTATTCTTGTGTTGCCGCGAGCAGGTGTGGATTTTGATATCTACAGTGATGCATCTTTCAGATGTTTGGGTTGTGTTCTGATGCAGGAATGGAAGGTCTTTATGTATGGGTCAAGGCAATTGTGTCCTCATCAGAAGAACTATCTGACGCATGACTTGGAGCTTGCAGTTATCATTTTTTGCCTTGAAATAGTGGAAGCACTATGTATATGCTGAGAAGGTCAATATGTACACAAATCATAAGAGCTTGAAGTACAACTATCAGCAGAAGGATCTGAATCTACGTCGGAGATGGTGGTTGGAAGTTTTGGAGGACGTTCATCCTGAGATCAAGTATCACCCAGGAAAAGCAAATGTGGTGACCGATGCACTCAGTCAGAAGGTTAGTCTATCTCATTTGATTACGATGCAAAAGGAGTTAGCTGAGGAGCTGGATCGGGCAGGTATCAAGGTGGTATTGTAAGGTTTGGGGCATCATTGGCTTAGTTGAGAATTCAGCCCACTTTGAGAGAACAGATCATTGAGGGTCAGAAGTCATATGCGGAAATTCAAAAGATGTTAGAGCAGATTTTCGTCGGCAAATTTTCAAAGTTTCGTGTCCAAGATGGGGTGCTTTGGATGGGAGAGATGTTATGTGTGCCGAAAAGAGAAGATTTGAAGGAAAGCATATTGAGGGAGGCACATATAACCTTATTGTCCATACATCCCGGAAGCATGAGGATGTACATGGACATTAGCAATATTTTTGGTGGCCAGGCATGAAGAGGGATGTTGCAGACTTTGTGCCAAGGTGTTTGACTTGTCAGTAGATCAAGGCGGAGAATCAGAAGCCTGGAGGATTATTACAGCCTTTGCCCATTCCAGAGTGGAAGTGGGAGAATATCAGTATGGACTTTGTGACTGGTTTACCGAGGAGTCTGAAGGGTAATGACTCGATCTAGGTCATTGTGGAAAGGTTGACCAAGTCGGCACACTTCTTGTCGATGAATATCACATATTCAATGGAGAATTTGGCCGAGGTGTATATTGGAGAGGTTGTGAGACTTCACGGAATTCTGGTAACAATCGTCTCCGACAGAGATGCAAGGTTCACATCAAGATTTTGGAGGAGTTTGCAAGCAGCTTTGGAGACCAGGACAAACTTTAATACATCATTCCATCCACAAACAGATGGACAAGCTGAAAGGGTGAATCGAATACTAGAGGATTTGTTGAGGGCATGTGTTTTGGTTTTCGGTGGAGGCTAGGAGAAATACTTAGCACTGGTAGAGTTTGCCTACAACAACAGTTATCATGGGAGTACTGGTATGACTCCGTTTGAGGATTTGTATGGGAGGAAGTGTAGAACACCCGTTTGTTGGTATGAAATTGGCGAGAAGTAGATATTTGTGCCAGAGATCGTGCAGCGGACTTCAGAGAAGTTCAAGATGATTCGAAAGAGGCTAGTTGAAGCGCAGTGCAGGCAGAAGAGTTATGCAGATGTTCGGCACCGAGACTTGGAATTTGAGGTTGGAGATGCAGTTTTTCTGAAGGTATCGCCTAAGAATGGAGTCATCAGATTCAGAAGAGGAGACAAGTTGGCACCAAGGTATATTGGACCCTACAAAATTCTGAAGCAGATTGGAAAGGCAGCTTACAGATTGGTCCCACCAGAAGAGTTGGCACAGGTACACAATGCATTCCATGTGTCTATGTTGAGGAAGTATATGTAACATCCTGAATTTTCATTTATAATTAATTATAAGTTTTGTTTGATTTCACGTGTTTTGCAAGTGCAAATTTATGTATATTTATCCTTAAAAATTATTTATTTTTATGTCATGAACAAGTATTTTATTTCCTTTCTTTTAAAAAGGCTATTAGTATCTATTATTAATTCTTAAAGGCACTAATTAAATTAATTAAATAAATTAAGAGCCCATGGATTTTTAGCCCACTAAAATAAGCCCATTAGTTTATTCTCATTTAAATGAGACAACTTGTATGGTAGACTTGTTTTTGTAACAAATTAATTAATAACACATGAACTTTTAGTAACTAGGTGTGCATGGAGAGGCATGTGCATTGCACATGCACGTGTAACTATGCATGAAAGGGTGGCCAGATTGTTCAAGAGGAGGTGGGAGAGATGGAGAGAGTGGTGAGGTGGCTGTGTGATCATGGGTAGTTGTTCTAACTCCCTAGTACATCCTAGCCCTTCATCTAATTGCATCTCCACCCTTCATTTTGCCTTGAGTAGTGTATAAATAGCCCCCCCCCCAAAGCCATTCATCTCTTTGCACCATTAGAAATTAGAAAAGAGTGAGAAGAAAAGAAAGAGTTGTACAAATTTGTGTGTGAGAAAAGATTAGGAGTTGTGCTTTTTGTGTGTTCCCTTTCACCATTGGAGGCTGGCCTACATCAAGAGGAGAAGGAGCTCAGGTTTGCTTAGTTCAAGGAGGATAAGCCTCTTGGTGTGCACAAGCAAGGAGGAGAAGGCTCACAACTAGGAGAGGATCGTGTGTTCGAAGAGTTTCTCTAGAAATTTTCTTTGTTTTCTTCAATTAAGGTGGGTGCTTTCTCTACTTCTAATGTAGATACCATGCTAGGAATTGAATTGATGAATATGCTAAGAGAAACTAGTTAAATTGGCCACATGATTGTTAAAAAGAGACTAATTAGAAGTGAGATAAATTCTCGATAAATTGGTTGATAATTGATATGATTGTGACTATTAAAATAGAAATTGTCATGTTGCTATGGAATACGTATTTTTAAACCATGCTAGATTAAGAATTTGCTTGTGAATGACTAGTTTGTTAATTAAACTATTGATATGTATTTTTCTAAGTAGTGCAACATTAATGTGAAAATAAAAGGAAATATGTTCTAGATTTTTTTTTTTAGAAATAAAAGTAAGAAAACATCATTTTGTGAAAATTGTATTGCCAAATTGTGAAGAAATCATAATTGCATTTCAGAGTCGAAAATGATTTTTAAATTACTTTAAATGTCAAAATAATGATTTTTAAATTACTTTTATGCTGCAAATTTCTAAGATTGAGAATCTGAAATTTTTATGATACAAAAATAGAAGATAAGAAAATTAGAAAAAAGATATAGAATTGTGAAAATTTATTAATAAACTGTGAGTTGTTCATATCGGTTAGTCACTCAGCCCTTAGTGGTCAGTGGGTGCGCTTTAGTACTGTTATTGTAGCTGAGCGGAGACTTGGTTTTGGTTTCGAGTCTCTCCAGATACTTTGTTTTTCTGAAATCCGATTTTAATTCGAACCCGAAACCCAAAACTTAAGTATAATTTAAGTTCTGTATAAAACAGTTAGTCATCTTGGACTTTTTGGTACTCGGGTGCGAATTAAGAGAGTCATTCTTCACAGGCGGGGGGGGGGGTTTGTCCGTGGGTTCGAATCCGACCTTGGCCACTTTTGGAAAATTTGATATTTTTTTTCTACTTTGTTATTTTAAAATGGTTGTTAAGTGTATAAAAAAAATTGAGAAAAATTATTAGAAATCTTAGAAATATACCTAGACTTTATGGAAATTTTTCTACAATATTTTGACTTATTATAATGAGAATTAGAAGCAATTTTTGAGAAAAAAAGATTAATAAAATTTCTTAGAATATGATTTTTTTGTGATTAAAGATAATAAACATTCTTGAATATAGAGAAATTTGATGTAGAGTTTCAAAATGAGATTTTGATATGGGAAATTAAGTAAGACTAGATAAGAGATTGTTGATTAAAATTATACAATTGTGCAAGGAAAAATAAAGCTAAAAGAAACATGATGAAATGTGGAAATTGTGAATATGTATACTCTCATTTTAATGAGCATGAAAAGAGAATTGAGACTAGAGTTTTAGCTAAGTCCTCACATCGGCATAAATGAAATTTTGAAAAGAGAAATGTAATAAATAAAGACCAAGTTTGGGTCATGGTTAATGATTGATGTTTAAGACCGATGTAGAGGTAACACTAACTCAAGAGTATTGATTTTTATTCATGATTCAGTTATCTAAGGATTAGACACATAGTGGAGATGTGATGAAAGTAAGATAAAAACATAAGTATGAGGCCCTCGGATCAACGGTGTGAGAGTGTTCACAGGATGTCCACATGATGCGTCATATCAGGGCATGGATACTTCTCCAGGATATCGTACCGTTGGCGACGCTTGTAAGGTCCTCGGTGACTACGTAGTATTGTTCATAGGATGCCTGCATGATGCATCATGTCAGTGCGTGGGAATCTCTCCAAGATGTCTGGACATGTGTTCATAACTCATAGAACACCTAAGATACTTACCATAATTACGTAGTAGTTTAACTCATGGCGAGGGAACCAACCCTACAAGATGAAAAACGATTAAGGGCTTGCCCTCGGACCTATGTAGTATGTGATGCATAGAATCCGAACAAGTGCGCATTAGTGTCATCTAATATAAATAACTGCATTAAGGACTAAGTGCACATTTCACACACGACATCAATAGGATAGTCTCCTTAGCTTTGTTTGTGGCAAGTGTATGCTTTCTAATTAAGAGAAATTGATGTATTATATCCTAGCGAAAGTTGTATTGAACTGACGTGCCCACAGTTTCTATGCAGGATAAAGTGATTGACAAGACTAAAGAATGAGTGTGGCTTAAAAAAATGTTCAAGTTGTTGTTTAATTCATGTATCATATTGTAATTTATAATTCTGCTGCATTAATGTAATCATTGTTGTATAAAAAGTTTGTAATTCCATGTAAAATAGTACGAAGTGAAGTATAAAGATCCTGTGGAACTTCGAATTCAGTCTTATTTGGAATTCGGGATGTTATAGCAGTGGTATCAGAGCCAGGTTTCCAAGTAGTACAAATTTATAAGGAACGACACTCTAGAGTGGACATTAGAGTGTGAGTTGGGTATAGAGATTTAAATGTAAGTTACTTATATTTGTGTTGCTCTATGATTGATGCTTCTTCTTCTCCCTTCCCCAAGATGGCGGACCACCACGACCCAGTAGGCGATGATGATTGATACATATTCGAAGAGGACTACTACCCTGGACAATGAGATTCCGACGAAGAAGATCCCGAGGAGTATGAAGGGGGGTTGCCCGAGTCCCGAGAGATCACTCAGCCTCCGGACTCATTAGACATTTCATTCGATGAGGAAGAGCCAGATCAGGGAGGTCTCATTGTGTCTCTTCAGAGGCAAGTGGAGACTCAAAGGGAGAGAGCGGACCTTTTGCAGGCCCAGTATGCAAAGTGCAAGGAGAATATTGCAACCCTCAGTCATCGTGTTTGGGAACTCGAGAAGAGAAAGAACATGTATGATGTACTGAAGGAAGAAGTGGAAAAACTATGGGAAGACCTTAGGGAAGCCAAGAGGAACTGTAGGGATTAGAATGTTGTATCTTCTCAAATGCTTTTGCTTTATGTCAGACAATGTTTTAACTTTGAATGTACAAAGTTTGAATTCAATGAAATAAAAGAGTTTAAATTAATTTTTTTTACTTCGAATTTAATGGATCTTTTGAATCAGAGTATGACTGGAAAAAGATCAAGGAATGGAGAAGGACCCAGCAGTGGACTAGACTTGGAAACTGAGTTGGCTAAAGTCTATCAGACACTCAACGTCGTAGCCATGAATCAAAACCATAGGGGGATGCCTGCGAATCCAGTTCCTGAGGTGATCAAACTTGTGGAGTCATTCAAGAGGATGAAGCTACCAGTGTTTGAAGGGAAGTCAGACCCAGATGCAGCTGACAACTAGATTCGGTAAGTTGAGACTATCTTTGAAGTCTTGGAAACTCCAGAAGGTAGCAAGGTGAAGCTGGCTACATTGCAGCTTGAGAAGGATGCAGCTGTACGGTGGCAGTCGATGAAACGGACTATGGGAAATGGTGTTATCGGCTGGAAGGAATTATTGGAAGAGTTCTGCGGTCACTATTTTCCATCTGATGTTCAAGAAAAGAAAGCGAAGGAGTTCCTGGCACTATAGCAGGGAGACTTGTCTGTTAGGGAGTATGAGACAAAGTTTACTCAACTCTCGAGGTATGCACCCGAACTTGTGATGGACGAGGCAAAGAAAGCTCGGAAGTTCGAGCATGGATTGAAGCCGAGTCTGAGATCAAGGATGATACCCCTTGGTATCAGAAGGTTTGACAAGTTTGATAAGCGAGCTGCAGCTACTGAAGCGGATATGGAGTAGTTTCATGCCGTCCAAAACTGGAGGAACAATTGGCATGTTGGGAAGAGGCCGCAGCTTCTGGGAATGTCAGAGGGCAACCGCCAGCTCAAAGGTTCAAACCTATTGGGGCAAACGCTGTCAATATGGCTGGAAGACCCGAAACAGAAGGGTCAAGTCTCCTGTGACTTGCTTCAACTATGGAGAGGTGGGCCACTACAAATCTCAATGCCCCAAGTTGCGAGATATCGCCCGAAATGGACCACCGCAACAGGTTGGGAAGAGGCCGTACCAGCAGTGGCGAGTATTTGCCTTGACTGAAGCCGACACTGATGAAGTGGATCACGTCATTACTAGTATGGGGGAAAAATGTTTAGAAGTCTGTGTTGTTCTCTTTTCCCTTTTTATTTAGGAAAAACTGTTATGTAACACGAAAGTGTGTTATGTAACAGGAGATGTGATGAAAGTAAGAGAAAAACATAAGTATGAGGGCCCCGGATTTACGGTGTGAGAGTGTTCACAGGATATCCACATGATGCGTCATGTCAGGATGTGGATACTTCTCCAGGATATCGTACCGTTGGCGATGCTTGTGGGGTGTTCGGTGACTTCGTAGTGCCATCGTTCCATGGTGGAGGCAAATTGTCCATAGGATGCCTGCATGATGCATCATGTCAGTGCGTGGGATTCTTTCCAGAATGTCTGGATATGGGCTCGTAACTCATAGAACACCTAGGATACTTAATGTTGTTACCGTAGTACTTTAACTCATGGCGAGGGAACCAATCCTACAAGATGAAGAACGATTAAGGGCTTGCCCTCAGACCTATATAGTATGGGATGCATAGAATCCGAAAAAGTGCGCATTAGTGTCATCTAATATAAATAACTGCATTAAGGACTAAGTGCACATTTCACACACAACATCAATAGGATAGTCCTCTTAGCTTTGTTTGTGGCAAGTGTGTGCTTTCTAAGTAAGAGAATTGATGTATTATATCCTAGCATATGACGTGCCCACAGTTTCTATGTAGGATAAAGTGATTGACAAGACTAAAGAATGAATGCTGCTTAAAGAAATGTTCAAGTTGTTGTTTAATTCATGTATCATATTGTAATTTATAATTTCGCTGCATTAATGTAATCATTGTTGTATAAAAAGTTTTTAACTCCTTGTAAAATTGTACGAAGAGAAGTGTAAAGATCCTGTGGAACTTCGAATTCAGTATTATTTAGAATTCGGGGTGTTATAGTACATACCAGATCAGAATCATCAGCTACCCGAGGTACCGGAAGGATTGCAGTTCAATTTGAGCTACAAGAAATAGCCTGTGGAGATCTTAGATCGCCGAGAGAAGGTTTTGTGGAATAAGGTCATACCGATGGTCAAGGTGTTGGGGAGGAACCAGCTATTCGAGGAGGCTACGTGGGAAGCTGAGGATCAGATGAAGACTGATTTTCCGGAATTGTTTTTGTAAATTCCGTGTTGTTTTCTTTTTCTTTTCCCCTGTTAACCGTAGTTCCGAGGACAGAAATCTTCTAAGGAAGGAGTGATGTAACTCCCCATAATTTTTAAATATAATATTTTGGATTAATAAATAATTTTTAAATAAATTTATTTAATTATTTTGAATTTATGTGAAATGGTCGTTTTCCACGTGCAAAACATGTGCAATTAATTTTGAAATGTAAATTTTAAATTTTAGTTGCTAAATAAATTCTCTTATTTATAATTGGATGTATTTTAATTTTTTGGGATTTTTCTGAATAAGAGAATCTGCTTTTGTAAATATTTCGAAAGAATTGGACTTTTGTTTAAAAAGTCGTTTGGAGGCAAAATTTGAATTCAAAATTTTGTTGGGCTGCATTTAAGGGCCAGTTTTCAGAGGATTTACTTAGGGTATGAGATTTTATCGATTTTGATTTGATTTGATTGGATAAATAATTAAACATTGCAAATTGGGACTTCTATGGGGTTTTATTTGTAAAGCTTCCCCAAAGAAACCTAAATCATCCCGGCCTATTTAGATGGCAACAAACTTTTGGCCTACCCTTTTCTTGGATATTTTTTGTGACTTTTTTTAGTATTTGAGGAGTGGATCTATTGCTTGAAGGAGAAGACTACTCATTTGTATCAATTTTCTTCTTGAGGTAAGTAACACTCCAACCCTCTTGTTATGTTTTATCTTAAAAATATTTAGTATCATGCTAGGGATTAATTCTTGTGAGTCATGGATTGTATGTAGCATAAATATAGTAGTACTTGTAGAGATGTGTGTGATATGAGACTATTGATAATGAGGCATAAAGATTGAATCTTGATTGTATATGGATCTAAAATAATTGTTCTTGAATATTGGAGTTTTCTATACATGAAAAATCTAGTTTCTATTGTAGAAACAGATCTAATGAACCTATATGTTATTGTTGATTGGTAGATCTAATTGTATGATAAAAGAAACATGATTTGAGTAATAAAAATGTGAAAATTTTGTGAGTTATTTACTGTTTTAATATGAATTCATTATGAGTTGAAAGCTAGAGTTTTTATACACAAATACATGTAAAAAATCATCGAAGATACACGCTTGAAGTGGTGAGGAACTAGGGTTAGGGTTTCAGGGGTTAAACCCTTACCCGAGGGCTGGCTCGGGTTTGGGTTTGAACAACGCCCAGGGTTGCACAGTGCAACCCGAGCACTGTGAATACCCCATATTGCTGTTTGCCCTCGGGTTAGAGCTTTAGGGCTAGGTTTTTTATGGGTTTTGTGAGGGGATTTGCGTGTTAGGGTTTAAGAACTCTAGTATACATATAGATGTGTATATGTATATGTTTAAATCTAGTATTTGTGTGAAGTATAATTGATTCTTTTGATCATGCTTCGAATGTGCAACTTTCAGATCTTGTGGAAATCTAGTTTCAAATTTTAATATATTCAAGCAATGTTTTGTGGGAAACAAATCTATATTTTTATAGATTAAAATTCTCAGTTTTGAGTGATATATGTTTCATTTTTGAATGACAAAAATTTGAATTCAAAAGGATTTATTTTCAGTTTCTAAAGAGGTAAATTTCAGATTTTTAGAGCTAAAAAATTTCAGATTTTGGGGATGAGATCCCATATAATTAAGAGACTTTTTTCAATTTAAGTTGATTGGATTACAGAGAAATTTATTGATCTTTATGTATGTATGGAAAGTGAGAATTGAAAGATAAACTTGAAGGATTTTGTAAATTGTATTTTGTTTCCATATAAGAAAGAGTATTTTATGGTAACAACCATTTAGTGAATGAAATTTGCATAATGAAAGGATTTGTGGATGTAAAAATGTTTATTTTTGGAATGAGATATTCCTGTTTGAGATTTTTATTCACGGTCGTGGTGTTGTGGGAAAAGTTTTGTTTTCCAGAAAAGTGAATATAAAGAATATTTTGAATGATCAAACCAAGTGGGATTTTTTTTTTGTGATAAGGGTTATTGTGAGAACCCTGGATTGACGCTTGAGGCATTGAGTTGGGAGAACTAGACACTGAGCGAACCCAAGAGTACGAGTAGTGGATATTTTTTATTACGGAAATTAACCTGCGGGGCTAGTGTTCCTGGTTTGGCAAGTGAAGTTTGGTAAGGTAGAGCTAGTTCTAGGTGGCTCAGGATGTTATTATTACAAATCCAAGGACATGCACTAGGTTAGGGTTTGTGATGGAACTTGGGCAACGTAAGTATGGGCTCTGTTGTTAGTCGGACGAATGTATTCTGGGACTGTGTATTTGTTGTGTCTCTCTATTATGTTCGTGCGTCGAGGGTCGGCCGACCTATTCGCGGAATATCTAGAAGTGAGATGGATTTTGGTATGTTCGAGCATCGAGGGTTGGCAGGCTTATTCACGGAACGTACGGTATATTCGCATATCGAGGGTCGACAGGCCTATGCGCTAAATGTACGGTGTATCTGTACGTTGAGGGTCAGCAGGCCTATTCGTGGGGTACACGATAGGAAGGTGATTCTCCATAGTTAGAGCGATGCTTGCGGGATTCTTGCATGTTTACATTTGTACAGCTTAGCGGGTTGCGTACCGAGGCTGGGGTCTATTCACGGAGTTGTCTAATCTTGTCTCCATCACTGATGTAGTTCTCATGGCGAGGAATTGAACCCTAATATGTGATGAATGCTAAGGGCTTGCCCGAGGACCTATGTAGTATGGGATACATAGAATCCGAACTAGTATGCATTAGTGTGCATTGTGTTTTCTTGAACATTGTTTTACGCATTTTTCTTTGTTTTTCTCGACACACACTTATTCATTTAGTGTAGTTTCACTTGTTGATTTTATGAGTCTTTTATCATTGTTTTATTTTATGTTGTGTGGCAAAATTGTGATTGTGAGACTTTGGAGGGTTACTATTACTATGGTATTGCGTCTGTTGCATTCAACTGACGTGCCCACTTTTCAGTTTATTTTGCACGATTTGCAAGTGAGTAGATTAGTAGGGCTTAAAGTTGGAGCTATGAGAAAATTTAAATTTAGTTATTCATTTGAGATGTATCAAAAGTGTTGAAATTTTCTGCTGTGCAATGTAATAAAGAACTGTTATAAAGAAATGTTGTAAGTTTCCCTGTGTTTATACTATGTTTAGATTACATTGCAGTAAAGATTCTAGAGTTGTGTCTCTTATTTCTATTATTTAATTTCGGGGCGCTACATAAGCAACCCTAGAGCTTTCTACACTCTCCCACACTCACCCACACTCTCCAAGCTCCTCTTGAAGCTTGGCCAGCCAAACCCCCTCCCCCTCATTATATATAAATGTGTGTGTATGAAGAAAAACCCCAGCTCACTCTATTCACTTCATTTCCAAAAATCTTCACATTTTTGAAGGTTCTAGTTGGCTATTTAAGAAGAAAAAGAAGTTAAATAGCTAGGAGGAGAAGATAATAGCTAGTGAGGTGTATCACTCTTCAATAATAAGGTGGGTGTTCTTCATATCCTCATTGTTTGTTAAATAGAAAAGTCGTGTAGACTCTCTTTGGATTGCATGAATTGTATATATATATATACATGCGGAATCATAACTCCTTGAATATGAGGAATTTAGGGTTGAAATTTTTATGGTAGCATCTCATATGTTTCTAGAGTTTCTCTACCAAATTTCATAATTTTTGTATAATATTTGATATTTATATAAAATCCAAAACCATTGTTGTTCAAGAAAGAAAACAGAGCTTATGCTATCCTGTTTATTACCCCTAATTCAAAAAATCATATCTCTCTAAATATACGGAACTATTTTATGTGATAATGTTTTTGAATATAACATGCTCACCAAATTTTATAAATTTTGGACATCATTTGTGTTACCGCTGATTCTGGTGTGGGGGTAAACAGATAGAATTTATGGGTTCGTGGAAAACCTGAATAGCAGATCCGAACCTGTTCGTCTGAGTTAGGCTGCTGACTCCCGCCGTACACCTGCAAGGAAAGTGCGAAACACCGGGGTTGATCCCGGCGACGCACCCTCCGACGCTCTTGTCAGTAACCAGAAGAGATTAAGAAAGAGCTTAAGCAGGTAAAAGAGTGATTAACCTGGTCACAGTGGTAGGTGGGAGGTATTTATAGTCACCATGGGAGTGATTAGGGGCCTGATTTCCTGTGTAACTGTTAGGAGTAAAATCCTCACAATCTGTTTAGGAAACTGACCCCTGATTCCCGGTGAGAGCAAATCAGGCATGTTGATTTAGTCAAATCAGTAATCCCTGATTTTCCTCTTGCTGGTCTGGGTTTGTATCGGGTCGGGACCCGTACCCAGTTGAGGTGGATCCGTTCGTGGGTTGTTGGATCTGTGAGAAGGAGACCCAGTACCCGCTTCAGATCTGTTAGTAGGTGAAATTACCGTTTTACCCCTGAGCTTTAAGAGTCGTCTCCGATGTGAACGGTCCCGATTTAATCCTATTTTTAGCCATATCACGAGCCCCCCACTCCTAGAGACTGAGTTTTTCAGTCTTTGAGGAGTAGTTTTACTGTTCTAATGGCGTACGGGATTTTATCGGCGTTCTTAAGGGAGTTTTGGATCTAGCTTGGGGTGTAACGGTGTTATTGTGGGCTTGTAAAATGCCCAAAAACATTCTCAGAATTTTCTGGATTTTTGGTGATTTTTCCAGATTTTTCTGATTTTTTTCTCATTTTTTTGAATTTTTTATTCATTTTTCGAATTAAATAATTAATTATCAAAAATATTAAATAATTATTCTAATTAAATAATTATATTTTTCATAATTTAAAATAATTTTTCTGAATTTATAATTATTTTTAGAATTTTTATTTAATTTTTTCCGATTTTTTAAATATTTTTTCGGATTTTTTAAATAAAAAAACAAATAAATTAATTAATTAATTAAATTAAATAATACCTGACACGTGGCACGATCTGTGCCGTCGGATCCCGGGACACGTGGCGCAATCTGTGCCGTCGGATCCCTGCGCGAATCTCGAGGAGGCGCGCTTTTCGAAAAATCGTTATCTAGTCGTTTAGCGCGCGTGGCGCGATCTGGATCGTCCATCACCAGAAGCGAGAATTTCTGGAAGATCCAACGGCCGTAGTCGTTCGGCGGATATTTTCTCCGTTTGTGAAGCTCAGATAGGGGGTTGCTCGGCAGCCTGACCGAGAGGTGACTTCCACCACTGGCGCGAGGCCACGTGGCGATGCCACGTGGCAAAAAATGTTTTTTTTTTTTTCGTTTTCGCGCGCTGTCTCCATATGTTCTTCTTCTTCTTCTTTCCTCTGTTCTTCTTCGTCTTCGAATTCCCGCCTCGCCCCCTTCCCCTTTCCGACTTCACGTGGCGAGAAGCTCGGCGACGAATGAGAGGGGCTCGACGGCGGTGGAGAGCTTCGGAATGGAACTCGGAGCTCGGAGTTGGGGAGAGCTCGAGCTCGCAAAGTCGGCGAGGGTGGAGCTCCGGGAGGTCTGCCATGGGTTGATCGATAGTGGCGTCAGAGCTCGGCGAAGAAGTCGCAGAGCTCGAAGGTGGAGTTGTCTGGAGCTCGGAGGTGGGCTCGGAGCATTGGAGGAGTGGAGCTCGGCGCGAAGTCGTTCGGAGCTCGTTGACGAGAGCTCGACGACGGAAGGGGTGAGGTCGACGAGTGCGGTGACGAGCTTGGTCGAGGCTCAGCGCTGGAGCTCGTCGGAGCGTGATCTCAGCGGAGGCGAATGAGACGGAGCTCGTCAATAGAGCTCGTCTGAGGTGATGGAGGAGTCCGACCATGGTGGAGCTTGGTCGTGAGTATGAGCTCGGAGCTCGTTAATGGCGGTGGTGAGCTTGCTGAGTTGACGAAGGCGGGTGCTGGAGCTCGATCATGGCGAAGCATGGATATTGGACGTTGCCGATGAGGGAGCTCGACATGGGAGATGATGAGGGTCGGCGTTGGCCTCAACCTTGGCGAGCTCGACGGAGGGTGAGCTCGGAGTTGGGTTCTCGGCGAAGGGAAGAGCTCGGCGACGCGAGCTGGGTGATGCACCGCTCGTCGAGGAGGAGAACGCAACGTTGGGGCTTTTGGCGCCGAAAACTGAAGGAGAAGAAGGTGACGAACTGTTGTTTTATTTGGTTTTTTGGTTTGTTCTGGCGCCAGGATGTATGGGAGAAGGAAGGTGACGTGGCGGTAAGTGGGCTCGGGTTTGAGGACCTAACGGGTCCGAACCCGCCCACTTGTGCCCCCCCCCCCCTTTTTTTTTGGCGCCTTGTTCCGCGAATCCGAGCACGGATTTTGAGGCAATTTTTGGCCACTTTGCAGCTCGGTATGGCAGTAGCTCGGATTGGAGATCCGAGCAACATGGCTTGATCTGGGCCGTTGAATGGTGGCACGAATCTCGAGACGGGCTCAATTCCCAAGAAAACGCTATCTTGTCGTTTAGTGACGCTGGCAAGATCTGGGCCGTTGGATGATGGCACGAATCTCGAGACGGCTCAGTTCCCAAGAAAACTCTATCTTGTCGTTTAGCGATGCTGGCAAGATCTGGGCCGTCTGATCGAGATCTTGCACGAATGTTGAGGAGAAAGTGAGTTTTCTCCGTTTGCAGGATCGGAAAGGCACTTGCTCGGTTAGCCGACCGGGCTCTTTGATGTTGGGGCTCGGATGGGAAGAGCTCGGATTCTTGCTCGGATGGGAAGAGCTCGGATGGGAAGAGTTCGGATTCCTGCTCGGATGGGAAGAGCTCGGATGGGAAGAGCTCGGTTCGGATTTCTCCCTCGTGCGAGTGGCTCGGCTCGGATTTCCGAGCTATTCGGCGCAGCTGCATTGAGATCCACTTTCCCGGTGCTATGGAGGTCCGATCGGGACGTGCGACCCCTCGTTTCGAAGCTAGTTCGAAGATCTACAACTTCTCTTTAGGAGTGGGATGAAGATTCACCCTCCTTCATGGTCAAAATAGCCCCGCAAGATGCTTGTCTTCATGAAGTTGATAAGTACTTTGGTCTTGGGGATTTTGGAAGAGGAGCTCCACTTCTAGGGGCGGAGAAGATGTGCTAGGAAGGCCCTTGTGCTTGGAAGACCCTTGTAAGGTGTGCTAGGAAGGCCCTTGTGCTTGGAAGACCCTTGGGCTAGGAAGAGGCGCGAGTGGGTCGGATCGCTAGTCGCTCGGCTAGGAATACTGAGCGACGTGGAGCGATCTGAGCCGCTGGATCTTAGCACGGATCTCGAGGCGGGCATGGTTTCCAAGAAAACACTATCTTATCGTTTAGTGACGCTGGCAAAATCTGGGCCGTTGGATGATGGCACGAATCTCGAGACGGCTCAGTTCCCAAGCAAACGTTATCTTGTCGTTTAGCGTCGCTGGCAAGATCTGGGCCGTCTGATCGAGATCTTACATGAATGTTGAGGAGAAAGTGAGTTTTCTCCGTATGCAGGCTCGGAAAGGCACTTGCTCGGCTAGCCGACCGGGCTCTTTGATGTTGAGGTCGGAAAGGCACTTGCTCGGCATTCGAGCGGATGGAAGAGCTCGGCTCTGGAAGAGATCCATTTGGGAGACGAGTTTGAGGAGCAACTCTAAGAGAGAGTTGTGAGCTCCGAACTCGTTGAGAGGAGGTCCGAGTGGAGCGAAGAGCTCGGCTCTGGAAGAGAGCCATTTGTGAGATGAGTTTGAGGAGCAACTCTTGGAGAGAGTTTTGAGCTCCGAACATGTTGAGAAGAGGTCCGCTTCGGGGATGAGCGGAGGGAAGAGCTCGGCTTTGGAAGAGAGCCTCTTGTGAGATGAGTTTGAGGAGCAACTCTTGGAGAGAGCTGTAGCTCTGAACTCGTCGAGAAGAGGTCCGCTTCGGCGGCGAGCGGAGGGAAGAGCTCGGCTCTGGAAGAGAGCCATTTGTGAGATGAGTTTGAGGAGCAACTCTTGGAGAGATTTTTGAGCTCCGAACTCGTGGAGAAGAGGTCCGCTTCGGCGGCGAGCGGAGGGAAGAGCTCGGCTCTGGAAGAGAGCCATTTGTGAGATGAGTTTGAGGAGCAACTCTTGGAGAGAGTTTTGAGCTCCGAACTCGTCGAAAAGAGGTCTGCTTCGGCGGCGAGCTGAGGGAAGAGCTCGGCTCTGGAAGAGAGCCGTTTGTGAGATGAGTTTGAGGAGCAACTCTAGGGGAGAGCTGTAGCTCCGAACTCGCTGCTTATGTGAGAGAATCAACGGTTGTGGGAGCAATTCTGAATGGCGAACCACTTCTAACCCGCTGAAGAGCAGGTTTTTTGAAGCAGAATCGAGCCAAGTGTTGGACTCCGAACCATCGGTAGAGGTAGTCAACGGTTGTGGGAGCAATTCCGAATGGCGAACCACTTCTAACCCGCTGAAGAGCAGGTTTTTTGAAGCAGAATCGAGCCAAGTGTTGGACTCCGAACCATCGGTAGAGGTAGTCAACGGTTGTGGGAGCAATTCCGAATGGCGAACCACTTCTAACCCGCTGAAGAGCAGGTTTTTTGAAGCAGAATCAAGCCAAGTGTTGGACTCCGAACCATCGGTAGAGGTAGTCAACGGTTGTGGGAGCAATTCCGAATGGCGAACCACTTCTAACCCGCTGAAGAGCAGGTTATTTGAAGAGGAATCGAGCCAAGTGTGGGACTCCGAACTCGTTGGGAAGAGCTTAGTAAGTTGCAGGAGCAGCCATGTAGAAGAGGCTGGACTCCGAACTCACCTTTCAGCGAGTCACGACTCGGAGAGGTAGAGATGAAGCAAGAGCAACAATTTCCAATGAAAAAACGTAAAGTTTTATTGAAATAAACTAAGTGGCTGCTTCAATATGGCAAGCCCTTATTACATGCTATTGGCCGAATTACAAGCATCGGCCTTATTAAAAATCAAGATCTTGCTTCTATGATAAGGTGAAGACCTCTTGGAAAGAGCCGGGAGGTTCTGAGTCTTAGAGCTCAGCGGGGCCTTCGGTTCGTTTATTGGCTCCTCAGGGAGGGAGCTTGGCCCCCTCTTTCTGGACGAACTTGGTCAGGTGCCCCCGCTGTATGAGTTCTTCGATCTCTTCCTTCAGAGCCCGACAATCTTCCGTGTCGTGGCCGTGGTCCCTGTGAAAGCGGCACCACTTATCCTTGTCCCTCTTCTTGCCAGGTGTATTCATTCTAGGGGGAGCACGGAGTAGCCCTTCCTTGTCCACTTCCATGAGAACTTCTGATATATTGTCAACGAGGGGGGTAAACTTCTCAAACCGAGGAGTTGGGCGGCGCTGGCTATTGCCCTCCTTCTGAAGCTTCTTAGCCTCTTCTTCTTCGGTCAGCTTTCTCTTCGTTCCGGAGGTGGATCCTCCGGAGCTAGGAAGGTAGGCGGCTTCTTCGGCACGAATGTACTTGTCACACCTGAGAAGGAGGTCGGCAAAGTTCTGTGGAGGCTTCTTAGCAAGAGAGGAGCGGAGGTTGGAATTGAAGACGTTGGATTGGAAGGCGGCTGTTGCTACGGATTGGTCGAGGGAGGCTATGGACCTGACCTCCGCAGTGAACCTCTTCACATAGTCTCTCAACTTCTCTCCCTTCTCCTGGCGGAGCCGGAGTAATGAGAAGTTGGTCTTCTCCGTGTGTCTACTACTCATGAAGTGGGTGATGAAGAGGGTCTCGAATTGCTCGAAGGAGAAGATGGAAGAGAGAGCAAGGCGGGAGTACCATTCCCTAGCTGACCCCTTCAGGGTGGCAGGGAAGGTCTTGCAAAGTAAGGCATCTGAAGCCTGGTGGATGAGCATGAGGGTCTTGAAGCTTTCGATGTGGTCCACGGGGTCCGACTCCCCCGAGTAAGTTTCGAACTTTGGGGGTTCGAATCCCCTCGGGATGGGAGACTCCATGATGGTTCGGGAGAAGGGGGGTCTGCTCGGACGGATGGTTCTGCTGTTCGACCCCTCCCCCTCGTCCATCCGACCGATTCGCCTCTCCACCTCATGGAGACGGCGGTATAGGGCATCGTCCCTCCCGCGGTAGTCGAACGAGCCTCTGGACTCGTCTTCGTAGGAGGGAGAGCCGGGGCTACGACGATGGTCGTCCCGGGAGCGGCGAGGGCTAAGATCATGCTGCCGGTGGATAGGAGCCGGCGGAGGAGAGGCAGACCTACGGCGAGGACTGGGAACCCGTTGGGGCGAAGGAACCCTTTGGGCCTCATTGTTGTTGGGTCGGAGGTTAAGAGCCTGCAACACCGTTGCTTGAAACTGCAGGAACTCGGCGCGAGTGATGGGCGCCTCATTGTTCCTCGGCTGATGCCGACCGATAGGAGAGTGGCGCCTCCTCCTGTAATGCCCGGGTGACTCTCTCCGTCCTCTCCTGGTAGGAGACCTTCTACGCTCGCGGTGGTGAGGATTCCGCTCATCTGGACGTTGTAGGCGGGAGGCTCCCTCTCGGGACCGCTTTTCGTCCAAACGGTGGCGGAGATCCTCATCCTTCTGCCGGTTGAGGATAGTATTTCGAAGGTCAGGGGCCTGAGGACTATGGGAGGCGTAAGAGTGTGTAGAGGCGTTGTGTACCGATATATGGTCTCGATGGAGAGGTTGTTTTTGCTTCCGTGGATCGGGACCATTTGGGGGTTGCTGGTTGGAAGAGGAGGTGGGTCCTGCTGGACACGGTCCTCGGCCGGAGGAGGAAGTTGTCCCTGCTGCGGAGCGGGATGGACGGGGACTTCCTGCTGTTGATCAACAGGGTTGGGTCCACGGTTGGACCCCTTGGATCTTACTTTTCTGGGAGGCATGGCTGGAGAAGAGCTAAGTCGACGAGGAAGAGGCGGCGGCTATTCGTTTGGTGTTCCCACAGACGGCGCCAATCTGTTACCGCTGATTCTGGTGTGGGGGTAAACAGATAGAATTTATGGGTTCGTGGAAAAACCTGAATTGCATATCCGAACCTGTTCGTCTGAGTTGGGCTGCTGACTCCCGCCGTACACCTGCAAGGAAAGTGCGAAACACCGGGGTTGATCCCGGCGACGCACCCTCCGACGCTCTTGTCAGTAACCAGAAGAGATTAAGAAAGAGCTTAAGCAGGTAAAAGAGTGATTAACCTGGTCACAGTGGTAGGTGGGAGGTATTTATAGTCGCCATGGGAGTGATTAGGGGCCTGATTTCCTGTGTAACTGTTAGGAGTAAAATCCTCACAATCTGTTTAGGAAACTGACCCCTGATTCCCGGTGAGAGCAAATCAGGCCTGTTGATTTCGTGAAATCAGTAACCCTGATTTTCCTATTGCTGGTCTGGGTTTGTATCGGGTCGGGACCCATACCCAGTTGAGGTGGATCCGTTCGTGGGTTGTTGGATCTGTGAGAAGGAGACCCAGTACCCGCTTCGGATCCGTTAGTAGGTGAAATTACCGTTTTACCCCTGAGCTTTAAGATTCGTCTCCGATGTGAACGGTCCCGATTTAATCCTATTTTTAGCCATATCAATTTGTTATTTAAATAAAATTTGAAATTGCAACTGTTTCACAGTTTTATTAGTTGCTGAAAATTTGTACACCTTACAGTTATTGATTATTTTGGCCTCTTAAATGAAGTATTTTGAGAAAACTTCCAACTAAGAAATTATAGTAAACTCACTGACCTTCCTTCCGAACCTAAAATATCGAAATTCCGAGAAGTAGGTGATTATTAATGATTTTTAGAAGTTGCAGAAATTGCATTTTTTGGTTAGAATTTGCTGTTTTTGGAGCATGTAGGTTATCATCACTTTTAGGGCCTCTTAATAATCTTAGAATGTTGTTTATTAATTCTTTGACATTGTATGAGCATACCCATATGTGAAACAACTTGGTGTGAAGGGTTTAATAACATAGTTCAAGACCTTGAGAGAGAGAACGTAGTGTAGGGGATTCACATAACTATGATTCCTTATGAGGTGTTGATGTCATGTTTGTGTAAGTTTGTACAAGTGCATATATGTGATAAATGGTGTTGTAGGTTATGTGTGCAAGTTGGTATTGTTTAGGTTCAAATAACCCATGGTACGAGTTCAAGAAGAGCTCGTTAATAGTCAATTTGTTAGAAGTGTTGATGGTTTTTGTTCAATTGGAGGCCAACTTGGGCCTTAGTTGGGATTAGTTGATTAGTAATCTGAGAGTTTCGTCTAGTTGTTTTACTCTTGGAATGTGAGGATGGATGAATTGGCCGGATTTATTGCTGAGGAAGATGAGATTGATGGGGTATGTTAGTTCTAAGTAGTGTGACCATCGTCTATAAGAATAGGCACTAGTTAGGCGTATACTCACCTGTCAAGGGGACACGTGCGGTGTCGTCTCATCTAGGACACGTGCGGCATTGTCTTGACTGTTAATTTCTGGGATTTAGTGACAAGAGGGTATGCGGACGTAAGTCACAAGTCCTGTCGAAACTGAGGGGATGAACCCTTAAGATTTCATCTATGTTCAGAGTTATCCATACAAAAAAGGAGCAAGAGTGTAACTCTAAGTCTCTTGGAGGAGTAGGGGTGGCTCTACTGATTCGCCTTATGTTTATGGTAATTTAGGTAGGGGCAGGAGTGGAAAGAAACCACTGATTCCAGCAGAGCTGCATGATCACCGGCCTGATTGGGAGTGGAAAGGAACCACTGATCATGGTGGAGTGGAGAAGGAACCACTGATCTGAATGAACAGAGTGATCACTACCATTCAGAGTGGAAAGGACCATGATACGACTATAGTTGCAAGGGTGGACCGCATAAACTGCAGACTCTGCCAGTCACTAGATGAATGTTAGAAATAAAAAAGAGTACAAGATTAGGATGCATGGAGAGGGATCGAACCCTATCATCTGAAGAATATGAACTGAATTTGGGGAGTATGTAGTATGGGATGCATATATTTCCAAATCAAGTTTGCATTAGGGTAGGAGCATCGTGTGCATTTCGAGTTTGTGCATTAGAATCTAGATCATGGCATACACTGACACTTGTGGTTTGACTTCACATTTTTCATTTGCATCAAATTTGGTTGTTGAGGTTTTGGATATCGCGAGTTTCATCCGCATTGCGTTAGTTGCATTCAACTGACGTGCCCACAGTTTGTTAGTTATAGGATTGTTGATCATGGAGCAAGGGACTTGAGCTACGGGAAGCATCCAAGTGGAGGATATAGTTCCTTGTACAATGTAATTTATTATGTAATTCATGATGTAAATTATATGTAAGACAACATTGTACATTATGATAATGTAATAAAAGTTTTTAATTTCCTGTGGTTTCCTGTGTTGTGTACTCATTGAAGAAACGATTTTGGGTAAGTGTCACAAGTTTCGGTATACGGAAATCGGGGCGCTACATATTGAAACAAACTAAGTGGCTGCCTTAAGGGGGGTGAGCCGTTATTACATGTTTTGGCCGTATCGCAAGTGGCGGCCTTATTGAAAACTAAAAACCTATTTCTATGAGAAGGTGTTAGGAACCCCTGTGGTACTTCATTTGATGCTCTGTATTCCAAGTCTGCCTTCTCAGAAGAGGGGGATCTCCTTAAGTTAATCAAGTGACTCGGAAAGAACTTGACTATCCTTTTGGAGGAGCTCTAATGCTTCAAGTGGGAGGACCGAGCCCCCCATTGTAGTGGTGTAACATCTTCGAGCTGTCTCTTGGCTTCCTTTGACTTCTCCTACTCTTGCAGAGGTCGGGAACATCATTTTTAAGTGAAAGCTGAGGGTACAACATGAAGTACTATTAGGCCTGGTCGACCGCATTGTAAGCGGCCTTCACATAGACGACCATGAAGTCCATTTCCTCTGTCCGGGTTATCGGGATTTTTCCTGTGGTCACATCAAGGGTGACTATTTCTTCGATTGAGACTAGAACCACAGAGAACCCATGGAGCATGTATCCGATAGGCTTGAGATGATCTCGAGAAAGCTTGAGTCCTTAGAAGGCTTCTAGGAAGAGAATATTGATGGAGCTGCCATTGTCGAGTAGGATTCGGCGCACCTCGTGGTTGGCCATGTGGAGACTAATTAAGAGCACATCACAGTGAGGTGTTCGGACGCCTTCTATGTCTCTGTCTGAGAATGTCGCTAGGACTTTGAAGCTCTTGGGTGGAGGGAAGTTCTGTACTGAATTAACTTCTTGGATGAAGTTCATTCGGGAGGAGTTTGACTCTCCCCCCATCCAACCTCCATGGATAAGGTGGAGGACGACCCCAGGTTCGGAGTCTTGGGACTGGGGGGGCCTTTCGGTTCGCTTGTTGGCTCCTAGGGGTGGAGGAGGATCGGCCCTGTCCTTCATGACAAACTTGGCTCGGTGCCCCCGCTGTATGAGCTCCTCGATCTCCTCCTTGAGAGCCCGACAATCATCTGTGTCCTGACCATGATCCTTGTGAAAGCAGCACCACTTGTCTCTATTTCTCTTCTTCGCTGGGATATTCATTCTAGGGGGCGTGGAGTATCCCTTCATTATCCATCTCCATGAGAACTGCTGATATACTAGCACTGAGGGGGTGAACCTTTCAAAATGAGGAGCAGAGCGGCGCTGACCATTGTCATCTTTCTGGAATTTCTGAGATCCTTTTTTGTTTGCACTCTTCCGTTTGTTCCCGGATGAGGGCTCTTCCCGACTAAGGGGTTAAGAGCCTCTTCAGCTCGGATGTACTTCTCACTCCTAATCCGAAGTTTCGAAAAGTCCCGAGGAGGATTCTTGGCAAGGGATGCCTTGAGATCGGCGTATTGATGTTGTGTCTGAATGTAGTGATAGCTACACCTTGATTGAGGGAAGCGATAGACCGGGACTCGGCTGTAAAGCGCCGGACAAAATCCCTGAGTCGTTCCCCTTTCCTTTGATTCAGATATAGCAAGGATGCACTTGCCTTATAACGCCCCGCCCCAATACTCAGACAATTTTATATATTTTAAGAGACAAATTATTATTTATAGTACAACTGCCCACCACAGGCTGCCTCTTAAAAGGTGGTTAACCAATTAGGTGACTCTTTATCATAGGCATTATTATATATCTAATTATTCTATTAATATTCCTGATATGGGACTATTCTAATACACCCCTCGCTGTCCTCTTTGCGTCGCTGACGTCAGTGCCCCCTCTAGGCCCCACCCGCCAGCACACGCACACACAGGCATAGCACCTTCCTACACATGGGCCCCCCCTCAAAGCCACGTCGCCACGTGGGCAGGCAGTAGCCTCCCCTACTGCTGTCTCTTTGACTGTAGGCCCCCACTGCACAGAGAAAACCCCCTATGAATCACCCCTATAGAGAACTCTATAGAATAAGCCTCCTCTTATATATATATATATATATATATATATATATATATATATATATATATATATATATATATATATATATACTAGGTTTGCCCGTTGACACGTGCCTACAACACGTCTTCGGAACGGTGCACCTGGTTTGATTATATAAAATAGTTTTGGAGGTCCAGCAAACTAATTGAAGTAGCAAACATATTATATGAGGAAGTAGTATATCTACATTTAAGCTCAACCATCGCCTTCTTGATCATTAGCTTGAACTTACCTGAAATGCATATAGTTTGTTAGAGACACTGCATAGAGTTTTTTTTAACTTCAGCATCACTAATAGATGCTTGTAATTGTTATGAAAGGACATTATCAAATAGGCTTTATAGAACTTACTCTAATCCCATAACCACTATGAGCATGTCTAAATACAATGGTAACGCAGGTGCAGGTGTGAAGGTATCTATAATACCAATAATCTAAAAATTTGTTTGTCTGAGACTCAGTTTGCAATTGAAATACCTCTTATTATTATTTCAACCAAAGAAATACATGAAGTTCTCAAAACTCTAATCCAAGCTAATCATTTCTTTTATCTCAACTTTGTCTCTCCATTGCACCTTTATAAAAAAAAAATCAAAATGGATAAATGACAAATTTACTTTAGCTGTCGTTCTTGAATGGAGAGTTTGCACCCTTCGCTGGTAAACTCCAGTCATCCCAATCCTATATATCCAAACATACACTAAAATTTCTTATATGTTATGTTATCCATGGTTTCTAATAACCAGTGAAGGAAACAATTCACGATAGTATTTTCTCTTGTAGTAAAGAAATTAATGTTGCATATTTGCCAAGTTATTTTAGGTTGCTGGTCAGCTTACCTGTCCTGCTGTGGTTTGGAATCCCAAATTGAGGCCACCAAATAATCCATCTCTCACTTGCATACACCTTAAATCAAAACCAATAAAAAAACTCATCAAATAAATCATAAAAAAATTTAAACCCAAAAATAAAACAATCATACCTCTCTGAACTTAGATCCCATGCACACACAAAATTCGAGTAAGCAAAAAACTGAGTAATCCCCTACACACACAAAATTAAAAATTAGAATGAGAATTTGGTTAATGAGATGAAATTAGAATCATCGCATTGCATATAGAGGCTTTCGATTCAGTGGAGGGGAGTCGCCGATACGGAGTCGCTTGATATTCACGCTCGATTTGGTGGAGGGGAGTACCGATGCAGAATCAGCAGCGGATCAGATATCGGCGACGACCTCTTGATTGGGGTTGGACATTGGATTTGGATTCGTATTTGCTTTGAGATTCTCAAATTTCAAATTTTCAAATTTTCAAATTTTCAAATTTTAAATTTGTGTTTTTGGGGGAAACTTTTGGAGGGGAAATGTGTTTTGTGAGGTTAGATCTGGGCCTTTAATTTTAGGAGGATTGAAGGAGAGCCACTTGATAGCTTTCTTTGTATTGTATTATATAGATATACTATTATATCTCTTTTGAAGTTACGGGGTATTACATACACCCCCCTTTAGAAATCAGCATCCTCGCTGAGTACGGGGCATGCAATCTAGTGCAGGATCCTTCTTTCTAGTCGATGTAGAGCAGTCCCGTAAGCGTCGCTCTCGTCTTTGGAATACTGGAGACCAATTCCACTCCGCGGATTATTTTGTGGCCCTTACGTCCATCGTCTCAGAATACTGGGAATTGTCTCACTCCGCCGATCATCCTGGAGTCCATAACTCACGGCTCTCCCACACTCGGTGTCGAAAGTCGGCTCTAATACCATTTGTAACGCCCCTCCATAATACTCAGACAATTTTATATATTTTAAGAGAAAAATTATTATTTATAGTACAACTGCCCACCACAGACTGCCTCTCAAAAGGTGGTTAACCAATTAGGTGACTCTTGAGCATACGCATTATTATTTATATCTAATTATTCTATTAATATTCCCGATATAGGACTATTCTAATACACCCCCCCTGTCCTCTTTGCATCGCTGACGTCAGCGCCCCTCCTGGGCCCCACCTGCCAGCACACGCACGCACACGCACATCACCTTCCTGCACGTGGGCCCCCCCCCCTCAAAGCCACATCGCCACGTGGGCAGGCAGCAGCCTCCCCTACTGCCGTCTCTTTGACTGTGGGCCTCTACTGCACAGAGCAAACCCCCTATGAATCACCCCTGTAGAGAACTCTATAGGACAAGCCTCCTCTCTTTATATATATATATATATATATATATATATATATATATATATATATATATATATATATACGCCCTTGCTCCTAGCTCAGACAATTTATACAATTTAGAAGACAAATTATTTATAGTATAGTACAACTACCCACCACAGGCTGCCTCTCAAAAGGTGGTTAACTAAATTGGTGACTCTTGATCATAGGCAATTATATTTATATATTATAATATTTTTGTTAACTCTTGATATGGGATTAAATCATATGCCTTTTTGCTGTTTACTCTCTCAACCGAAAGGTGGGCCCCCAGGTGACTGCCACGTCACCGTGGCATTTTTCCAAACAACACATTTGTTTGTGCACCTTGGGACCCCCCACTTAAAATCAAACTTCAACATATTTACATATATGCCATCCTGCATATAATTTCCATACAAACAGCCAATTTACTTTCAACATATATATATGTATATATTTATACTCTTTGAAAATTATAGGGTGTTACAATATATATATATATATATATATATATATATATATATATATATATATATATATATATATATATATATATATATATATTGAAATTACGGGGTATTACATGTCTTCTCGGTTCGGCTGCTGCTAACAAAATGGGTGAGGAAAAGTACTTCAAACTTATCGAATGAGAAGATGGAGGCTGGAAACAGGTGGGAGTACCACTCCATTGCTGGGCCCTTTAATGTGGCAGAGAAGCACGTCTTAGGCTTGATGGATCACCATGAGAGTTTTAAAACTCTTGATGTGATTGGTCAGATCAGACTCTCCATTGTCGGAGTCAAAATAAGGCGGCTTGAAGGTCTCGGGGACAAGGGCTTCCATGATTGACTTGGAGAAAGGAGGTCTGCTTGGATGAAAGTTTTTAGTCTGTTGGCCTTCCTCTTGGTTCATCTTGTTGAGATGGTCCTCCATCTCCCGAAGGCGGCAATGGACCGAGTCGTCCCTCTGGTCGGATCTAATCGACCCTCAGGACTCTCGGTCATGGGTGGTGGCATAGTGAGGGTTGTTTGCTTGTCGATCATGATTTGGAAGGATGTTAAGGGCTCGTAGGATGTCATCTTTGAAATTGCGGAATTCTTCCTGGGTGACCGGTGCCCCTCCATCCTGGTGAACCTTTGGCGCTGATCGGCTCACTGCAGTGTGGCTTCTTCGCTATCGATGGGGAGGAGACCCCCTTAGCCCTATTGGGGAGGCGGGCCTTCTGGATCTCGGCCTCCAAGGAGAATGACTTCCCTGGCTTATCTGGTGTTCTAGATGAGGGACCTCATCAGGGGATTGTCTCTCATTCATACAGGTTCGGGGCTCGATCCCTTGTTGGTGGTTGACGATGATTTAACAGAGGTCTCTTGACCCCTGAGGACCTTGCAAGGCCATCGAGTTGGTGGAAGAATTGTGGATCAAAACATGGTCACAGAGAGGATGCTGTTCTTGACAGCTTCGAGAGAGCCTCTCGGTGTAGACCATCAGGATGTGGGGCAAGCCTATTGGGGAGACAGTTATTCAGGTTGAGGCTACTAAACTTGTTGATCTAACTGTAGGGGAACATCCGAAAGTGGAAGAGGTGGAGGGAAAAAGGTGGCTCTTCGACTTGATGTCGCCGTCTTCTCTTTTCCCTTTGGACACATGGCTGGAATGGTGGTTTCAGATTAAGAAAGTTAGATCAGTGATCTTTTCTATTCCCACAAACTGCATCAATCTATTGTTTCTTATTTCTGAGCAGGAGCAAACAGATATGTGAATTCTTATAAATAAAAATAGTAAAGATCGAATCTTCGCTATTCGTCAATGTTGACCATAAAAAACTGTAATTGACTCCGAGATCTGATCGTCGGGACTTGCTAAAATCACTCCCGTGGACCTGTTAACAAGTCTGAAATACCTGGGATGGCCCCGACGACAGGCCCTCTGACGCCCAAGTCAAAAACATAAAGATATGGTGGGTTTTGAGAGCAGAGTTGTCAATTACCTGATTTCTAAGGAGGTCTCAAGGTATATATAGTCGTCGAGGAGGGCCAGTTTCAAGATATTCATCTATCTCTACTTCCTAGTGTTTGGATAAAGTGAGTTATGCCATCCATATGGAGAGAGCAAGTCTGGACTCTTCTCTTGATGAAGTGAAAGAATTTTCAAACTCTCTCTTCTGACTAGATGAATAGAATCGATTACCCCCCTAGAAATAGGGGGTTTAAACTGGATTCGATGAATCTGGACCCCTTTGCGGTTGGATTGTTGTAGCAGTTCCTATTACAGACAGGGGTCGGGTCAGTGGGCCTGAAACCGGCCTAGCCCCTCTTGTCGAGCCTGTTAATCCTAAAAATTACGATTTTACCCTTGAGGGTTTTAAGATTCGTGCCCAATGTGGACGGTCTCGATTTTGTTCTATTTTTAACCATATCACTAAGTAATATAATATTTAATATCTAAAACCCTCTCTCAAACTCACAATGGATCTATCAACGTGAGTTTGCCCACTATGTATCGAAATCTCTGCACAGCATGAGATTTGGTGAAGAAGTCTGATATCTGCTGTGAAGATGTCACATAATGAAGTGAAATAATCTTTGCCACAAAAAACCTTACGGACATAGTGGCAATAAATGTCTATGTACTTCGTTCGCTCATGAAACACCGGGTTACTTGCAATATACAAGGCACTCCGATTAACGAAGTAAAGAGGAGTAGCTCCTATAAAAGTGACCCATATCTGATAAAAGCCACTGAACATGAATAAAATCTCTAATGGTAGTTGCCATCATTCTGTACTCAGCATCTGTGGAAGAACATGCACCAACTGCTTGTTTCTTGCTTCACCATGAGATCAGCGAATCACCAAGAAAAAGATAGAAACCTGTGGTAGACCGTCTGGTAGTTGGATCTTCTGCCCAATCTGAATCAGAATATGCACTAAGCTCCAGTGTAGATGTGGAAGACATAAATAATGAGCGAGTTATAGTACCCCGAAGATACTTGAAAATCCAAAGAAGATCATTGTAGTGAACTGGTCGAGGACTTGAAATAAACTGGCCGATAATACTAACTGCATGAGCAATATTGGGTCTGGTCATGCATAAATAGACATTTTGTCCAACAATCTACATGTATATAGTGGGATTGGGAAGAATCTCACCATCTATGGGACGAAGCTTCACGTGAAGCTCTAAGAGAGTATTGACTGGTCGACTATTAGAGATACATGCAGCGGAAATAATGTCTTATCTGTATTTCTGCTGAGAAATGAGTATCCATCGAGAGCCTTGGGAAATATCTAAACCAAGGAAATAGTGTAGTCTACCAATATCATTCATATGAAACTATTGGTGAAGGTATCTCTGAGTGGATGCAATGCCTGCGGAGTCATCCCCAGTAATACTCATCATCAATATACAACAGTAGAAGTACCCTCCCCTGTGGTGATGATCGCATAAACATAGATAGATCATGTGAAATCTTACAGAAACCTAACTGTGTGATGACACGATGAAAGCACTCAAACTAGGCTCGAGGGACATGTTTCAGACCATATATAGCTCGGCAAAGATGACAAACATGACGAGGTGTGGTGAGGCCAAGAGGAGACTGCATGTAAACAACCTTAAATATGGTACCATGAAGAAAAGTATTCTTCACATCCATCTGATAAATGTTAGGAATCTCATATCATTGGCGCATAAGGAAAACTCATGTACAACGAGTGAAGGCAACATTGTAGAGATAGCCTTTGCTAGAAGGTACATGAGAGGGTCCCCATATGTCAGAATGAATAAGCTGAAAATGATGAGTGGTTTGAAAAGTGTTTTTGTGGTTAAAATGAAGTGATGTGTGTTTGGCTAACTGACAACCCTGACAAACAGACAATCTTGTAAAGAAAGATGGTCCACTACGGGCTAGTCTTGAGGCGAGACTCACTAACATGATCTAAATGTATGTGCCACAGATCAGCAGCAGAGAACACAACACCAACAAAACTTGAATGAGATCCATGTGCATGTAGAAAATTCTAGATGATATAGACAACCGTATCGACTAGCATGCCTAAAAACCTGTCTAGTGTGTGGATCCTTAATAGAACAACCTAAAGAATCGAATGTAACAGCAAGACCACTTTCGCATAACACACTAATGGAAATAAGGTTCATGAATAAATAAGGAGCATAAAGAACATAGGGCAATGTGAGAGTGAGAGAGCTAATAGATCTAAAGTGTGTAATGAGAAGTAGTGTGCCATCGGCTGTGTGAAATGAATGAGAGTGAGAGGGAAGTGTAATATATATTTACTAGTAAGATGATATGATGCACCAGAATCTAAAATTCAAGAAAAATTTATACAGCTAGTAATAGAGAATGTAGGATCAGAGGAGCAAGCATTGGCAGACTGACCTAAGAGCTTGAGTCCCAGCTGAGCGAGGCGATGATGAAGATTGGCCCAATCAACAAAAGATGGCAAAGCTGGATGAACTATAATGCCAGCATTGACAGACTGACCCAAGAGTTTGAGTTCCAACTGAGCGAGGCGATTATGAAGATTGGCCATTGGCCTAATCAACAGAAGATGAAAGCTGGACGAACGGTAATGGTAGAAGATGTAAGGGAAGGAGTATGGTGAGGAGGAATGAGACTGGTGATGTTGTGGTAGAGATCGAAATGTGGATGACAATGTTGTTGTTGTCAAGATCGAGATCATGATGGGGATCGGGCATTTGCTAATGTAGCTGGTATAAAAAAAAAGGGGCAGGGATAGGGATGGTGCTACTGTTGCTGATGGGGAGAGGAGGGATGAGCCAGGAATTGGGATGACGGCGATGCTACTATTGCTGTCGGGATTTGAATGGGGATCGGGATGGTGCAACTATTGCTAGCATTGGAAGGAGGGAGGCGGCATGGATCAAGAAGATGATGTAGTTGTCGATGTTGGGATCAAGGAAGAGTGAAGAGGAATATGCAGCAGTTGGGAAGTCAGTGGAGACGAGAAGATACTAGCAAAACTGGAGTTTGGGGGAAGGTAAGTGAGGCGGCAGGGGCTTTGTTGATGATGGTGGAGGTCGGGGAGTTTGGGGTTTGGACTTTAGGTTGTGGGTGTTGGGCATCAAAATTTGGGAGGCAGGGGATGCATCAGGGGAGGAAGGAGAACGGGAATTTGGGGTCAAGATTTGTTGTAGATGTTGATGTAGATGTTAGGCGACATAACTCTTTGTAGATGTTGATGTAGAAGGTAGTCGGATGTTGCTGTAGATGTTTTAGGATTTTTGGGTTTTGAGGAAGGAAGGGAAGAAGAAGAAGGAATAAGGTAGGGATTTGGATTAGGGAGATTAGAGTTTGTAATTGGGATTTAGGGAAGGGAGATTAGAGCTCTGATACCATGTTAGATTCAGAGACAAAAAAGAATACTTTATTGGATATATTATAACTGAGTACAATGTCTCTATATATAACAAAGAATCAAAGATTAAACTAATACATATTTTGATATGGGACTAAACTAAGTAATATAATATCTAATATCTAACAGAGCTGATAATTATGGAAATTAGTCTATGCGGTATAATATCATGGACATCTCCTCAAATCGCCATTATACTTAACGAAAATCTTGTTCGTTTTCGTAATGCCCCATTTTAATCCCACCATCTTATCCAAACAACTAGTTTAAACTAAGACATCCATTATAAATGAGTTTTTCTTTTAAAAATTCCACCAACTCCACTGCTTTTCTTCCCAAACAATACCAAAACTTTGCTGCTATAGTCCCACCAACGCCATATATGAGTATATGACGGTCTTTTGTCACACCTTGTTAGCCTATTGATTATAATTAAGTTGGATTTGAACAAAAGTCACCAACACAAAACCTATTTAGTTACCTATTTAGTTTGACGAGGCATAATTAGAGGACCCAATACCAAATAATGTGAAATGTGGACTAATTAAAAAATACATATTTCAAAAGAGACTAAAATCTAAAAGGCCATTTTTCTTTATTAACCAAATTTGATCATCTAAAAGTTTGACTGCTTTGAAACATGTTAAATACGGTAATGTGGTTTACAATTCACATGTTAGCTTTTTTTTTAGGAGCCGTTTGGCTCAAGAAAATAAAAAAATATTGGCTGACAAAAAAAAGACTATATTTGTTATTTATGTGAACAAAAAGTGATTTTGTTGAAAAACATTGATACCAAGAGTACAGTTAGAAAGAATTATGTTTAGATTCAAAAATTATCTAGTAAGTAAAGTACCTTTTAAAATTTTAATTGTAACATTTTAGGTGTTTTTAGAAAAAAATGCTAAAAATAGTACTTTTAGAAAGTAATTTTGATTTTACACACTTTAATTAGGTTTGTCAAACACTTATTTTTGTGAAAATTTGTATCAAAAAAAATATGAGAGAAGAGGACTACATGATTGATATGGGTTAGATGAGGTGGCCCCTCCTGGGCCATCGGATCCACTCAAATCCCGCTCTTTCCTGATCATCAGGTCAACAGAAGTCCAACGGGCTCCTGGCGCCTCAGGCCTACAGGCAAACAGGTCCGATCCAGCACGTTAAGGTCCCATACCCGATTACCCCTGCCTATAAATACCAGACCCCCTTCCGCACTTCAGCAGGTAATCAATCTTTCTCCACCTGAACCCTAGCTGCCCAGTCTCTTTCTCAGTGACTGACTAGATCATCGGAGGGCCTGTCGCCGAGACTTCTCCCGGTATTTCTAGATAGTGTGCAGGTACTGAAGACCGAGCCGACCAACTACATCCGATCCGAGTTATTGGATCCGAGCCGAGCACCCGGCCTCTACCTCTCCGCTGCTACCCCCGAGCCGGTCCCACTCGCCAGGGTCGGACCGACGATAGTACTACGGTTTCCTCTTCACAAATTACAAGAACTCACACCTGCTGCCCCCACACCCCAAAAACAAACAACATCAGGTTGGCGCCGTCTGTGGGAACCGTCTATTAGTACAGTTTGCCAGACCAAGCCCGGTCAGGGACGTCACCTCGAGTCTGAGCTCTCCCATGGCTCCCAAAGCCAGAAGGGCCGTCACCTCGGCACGACATCTAGACCCTCCACATCACAGCCGTGCGGATGCCTAGGGTTCTAACTAGCCTCGGATCAACGGTGCAGCTAGACATTCGAATGCAACTGATTTACGCTGCATCATCTCAGATCGGCAGGCCAGTCGGCGGCCGTCCCAGGTGCGCAATCTAGAACACAGCCGCCCGCCCCGTGGACCTCCGCCCCCACAAGACCCGGTGGGGAAGCCCCCGTTACAAGGGTCGAGTTCCAAAATTTTCGGGACGATATCCTCCAAGCCATCTGAGATGACCAGAGTACCGAGATCCCCAACAGTTCCGACCTACCGTCAGGAACAGGAGGCGGCGAATCCTAGGGATCGGCCCGCCTCCAGGAACAGGCAGGCGCCATCCTTCGGTGTTTACAGGATATAGAGAACCACATCGCCCATATCAGCGAGGGAGGATCCATACCGGGTCACGGTTGTCGGCCGACTGGACCCCCATTCTCCCCCCAAATCCTTGAAGCCAAGATCCCGGGAAATTTCAGGCCTCCTCATTTCGAGACCTACAACGGCGAGGGTGATCCCGCTGATCACATGGAAGGGTTTAAGACCCTCATGATGATTCACAGCGCTATGGATCCCCTCCTCTGCCACGCCATCCCTGCTACCCTTCATGGTCCGTCTCGGGAATGGTACTCAAAATTTAGCCCCGGCTTGGTCTTCTTATTCAAACAACTAGAGGCGGGCTTCCTAGCCCACTTTGTGACCAGCAGGAAGTTCGAGAAGACGAGCACCTCCCTTCTGGACCTCAAACAGAAGGAGGTTGAATCCCTCTGAGAGTTCGTTTGAAGATTCACCGCTGAGGCGAGGTCAGTCTCCTCCCTCGACATAGGGGTCACCTCCGCAGCCTTCCGACACAACGTCCGCCACAGCCAGCTCAAGGCTTCCTTAGCTAAGAAGCCACCCGTGAACTTCCCCGACCTAATCAATAGGGTCGAGAAGTATATTTCGGCCGAGGAGGCCCTCAATCCTGAGGGTGCCAAAGAAGCCACGGCTAAGGGGAAGCATAAGGCCGATGATGCGGAGCCCTTCAAGAAATCCGCAAAAGAAATGGCTGGTCTCAAAAGGGTCCCCCCGGTCCTCCGATTCGAGAGATACACGCCCCTGAATCATAACGTCTCAGAAATCTTGATGGAGATTGAGGATAAATGGATTGTTCGATTCCCTCCCCGACCAAGAAACAACGGCAAGAAGCGAGATCAAAGGTTCTACTGCCGCTTCCACCGAGACATCGGGCACGAGACAGATCATTGCCGAGCCCTCAAAGACGATACAGAAGCCCTCATCCAACGAGGGTATCGAGGGAGTTCGCCCGGGCCAATCTCAAAGATCGAAGAGAACCGAGGAGCCTGAGGTTTTCGCCTCTTACACGGATGACCAGCCGGCGGCCTGAGCGGGACCCCAAACCCGAGGAAACAGGGGCGCCGACTATCATACACTACATCCACGGTGGACCTTCGGGAGGGGAATCCAATACTTCTCACAAGGCCTTCGTCTGAGAGGTCAATTCTGTTCGGGACCATCCCTCCCCTCGGGTTCAGTAGCGAGCGGTCTCCTTCTCAGGAGAAGACCTCAAAGGTGTCCGGCTTCCGCACTGCGATGCCCTCGTCATCAGCCTTGTCATGGACAACTTCGAGGTCCGTCATATCCTGGTGGACAACGGCATCTCGGTTAACATCCTTTTCTTAGAAGCATTTGAGAACCTCAAACTCCCCCGGAAAAAGCTGAAGCCGGTCGGTTACACCCTTCATGGATTCTCGGGCCTCCCCGTACAAATTGAGGGGATCATGACACTAGATGTAACGGCAAGCATAGCCCCCGTCCTCCGTACCGAGTCGATGGATTTCATGGTGGTCAACGTCAACGCGACATACAATGCCATCCTTAGCCGACCCGGGCTCTGTTCGTTCTAGGCCGTCCCCTCAGCCAATCATCTAAAACTGAAATTCCCTACCGACCTTAGGGTTGGGGTCTTCTAAGGGAACCAGGAGTCAGCACGTGCATGCTACATGACCGCAGTCGGAGGCGGGGTATAACCTCAACACGGTTGAGCACCCTCCAAAGAGGGACCGTCCGACGTATGAACCGGCGGACGAGCTGGAGGAAGTCTCGTTCGAGGCAAATGAAAAACCAAACATTTCCGTGTGAGCCGCACCCTGTCCCCCAACTTGAAGACGGGCCTGATTGACTGTGTCCGCCGCAACATCGACCTCTTCTCCTGGACTCCGTCCGACATGCCCGGGATTTTCGAAGATCTGACCATGCACCGACTGAGCGTCGCCCCGGGCTCTAAGCCTATTCATCAGAAGCGGTACAAGTTTGCCCCGAAGAGGTAACAAGCCCTAAAGGTTGAGGAGGACAAACTGTTGTTTACTCGATTCATCCAGGAGGTTAGCTACCCAGAGTGGCTAGCTAACGTCGTAATGGTGAAGAAGGCCAGCAGAAACTGGAGGATCTTCATAGACTTCACAGATCTCAACATGGTATGCCCAAAAGATCCTTTTCCTCTCCCGAGCATCGACACCCTAATCGACGCGACGTCGGGTCACGAGCTGCTGACCTTCATGGACGCATTTTCAGGCTATAACCAAATTCGCATGTTCCCTCCCGACATCGCCAAGACGTCTTTTTTCACTGACCAAGGTCTGTACTGTTACCAGGGTTATGCCTTTCGGGCTAAAGAACACCGGAGCCACCTACCAGAGACTCGTCAACCGGATCTTCAAAACTCAGATCGGTCGCAACATGGAAGTATACGTCGACGACATGCTCGTCAAAAGCCGTCGAGGTCAGGACCATGTGGACGACCTTAAGCATTTGGCATCCTCCGATCCCATGACATGAGGCTTAATTCCACCAAGTGCGCCTTCGGCGTCTCCTCCAGAAAATTCCTTGGATTCGGCGTCAGCCAACACGGCATAGAGGCGAACCCCGAGAAAATCCAGGCCATTATCGACATGGCCCCTCCCAGAAATTTTAAAGAGGCTTCAGCGCGTAACGGGGAGGCTAGCGGCCATCGGCCGCTTCCTCTCGAAATCAGGGGAGAAGTCACTCCCCTTCTTCAAGGCTCTCCGATGATCAAAAGTCTTCGAGTGGGGGGACACCCAGCAACAGGCATTCGAACAGTTGAAGTCCTATCTCGCCAACCCTCCACTCCTGAGTAAACCCCAACCAGGCGAATCCCTCTAGCTATACCTCTCAGCCTCGGAGAGCGCCCTCAGCGCCGTTCTCTTTTCTGGAGGATGATGGTGTCCAGAAGCCTCTCTACTACGTGAGCAAAGTCTTGCAACCGGCGGAGACCCGATATGCTAAAATGGAGAAGGTGGCCTACGTACTTATGATGGCCGCAGGAAAGCTTCGCCCTTATTTCCAAGCCCACTCTATTCAGGTCCTATGGACCAGCCCCTTAAAGTCCGTCCTTCACAAGCCCGAAGTTTCCGGCCGCTTGGTCAAGTGGTCGATCGAGCTGAGTCAGTACGACATCAGCTACCAGCCCAGGACAGCCATCAAGGGGCAGGCCCTCGCCGAATTCATCACGAATTTACTATTTCCGAGCCATCCGTCATCCAGGAGACCGACCCGATATGGGAGGTTTATGTCGACGGTTCATCTTGCGAGGGAGGAAGCGAAGTGGGCATCATTTTGAAGAGTCCCGATAATTTTGTCCTACAGTAATATCTCCGTCTGAATTTCCCAGCTTCGAACAACGAAGCAGAATATGAAGCCATGATCGTCGGGCTCACTCTAGCACACAAGGCTGGATCCAAACACATCAAGGCCTTTAGCGACTCCCAACTCGTGGTCAACCAGATCACCGAGTAATACGAAGCTCGCGACGCTCGAATAGTGCAGTACCTAGCAGTAGTCCATCACCTCTTGGCATCTTTCGAATACCACTCGGTAGAAAGGATCCCCAGGGAACAGAACGACCAGGCAGATTCATTATCGAAGCTCGCCTCGTCATCCTTCGAGGAGTTCGACTGCACCGTTCTGATCGAAGTCCTCCTCAAGCCCAGCATTGACCTCCCTGAAGCCTCCTGCCTCACCACTGATCTCCAACTAGAAAACTAGATGACGCCCATTCGAAAATTCCTTTCGGATGGTGATCTCCCTCAAGACCAGGCCGAAGCAAGAAGGATCAGGGTCCGCTGCGAATGATTCACCCTAATCGATGGAATGCTCTTCAAGCACTCATACAAGATAGCTGACGGTAGACTCTACCTCCGTTGCCTAGCCCTTGATGAGGCCAAATATGCTCTGAAAGAACTGCACGAGGGGATCGGCGGATGTCACATGGGGAGCAGGTCGCTCTCCCGAAAGGCCCTACATCACGGGTACTACTGGCCGGCCATGCTGCAAGACTCCCAGGATCTCGTCAGGAGGTACGGCCCTTGCCAAAGATTCTCGTCGGTGAAGAGGCTCTCCCAGGCCAACCTCCGATCCCTGTCCAGTCCGACCCCCTTTGCTATGTGGGATATGGACCTAGTCAGCCCCTTCCCGCAAGCAACGGGCCAAAGAAAATTCCTGGTGGTGGCCATCGACTACTTCACAAAGTGGATCGAGGCAGAACCCCTGGCCACGATCACCAAGCACCAAACTCAACAATTCTTCTGGAGGAACATCATCTGCCAATTCGGGATCCTACAGGTGCTCATCACCAACAACAGGACCCAGTTCGCGGGTAATAACTTTTGAAAGTTCTGCGAGGACATCGGTGTTTGTCAATGCTTCTCATCGGTATTCCACCCTCAATCAATTGGCCAAGCCAAAAATGCTAATCGCCAGATCCTAGTCGGCCTCAAAAAGTGGTTGGATAATTTGCCAAAGGGGCTATGGGTCGACGAGCTGCCTAGCATACTCTGGGCGCACCGAACAACTAAGACAATCCCCACGGGCGAATCCCCATTCAACCTCACCTACGGCACCGAGGTTGTTATTCCGCTAGAGATCGGCCTCCCCTCGCCCAGGTTTATGGCCTTCAACAAAGAGGACAACTCTTCAGACCTCCGACCTCATCGACAAGGTCAGGGAAAGATCAGCCATTCGAAGAAGCATATACCAACAAAGGATCGAGAAATTCAACAACAAGAAGGTCCGCCCGGCGGAAATCAAGCAAGGTGACCTCGTGCTCAGAAAGCTGGCGGTATCCGACCCCAGAGGAAAGTGCAAACTATCGCCTAATTAGGAGGGCCCTTACAAGGTCTCCGAAGTGGTATGCTCGGGCACGTACCGACTCGTAGACCTGGGGGCAGGATAATCAAGAGGCCCTGTAATGCGGAGCACCTCATTAAGTTCCTCGAAGGAGAGGGCTCAACTTATGTAATCAATCCAGTGTAGTCGGCACTTACGTGCTTTTCTGTTTTTGTAGATAATAAAGTGTAAAGTGTAATTTTGGTTTCTCCTACACTTTTTAACTTTTTCTCCCATGTTAAGGGGGCTCGACAGTCGGCATTGACCTCGAACCACACCTAAGCTTTCTCAAGCTAACTGGGCTATGCGCTCGGTAGTGCCCCCGAGCCATAACCCGACAACTCTCCCATGTTAAGGGGGCTCGACATTCGGCATTGACCTCGAGCCACGCCCTTAGATTTCTCAAGCTAACTGGGCTACGTGCTCGGTAGTGCCCCCGAGCCATAACCCGACAACTCTCCCATGTTAAGGGGGCTCGACATTCGGCATTGACCTCGAGCCACTCCCTAGCTTTCTCAAGCTAACCGGGCTATGCGCTCGGCAGTGCCCCCGAGCCATAACCCGACAACTCTTCCATGTCAAGGAGGCTCGACATTCGGCATTGACCTCGAGCCATGCCCTAGCTTTCTCAAGCTAACTGGGCTATGCGCTCGGCAGTGCCCCCGAGCCATAACCCGACAACTCTCCCATGTTAAGGGGGCTCGACATTCGGCATTGACCTCGAGCCACGCCCTAGCTTTCTCAAGCTAGTCGGGCTACGTGCTCGGCAGTGCCCCCGAGCCATAATCCGACAACTTTCCCATGTTAAAGGGGCTCGACATTCGGCATTGACCTTAAGCCGCGCCCTAGCTTTCTCAAGCTAACTGGTCTACGCGCTTGGCAGTGCCTCCAAGACATAACCCGATAACTCTCCCTTGTTAAGGGGGCTTGACATTCGGCATTGGCCTCGAGCCACACCCTAGCTTTCTCAAGCTAACCGGACTACGCGCTCGGCAGTGTCCCTGAGCCATAACCCGACAACTCTCCCATGTTAGGGGGGCTCGACATTCGACATTGACCTCGAGCCATGCCCTGGCTTTCTCAAGCTAACAGGGCTACGCGCTCGGTAGTATCCCCGAGCCATAACCCGAAAACTCTCCCATGTTAAGGAGGCTCAACATTCGGCTTTGACCTCGAGTCATGTCCTAGCTTTCTCAAGCTAGCTGGGCTACGCGCTCAGAAGTGCCCTCGAGCCACAACCCCAATTAGGGAGACTCGGCAATAGACGCGGGTCTCGAGCCACTCCCTAGTTTTCTACGGAGCAGGGGCTCGACGCTCGATTAAAGGAGCAGTCAACATCTTAGTTTTTCCTAATTCAAAGAGGGTCGGACAAATCAAATCTTATTCATAAGCACCTTCAAAGGCTACGGTACAATTAAGAAACATTATAGCATTCTACCTCTACCTCTACCTAAGAGTCTCTCTCCAGGCTCTCCGGGCTCACAAGAGCTGTCTCGAGTCCTGCGGAATGGGTCCGCCCTCGAGTAGCCTCATCCTCCATCTTGGGCGTAGCCATTGTTGACGTCCTCGCAACGGAGCTCTGTGCATCAACGGGCCTTACATCTCCAGATACAGGGTCGGCGAGGAACCCAAAACAGAGGGGCCTCTTAGCTCGGGATGGCCGAACCAAGACCGTCCGGCACCTAGCAGGACCTTCAACCTCTGAATCTCTAGCTCCTTTTCAACTACAACCCTGTGAAGAAGTGACTCGAAGGTCAGTCACCTGGTGGAAGCATCAGATAGGGACCAGTTTGTCTCGGCACTCCCCCAGTCCCGATCGGCTATGGCTTTCTTCAGGCATGTCGCCTCTAAGCTAAGCTCCTCGGACTTGTTCATAAAATAACCCATCGCGGCTTCTCGATCGTGAGCCTGCTTGCGATAGCAGATCAAGACATTCTCCTTGGACTCTATCCTATCCTGAAGTCGGCGGACCTTGGCAGAACTGAGGTCGGCCCCCAGGGCCTCGTTAATCTGGCAAGAGAGAAGGAAACCATAATTTACTAAAAATCCACAAGTCATAGAAGGTCGGCCAAAAACACTATTGTATTAATTCAAAATTGATTACAAAAGACGGTGGCCAGTTCGCGTTCGACAATACGAAAGAGGAAAAGAAAACGAGAAAGTATATTAACTACTAGGTAGGGGGTCTGCACCTCTTCGTCTACTGCCGCACCCCCCACCTCCTTCTCCAAGTGGGGGTCACTCGGAGCCTCATCTCCCTTACCCTTGGGGGTTAGCGGAAGTACTGGGGGCTCCCACTCATTGTGGAGGTGGTCGATTTTCGCTTCGGGGTAAAGGAGCAGAAAGTGCTCCTTCGCCTTGTCATACGCCTCGTCTTGGGCACTGATCACCTCTTCCTAAGCTACCATCGCCATCTCATCGTACTCTGCCTGTGCTTTTCCCTGGGCCACAACCAGTTCACGGAGATGCCTGTCCTTTTGAGAGGTGATCTCGGCTTGGAGGGCCTGCACCTTCCCCTGAGCGGCCGTCAGCTTGGTCTTCACGCCCTTCGCTTCTCGAAGGTACCTATCAGCGTTCTGCTTCTCGTCGCGGACCTCTCTCTCCAGGCACCTCCTCATCTGGTCCTCGGTCATCAGTGCCTAGTCAAAAAGGGAAAGTCAGAAGACTACCCAGTACAAAAGAAAAATAAATAGACAGCAAAGCCAACACTTACCACCACTTGAGCTTGAGCCAACTTCATGTGGGCCGTCTCCGTGGTCTCGGTCGCTAGAACATTCTGGTCACAGACCGTGGCGAGCTTGGCGGCCACCTCCATGGAGATCGGGCCCTCGTCCAGCGAATCTCCCTCCCTGACCGACCAGTCCGGGGCGTAAGGCCTTACCCCCCCCCCCTCGCCCACCAACTGCCTGGCATTGGGACGGACGGCGGGGGTCCCAGCTCTCAGGACCTCGGTAACCTTTCGGCTACTCGTGCTCGGCGACTCCTTTGCCTCTCGGGACGAGTGCTTTTACTTTAGCTTCTTGGGGGGGCACTTTCGAAGGGACCTTCGCCGCCCCTTGGGCTGGCCCCACTGCTGATGCCGCCTGCTGGGCCCTCCTCTTCTGGGTCAGTGCCAACAGAGTCTTCCTCGCCTCGAGATTGGCAGGTTCCATCACTACAAAAAAGAGAAAAAAATGTTAATACAAAAGAAGAAAATTAGACAAAGACGAAACAAAAACGTACATGGGTCGGCTGGGCTCAGTCCGGCTCGGGCGAGGTGTATCTCAGTCATGCGTGGCCAACCGATGCTATGCCCTCCATAATTTTGTCTACATCAGTCCACTCTGCCTCCATCAAGTTCCTCCGCCTCGGGGGTTGAAATTCGGCTTGAAGAAATTCTAGGCCGTAGGGATCTCCCAAGGCACCTCGCTCCCGACAACGAAGTACCTCTCCTTCCACCCCTTTATAGAATTTGGGTGACCATGCATTACTCTCTTGTAAGGGCGAGGCGACATGTAGAATATGCCCTCCATATCCCCAAGCGAGCTCACCCCCAAGACCGCACGGAAGTACTTCAACTTAAGGGGGACCTTCTTCTCCTGGCACTTTAGAATGAAGCAAATCAGATGCTTCCACGAGTTGGGGCCGTACCGCATCGGGCTCAGCTCCCCCCACCTCAGCACCCTCTTGATGAATGGATGCAGCGGCAACCTTAGCCCCGAGCCAAAAGAATCCTCGGGAAACATGCAGAAACCGGGGGCCAACTCAGTGGTAGGGCAAAAACCGGGGCTCGGGATCATCAATTCATACTCCTTAGGGATGAAATAACTGGCCCTTATATGGACAGAAAATCGGCCTTCAACACACACTGCGTGTTGTTCATCTTTATCTGAGGCCGGCTGGTCGAAGGCACCTCCACATGGAATTGAACAAGGTTCTCCACATAATCAGGATACATCTTGATCGACCCTGGCTTCTTGGAAAAGGGGACGTCAAATCTAGGTTTCGGTCCGAACTCGTTCGGCGAGCCCGGACTATTCGGAAAATGCCACTTCCTCTTCTTACTATGAGTTCGAGGATTCCTCAGCAGAGACAGTGTCGACTCCTCCCTCGCCTGGTCTCCTTCCTCGCCTACGAGTTCGAGGATTCCTCAGCGGAGAGGGGGGATAGCCCCTCCTCCCTCGCCTCCTTCCTCCTCGCCTCCTTCCTCGCCTCCTTCCTCCTCAACTCCTTCCTCAGACTCTTCTTCTTCGACCTCCTCGCTCGAGGACTCTTCCATCTCCGGCTCGTGAATTTGTAGGGGGGGCACGTCCAGAACCCGATCATCCGTATCCCAGGACGTGGAATCTGACTGTCCCTCTCCTACCTTAGGTCGGTCGTCCAGGTCATACGATGTCGAATCCGAATCACGATTACCTTCACCCCGACCACAGGAACTCGCTTCGGAGCCGGACTGAGAGCGCGACATTGCAAAATAAAATACTAACCAGAATACCGTTGAACGGAGTGTTCATAGAAAAAGTCGTCGCTGGCAGCATAGAGAGAGAAGCTCCTAATCTTAGAGAGAAAACACAAAGTGAAGAAATGGGGGAGTGAAGGGGGATTTATAGAGGGAAATCGATACCTCGAATCTAGTGCCAAAATCCTCACTGTCCAATCTTGATCATCATGATCTAACAGCCACTAGGATATCAAATGCCTTGAATTCCATGCCCGTGACATCAGCATCACATGAAATTTTCTAGTTTTTACTCCCGACTTTCACAGTAGGCATGACGAGTCAGAGCTCGCTTCGAGTCGAACCACCCCCTAGCTTTTACAACAAGTATAGGGGCTCAGCACTTGGTGATGACCATGAGCCACCCTAAAGCTTTTCCAACAAGCATGGGGCCCGACGCTCGGCAGTGACCTCGAGCCACCCCTTAGCTTTTACAGCAAGCTTGGGATCGACGGTCGGTAGAAATTCGAGCCACCCTAGAGCTTTTCCGACATGCATGGGGGCTCGGCGCTCGGCAGTGACCTCAAGCCATGCCCTAGCTTTCACAGCAAGCTTGGGCTCGACGGTCGGTAGAGATTCTGAGCCACCCTAGAGCTTTTCCGACAAGCATGAGGGCTCGGCGCTCGGCAGTGACCTCGAACCATCCCCTAGCTTTTGCAGGAAGCTTAGGCTCTACGGTCGGTAACGATTCCGAGCCACCGCAAAGCTTTTCCAACAAGTATGGGGGCTCAGTGCTCGGCAGTGACCTCGAGCCACTCCTAGCTTTTACAGCAAGCATGGGATCGGCGGTCGGTAGAAATTCTGAGCCAACCTAGAGCTTTTCCAACAAGCATGGGGGCTCAGCACTCGGCAGTGACCTCGAGCTATCCCCCAGCTTTTACAGCAAGCTTGGGGCTTGACGGTCGGTAACAATTCCGAGCCACCCCAGAGATTTTCCAACAAACATGGGGGCTCGGTGCTCGGCAGTGACCTCGAGCCACCCCTTAGCTTTTATAGCAAGCTTGGGATCGGTGGTCGGTATAAATTTCGAGCCACCCCAGAGCTTTTCCAACAAGCATGGGGGCTCAGCACTCGGCAGTGACCTTGAGCCATGCCCTAGCTTTCACAGCAAGCTTGGGCTCGATGGTCGGTAGAGATTACGAGCCACCCCAGAACTTTTCCAACAAGCATGGAAGCGTGGCGCTTGGCAGTGACCTCGAGCCATCCGCTAGATTTTACAGCAAGCTTGGGCTCAGCAGGTCGGTAGCAATTCCTAGCCACCCCAGAGCTTTTCCAACAATCATGGGAGCTCGGCGCTCCGCAGTGACCTCGAGCCACCCCCTAGCTTTTACAGCAAGCTTGGGATCGGCTGTTGGTAGAAATTCCGAGCCACCCCAGAGCTTTTCGAACAAGCATGAGGGCTCGGCACTCAGCAGTGACCTTGAGCCATGCCCTAGCTTTCACACCAAGCTTGGGCTCGACGGTCAGTAGAGATTCCGAGCCACCCCAGAGCTTTTCCAACATGCATGGGGGCTTGGCGCTACGCAGTGACCTCGAGCCACACCCTATCTTTTACAGCAAGCTTGGGATCGGCAGGTCGGTAGAAATTCTGAGCCATCCCAGATCTTTTCGAACAAGCATGGGGGCTCGGCACTCGGCATTGACCTCGAGCCATCCCGTAGCTTTTACAGCAAGCTTGGGGCTCGATGATCGGTAGCAATTCCGAGCCACCCCAGAGCTTTTTCAACAAGCATGGGGGGTCAGCGCTCGGCAGTAACCTCAAGCCATTCCCTAGCTTTTACAGCAAGCTTGGGCTCAGCGGTCAGTAGTGATTCCGAACAACCCCAGAGCTTTTCCAGCAAGTATGGGGGCTCGACGCTCGACAGTAACCTCGAGCCACCCCTTAGCTTTTACAGCATGCTTGGGATCGGCGGTCACTAGAAATTCCAAGCCACCCCGAGAGCTTTTTCAACAAACATGGGGGCTCGGCGCTCGGCAGTGACCTCGAGCCACCCCCTAGCTTTTACAGCACGCTTGGGATCGACGGTCGGTAGAAATTTCGTACCACCCCAGAGCTTTTCCAAAAAGTATGGGGGCTCAGCGCTCGGCAGTAACCTCGACCCATCCCGTAGATTTTACAGCAAGCTTGGTGCTCAACCGTCGGCAGCAATTCCGGGCCACCCCAAAACTTTTCCAACAAGCATGGGGGCTCAGCACTCGGAAGTGACCTCGAGCCACCTCCTTGCTTTTATAGAAAGCTTCGGATCGGCGGTCGGTAGAAATTTTGAGCCACCCTAGAGCTTTTCCAGCAAGCATGGGGGCTCGATGCTCGGCAGTGACCTCTAGCCATCTCCTAGCTTTTACAACAAGCTTGGGGCTCGATGGTCGGTAAGAATTCCGAGCCACCCCAGAGATTTTCCAACAAGCATGGGGGCTCGGCGCTCCCCAGTGACCTCGAGCCACCCCTTGGCTTTTATAGCAAGCTTGGGATCGGCAGTCGGTTTAAATTCCGAGCCACCCCAGAGCTTTTCCAACAAGCATGGGTGCTCGGCGCTCCGCAGTGACCTCGAGCCACCCCCTAGCTTTTACAGCAAGCTTGGGATCGGCGGTCGGTAGAAATTCCAAGGCACCCCAGAGCTTATTCAACAAGCATAGGAGCTCGGTGCTCAGTAGTGGCCTCGAAACATCCCCTAGCTTTTATAACAAGCTTGGGGCTCGACGGTCGGTTGCAATTTCGAGCCACCCAAAGCTTTTCCAACAAGCATGAGGACTCGGCCCTCGGCGCTCGGCAGTTACCCCAAGCCATCCCCTAGCTTTCACAGAAAGCTTGGGATCGACGGTCGGTAGCGATTTCGAGCCACCCCAGAGCTTTTCTAACAAGCATGGGGGCTCAGCGCTCGGCAGTAACCCCGAGCCACTCCAGAGCTTTTCCTACAAGCATGTGGGCTCAACGCTCGGTAGTGACCTCTAGCCACCCCCTAGCTTTCACAGCAAGCTTGGGCTCGGCAGTCGGTAGAAATTCCGAGCTGCCCTAGATCTTTTCCAACAAGCATGGGGGCTCGGCACTCGGCAGTGATCACGAGCCATCCCCTAGCTTTTACAGCAAGCTTGGAGCTCGACGGTTGGTTAGAATTCCGAGCCACCCCAGGGATTTTCCAACAAGCATGGGGGCTCAGTGCTCGGCAGTGACCTCGAGCCACCGCCTAGCTTTTACAACAAGCATGGGATTGGCATTCAGTATAAATTCCAAGCCACCCTAGAGCTTTTCCAACAAGCATGGGCGCTCGGCGCTCCGCAGTGACCTCGAGCCACTCCCTAGCTTTTACAGCAAGCTTGGGATCGGCGGTCGGTAGAAATTCCGAGCCACCCTAGAGCTTATTCAACAAGCATGGGGGCTCTGCGCTCGGCAGTGACCTCGAGCCACCCCTAGCTTTTACAGCAAGCTTGGGATCGACGTTTGGTATAAATTTCGAGCCACCCTAGAGCTTTTCCAACAAGCATGGGCGATTGGCGCTCCATAGTGACCTCAAGCCATCCCCTAACTTTTACAGCAAGCTTGGGATCGGCGATCAGTAGAAATTCTGAGCCATCCCAGAGCTTATTCAATAAGCATGGGGGCTCGGTGCTCGGCAGTGACCTCGAGACTTCCTCTAGATTTTACAGCAAGCTTGGGGCTCGACGGTTAGTAGCAATTCCGAGCCACCCCAAAGCTTTTCCAACAAGCATGAGGGCTCGACCCTCGGCGTTCGGCAGTGACCTCGAGCCATCCCCTAACTTTCATGGCAAGCTTGGGATCGATGATCGGTAGCGATTCCGAGCCACCCCAGAGCTTTTCCAACAAGCATGGGGGCTCAACACTCAGCAGTAACCCCGAGCCACCCCAGAGCTTTTCCTACAAGCATGTGGGCTCGATGCTCGGCAGTGACCTCTAGCCACCCCCTAGCTTTTACAGCAAGCTTGGGCTCGACGGTCGGTAGAAATTCTAAACCACCCTAGAGCTTTTCCAACACGCATGGGGACTCGGCACTCGGCAGTGATCTCGAGCCATCTCCTAGCTTTTACAGCAAGCTTGGAGCTCGACGGTTGGTAAGAATTCCGAACCACCCTAGAGATTTTCCAACAAGCATGGAGGCTCGGCGCTCGGCAGTGACCTCGAGCCACCCCTAGCTTTTACAGCAAGCTTGGGATCAGCGTTCGGTATAAATTTTGAGTCACCCCAGAGCTTTTCCAACAAGCATGGGGTATCGGCGCTCCACAGTGACCTCAAGCCATCCCCTAGCTTTTACAACAAGCTTGGGATCGGCGGTCAGTAGAAATTCCGTGCCACCCCAGAGCTTATTCAACAAGCATGGGGGGTCAGTGCTTGGCTGTGACCTCGAGACATCACCTAGCTTTTACAGCAAGCTTGGGGCTCGACGGTTGGTAGCAATTCCGAGCCACCCCAGAGCTTTTCCAACAAGCATGAGGGCTCGACCCTCGGTGCTCGACAGTGACCTCGAGCCATCCCCTAGCTTTCACAGCAAGCTTGGGATCGACGGTCGGTAGCGATTCGAGCCACCCCAGAGCTTTTCCAACAAGAATGGAGGCTCAGCGCTCGGCAGTAACCCCGAGCCACCCCAGAGCTTTTCCTATAAGCATGTGGGCTCAGCGCTCGGCAGTGACCTCGAGCCACCCCCTAGTTTTTACAGCAAGCTTGGGCCCGACAGTTGGTAAAAATTTCGAGGCACCCCAGAGCTTTTTTCAACAAGCATGGGGGCTCGGTGCTCGGCAATGACCTCAAGTCATCCCCTAGCTTTCATAGCAAGCTTGGGCTCGACGGTCAGTAGAAATTCCGAGCCACAACAGAGTTTTTCCAACAAGTATGGGGGCTCGGCGCTCGGCAGTGTCCTCGAACCATCCCCTAGCTTTCACAGCAAGTTTGGGCTCGACTGGTCGGTAGAGATTCCGAGCCACCCCTGAGCTTTTCCAACAAGCATGGGGTTCAGCACTCGACAGTGACCTCGAGCCATCCCCTAGCTTTTACAGCAAGCTTGGGGCCCGACAGTTGGTAGCAATTCCGAGCCATCCCAGAGCTTTTCCAACAAGCATGAGGGCTCGGCGCTCAGTAGTGACCTTGAGCCATCCCCTAGCTTTTCCAACAAGCATAAGGGCTCGGTGCTCGGCAATAACCTCGAGCCATCCCCCTAGCTTTTATACCAAGCTTGGGGATCGACGGTTGATAGCGATTCCGAGCCACCCCAGAGCTTTTCCAACAAGCATGGGGGCTCAGTACTCGGCAGTAACCTCAAGCCATCCCCTATCTTTTACAACAAGCTTGGGTCTCTATGGTCGGTAGTGATTCCGAGCCAGCCCAGAGCTTTTCAATAAGCATGGGGGCTCGGCGCTCGGCAGGTGACCTCGAGCCATCCCCTAGCTTTTACAGCAAGCTTGGGCTCGACGATCGGTAGCGATTCCAAGCCACCCCAGAACTTTTTCATCAAGCATGTGGGCTCGGTGCTTGGCAGTGACCTCGAGCCATCTCCTAGCTTTTACAGCAAGGTTGGGCTCGACGGTCGGTAGTGATTCCGAGCCACTCCAGAGCTTTTCCAACAAACATGGGTGCTCGGCACTCGGTAGTGACCTCGAGCCACCCACTAGCTTTTACACCAAGCTTGGGGCTCGACGTTCGGTAGTGATTCTGAGCCACCCCTGAGATTTTCCAACAAGCATGGGAGCTCAGCGCTCGATAGTAACCTCGAGCCGCCCCATAGCTTTTCTAACAAGCACAGGGGCTCGGTGCTCAGCAGTGACCTCGAGCCACCCCAGAGCTTTTTTGGGGCTCGACGGTCAGTGGCAATTCTGAGCCACCCTTAGCTACCACAGACGAGCTTCTGGGCTCGACACCCAACAGCAAGCCTCGGCATCCGAACTCATCAAGGCTCGTTGCTTGGCGCTCGACGACTCGGCAACAGACCTCGGCATCCGAGCATATAGGAGCTCGACGCTCGACGCTCGGCTCCCGATCCTCTGATCTTGGCTCTCGACACCCCTTATATCTCTAAGGGATCCCCTTCATCCTACCCCGCTGGCCTCTCCAGGAAGATACAAACCACACTTGCCGTACACACCGCTCCATTCGTCCTACAGAGACAAATCACCCCTCCATGGCTGGATTACCCAACCCTCCAGGAGTGGGGAGCTCCTGATATGGGTTAGATTACGTGGCCCCTCATGAGCCTTCGAATCCCCTCAAATCCTGCTCTTCCCTGATCATCAGTTCAACAAATGTCCAACGGGCTCCTGGCACCTCAAGCCCACAGGCAAACGGGTCCGACCCGGCCCGTTAAGGTCCCAGACCCGTTTACCCATGCCTATAAATACCAGACCTGCTCCTCACTTCAGCAGGTAATCAATCTTTCCCTACCTGAACCCTAGATGCCCAGCCTTTTTCTCCGTGACTGACTAGATCGTAGGAGGGCCTGTCGCCGGGACTTCTCCCGGTGTTTCTAGGCAGTGTGCAGGTACTGAAGACCGAGCCGAGCAACTACATCCGAGCCGAGTTACTGGATCCGAGCCGAGCATCCGGCCTCTACCTCTCCGCTGCTACCCCCGAGTCGGTCCCACTCCCCAAGGTCGGACCGACGACAGTACTATGGTTTTCTCTTCACAAATTAGAAGAACTCACACCTGCTGCCCCCACATCCCAAAAACAAACAGCATTAATGATAAACTACGAGAGAAGAGGACATTATGTTCCTCCACATGGAGGACAAATTGTTCCTCCCCATTTTGTTCCTTACATATATAATTTTCATCATACATTTCTTTGATTTGCGCAAACCTAATATGAATAAATATAAATCATCAATTTATTACATGTGCAAAATATGAAGAGAAAATCAAGAAAATTAATTCAAATTTAAACTCAAACAATTTGTCACGTGCAAATGAGAGAATTTGTCACGTGCAAATGAGAGAATTTATTTCTGTATCTAACATATTTTGAGTCTAAAAAAGCTTTCAACACTTCCTGGTCATCAAATATTTTTGGGATAGGTTCTGCGGAATTCTGTCAGGGAAAGTTCTACTGCAAATATCGTGAAGAAGCAAATCTGGTCATTGTTGACCCTTCTCTGCTCACTGTGACATATTTTTCAATGGATAGGAGTCAGCTTCCGAGGGGCCCAACAGAATTGTATATTCTCGAGTTGGACTCGGAGTTGTTGTTGGTTGTGGATCAGTTGAAATAGAACGAGATAGTGCTTGTTTTTAGGACAGATCGAATTAGGAAGGTTTGGATGAATATTACTAGTCTTTCCGATGATCAGGTGCTGTTCTTGAGTGCTGATCATTACTGTTTCTCCTTGCGAGCGTCTGAGGCTGGATGAAGCAGAGGGAATTTGATATACCTATCTCGTTGTGATTGTCCAGAAAGGAGTTGTTTGGAAAGAAGGTCTGGTTGTGCGGAAAGGTGTAGTCATCATCAGTACCTCTCGGTGTCATTGATTGACATGGAAACTAGTAGGATCGCAAAGGAACGATTAGATGCAAGTAATAACTAATAAGGAATTGCTCACAATCATGAACAATGGGTTCGAGAAGGAGCAACTCTGGCCTTGGTTGGTTTGTGCCCAGACTAGTATAATGTTTGCGTCGGAGCTAGTTTCTTTAATTTTGTTGAAGGTTCTTAGATTGTACTTAATTATCAGTAATGTTCGATACTGTTACTTTACACTAATCAATTTTGCTTTCACTTCGATTATGATATTCAGATTTATGGGGTTATTCGCCCACCTAAATATTTTTTCAATCTTTTGTCAAATGCTGGCTCCGTCGGTAGCATTGTATTATGGTTTAAATGCAAAATTGTTCCCTCATAAGTAGTAAGGAGCTGTTTCAGTACCCGAGTAGTAAGGAGCTGTTTCAGTGCCACTTAGTTCTCTGATCTAGACGTTTTAGATGTTCCTTAATTCTACCGAGAGACACTGAGTTATGCGATCACCACAAACCACCAAGCAAGTAGCCAAATTAATTACACAAAAATCACACAAGATTTATTTCGATTCGGTGAACCTAATTCGGGAGAGAAATAACAGTGATATTATTCAAGTAGAGAAGATACAAGGGTTACAATCATTCTCACCAAGAACCTATCTATCTCTCAAACCTCACTAGAAGATACTCTGCTGTTTACAATAGGGAACACTCTCATATGAAGTACTGCATTTCATGGAGGCCATTACATCGTTATATAGATATATAGAGAAAGCCTAGGTTGTAGCTTTGATCCAACACCATCCGATATACCCTGAAAAGCAAGGCACACGATAGGAGCCACACGGTCTTACTCGAAGAAGAAAATGGGCTCAAACAGATCCAACAAGACCAGACCTAAATAGCTATTGCCGCTGCTTGCGGTCGACTGCTCAAAAGAGCAATCAACTGCACTTGAAGTCGAGCTCCACTCTGCCTGGTTGCAGTCGAATGCAATAATAACAGTTGACTGTCACCCCTTCTCAGCCAAAAACAGCAACTCCTTTTATGCTTCGTCTTCGCTTCGCTCTATTTTCTTTACATCGAACCTAATATGTAAGACATAAACACAACAATCTCTACCGTGGATTGCATTTTTATGCTTCCAAACATGTGTGATTAATTGCCTCTAGAATCTTTCATTTCTCTTCTTGCAAACAACGTGATTCAGTGACTTCTTCTGCTAGTCAAATTTAACTACACCTGTTATTTCTCCAATCATAAGCCCCCTCATGGGCATACCCAGTAGGCATCAACACGGAGGTGCCACCCTCCGCACAAACTCCACCTACCTTGTGGCATCCTCTACCTCTTGACGATATTCGAATGTTGTAATCTGGCTTTGGTGATTCAAGAGACGGTGAACTATATGATGTTGAAGGAACTATGGGCTTCAAATCTCTTGTACATGATTTTTCGTTCCCACAAAGCTTGTAGAGATTGTGCTGAACACCCTTTCTTCCCTCATCACCTTACGACGACCACCCTCGAGTTGTGTACTTGCAGCCCCGTGCTTAAAAAGTTCTCAAGGATATTAGGTTCTATTTCAATAAAGGAATATGCATGATCTTCTCCAATGTGAACCCTTTTTCATCTGGCATCTCCAACTCAACTATTCCCTCACCCACTACGTCACAAATCTCACCAGTCTCTGTCCTCACACAATGACCTGTTGGAGACTTGTAAGTAGAAAACATCTCTCTCTCGAAGAAAATATGAAAAGAACAACATAAAATAAAAAACTAGCCTGAATCCACATATTTAGAACGTAAAACAAGAAGACAGTCTAAGTTATCACCTGATTCAGCGGCATTGATTATGTTGGCTCCTAGTGTTGGCAAACGGGTCGACTGGGCCGGGTCGGGTCGAACCCGTCCGGTTAGAACCCGAGTAGGGCGAGTTCGGGTCGGGTCTGAATGATAACCAGGCCAAGTTGGATTTGCAAAATGTCGATCCGCCCAACCCGTGAACCCATTCGAGTCCAACCCGGATCGGGTCGAGTCGAGTCGGATCGCGGGTTGACCCGGCTATTTATAATATATATTTTTTAACTTAAAAAAAATGTAATAATAATAATAATAATAATAATCAAAGAGTGAAATTGCCCCGAAAAAATGTATATATTATTAACATGATTTCAATTTATACAAGTTTCCTAATTTTTTATAAGAAACAAAGATTTTCTACCAATTTGTTCTATAAAATAACAAATATCTTCTATACAAATTCAATTATCTTCAATTACACAACTTTTTTAATAAAAAATAAAGATTTTATACAATTTTTTTATACATTTATAATTTTCTTCAATTTGATGGTCTTCAATTTGTTGTTGTTGTTGTTGGTCTTCAATTCTTCATGTTGGTTGCTATTGTTTTTGTTTTTGTTGTTCCGGCAAGTTGCTTCCACTTATAGACGTGTCGAACCCTTTTCCTTGAGTCCTATCTTCGGCATTCATCCAGTCTTCCGTGCAGACGATCATCTCCAGTGATTGGGGCTTCAAGCGATTCCTGTAATCGATTAGAACCCTACCACTTGTAGAAAATGTACTTTCTGAAGTAGCTGTAGAGACAGGAGGAGTTAGTAGATCTTTAGCCATATATTTAAGAATACTATAAGTGTATTCATGGTCTTTCCACCATTGTAAAATATCTAGTAAAGAAGTAAAACTTTTATAATCTTGTTGATTATACCAATTTAATTCATTTGGTTGATTAGTTCTAGCTTTTTTTAATTAAATTTTAGCAAGTAAATTAAATGTGGTATCATCTAATTTACTCTTACTCTTACCTTTAGAAGTAGCAGAAGAAGAAGTAACTAAAATAGTTGTACTACTAGATGCAAAACTTCTATCATAATAATCATACAAGTTATTTAATGTCGATTCAAATTTAGCTAAAAATGTTCCACAATCAATTTCAGATTCATCTTCCCTAAGTAAAGTAAAAAATATTTCAATCAAGCTCTTCGTACCTTCTAATTTGATACGAGGATCCATCACAGTCGCAATACAATACAACATAAGAAGAGGATTAAAATACTTCAAAATTTTGGTGTATACAGGTTTCACAATATAACCAATCAAAGCATCATCGATCATTTCTTTGAAAGTTTGCATCATAATAACTTCTGAAATAAAAATGCTACTAGAAGTAAATTCATAAGATTTTGAAAATTTTTAAGTTGTGTTTTTAAAAGATTCTAAAAAATTTAACAAAGATTAGGCAAAAAACCAACCTTCGGGGGTCATTTCAAAATTTTGGCCATACAAAAATCATTTGTACATGCTTTATATTTGGTAACAGCATGTAGCAAATCATAAGTAGAGTTTCATCGGTGTTTAACATCCTTTGGAAATTTTCTAAAATGTACATTTTTAATCCTACACCATGCTTTCTATTCTTGAAATATAGGGCCACTTAATGCAATAAAATGTATACAATTTCTAATGTTAACTATATATGGATCGGCTATTTTTAATGCATCTTGAACGCATAAATTTAAAATATGACATGCATATCTAATATGAAAAATATTGTCAGATGGAGGGTTTAATGCGGTTTGTAATATACTAATTGATGCATTGTTGTTAGATACATTATCAAAACTTATACACATAATTTTATCACGAATATGAAAAACATCATAAATTTCTAAAATACAATTTGCAATTTCATTACCACTATGGCGATAGGGCAACGCGACAAGTGATATGATCCTTTTTTGAAAAATTCAATCACTGTCGATCCAATGACAAGTTATTCCCATCATTGGAATATTGTTGCAACCCTTCCAACAATCGGAAGTTAAAAAAACTCTACAAGTTAAACTCCATAAAATGGCAATCAAAACTTCTCTCATTTCTTTGTACATTTTAAAACAATCTGACTTCAAAGTCTTCCTAGGGATTCTTTTAAAATGCGGGTTTAATGCGGTTTGATTAAAAGTTTCTAAGTCCCTACTCTCGGAATAGGAAAATGGTAAGTCTTCCTTAATTACTAGTCGGACCATTTTCTGACGAACAAGTTCGGGATTATAAGAGTGGCTATCAACTACATCGGTCCTAGGGTGGATTTTTTGTTGGCCGGGTAGGTCTACAAGAAGTTCTTTGTGTATATTTTGGATGTATCATTTTATTGTACCCGTCCCCTCACCCTTCTTCCATTTGTATGGCTTTGAACATATTTTACAAATGTTTATACCTACACACGAATTTTCTTCGTCTGAAATATAATCATAAAATTTGTGCCAATCACTAGTTTTCCCTCTAGTTTTTCTACTACTACCGGTTGTGTTGTTTCGGTTGCTTGTGTTTGTGGTTCTTCTTCTATGTCTATGTCTCCCACAAACACATCGTGTGTACCAATGTGTCCGGTCATAGGGTATTCTTCGGCGAGCTCATTTTGTGGGACAATAGGAGGCCTACGAGAAGTGTCGGTGGAATCTTGTCCACTTTGGCTATGGCCACTACCTCGTGATCTAAACATATTGATATAGTAGTGTATGTGGAAAAATTAAATACAATCTAGGAGAGATAGGTTTTTTTTAAAAATCTAGAAAACAATAGGAGGGTTGTGAGAGAGAATATAAAAAAACCAACAAACTAATATTATATAAAAAAATTAAACCACAAAAAAATATAAAGACAATAAGAGGGTTGTGAAATTTTGATACCGTACTTCGCGGATACTCGTATATAGAATGAGAGTAAAAATAAAAGTAGAAGTACAACTAGAAGTCCGGAATCGTATATAGCTAGAAAGAGAGCTTCTTTATTTGAGCCTTGGAGGAGTTGAAGACTTGAAGTAAACGTAGTTAAATGTTGAATTCGATACGATCAGAATTTGTCGCTTATATATTGCTAGCTTCTTTGTTGACAACATTTCAAAGAATTGAGATTGAATTGAGTAGTAGTATTAGTAGAGAGAGTAAGAGAATAAGGTGTGAAATTTTTAGATTGGTTTAAGGGGTATTTATAGGAAAAAATACAAAAAAGAACCCCAAAAAAACCCAAAAAACGGCTAGAGCAGAGCCACTGTGTTTTTTGTCCATTGGACCCGCGGGTCGAATGGTCGACCCGCACGGGTCGAATGTTTGGCCCGCACGGGTCGAACGGTTCGAAACCTGCAGGTTGGTAGGCGGGTTGGGCACTGTTCACCAGGTTGACGAGCCGGGTTGAACAGGTTGGAAACCCAAATTAGACAACCCGGGTCGACCCGCTTAGGCTCGCGAGTTCGACCCGACCCGAACCGTATATTAACGGGCCGGGTTTTGGTGAATGGATCGCAGGTCAGCCTGGCCCGATTGCCATCCATATTAGCACCCCTCTGATTCAACAACTTGTGATAATCCCTCTTGTAATACACAATCTCTCTAGAATGGTGGTTACGGATCCCACCCTTATGCTCACTTTCCCTTCCAATGGAAGTTCCCTCCACCGCCATGCTACCCGTAGAAGCAAACACTGATTTTTGAGTCTCCTTCCTAAGTTCATTCTCCTTCAAGCTCTTGATCTACTAAGAGGTTCTTCCTAGCAGATCTCTCATGTAGCAAGGTGATTATTAAATGCTTGTACAAATCTAGCAGTGAATATATCAAGTTGAAAGTTTCACCCCCTTCACTTAACTTGTTGACTTCCCAATTTCGGATAGACTCTTCACTTGGTCCAACATGCAAGCTACTCCGATCATGGCTCTCTTGATAGAGTTCTTTTCTCAATGGACTGGGAGGTGAAATTCCCACTTGCCTTTGCCAAATCCTTACCTAAGCCAACTTCTGACCACGTATCCATCATCCTCTCCTCTGGCAAAAACAATTACAGGCTTAAAACCCAAATTTAGGTTTGAGAAAGCGTGGCTTGAAGTTCAAGGATTTCATCACCTGGTGATGGAGTCCTGGTCTCTGCCTACAAGGGGTACGGAGGCAGTTGCAATCTGGTATGAGAAAATTTGTAGGCTTAGGTCTAAGCTCCGAAAGTGGAACCGCACCAGGTTTGCTACTATCTGGCGTGTGAAAGCGAATATTCGGGAAGGGGTTGCCGATCTGGAAAGACTGGAGGAGACTAGAGACCTCACGCAAGAAGAACGTAATTGCCTTTTAAATTTGAGGAAGAAGATTGCCCAACTGTATAAGCTGGAAGAGACAAATGGAAACAAAGATCTCGAATCTCTTGGATCAAGGAAGGAGACGCGAACACGACATTCTTCCACAAAACGGCCAGTGCATGACGCAGATCAAATCTCATCCCATCTATCCAGGCTGATTCGGGCTTTATCCATGAGGAACATCAAATCAGGTAGGTGTTCTAGACACATTTCAAAAACCTTTTGGTTGCAAACAAGATTTTAGGGCACCCTTAAGCACGGATTTTTGGGAGAATAGATCTCCTACCATGGGCCATGGCTTTTTAGCAGTGGAAAATCCTTTCACTGAAAAGGAGATCAAAGAGATGATCTCACAAATGGGGAGCTATAAAGATCCGGACCCATACGGTTTCCCAATCTTATTTTACAAGACCTTCTGGGAAGAAATCAAGGATGATGTCATGGCGATCGTGTTAGAATTCTATGATCATATACTTAAACTCAGTTGGCTTAATTTCGCTGAGGTGGTTCTTATCCCCAAAAAGGAAGATTCCAACAAGGTTAGCGACTTTCGCCCCATCAGCCTCTTCAACTGCTCAGTCAAAATTATCATCAAAGTCTTTGCCAATAGGCTAGCTAAGCTGATGGATAGTCAGATCAGTTGGGAATAGTCCTGTTTCATCAAGGGTTGGTGTATTTTGAACTGCGTGGCTATGGCAAAAGAAACGATTCACCACTACATTATCGCGAACAGCAGAAGCTTTATGCTTAAACTCGACTTCGAGAAAGCTTACAATTTTATTTATTGGGATTGCCTGTTGGAAGCTCTTAGAGATAGAGGCTTTGGGGGTAGATGAACCAGATGGGTCCGACATTGCCTGACTATGAGCGGGATGTCTATCTTGGTTATTGATATGTCCAGATCCCTTTTTTTTTGTAGAAGAGGTCTGAGGCAAAGAGACCCCCTAACCCCCCCCCCCCCCTCTCTTTTTGCTATTGTGGTAGATATCCTTAAAGGTATGATTGATAACTATACTCATGTGGGGTGAATATGTTAGGTTTCGAATGCAATCACAGATTAAATACACGGCAGAAAATTTACAAAAATATCAAAACCTAGCCATGGATCCATGTGAAAAGGATAAATCGTGTTTGGGAGTTATACCTTAAAGATGGATCTGCTGTCTCCATAGTATGCTGATCACAATACTGCAATATTACGGTGCCTCTACAGTATACATACGAACGGAACAAAAAATGGCTCTCCCTCATACCGTGGTGCTAGTTGCGGGAAGGGAAAATTCCTCCCAACAATCTCTCTCTCTCTCACTTTCTATGACGATTAGGGTTTTTTGACATGTGTCTTTTCCACATATACGTATCATATATATAGGTGCAGAAAACCAATCCTAAGAGAGTAATGAGGTTGTTGGGCTCGCAATATGACCTGGTTCAGATTCGTAGGTGGGGCCTTTCAACATTAGTCGGCCCATTTAATCTAATTAAATATCCAACCAATGTCAGGAGTCCAAGTCTTACTTGGATCCGTAATTAAATTCATCTTATGGATTTAAATCCCAATTTTGATCTATTCTAAGAGTGGTGCGACCCTGTAGGTTCCCATTATGTTGACAATAATACTAAAATCATATTGAAGTATTACAAATAGTGAGCGGATCTAGTAATATATCACTGCTACTCAAGTGACAGGAATATCAGTGATTTTACATAACCTATCCGTGACCAATGTTACCATGTAGTCTAGTCCCTTTGTTTAGATATCTTAATTCTCCACAAGGCATAGAGCGTTTACCCTTGTACAGTTCAGTCTTTGATTTCTTGATGTTCGAGTAGACTATCTAAAATAAATGAGATCAATATCTCATATTGACTCAATTGTGCACGACCATACATTATGTAGTCTCACTCAATCAAGGGGCCTGTAGGTATCGCTCATGTTATGTAAGGGACAATATCTATCTAAGTCACTCACATCCCTCTGCATAATTTGTAGTATATCCAATAGTCAATTTTATAATTACCTTATTACAGGCAACGTTTGATGGCATTAAAAAATATAACTTCTCATGTAGGGTGCAACGCTCCAGAATTTTAAATATTATATTTTGAATTAATAAATAATTTTAAAAACAATTTCTTTAATTATTTTGTATTTTTGTAAAATAGACATTTTCACACGTGCAAATATTTTTGAGGTGCAAATTTCCACATTTAAATTTCTGAATAAATTCTCCTATTTAAAATTGAGTATTCTAAATTTTGGAATTTTTCTGAATAAGAAACTATTTTTTTAAATACCTTGAAAGAAAAGGGTTTTTGTGCAAAATGTCGTTTGGAAGTAAAATTCGAATTCAAAATTTTGTTTTTCTATTTTGGTAGGCCGATCTGGCAATGGAGAGATTTGGGGGAGATATTTATCCCTCTAATATGATTTGATTTGATTTTATTGAGTAAATATATAATTATGCAATTTTTTGATTGTTGGGGACTAAATTGCAAAATTATGATTAAAACCCTAATTTCCCAGAACCTGGCTATATAACTGAGAGCATGAACAAAGGAATTACGACTACCCATATATTTTCTATATTTTTTGATTTATTAATTATTTCTGAAATTTAACATTTTAGCACGTGCAAAACAGATGCAAATATTTTCCTTGGGAAATAAAAAGTCAGAAATTTTATTTGGAAAATCAAACATTTATTAGTAGATAATAATTCCAATTTTTTTGGACTTTTATGAATAATTCATGTCATTTCTGCAAATATTTTAAAGTGAAGGACTTTTATGTAAAATTGCCACTCAGAGGAAAATTTTAAACATTTAAATTTCTTGCTGCATTGGGGACCGGTCAACTAGAAGTGTTTAGGGGAGATTAAATCTTACCCTAATTGATTTAATTAACTACTTGATTTGGAAGATCAATATATATATATATATATATATATATATATATATATATATATATATATATATATATAAAGAGAGAGAGAGAGAGGGGGGGAGAGAGGGGGAGAAATGCTCTATTGAAAACAGGTTTATTTTCACCGGGTTGGAATACAGCGATCTGAGCCGTTGGATCGCTCTTGATCGTGATCAGCGGCTAAGATCGCTGCCGCCCATCACCCATCTCACTTATGTGGCGGAAGGTTAATTTGGGAATTTCGTCCCAAATAACTCTTCGCCTCATTCGCTCTAAAAAATTAAAAGAACCTAGGTTATAAAAAATTGAATCATAGGTCGTTGTTTGGAACAACAGCCTTTTATAATCTAGGCCGTTGTTCCCAACAACGGCCTAGGCTATAAAATTTCGTTGTTTCAAATAACCTAGGTTATAAAAGGTCGTTGTTCCAAACAACGGCCTATGTTTATAATAGGTCGTTGTTCTTCATTTAATTTTTTAGAGCGAATGAGACGAAGAGTTATTTGGTACGAAATTCTGAAATTAACCCTCCGCCGACTAAGTGAGATGGGTGATGGGCGCTAGCGATCTGAGCCGCTGATCACGATCAAGAGCGATCCAATGGCTAAGAACGCTGTTTTCCAACCCGGTGAAAACAAACTCGTTTTCAATGGAGCACTTCTCATATATATATATATATATATATATATATATATATATATATATATATATATATATATATATATATACATATATATGAAAATGCTCAGTTGAAAATGGGTATGTTTTCAACGGGTTGGAAAACAGCATACTGAGCCGTTGGATCGCTCCCGATCTTGATCAACGGCTCAGATCGAAGCCCACTCGGATCTCCCACTAAGGGGCTCTAAAAGCGGAGGGGCATTTTTGGTACTTCACGCCAAAAATGCTTCAGACTTAGTTTTTTTTTGTGTGAAGTTTTTTTTTGCGAAAAGTTATACTTAGGCGGCCGACCTAGGTTGTTTTTTTTTAAAAAAAGTCAACCGAGGTCATTGTTCCCAACAACGGCCTAGGTATGTACAAGTGTTTTTCCAAACACTTGTACATACTCAGATCGCATCTTCCTCACTTCTTTGTCGATTCTCTCTTTCTCTCTCTCTCTCTCTCTCTCTCTCTCTCTCTCTCTGGAGCTCGCGATATTCATTCCCCAAACCCTATCTCTCCTCCAACCTCCTATCTTTCAATCTGAAAACTCTAGCTCTCTCTTGCTTGTTGGTTCTCACTCAATCTCGATCTCCCCCTCTTCTCTATTTATCTCTAGCTATCTCTCCCTCTCCCGAATACCTCAAACCCAAACCCAATCAGAAATCTCCCCAACTCACCCGAACCCTAGCACAAATTCTTGGAAACTTTAGACTCTACAACTTGTTCGTCTACAACAGCGGCTCCTCACAACTTCGACAACTCTCTCCCTCTCCTTTGGAGCTAGGTAGTCACCTTTTCACAATTTAGTATAATGAACTATGTTAATTTATTGATTAATTTTTCAATTTTTTAGTTTAATTTTTTGTACTATGCGTAGTAGTCTTCAATTTAAGGAGTGTACAATTTTTGTATCATGTGTGTTGTATATATTTTGTCGACATTTTCGTAGATATAGTGTTAGCTGTAGTTGTAGAATATAGGAAAAGCAAACAAACGAGATCCAAAAATTCCAAAATTTTACGACTTGGTCGGGCTCAACACGCAGAAGGCAACGCAATTTGTAGTGGCGATTTCTATCTCACGGTTTGCAAGATACGTCCGTTTATCACTTTTATTCAATAAAATGGATATAAAGCGATACACAGTCGTACATTACAAACCGAGAGTCGGAACTCACCTCTATAAGTTGTGTTGGCTTGTATTTGATGTGACAGACGTAACGGCCAAATTTCGGAATTTTTCCATCTCGTTTGTGTTGTATTGTTGCATATATGAAAGAACTTCTATATACCTCGTAACGTTTTAGTACGATCTCACTAGAAAATTGCTCAAACGAAATCCAAAAATACGAAACTGTGGGAGTAGGTCGGGCTAACCATTCACAACCCAACGCAACTTGTAGTTGCGAGTTCCGACCCACGGTTTGCGAGATACGTCAATGTATCACTTTCCGCTCTTTTTTCAAGAGTGAAAGCGATACACGGTCGTATCTTTCGAACCGTCGGTCGGAACTCGCTTGTACAAGTTGTGTTGCCTTGTGTGCGGGTACCTCGACCCAATCGTTTAGTTTTTTTTACCATCGTTTGTGCGGTTTTCTCGTGAATTTTGTTATGTATTTAACGAGTTTTCAATAGAGAAATAACTCAAAAATTACGAAATTTTGCGGGTAGACCGTTTTCGCCACTCACAAGCCAAAGCAACTTGTAGTTGCGAGTTCGCACCCACGATTTGATATATGCGTCTGTGGATCGCATTTCGCTCTTTTTTCAAGAGTGAAAGTGATACACGGCCATATCTTGAAGACCGTTAGTCCAAACTCGCTTCTACAAGTTGCGGTGGCTTGTGTGCGGCAATTTAGACCCAATCACAAATTTTGGTATTTTTTGAAATTTGTTTTTGCGGTTGTCTCACATATTTTGTTTCGTATCTATATATATGCCAATTTTTGTGAATTTTTTTTTTATATATGCGAACTATCTTACAGAGAAATGGTTAGAACGAGAGGAATCGGAAGGTCATCTGTTAGTGGTCGGGGCGAACATTCCACAGAAGTAAGAGAACTATTAATTTCTATTGTGAATTTTATATATAGTGGTATTGTTAGTACACTAATAATAATTTTACAATGTGTTGGTGTAGGTTGGTGCATCCTCTTCGGCAGCACAACGCGATCGAGGACCAATATATGAAGGTGAACTCACCTTGCAAGACCACCACAGATCCGAAGCAGTGTGGGGTGGGACGACGCAGAGGTGTAATTTCGACACTCACGAGACTATGACAGTGCACCCACGGATCATCGAGTACCTGGTTCCGGCCGGTTTCTACAGAATCAGTATGATGGGTCAAGTAAAACTCGACCGAGTACTTCTTGCACCACTCGTTGAGCGATGGAGGCTAGAGTTGCATACCTTCTACTAGTCGGAGAGATGACTGTGACGCTACATGATATAGCGATGATCTCCGGCCTTCCAATAGATGGGATGGCCGTGACTGATAATATAAATTTTGATAAGATGGAGATGTGTAATGAACTCTTCGGTACAGAGTTTGATTAGGAGGATGCGGAAGATAGGGCTATTTTGTCGGACAATCAATCCGACTATCTTGGTTGAAGGAAAATTTTGAAGGGAGGTTGAACAATGCATCGACCGACCACGATGTACAGTGCTACACAAGAGCGTACATTCTAATGGTTCTTGGAGGGGGTTCTCTTGCCTAACTCATTCGGAGATACCGTACAGCTTATGTATCTACGATTACTCACCGACCTAGGCTTAGCTGGCCGATACAGCTGGGGAAGTTGCGTGTTAGCAACTTTGTACAGGACATTGTGTTCGGTTGCGTTGATGGAACCGAGATGACCGCTCCAATGCTCTTGTTACATATTTGTTCATGTGAGCATCTACACTTGGGTCGTCCCCGAATTACGAGATCGGCGGACGGTTGGATGTCCGAAGCACCAAATGTTGATATGTTAGCACCCTTAGGTGTATATTAGGCAGGTAGAAGAAGTTATAGAGACAACCCAATAGGTGTGCTAACTTACTACAGAGATGAGCTCGACCAACTACGAGAAGAGTTCGTGATTTGGGTGTCGTATACACTCGAGCGGGTGGGAAGACTACCACCGGTCTGCATGATTGGGTTGCAGTTATGGATGACAACGACTCCACTCATCAACTTTGGTATAGTAGAGCATCCGCGGTCGGACAGAGCCCTTCGGCAATTCGGTCTTCAACAAAATCTACCCCTAATATGCGCAAACCTTTACAACTTTGAGTTACACGCTGTGAGGGGTACCGATCATATGTCTACCCATGATTGGGCAGATTTCTACCATGTTCATGTTGCAGATTGGAATGAGCGACGGCTTGAACTCGTAATTGTTGATGTTCCACCGTACATTGGCACGCAACAAACGAAGTACATGGAATGGTACAGATATATTACACATTTGTACATCTCTCCCAATATAGAACTACCTATCGGTATTCAACTACCAATTGAGGAGAGGGAGACTGAACCACCACCCGTGTATTCTAATTCACAATCCATGTTCCAACCGAAGGCATCATCTATACGTACATTGGTGAGTATAATGTTTAAATTTTATTGAAATTTCCTTATTTTTAAAGTGATTAAATTGTTTACAAATTCGAATATTTTTAATATATTATTTGTTTTTATTTTAGATCGATAATACATGGGACATGGCAAAAGAATGCGCGCAGATAATCAAAAGTAATGCTGCCCAGCCTATGAAGAAGTTCGCGCAGAAGATGCTCTCTTCATGTCGTAGCAATTTAGATGTTTTGGAAGAGGATGAAGCATTGCAACGTTATTTCGATAAATCCATACATCAACAGCGACGTAAGAACGTGAGGGGTAGACTATCTGGCCCGGGGCAAAAATGCCAATATCATGCTACATCTCCACCTCAAGAAGAAGAGAAAGAAGAAGAGCAACAAGAAGGTGTGGTTGGAAACAGACAAGAGGAGGGAGAACTTGTTGTGGTTGATGTTGACATATCGTTAGTTTTAGTTGTTGTTGATGTAGTTTTTATTATGTGATGATTGTGAATTTTGTTGTTGTTTTTTTTTTGGAGATTGTATGTAGAATTTTTTTTGGAGAATGTAGCTGATGGGATTGTATGTAGGGTTTTTTGTGGAGATTGTAGTGTAGCAGCTGTGGCTGCTATGTTAACTTGTAATTAATTTTATTTTATTTTTACTTAGGCCTAGGTATTTTTTTGAATTTTTTGGGTTGCTCTCTGACTTGGCCAAGGTAAAAGGAGCAACAAGTCAGAGAGCAACCAATTTTTCTTTTTAAAACCAAGGTCGTTGTCTCCAACCTAGGTTTTGGGCAAAAAAGATGCAAATTTTTGGGTTCCTCTCTGACTTGGCCAAGCTAAAAAAAAGCAACAAGTCAGAGAGCAACCAATTTTTTAAATAAAACCAAAGCCGTTATCTCCAACAACGGCCTAGGTTTTAGCCAAAAATGTTGGAATTTTTTGGGTTTCTCTCTGACTTGGCCAAGCTAAAAAGAGCAACAAGTCAGAGAGCAACCAATTTTTCTTTTTAAAACTAAGGTCGTTGTCTCCAACAACGACCTAGGTTTTAGCCAAAAAGTTTGAATTTTTTGCTATGCTCTCTGACTTGGCCAAGCTAAAAAGAGCAACCAGTCAGAAAGCAACCAATTTTTTAAATAAAACCAATGTCGTTTTCTCCAACAACGGCCTAGGTTTTAGCCAAAAAGTTGGAATTTTTTGGGTTTCTCTCTGACGGCCAAGCTAAAAAGAGCAACCAATTTTTTTAATAAAACCATGGTCGTTGTCTCCAACAACGGCCTAATTTAGATGGAAAAATTGGATATTTTTGGGTTGTTCTCTTACTTGGCCAAGCTAAAAGGAGCAACAATTCAGAGAGCAACCATTAATTTTTTTAAGCTAAGCCCGTTGTCTCCAACAACGGCCTTTCTTATATGAAATTTTGCAACCCAAAAAAAAAATATATGCTTTTTACAACTGTCTCTCCGCTCTTTATGAACAGTGTCTCTCGAACTCTACACAGAAGACATTTATATGCTTGTATATTATTTATATATTTTATTAATTTCCATTTTCAGCCACCTAACTAACCAATATACAATTGTTATGGTTAAATGTTAAAAAAAATACCATAAATCTTTTATTTTGGTAAAATTCATTTTTTAAAATATATTTTTACCCCTAATAAGTAATTTCTTCATGAATGTGTATACCTATCCAATTTAACACCTAACCCCTAACCATATCCCCCAAACCCATAATATTTCAGCTAGGGTCAGGGTAAGGTTAAGGTTAGTGTAAGGGTTATAGTAGGGTTATGGGTGAGTGTAGGGTTATGAGTAGGGTTATGGTTGGGTTACAGGGTGAGTGTAAGGTTATGAGTAGGGCTATGGTAGGGTTACGGGTGAGTGTAGGGTTATGAGTAGGGTTATGGTAGGGTTACGGGTGAGTGTAGGGTTATGAGTAGGGTTATGGTTGGGTTACGGGTGAGTGTAAGGTTATGAGTAGGGCTATGGTAGGGTTACGTGTGAGTGTAGGGTTATGAGTAAGGTTATGGTAGGGTTACGGGTGAGTGTTGGGTTATGAGTAGGGTTATGGTAGGGTTACGGGTGAGTGTAGGGCTATAAGTAGGGTTATGGTTGGGTTATGGGTGAGTGTAAGGTTATGAGTAGGGTTATGGTAGGGTTACAGATGAGTGTAGGGTTATGAGTGGGGTTATTGTAACTCATGTTTTCTGTATTTGTATTTTCTGCTGTATTTCATTTCCCTGTACTCTTTTATCAATCCAAGATCTGTATTTTTGTTCCAGTTCTAATAAAAATCATTTCTTTTGTTTCGACTCAATTTTGTGCAAATATTTATTTCAATTACATCGTTCTTATCAGCTCTGATTTGCTGTTCTTCATGGAGAGTTGACTGCTTCACCTCATCTAATTCTTTTTCCTTAATTATAAAGAATTTTGACTCAATCTTTTTTTGGATCCTACTCAAACTCGCTATCCAATAACCTACAACCCAAAACCCTACTATATAAAACCTAACTTAATTAACCCTAACCCTAACCTAATCACTGTTCTACCCTAAAACACAGTAGCCGCCTCCCCGTCTCCTTCTTCCTCTGCTCTCAATCGAAACCCAACTTCGTGCTTCGTCCCTAGCCTCGCCGACTCTCTGACTTCCTCCGACCTTCCACCATCGTCGTCGTCATCCCCTACCTTCGCCATTACCCATCACCTCACCGCCTCACCGCACTGCTCACCAAAAACCATCATCGCCTCGCCTTCCCTTCCTCGCCGCTTCGCCATCGTCCCCTTGCTCCGCTCTCACCACCATCCCCGTCACCCTCAATCCAAGCCCTTCGTCATCTCCCTCATCGAAATCCAACTCTTGAACCCATCACCTCCATTAGAGCCCACCTTCGCCATTACCCATTGCCTCGTCTCCCATAGCCGTTGCTGCCCTTCATCGATAGCTCCCCTCGTCGCCTCGCCATCCCCGTATCTCTGAAGCTTCGCCCCACCATTGCTCCCTCATCCTCCTCTGTTCTGTCGCGAAACAGAACACCTACCGGTGCCATCCTCTTCATCCTCCGCCGTCGACCGTCTTCCTGCATCGAGCTTCCCTCAACGTTGCCACCGCGGTCGCCCACAATCGCCGCTCGCATCGCTGGTCGAAGTCCGCCATTGTTGCTGCTGTGATCAGAGAAGATAAGGAGGGAAGAAGAAGGTTTCTTTGAATCTCAGCCATCAGATCGCATCAAGATCCGAGCCAGATCTTGATCATCACCAAATCTGATCAAGATCCGATCTGAGCCATCCGTTGGTCTGATCTTGATCGCCATCAAGGTTCGTGTTGGGATCCGTTCCCATTATTCCTCCATCGGATTCATCGTCTACACCCCAAGGCAAGTAACTTTTTGTACATTCGTTTTCTAGTACAAGCTTTTCCTTGAAAATACTGCAAGTAGATTGTAAATATGACTCCTCTTTGTTTATCATTGATAATCTAATGTTTCGCCTTATCTATTATATGATCTAAGAGTCACAACCCTTCGTTGATACAATTGTTCACAACTGGTATAATTATGATACATTTCATGCAAAAAGTGTCTTATTTGGTTTCTATCCTATCTTGGCTTGCTGTTTCGACCCCGATTAAATCAGAATCTGAACTTGAGTCCTAAATATGAAACATAGGCCTAAACATCTAGTTTATCACCCATTGACGGAATTGAATTCCGAGTTATGTTTTAGGAGATATCGCAGTTTTACTGCTGCTGTGTCTATAATCGCAGCTTCATAAAAACTTTGCACCACTTTGGGTTACAATTATTTTAACTATGCTACCAGTATGTAAATGAATTGAAATTTTGCGAGTTGACACTGGACACCCTAGAGAACATCTCCTAATTATCTTGAAATTAATTAATGACGTTTCAACCCTGTTTCATATGTATAAACTCAGTTTTACAGATTCTGGCTGAACACAAATGCTGTATAGTTTGCAGTTTTGACATCAATTGATACAACTTTTATGTGTCTTAACTATATGCATTGGAAACGGGCAAGAGTCTAGTTTCTAGACCTTCTGACGGATCCACATTTGCATTCTTGTAGCGACAGAAATCGCAGTTTTGGTGCAACAACGTCATGCTGTCCAGATTTGGAATTCTCATCGTTCTTGATATTTTGATTTGTTTTGACCCTCGAACATATATCCTACCTAGACTAGACTTGTTTCCTATTTTTTATCATGTATACTTGACCTGTTTCGCACACTTTCATGCTTGGTTAATAATAATAATAAATAACAAGCTGAGGTTTAAAGGAAAGACCATAGTAGTGGACGATATAGGTAAGTGTACTCGGAAGGGGGCCTGTATTTCCCAGTACTTGGTTCATGAACTTGTTGTGTCTTGAGCATTTTCATGAACCCATTACTTGTTTCATGAACTTGTTTTGCATTCATGAACCCACGGTTGGTTCTTGAATTTGTTAGTGCATTCACGAACTTGGTTCGTGAACTTGTTACATTATTTTTGTATTCATGAACCATGCTTGCTTGATACTTGATGCCTGAGTACACCGCCCTATGAAATCTACCACTAGGCCTAAACGTAACTGATTGTATGTAGCAACCATGTAGTAAAAGTATGAATGCATGAAGTGCTACCTAGATAGAATTAAACATTAGACTTAAGATTAACTAGTCGCTTGTACACACTTGATACCTTACTTGAGACTTGTTACTTGACACTTGTACATGATACTTGTTACTTAATGCTTGTTACCATTACATGTTCATTTGCCATTTGTTCTACTACTAGTACTTGTTAGCCAATCTTGTCACTTGATTTGTCTTTCTTACTAGCTAGTTTCTTGAATCCCACTACTTGTTGCATCCCTATTATATTATGTTATATATTCTTGATTCCAAATCTTGTTCCATATTTCTTGCACTTGTTTTCATATCCTTACTTGTACTACTTGCGGCCCTAACTTGCACTAAGGGCGTTTGTCTTATTTTTTTTATTTTTTATTTATTTATATATACAGACTTTGAAGACGAATTGTCTGCTGGAATTGGTGAGCAGACGTTCTAGGCTTCGCTTGGAGAAAAAACTTGCTTTAAATATTTAGTTTTGAGTTATTTATTTCTTTTGCTACTTGAATCTTGTAACGGGCTTATAGTCCCGAGTTTTATCTTTTGATCCAGATTTGAAAACTATTTGGGATATTATTATTTTGTTTCAATTTTTATGTTGATTAATAAATTATTCATGCATGCGTGGTTGTGTATATCTTGTTATATTTCTTGTTATGATGCTGAGTCGATCCTACAGCTTATGAATGATGAAAATCATTCACTGGGCTTCGTCATGCGCTCGTATTCCGTATTTTTGGGAAGCGGGGCATGACAGTTATGGTAGGGTTACGGGTGAGTGCAGGGTTATGAGTAGGGTTATGGTTGGGTTACGGGTGAGTGTAGGGTTTCAACCTAAGTGGTAACTTCTAGGTTGTTTGCCATTCTGTTTTTCTTCGATTTTTCAGTAATTTTAAAAGTTTATTCACTCTTTCTTTTATTTTCTTTCCTTTTGTGGCTTTAGGATCTATACCCAGAAAATGGAGCAAGGATGCAAAATATGTGACAAGTACAAAGAGCATTATTACAAGGATCATGTGAATGGGAATGCAATAGAGTTTTATCAACTCATGGATTCTGATTTCTCGATTAACTTGGTAATTTTTTCCATCTTTCTGATTTGAAAATGATGGCACCAAATCCTTTCTTTGTTGTTTGGATGTAGAGTGTAATCTTTCTTTTACCCTTTATTTTAAAGAAAGGAAGACATGCTTCTTGCGTTGATCAGTTCTATTTCCAGTAGTTCCCTGGATGTCACAATTAGTCCTATATATTTTCAGTATTTATTGTCTTGCTCAGAATTACGTGAAGATAATATTTAAGAGTGTATGGTATTCGCATTGATCAAAGCCTATTTTAGAGCAAAATATACTTATCCCAGACAATATTAGGGGTAAAAATATATTTAAAAAATTGAATTTTACGAATGAAAAGATCATCTTTTATTTTCTAGGTATTTTTTTTAAACATTTAACCTTAACGATTGTATATTGGTTAGTTAGGTGGCTAATAATGGAAATTAATAAAATATATAAACGATATACAAGCATATGAATGTCTTTGGCATACAGTTCTAGAGACACTGTTCGTAAAGAGTGGAGAGACAGTTGTAAAAAGCATTAAAAAAAATTGCAAAATTTTATATAACAAAGGCCGTTGTTGGCAACGGCCTTAATTTAAAAAAAAAAAAATTGGTTTGCTCTCTAACTTGTTTCTCCTTTTAGCTTGGCCATGTCAAGGAACAACCCAAAAAGTTTCAATTTTTTCCATATTACTTAGGCCGTTGTTGGAGACAACGGCATTAATTTTAAAAAGAAAAATTGGTTGCTCTCTGACTTGTTGGTACATATTAGCTTGGGGAAGTCAGAGAGCAACCAAAACAATTCAAATTTTTTGCTATAACCTAGGCCTAAGTTTAGAATTAAAAAAAATTGGCTTTCTAACTTGTTGCTCCTTTTACCTTGGCCAAGTCAGAGAGCAAATCAAAAATTCCATTTTTTTCCTAAAACGTAGGCCGTTGTTAGAGACAATGGTCTAAGCCTTAAAAAAATGTTGATGTCTGACTTGTTGCTACATATTAGCTTGGGCAAGTCAGAGATAAACCCAAAAACTTTAAATTTTTTGCTATAATCCAACAACGACCTAGGTTTAGCTTTAAAAAAAATTTGTTCTCTGACTTGTTGCTCCTTTGGGCTTGGCCAAGACAGAGAGCAACCTAAAAAATTACTATATTTTCAAATAACTTAGGCCGTTGTCTTCAACAACAGCCTTAGTTTTAAAGGAAAAAATTGGTTGCTCTCTGACTTGTTGCTCCTTTTAGCTTGGGCAAGTCAGAGAGCAAATCAAATATTCGAATTGTTTTCTAAAACTTAGGCCATTGTTGGAGGCCTATCTTTTAAAAAAAAAATTGCTCTCTGACTTATTGCTACATATTAGCTTGGGCAAATCAGAGAGCAACCAAAAAAATTTAAATTTTTTGCTATAACCTAGGTCATTATTGGAGACAACGGCCTAGGTTTAGGAAAAAGATTTAGGAGGAAAAAAAATTTACTCTCTAACTTGTCTTCAACTAAAGACTTTTTCTAAGTTCTACACAAAAGACTTTAACAATGGCCTAGGTTAAAAAAAATTTAAAAAATTTAAATGAAAAGTGAACACAGCAGCTGCAGGCTGCTACACAACATTCTCAAAAAAACTTCTACACACAATTACACTTGAATCCCACCAACATGTACAATTAACAACAACACTAACACCAATAACAACTCAAAAAGAACAACAACAACAAAATTAACAATCAATACAAAACAACATCTTGGAATTGAGTCCCAACAACTTTTGCAAAATTAATAACATATCTTACCCAAAAAAAAGCAAAATTATTGCAGCAAAATCTAACATACTTAAACTATACATCAAAAATCTGCAATTCACAATGGATCATCATATCTCTCGTCAGAACTCTTTTCATCGGATGGATTCACTTCTTACTGATTGATTACTTTTCATTCAAAGATAAGTTTTAGTTAGTGACAAATTCATTTACCACAAATGAACTATAATAAATTTAAAATAGAGAGAACCAAAGAAATTATTAGTCTTACCCCTTAAATAATGTTGGACAATTTCTTGAATCATGATCCATTTGAACAATGTCGCATGTTCGGCAACGTCTCGGTTTTTTAAACCGAAGTTGCTCTCTTATCGGCCTCAATCTTTTGGCACGAGGCCTTCCTTTGTTATGCATTGTTGTGGGTCCCTTACGCATGTACGTACGTGTCCACTGCCTTCATCATGAGGTTGTGCACTACCATGCGGTTGTGTACTACCATGCAGTTTTGTACTATCATGCAATTGTGAGGCCTCTTCGGGAAGTTCACCCAATCCGGATTGTAGCCGAGAGATGCCGTCAATGATCTTCTGCAAATTCTCTAGCGTGTATTTGTAACTTTCATTGGAGGAACAACCAAGATCGACAATATGTTTTGTGTGGTAGCTCAACTCAAAATATCGAGAAGAAAAATTCTCCGTTTTGCGTTCGGTTGGAACAAATATATAACTTCTTCTCATCACATTCCGGGTCCATCTTCTTTTAATGTATACATCCGGAAGGGAAGTATGATGTTTAAACCGAAGAACTGCTAAAATATGCCTGCAAGGAATGCCAACGAAGTCGAAGAAGTGACAAGAACATATAATAATTCGGTTGAGTTTGCATAACTGAAGAAGGCGAGCTGGTTCTGATTCTCCACAGGGTATCACATGGAAGGTTGAACTATCCGGTGTCTCAAGATCGCCAACAAATGTCACATTGTACATGAAGCTTTTTGTAACTTCATCTTGGAATTTGTAAAAGATTTTCAAAGTGTATGTTTTCGCCATTTGTGCCTCCAAAGCCCATTCGCTATTCAACTTTGGTCTCTTCTCACGGTTACGATGATTTTCTTTCAGTTCATCGTGTCGTTGCTTACCCTAAAAAACGGTTGAAGATGACGACAAATTCATGCAAGGAATATTTTTCTGTATAATGCTTCAAGGCAGAATGCGATGACTCAACTTGTTGGCTACTCAACATGCCGGCCCAAAAAGAATCTTTAGCATAGATGGGTGCCCAATTTTTACGGATATCAAATAAATCGTTCAACCATTTGTTATTCTCTAATCCATATTGCGAAATCAATAAATTCTATTTTTCTACAAATTCATGTACATATTCTAAATTGTAGATGACATTCTTCAATGATTCCTTAAACTTGTCAACATCGTTCGACATACGCACCTTCTGCGGTAACTTATCCAATATGTGCCAAATACAAAGACGATGCCAAGTCTGGAGGAAAACTTTCTTCACTGCGGCGGCGATCCCACGGTCTTGATCGGTGACGATACGAGATGAAGCACGATTCATAACACCTAACCACTTTTCAAAGAACCATTCAAACGAAGAGGCCATCTCATTTGGAATGAACCCACCTCCTAAGAAAGTCGATTGCCAATATTGATTCACTCCAACAAAGCGAACAAATAACATTCCATACCAGTTTGTATTGTACGTGGCATCAAAGCAAAGTACATCGCCAAATTATTGATAATTCATCTAGAAATACCAGCAACCCACATACAATGTGACAACCGCCTTTCAAGATCTACCTTAATGTCATTAAAAAATGAAGGATCTGTCTGTTTCTTACATTCGAAAAAATCAATTAGCATTTTAGAATCATGTCCTTTCAATGCTTCTTGCGAGTCTCTAAGTAAATTTTTAACATCTTTTTCGGTGAATCCTACTTGATCGTGACTACCACTAGCACTTTCGAAGAAGAGCATTTGTCGATATGTCTGGATATTACCTTGGTTGAATTGATCTATTATCTTTTTATCCGTATTTGATACGGAACGGTTTCGGGAAAAAAGATGTCTTCTATCGGGTTAGGTAAATTCATGACTGTGTGCTTCATGAAATGAATACAATACCCACGTATTACTTGCTTCATTCAATTTTACACGAATGCAAGCCTTGCAACCCGTTCTACAGGTTGTTTTCCGTCTACCATCACTATGTTGACTCGACGACGATCCAGTTTTATTACACAGATATGACTTATCTACTTCCACTCCACTCTTTAATTTATTCACACCTTTACGCATTGCAAAACCCCCACATCGAGCATATGACGAATAGAAATTTTCGGCCTTAACTAAAGTTGGAAACGTCATACCTAACTTTGGTTTTAGATGTTCTTCGACTAACGGCATGGAATTAATGATTGGTTCTACCTGCAAAAAATTATCGCCAGCAGCAGAACTCTCTGTATCGTTGTTCATCTGGAAAAAAAATATTTTTGGTAAATTAATACACACATCATATATAAAACAGCTTGTTAACAAACGATTGTGATATATATATATATATATATATATATACGAAACAAAATACGTGAGAAAACCTCACAAATGACGTCCAAAAAATACGAAACTTTGCGATTGGGTCCGGCTTGCCACACATAAGATAACAGAACTGATAGAAGCGAGTTCCGATCCACGGTTTGCAAGAAACGACCGTGTCTCGCTCGCTTTTACTCTTGGAAATGAGGGGAATGTGATACACGGATGCATATAGCAAATCGTGGGTGACAACTCGCAACTACAAGTTGCTATGACTTGTGAGTGGCGAGACCGACCTATTCGCAAAATTACGAATTTTACAGGTGGGTTCTCTATAGAAAACTCGCTCAAAACATAACAAAATTCATGAGAAAACCACACAATCGACGGTAAAAAAAAAACTAAACTTTGTGATTGGGCCGGGCTCCCAGCACACAAGGCAACGCAACTTGTACAAGCGAGTTCCGACCCACGGTTTGCAAGATAGCGCCATGTATCACATTCATTCATGAAAAATGCCAACAATGTGATACAGTGACGTAGGCCCCAAATCGTGGGTCGGAACTCGCAACTACAAGTAGTGTTCGGTTGCGAGGGGTTGGCCCAAATGCTCACAAAATTTCTTATTTTTTGGATGTCGTTTCCTAGTGAAAAGTCCCTCGATAGAAATCAAACTTAATTGTTGTTGTATGATATACAGTAGAAATCCGCACAAACGAGATTAAAAAATTCCGAAACTTTGGGAGTAGGATGGACGCAAAACACATGAGCCAACAAAATTTATAGAAGTGAGTTTCGACTCACGGTTTGCAATATACGCCGATGTATCGCTTTCACTCACGAAAAATAGTCGAAAGCGATACACGGCCGTACACTTCAAACCATGAATCCAAACACACTTCTAAAAGTTGAGTTGGCTTGTGCGTGGCGAGCCCGACGTACTCGCAAAATTGCATAATTTTTAGATCTCTTTGTGCGCTATTACTAACAATGAACAATAACTAATACTACATCTACATCGATAATAAAACTATAATTACCTAATTTATAATTAGCTACGCATAATATACAAATTGTACACTCAAACATTGAATAAAAAATTTCAATCAATTAACCTAGTTAGATCTACTAAAATAGAAAAAAATATTACCTTTCACAATGAGCATTTTCGGAAAGGAGATAGAGGAGATCCTTGCACGCTGCTGAAGAGAAAGGAGGGGGAGTAGGGTTTGGCTAATTTCTTTACGATTAAGGTTTTAGGGTTGGAGAGATTTTATATGGGTTAGGATTTTTTTGTAATCGGAATCTTCAAAGGAAGTGGACAAGAGTGTGAGAAGATGGAGAGATTGAGTGAGAAGCAACGAGCAAGAGAGAGCTAAGGTTTGGAAAATGGGTTTTGCGAGCTCCAGTAGCAAAAGAGAGAGAGAGTTGTGAGGGAGATGGCGAACTGAGTAAAACACTTGTACATACCTAGGCCGTTGTTGGGAACAACGGCCTAGGTTGAATTTTTTGTTAAAAAAAACAACCTAGGCCGTTGTTCGGCCTAAGTATGACTTTTTGCAAAAAAAACTTCAAGCCAAAAAAATGCTAAGTCTAAAGCATTTTTTGGCCTGAAGTACCAAAAATGTCCCTCCGCTTTTAGAGCCCCTTAGTGGGAGATCCGAGCGGGCTTCGATCTGGGCCGTTGATCAAGATCGGGAGCGATCCAATGGCTCACCATGCTGTTTTCCAACCCATTGAAAACGAAACCCATTTTCAGTGGAGCATTTGCCATATATATATATATATATATACACACACACACACACGTAAATACGTAAATAATTGATTTTGGAGGTGGGTTTTGTAATATCTTCGCAAAACCCTAGGATTTGGATCCTCGGCCTTTATTAGCAGCAACAGCAGCCGCCCTCCCCTGTTCACAACAAAATACTATTTTTTTTTTATTATTTCTTGGAGTTTAGAGGCTTGGATCTTTCGATTTTTCGCAAAGAGGAGGAGGAGCTTTCTTTCTATTATTGTTATTCTTCAATTGATCTTCTTTGAGGTGGGTGGTACTTCTTGTCTCTTTATGTGTTTTTAATATATTATTATGATGAATTTAGTAGAGAGAATGCTAGGGCTTGTTGTGGATTTTGTAGATTTGTAGATCTATATTTTGATAGTTTGATCAGGGTTAAAATATTAGATGATGATGTTAGGCATGATGAATGAACTTATAGATGTCTATACGAAATAAATTTGCATGGTTAAGAGTGATGATCACGTTTGTCTTAATCTTGAATGTTAAATATTGATGATGCATGAAAGATCTAATTTGGAATTTATAAAATTGATTGGATCACCATAGATTTAATTGTAGATGATGGAGATTTGTAGATAATTAGAACTTATTGTATGCTCTTAAATTCATGCTTGATTGATTTTAAAGTTGACATTTTTCCATGTTTATTCATTGTTTTAATTATTAAAAATCCAAGCTTAATATTAGGGTTTGAATAATTGTTGTATGGATTGAAATTGATTTGTCTTGAATAAAGAAGTTGTTTATGCATAAATGATTAATATTTTGTCTAAAGAAATAAATTCACTGAGAATATATGTGATTGTAGATATTGGATCTTGGTGTTTAATTCAAGAGGCATGTTTTAAAAGATTAAAATATGAGATTTTTAATGTTTATTTCAATATTTTAATACAAATAAAATTCTTGATGATAAACCCTAATTGTTGTGCATGCAAAGTGTTTTAAGGAAAGTAATTTATATGAAAAAAATAAAACCAAAATTCATTGGGGGCTAGGGTTTTGAAATCAAAACCCTAGGGTTAGGGTTGATCTCGGGTGAACAGTAACCCGAGGTTATTGTTCAAACCCGAACAATGCAGGGTTTCGGGTGAACGGTAACTCGGGGTTACTATTCAAACCCGAACAGTGCAACAGCAGTAGCTTGCTATTTTTTTGGGTTTCGGTTGGATTTTTTGGTAGGAAAATCTTCCATTGTGCACCACCCCTCCGTGTGCACTCGTGTACACTCGGCCTTCCTGCCTTCGTATCGATGATCCGAACCGTTCACATTGATTTACACATCCAAATTAGTCGAAATATGTAAAACCAAATCATTTGAAATTCATTTGTCCATCCATCATGTGATTATAAAAAAAATAATGATTTTCAGCTATACAATTTTGTAACACTTAAATCGATGGGCAAATTAATTTCAAATGATTTGACTCTACATATTTAGACTAATTTAGATGTGTAGATCAATATGAACGGTTCGGATCGTCGATACGAAGGCAGGAAGGCTGAGTTCACACACGGTGTGCACCACCTGACGGAAGACTTCCCTTTTTTGGTATTTTGAGTGGGTTTTTGTGTGTGGCTTTGTGTGCTAAGGTTGGGGAACCCTATTACACATATAGATGGGTATATATTTGTGTTTAAACTAATATTTGTGTGAAGTTTAATGGAGTTTTGATGGAGTTTAGAAGTTGATAAATTCTAGATTTGGTCGAAATCTAGTTGCAAGTATCTAATATATTCAAGTAACGTTTTGAGGAAGTAAATCTATGTTTGTAGAGATTAAATTCTCAGTTTTGAGGGATTATATATTCAGTTTTTAAAGATTAAAACTTTGAGTTCTAAAAGGGAGTATTTTCAGTTTCTAAAAGAGGTAAATTTCATATTTTTGGAATAGAAGAATTTCATATTTTTGGGGATGAGATCCCATATAATTAATAGGCTTATTTCAGTTTGAATTGATTGAATCCCTAGTTGAATAAATTGAACTTATGGATGATTAGTAAGTGAGATTTGAAAGTTGATTTTTAAAGAATTTTTGTAAAGTGATTATGTTTCCATATTTGAAAGAGTCTTTTATGGTACTATGAGTTGATTAAAAGAAATGTGATTAATAAAGTGTTTTGTATATTAAACCAAGTTGGGTTTTGATTTGTGAGTTAGGGTTGTGATGAGAACCCTAGAAATATTGTTGTGGATTTCGAGTTGTGAGACTCCAGAGGTTGAGTGGGACCCTAGTATGCCAGCAAATGAGATTTTGTGAAAATTGGCCAGCGGGGCTTTTGTTCTTGATTCAGTAGAGTTAAGTTCGGTAGGGTACACCAACTCTAGAGGGACTGTGATTTTCATTGAACATAATAAATATAAGGACATGTACTAGTTAGAGTTGTGATGAAATAAGAGCAAACATGGGTAGGAGGACCTCATATGATTCGCGGTGGGAGATAATCTCAAGAATGATCGGGGTGTAATCACTTGCGGTGTGGATTTCAATTTTCAGAATTATCGGGGTGTGAGGGAGTGTACCCAAAATTACTTGCGGTGGGAAGTTGATTCTCAAGAATGATCGGGGTGTGATCACTTGCGGTGTGGGAAGCATCTTCAGAATTATTGGGATCGAGGCGACACTCATGGGATATTCATTTGATGAGGTACCATTTGGCTTGCGGTATGGGTTTCAATTTCTAAAATTATCGGGGTGTGAGGGAGTGTCCCCAAAATCATTGTGCGGCGGGAAGTTAATTCTCAAGAATTATCGGGGCATGGCACTAGATACTTACAGAATAATATAAATCTTAAAGTAATTGACGTGGTAGGTTAGTTGCATAACAAGGGATTGAACCCTATAAAGTGGAGAACGATAAGGGCTTGCACCGAACCCATGTAGTATGCGATGCATATAATCTGACAAGTATGCATTAGAAATCATCATATGCATTTGTGTTTCTTGACTTGTTTTATGCATGCTTGCTTTCTGTTTTCATCTCATACACTTGATACTTAGCCTAGCTTCACTTGTTGTTCTATGTTTCATTTATTATTTTTTAAGTATCATTTATTATTGTTTTCATAATGCGCATCAAGTTTGTGATTGTGAGATTTAGAAGTACCACTATTACTATAGTTGACGTCATTTGCATTTAACTGACATGTCCACTTTCAATAGACTCTTGCAGGGTTTTCAGTTATGGATAGCATTGATGCAAATCAAGCTTGGAGTATAAATACAAATTGAAGATTTTATGTGTTGTAAAAATTTGTAATTAATGTAAATAATTCCGCTGTATTTTGTAAGAAGAGAAGATGTAATAAAAAGTTTTAATTTTCCCTGTATTAAAACTGTGTTTATGATTACAATTGAAGTTGATTCCGGAAATTGTGCTACTTATTTCTAATTTTATTTATTGAAAATTCGGGCGTTACATAGGGAACCATAGTGACTTCAAGTCAAAGGACTATACCATGGTCACTGTGAGAACCGGTTATGACCCTCACGTAACGATCTATGCAGCATTCTCATGGTAGGTCAGTCCAGCACATTATAACTCTAATATGTATCCATGTGAAGACATGATATCTCATATCTATGACCCATGAGATATGGTCATCAGTCTACACACACACTAGTCTCTATATATTATCATTGTCCTAATTCACAATAATACTTGACTAGGGATATTTAAGAAGAGTGTTCTAATTTCAGCCAATAGGATATCACAATCAAGTCATGCACTTGATATCCCATGGCATTGAACTTACTATTCTAAGGACTTCATTATGTTCATTTAATTCACAATAAATAACACAATAAATTAAATTCCTAAATATAAAATAAATGTCATGATACAATGTAAACTAGAAATGTAAATACATAACTGACCTATAGGGCATACACCACCCCGGTAGCTAGCGGTCGAAATCGTCTGAGCTTTACAATCCTTCAATATACTGACGACAGCCTACTCTTCAGTAATGGAGATTTGGAGGGAACCATTTCCTTTGAAGGAGCTATGTATTGTTTTGAAGCTGGGTTCGGATTACTGGTTAACTTTCATAAGAGTGCCCTCATACCTATTGTCATGTCTGAAGGTGAAGCTCAATCTCATGCTTCCATCCTAAATTGCTAACTAGATAATTTCCCAGTCAAATCCCTGGGGTTGCCGATTCGCCTAGGCAGACTGACGAAATCGGATTGGCTTCCAATCATTGACAGAGTTGAGGCCAAATTATTAGGTTGGAAAGGAAAATCACTCTCTCTTGGTGGGAGAGTAACTTTTATCAATTCAGGCTTATCTAATCTTCCAACCTACTACATGTCCATCTTCAAAATGCCAAGATGGGTGATCCAACGGATTGACCGAGTTCGAAAAAGATTCCTTTGGCAAGATACAGATGCAAATAGAGGGGGGGTATCATCTTATCAGGTGGGAGACGCTCTGCATGAACAAGATTCATGGCGGGCTGGACATTATCGTTTTAAGAGATATTAATTTGGCCCTCCTCGGGAAATTATGGTGAAAAACTTACCACCTGAACGGGGAAGGTTGGCAAGACTTTGTCCAGTCCTATTTACAAGGTAAGGTTTTACGTAATTGGGGTTTCAGAGTGGGACCCAGGGTCTCTTGGTTTTGGAAGGGCATCTCAAAAGCTCACGACATTTTCTGTACTGGAGTAACTTTCTTCATTGGAAATGGACTGACGACCAAGTTATGGTGGGACAAAAGGTGTTGAGCCCATGCCTTATGCAATATGTTCCCGGATCTCTATAAGACTGCCACCCAGCCTCACATTTGTTTGGCCAAGGCTTGGAAAAGGGGGTCTCAGGTTCCTTCTCATTCCGCTCTCTTTATAACCACATTCATTTTAGGGGTTGTAGACCGAGTTGGGCTTCGATACTTTGGAAGGCGAAGGCTCCATTGAAAGTTAGATTTTTCTTGTGGTTTGTCCTAAATTATGCATTTTAACTAGAGAAAACTTAGTGAAGAGATTACCACATGTTGGGACGAACTACGGCTTTGGGAACACTGATCTGGAGTCGAGAAACCACCTATTTCTAGACTGTCATAGGAGAAGATCGGTGTTCTCCGAGGTCCTTAGAGCATTCGGTACAGCAACATACCCACATTCCTATGAGGAGCTGTGGGTTGGTCCCAAGTTTTCCTCATAAAGGAAAGACTTGAAAGAAGCATGGTATATCGTCATCGCTGTAACGACCTGAATTTTATGGCTGGACAGAAATAACTATTACTTTTGTGGTTCTTGTAAGACTATTTCTGGTAATCTTACTCATATCATGCACCTTATTTTCTTCTTGGCTACATCAGCAGCATCGGGTCCAAGGGGGGAGGATCGCCAGAACTTTCCAGGTGGATGAGTACGATGATGAGGAGGTTGTGCTCGGCCCTAGTCTCGATTGGTCAGTTTACTGAGACCCACCCTCCAGGGTTGTGTTGGAGTGATTGCTGTTTATTAGTCGTACTCTGTATGTTGGTTTTTGCTGAGGCTAATTTGGATAGCTCCCATCCTCCAGTGTTTTGTTGGAGGATCTATGACTATGTTTTATTTTCCTGCTTAGTGGTTCTTGTATTTGAGTCAAGTGCTCTAGGTTTGTTTTTTTAAACTATCTTTAATAAAACAGAGTGGCAATACTCCACATTTTCTTTTTAAAAAAATAAAACATTTTATTAATGAAGGGGTGATGTGTCCACCTATATCTTCAAAAAGGTTCTACTACAATTTCATTGCCAAGAATATCTGGTTGTTGAGTGTCTATACTCCACATTTTCTTTATAAAAAAAAATACATTTCATTAATAAAGTGGTAATGTGGTCACCGGTATCTTCAAAAAAGTTCTACAATTTTCATTGCCAAGAATATCTGGTTGTTGTCAATATTTTCCGCTGGATATGAGTCAGCTTCCAAGGGACCTATTGGAATTGTATATTCTCGAGTTGAACTCAGAGTTGGCGTTGGTTGTGGATCAGTTGAATTACAGAATGCTTCTTTTCAGGGCAGATCTAAATCTGAAGGTTTGGGTGAAGATTTCTTGGTTTTCTGATGATCAGGTGCTGTTCCTGAATAGTGGTTGTTACTGTTTCTCGTAGCGAGCATCTGAGGTGGGCTGCAGCAGAGGGAATTTGATATACATGTCTCCTGCGAGGGAGTTGTGTGAGAAGATGTAGTCATCAGTACCTCTGGGTGTCATTTGACATGGAAACTACTAGAGTTGTAATGCCACCATTTGAATCAAGTAACGGAAGAACTGCTGAAAGCTAAGAACAAATGTACGATACACCGCACCTCTAGCCATGATTGGTTTGTGCCCGGATTAGTATAATGTTTGCGTCGAAGCAAGTTTCTTAAATTTTTATAGGTGTTTAGATTTTCCTTAATTATCAGTGATACTATTTCTTTTAAAAAACTTTTTTTTCCGTCACAATTACTTTGCACTTTCAAAATTTTGTTTTATCTTCGGTTTCGATCTTCATATATTATGCGGTTTACACTCTCAGCTAAGTATTTTCAATCTTCTGTCAAATGCTGTACTCTACTGGTACGTATCTTGACAAAATTTTCATTAATTTAAATGCAAGTGTTCCCTGTTAAGTAGAATAAAAGCAGCTGTTTCAATGCCTCTCAATTCAGTGGTCTCGATATTTCAGATGTGCCTTATGTGCCTACAAGGAAAAAGCAATTTCATACTTGTATTGAGTTTCGAAGTTACAAATAAACATATCATGCTAAAAAATGACTGATGAATAGCGAAAATTGTCTTATGAATGTAGATTGCTATGTTTGTCAGGTCGATTATGTTGACCCTAAGTTTGGTGTGCATAAAACATGCTGTTAAGACTAATATTTTCACTTGAAATCTATAGGATTTACAGAAAAGGTAATTCAAAACAAAGAGCCAAAACGATTAGCAATCAAGCAAAAAGAGGAATGCATCAAAGAAGATTACAAATATCAAGAAAATTTCAACTCAAGAAAAATGTACTTTAAATTCTCAAGAAATGCAGCAATAATCATTATTTATTTCTGTTTTTGTGAAAAAATACTATGTAAAGAGTCGTTGATTGATTGATTAGTATTTGGAAAAAATATAAAGTGGATTCGCCAAATAAATGTTGAATCTGCACGATAGCGGTCGACTGTACAATATATCGGTCGACCGTCGCAACAGTCGACCTCTCATCATAGTGAAAAAAATGAGTCAGTCGACCAGTCATCGCTCGACTTTCGAGTTATAAGATGAATGGTCGACCGCTCAACAAAACGGTCGACCGTCCGCGTGCAGTTTTGACTATTTCAGAAATATCTTTTTGTTTTTAGAAAGATACATTTCCTCGCTCAATAAATAGAGGCGAATTCACTAAGTATTCTTCTTCCCTTGCAATTATAATTCTTCTGAAGTAATCATTCAATCAACGATCCGAGTGTGAGAGCTTTTATTGTTTTCTTCATTCAAGATCGTTATAGATCTTGAGAGTTTTTCTTTTCTTCCACTTCGGTGAGTGTTGCGGGACTTGTTTGTAGAAGTCATGCGGGTGTAATAGGGATTCTCGGCCTGAATTTTGAGAATTATTGTACACGGATTTAAAGTATAGTGGAACGCTTGTGGCGGAGAATTGCAACAAGTAGGTGGTGTAGACGTAGACCTGGGGTCAAACGACGTTATATCGATGTGTCTAGCGTGCATACTTAGAGTGAGGTGCTCATAAATATCTTAAAAGCTACAGAAAAATGTCCAATGGCCGAAATCCCTCATCCTGAAAATTTGTAGGCATCCAAGTCATTCATCTCCAATAGAATAAGTCTAACACGTTCACCTTATTTTGATGGAAAATGTTATGATGTTCGAAAAGTTCGTATGTGTCACTTTTTGCAGATGTTGGGAGAAGAAGTATGGAACGTTTGTGTTAATAAAATAGAGATCCTTGTCAGTGATGGAAAGAGGACTTTCACAACAGCTGAACTATCATTGAAAACTGCAAACTCCAAATCCATGACAGCACTTGATGCATGTCTGGATAATGAAGAACTGATGCGATATGGACGCAACTTCAAAACAGCCTATGAAATCTGGAACAACAAGTTAAAACGTCATGAAGGAACTGCATCTGAGGTAAAGGCCAAAGTTACTTTATGTTTTTATAAGTTTGGTGTTTTTTGTATACTTCCATGAGAGGCCATAGATCAGATGCTAGCCCGCTTTGATATTATCACAAATGAACTAGAGAGCTTAGGTAAATGGTAAGATAATGACCGAAAGGTCGGAAAACTCATAAGCTGTCTCACACCTAAATGTGATATCAAGGTTGCTGCAATAAGGGAGACGCTTGAAGAGAAAGGTTTTGACTACTACACATTTCAAGGAAAATTGAAGACGTATGAAATGGATATGGCTGTAACCAAGATGTACCGGCAAAATATTGGGATTATACCCAAAATTGAAGAGAAGACCATTGCCTTGAAAGCAGAAACTTCACAACCATCAAAATCAGAGTCAGATCATGAAGAATCAGATGAAGATATCGCTCTCCTAACTAAACAATTCTGTAAGTATCTCAAATGCAAAAAGTATGGTAGGTCTCAAGGAGGAAGAGAAAAAGATAAAAAGGACATATGTTACAAATGCAAGAAGCCAGGACACATTCGTGCAAACTATCCCCACTTGCAGGATAGGAACAGAGATTATCATCACTCTAACTTAGAATTCAGAAAGAAGACATTAAAAGCAACATGGCTAGATTCAAATTCCAGCGATGAAGAGCAAGAACAGAATGACTTCAGATTCATAGCTCTTGAGGATGGTGAGGTACAATCATCACTCCAAGAAGAGGTAATCGAAGAACCCACCTATGATGATCTAGTTGACATGTGTAATGGCTTAAGAGATTATGCAAATAAATTAAGTCGTTAGTTGAGACAAGATAAGCAATTGTCTAATGAATCACATGACTCCTGCATTGCCAAAAATAAAAGGCTAAAAGATGCAAATTCCTTGGTTGTTGAAAAATTCGAGTCATTTAGGAAGGATCATAAGGTATTTATAGAAGAAAATCAATGTCTAAAACAACAGATTCAAAAATCTCTGGGAATACATAATGAAATCTAAAGAAAAGTCATGAGAAATCTGCTTATATTGCTAAACTCACTGATGATTTAAATGAATGCAAAAGAAAATTTGACGAGGTAGTGGAAGGTTGTAAGGAAGCAATCGAACAAAATATGATACTTAATGCTACTCTAGATACTCTTCATTGGAACAATAAAGGCAATAAGAAAACTAGATAAAGACTTTGTAATAGAAAAATTGAGCTCAAAAAAATTGTTAAAAAATATGAAGGGCCCAGTCATCTTATGACAATGAATTCAAGATCATATCATGATAATTGATGACTTTGTTAAAATGAGCCACTACAACGTCAAAATACTGTGAAATCATGTCATACACATAGTTATTCAAAATCATGTCACACACATATGCATAGCCATCAAAATAGCTACAAAGTAGTACATAACTATGCAAATGTGCATTACCCAAGGCATAATCACATTACATGTCACTATTGTTGTAGATTAGAACATATATCTTATAATTGCTCACTCAAAAGGAATACTAATTTTGTTTGGATGAAACAGAATGTAAGTGCAGGCACAGTACCAACTTGGGCACAAAAAATTACACCTAGTAATTTAAATGTAGGTGCATCGACGTGCCAAACCTAAAGATCGGTGGTACCTTGATAGTGGATGCTCAAACCATATGAAAGGGGACAACAAATACTTTGCATCACTATCAAGGGAAAGAGAAAGGACATCATCTTTGGAGATAATAGCACTAGTCAAACCATTGGTAAAGGTAAAATAAACTTTGGTTCATCATGCTTCATTGATGATGTACTTTTGGTAAGAGGCTTGAAACACAATTTACTTAATGTTAGTCAGCTATGAGATAAAGGTTATACATTTACTTTTTGATAAAAATGCGTGCACTGTATTAGATAATAATAAATCATGTTTACTTCTTGCTCATAGATGTAATAATGTGTATGTCATCAATTCTAATGAATTAGCACAGGAAAATATGGGATGCTTTGTTGCTAGAAAAGAAGATGGTAGGCTATGGCATCGGCAACTTGGACACACAGCTATGGATAATCTCAACAAACTTGTTAACAAGGAACTTTTACTTGGAATTCCCAAAATTAAGTTTGAGAAAGATAAGCCATATGACTCGTATCAGTTCGATAAGCAAACTAAAAGTTCCCACAAGCCCAAAAAAATTGTATCAACTTCTAGACCTCATGAACTTCTGCACATGGACATTTTTGGACCATCACAAACACATAGTAATGGTGGTGCACGATATGCTTTCGTAATTGCAGATGACTATAGTAGACTCATTTGGGTTACTTTTTTATCACAAAAGGATGAAACTTCATATGTTTTTCAAAAATTTTGTCATAGAGTAGAAAATGAGAAAAAGCTTACCATTGTCACTATTCGTAGTGATCATGGTGGAGAATTTCAAAATAAACTTTTTACGTCATTTTGTGATGAAAAGGAATAAAACATGAGTTCGCATGTCCTCGCACTCCTCAATAAAATGAGGTTGTTGAGAGAAAAAATCGATCTCTTCAAGAAATAGCCCACACCATGCTTAGCAAAAATAATTTACCAAAATCTTTTTGGGCAGAAGCTGTCAATACAACATGTTACACCATTAACCAAGTAATCATTAGAAAATAACTTGAAAAAATGTCTTTTGAACTGTATTATGGAAAAATTCCAAACTTGAGTTATTTCGTGTATTTGGATGCAAAGTGTTTATTTTGATTACCTTATTTAACTTGGGAAATTTTGATCGCAAAAGTGATGAAGGCGCATTCTTATGATACTCTCTAAGTAGCAAAGCTTATCGTGTATTTAATAAGAGAAGACGCACAATTTAAGAATCTATTGATATTATATTTAATGAATCTAATTTCCTTACATGAGAGATATTACATGTTGTTGATGATGATGAGACAGGTACTTGCATTGAAAAGAAACAGGTACATACTGAAAAAGTGTTGAATGAAGACCTCCAAAACAATTCATCTCATCAAAATGAAGATCTATCACCACTAAATATCAATAAAAAATTCTTGATGGGCGGGATGCACACACAACAAACTGATGCTATGGAAGATGAACCCACTTCTTCATCACCACCAACTCAACCTCCCACGATTGAAAAACGTCCTGCTTGGAAAGTCATGTCCAGTCATCCCTCAAATCTTATTCGAAGTAATATGTCAGAAGGGGTAACTACTTGTACCCAAGCTAAAAAAATTATGTGTTTTATTGCTTTCGTATCCATACTTGAACGAAAGAATGTTAAGGAGGCCCTACAAGACAACAACTAGATTGTTGCAATGTAAGAAGAACTTAATCAATTTGAATGGAATCAAGTATGGAGATTTGTTCCTAGACCCCCTAGTAGAACCGTTCTTGGTACGAAATGAGTGTTTAGAAATAAGTTAGACGAATCAGGTCATATAGTTCAAAATAAAGCTCGTCTTGTTGCTCAAGGTTATAACCAACAAGAGGGATTCGATTTGAATGAAACTTTTGCTCATGTTGCACGGCTTGAATCCATTCGTATTTTACTTACTTTTGCATCCTACATGGATTTTACGCTTTTTCAAATGGATGTAAAATGTGCTTTTTTAAATGGTTTTATTTCTGAAGAAGTTATGTTGAACAACCACCTAGGTTCACTGACCCAATACACCCAAACCATGTATTTTATCTTGATCAAGCGTTATATGGTTTGAAGCAAGCTCTTCGTGCGTGGTATGAGCAACTAAGTTCGTTCCTTATTCACATAGGTTTTTCAAAACAAAAAGCAAACACTACACTTTTTATTGAACATGTTTTTAAAGATATTTTGATCGTTCAGATTTATGATGATGATATTATATTTGGATCTACTAATAAAAATGTGTGCAAGAAATTTTCTAAGCAGATGCAGGATGAATTTGAAATGAGTATGATGGGTGAATTAACCTACTTTCTTGGACTTCAAGTACAACAACGGAAGGACGGCATCTTTATAAATGTAACGCCCTGAATTCCAAAATACGGTAATTCGTAGCATAACTGGATCTTTTCATCACTTCGTACAATTTTACAAGGAATTTAAAAACTTTTATTTATACAACACTGTTTAACTTACATCAACGCAGATAAAAATAAAGATTACAATAAAACTTGTATAATTAATCATCAACATTTAAAACATTCTTTTGCTTCAAATTCATCTTCCAGTCTTAGCCAATCCAAGCCCTACATTGAATACTGTGGGCACGTCAGTTACATACAACTGACGCAATACCATACACGGCCATCCTCGCTATGCCATAATATAGCGACTCACTTATTTTATCATACACAAACTTGAATGCAATAAAAAATGTAAAAGTGACTATCCTAAACATGTCAGTGTATGATATGCCTTAGATGCCTAATGCAGATTTACACTACGATGCACTAATGCATACTTGTTCGGATTCTATGCATCTCATACTACATAGGTCCGAAGGAAAGCCCTTAAGGTACTTCTCATTATAGGGTTTATATCCCTCGCTATGCAACCTAACCCATTGAATATACTCCAACGCGTAGTCACCGAAGAGTCACACCCCCAGGATATTGGACCTTACCGGCCTACCTCTAGCCCACCTCAGTGAATTTACCAGGCGTATCCTCAGCCACGAATCCTAGCAAGTGGATCTCTCGTAACTACGAACCAGGCCTACCCCTGGCCCACCTCAGTGGATTTACCAGGTGTATCCTGTCCGTTCCGAACATTTCTAGGGACTGCAGTCTCTTTACCGGCCTTTCCAATTATAGATGGATGTACCCCTAGCCCATTTACATGGATTTACCAGTCGTACTCCTCGATCTTGGGTCCCTAGGAGCTGCACATCCTTTACCGGACCTGTTTGTCGTTATTTCTATCATATCTTCTTCTAGTGTCTATCCTAGGATTTACACACATGAATAAATGCTTCCACCTAGATTTAGCTTCCCCTCCTACCGGACTTAAACAAACTACCAAGATAGCCCACATAGCCAAATTCTCAAATCAATTAATTCTTTTCATCATTTGTTGGTACTTGGGTCTCACTAAACCTCTAGAATCGCATCTTTTCATGTACCATAATCATGGGTACTCATACCCTTCAATACTCATGTTTTCAATTCAATTTATTTACATCTTATAGTAATTTCCAATTCAATTTCTCATAAAGAATACTCTTTAGTCAATCAATCAACTAATCACTTTCATGATACTAAGTCTCATATTAGACTCCAATTTATTAAATTTCTTTATCAATTTCATCACCTTCTAATGCACAATTTTATTGACAATTTATTCCTAACTTTCCTTCATTCTCAACTTGCATTTTCTTTTCATAATAAATTTACAAAATCTTTAATTTATATCTACATTTTCTTTATTTTCAATTTGGACTCAACTTAATACATTAATGAAATGGGTTTTCGCGATTTTAGGGGCCCCAAATTTGTAATTCCCTTGTAAATATACGCACATATTTGTTCGTAAAAAAATACAGTTATTAGGGGCCCCAAAAATAATTATTTGGGCCTTTAAAAAAATTTAAATTATTTGGGTTTAGGCTTGAAGACTTGAATTGAATTTGAGACTTTAAATTTGGGTGATTTAAAACAAATTTATATATTTTGCATATTTTGCTTTCAACAATGTGCAAAAGTTTTGTTTACATGTTGGTTTTTTTTTCTTTTCTTTTTCCATTGTTGTTGTTGTTGTTGTTGTTGTTGTGTGGGCACCATTTCGGGAGTTCGCCTCAAGCCCCCAGAAACTCAGGGTCGGCCCTGGCAGTTGCTGACGTGGACAGCGCTGTGAGTGTCTCTCGCGAGGAGAGAGAGGGATTTGTGAAAATTGTCTCATATCGGGAGTGTTTGGGATTAATTGATTATATATATATATATATATATATATATATATAGGGTAAAAGGGATATGAGCAACTTACTCATTTAGTAAATAAGCAATTGATGATGTGGCATGTATGTGATTGGAAAATCCTTAAAAGGTTTAGTTGTCCAATGTATCACATGCATGCCACATAATCACTTGCTCATTTAATAAATGAGCAAGTTGCTCATATCCCTTTTACCCATATATATATATATATATATATATATATATATATATATATATATATATATATATATATATATATATATATATATATATATATATATATATATATATATATATATATATATATATATGGGTAAAAGGGATATGAGCAGCTTGCTCATTTATTAAATGAGCATATATATATATATATATATATATATATATATATATATATATATATAATTGCCTGGAATTAGAGGTCACCAATCAGCTATAGCACCTTTTATGAGGCAAGCCTGTGGTGGGCAGTTGTTAGAAAAATCGCTATTTCAGGTCGGGGCATTACAATAAATCAATCTAAATATGCTAAAAAACTCGTCAAAAAGTTTGACCTTGATAGTGCAAATGTATACAAAACTCTCATGGCCACTACCACTAAACTTTCCAAAGATGAATCAGGTAACAATGTTGATGTTTCTATCTATCGTGGTATGATTGGTACCTTACTTTATATAACTGCATCTCGTCCTGATATAATGTTTAGTGTTTGTTTATGTTCCCATTTTTAATCGTGTAAAAAAGAATCTCATTTAGTTGCAGTTAAGCGTATCATTCGATATCTTAATGGCATACCAAATGTAGGTCGTTGGTACCCGAAAATAGAAAATTTTCTCTTGTAGGCTATTCAGATGCAGACTATGCTGACAGTTTAATAGATAGAAAAATCACAAGCGGTACATGCCACTTCTTGAGAAATTGTCTTGTTTTATGGGCATCTAAGAAACAAAATTCCGTCACTTTATCCACCGCCGAAGCTGAATATATAGCCGCCGAATCTTGTTGTGCACAGGTATTATGGATGAAACATACATTAGAATACTATAAGGTATTCTTCGATCACATCCCAATTAAATATGATAATACTAGCACTATTCACATGACTAAAAACTTTGATCAACACAGTCGCACCAAGGACATAGAAATTCATTACCATTTTATTAAAGATCATTTTCAAAAGGGAGATATTTTCTTGATTATGTTTCAACGGATTTACAATTGGTTGATATTTTTACAAAACCATTAGATGAAAACGTTTTCACTTTTTAAAAGGAGAATTAAATGTCACTGATATTTCAGCTTGAACAATAAACTTGTTCGATCGCCTGAACAGTCGACTGTCACCCTGTAGGGTTGTACGATCGACTGGTTGGTCGACCATCCTTCTTACAATTTCTTTTACAGTTAAATGATTTTTTAAATCATAGTCTGACCAGTCGACTGGCTCATAGTCTGTTGTTTTATCTATTACAGGGTTTCTGGCGTCTTTTGCGATCGGTCAACCATACCTGATTTTTAAAAAAACTTCTCTATTTTGTGTCTTTTTCCTCTTCTTGGTGTGTTCCATAAATGGAGAGAAAATTGAACTTAGAATTTAACTTCTCAGATAAATCTTCAAACTTAGTGTTTAACTTGTCTATTAACCTTCTGAAGATTATGTAATTCTGAAATCTCAGATCTATGATACCATGTACAACTCTCACTGTATATCAAAGAGTTTCGTGATCAATGGTATCATGTAAGTAGATTTCTATATTTTCGTATATTAAATATGCATATCCTTCAGAACAAAACTTTTAACTAATATTTATGAATGCGTATTTTCATGCATGATTCGTTTTATGCATATAGGATGCATCATGAACATACACTTATATAATTCTTATGTGCTTGAATTTAGGGGGAATATTGGATTAAGGGGGAGTAGTTGAATTTCTTCTAAATTTAAATTCTAAGGTATGTTTTGCTCACACCAAAAGGAGGAGATTGTTGACCCTAAGTTTGGTGTGCACAAAACGTACTATTAAGACTAATATTTTTAGTTATGATCTACAAGATTTACAGAGAAGGTAATTCAAACCAAAGAGCAAAAAAAATAGCAATCAAGCAAAAGATGAATGTCTCAAAGAAGATCGCAAATATCATGAAGATTTCAACTCAAGAAACATGTACTTCAAATCCTCAAGAAAGCCAGCAATAATCAATTATTTATTTATGTTTTTCTGAGAAAATACTATGTAAAGAGTCGTTGATTGATTGAGTAGTATTTGGAAAGAATATAAAGTGGATTCGCCAAATAAATGTTGAATCTGCACGATAGCGAACGATCATACAATATGTCGGTCGACCATCGCAACAGTCGACCACTGATCATAGTGAAAAAGATGAGTCAGTCGACCGGTCATTGCTCGACTTTCGAGTTAAAAGATGAACGATCGACTGCTCAACAAAGCGGACGATTGTTCGCGTGCATTTTGACTATTTCGAAAATATCTTTTCATTTTTGGAAAGATACATTTTCTCACTCAATAAATAGAGGTGAATTCACCAAGTATTCTTCATCCCTTGCAATTATAATTCTTCTGAACTAATCATTCAATCAACGATCCGAGTGTGAGAGCTTTGTTTTCTTCAGTAAAGATCAGTATAGATCTTAAGAGTTTTTCTTTTCTTCCGCTTTAGTGAGTTTTGCGGGACTTGTTTGTAGAAGTCCTACGAGAGTAATAGGACTCTCGGCCTTAATTCCGAGAATCACTGTACAAGAGTTTAAAGTATTGTAACCCCTATTTTTCATTTTGCGTATTTTTTGTGTATTTTTCGTTTTGGTGTGTTTTCTCTCTTGTATTTTTTCTGAACCGTATGTTGGAGTTGTTTTCAATATATATTCATTTTATTTCATTTTGAGCTCTTTGTGTTTGATTGGTTGTCCCTTTTGTTTCGTTCTTCTATTATTTGATCTTTCTTTTATTTGGTCTCGTTCTCTTTATTTATTTATTTATTTATTTTTGGTGTTTGTGGTGGTCGTGGTTGGTTGTTATCCTATTCTCAATCCTATTGTTTGATCCCTAATAAGATTACCAAAGCCAAATTAAATGCCCAATCCTATTTGATATCCTATACAATTTGTATCCTAATTAAAGCCCAATTAAACAAATCATATTACTACTCCTAATTACCCACAACCCAATTACCCATTAACCCTAATACCCTTATATATATATAGCTAATCTCTCTCTCTAAACCCTAATCCTAAACCATAGCCTCCACCTAATAACCCTCGACCTCCTCCCTTTCTCCTTGCTTGCGCCACCCGCACTCCAGCCCGACGCCCAGACCCCAGGCCGAGCCCCTTCCTCCGGCCTGTGCACTCTCCGACGCCGCAACACCCCAACACCCGAGCCCCATCATCCCTTGGCGGACCATCTCCTACACCACCTGTAATACCCCGATTTTCATTTATGAAAATTATTTATTTATTTTGCACGTAGTGTGCACGTGCAATTTTTGTAGTATGAAATTTTATAATTATTTTCATTATGGATGATGAGTATAGGTATATATATATATATATATATATATATTTGTGTGTGTGTGTGTGTGTGTGTGTGTGTTCTTTAATTATTTTTATAAAGGCCCATTTTCTTCAAATAAACATAAGCCTTTCTTTTAGCCCAAATCTAATTTATTTATTTTCTTTTATAAAACTATTATTTTGGCTCATTAATTAAAGCCTATGAGTTATTTCTATTTTAATTACAACTTGTAATGTAGAACATATTTTAAAGATTATTTTTGTAGAAAATATAATGTACAACTTTTTTAAATGGAGAACAAATGCATGCACGTGCATTGCACGTACACGTGCAAATGCACCATGTGAGGCCGGTTTTTGACAAGGAGGGAAAAGGAAATTTGAATGGAGTCATGGGTGGTGGTTGCTTGATCATGGTTGGTTATTATAACTCCCCCTTGAATCCTAGCCTTTTATTTCTAACTCCTAGTTTGATCCTAGCCTTCCATTTCACTCCAAATTTTAGTATAAATACCCCCCCCCCTCTAGCCTAGTTATTTTGTACTCTTTATTTCTCCAAAACCTATAGTATAAAATACATTATTAGTAGTATAGTAAGTTAGTTAAAAGATTGAGAGTTGTGTGTGAGGAGTTGTGCTTGCACCAAGAGGAGGCCGGCATCACTAGGGAGGCTCGGGTTGGCATCTTTGAGGGCTTGGGTGCGCATCGAGGAGGAGGAGGAACGCTCTTTTGGCAAGGACTCTTGTTTAGGAGGTGTTGCAATTTGATTTCTCTCCAAATTAAAGTGGGTTATTTTCCATGTTTCTAATTAGATAGCATGCTAGAATTGAATTGAAATGATAATGCATGAAAAAGATTAATAAGAGTACATTTAATTGGAAAAATGGCTTATTAGTTGATTGGAATGTTGCTAAATAAATTGTGTGTGATTCTATCATCAAACTTAAGTTGTATGTTAATTATTTATAGCTATGGATTGCTTGAAGTAAAATTTGTTGTTGGCAACAAAAATTAAATGCAAATGTTAGTAGATGAAAATATTGTTTTATGTGCTTGAATGAACTTTTGTGCTAATGTTTGTAAGGAATAACTTAAAATATAATTTGTGGATTTGTGAAAGGAATATAAACAGGAAATTGATATAGAGAATATTGATGTTAAATTGGATAAGAAATGTCGAAAAAGAAATGTGGTAGTAGTAGCATACAATTTAAACTAATTGTATGCAAAATATGTGTTTAATTATTGGAAAAATTATTTTTAAATTATTGGAGTATAAATTATTATGGGAATAATTATTCTGGAAATTTACAGTAAGTTTAGTAAAAGCAAAACTCAAATGAGAGCTTTTGAAACAGCGAAATATGCTATTAGACAGAGAGTTGATTTAATTAGAGTGCAAGTTGTATTAAGACAACTTGAGCCTATAGCTCAAGTGGTCGGGAGGCTTCTAATCGCTACAGTGTGCGGTTGGGTTCTCACTGGTCGATGGTTCGATTCTTGTTAGCACCATATATTTTATTGCGCATTTAAAAAATTAATTAAGCTTCAGCCGAGAGCATTTAAAGCTCTTAACCCCCTTTATGTCGATCGGCGCGATTGGCCTAGTGGTCAGAGCGTGCGGCTTGTTTCCCTGTGGTTGTTGGTTTGAAACCTGGTCTCGGCCAGTATTAAACTTGTGGGAAAAAAATATTTTTTGAGTGGATTTTTTATATTTAAAAATTATGAAAAAAATATTATTATTATTCTGAAATTATGTGGGACTTATGAAAAATAAATTAGGAGTTATTAAAATGAAATAGAGTATATTTTTTAGAACAAAAGTGTAATTGGAACTATAGTTCTACACTTATATTTTTGTGAAAGTTGTACTTTGCAAAAGAACTTGAAATAAAGTGCTAGAAAGGAAATATAAATAAGAAAGAAAATATATGAAGTGAAGTGGTGTGAATTATTCTTATTGAAGAATAGTGTGACAATTATGAGTTGTGAATATTCATTTTGACCATATAATTGATGATGCGTTTTTAATGTGGAAATAAATATTTGATGAAATGCATGCATGATAATTGTGTTCCATGTATGGTTATGGACTCATGAATTATTTGAAATCATGTGATTGGAAAAGAAAAATGTTATTGAGTATGACAACTCAAACATGTGAATTTGTGAAACGAAATTTAAATTTAGAGTGTAGCCAAAACTCACACCGGCAAGTGAAAGTGATAAATTATGATTATTGACATTGAAAAGACCAGTTTGGGTCATTGTGAAATGAAAGAAATAAGACCGGTAGTAGTGAGAGGGCTAACTCTAAGAGATTGATTTTGTTCATGATTTCATTAAATTAAGAATTAGTACAAAGTGAAGAGGTGATGAAAGTGAGTGAAAAACACAAGTATGAGGGCCTCGAGTCTACGATGTGAGAATGATTCACAGAATGCATGCTTGATGCGTCAAGACATGGCGTGGGCACTACTCCAGAAGGATTGGGATCTTGGCGACGCTTGTGGGATGTTTGGTGACTGCAAAAGGCTGAATTGCCACAGAATGCATGCTTAATGTGTCAAGACATGAAGTGGGATTCCCCTCCAGGTTTTCTGTACACGTGCTTGTACTCATAGATCATCTAGGATACTTACCGTAGTTACAGTAGTAGATTAAGTCATGACGAGGGATTGAACCCTACAAGATGAAGAACGATTAAGAGGCTTGCCCTCGGACCTATGTAGTATGGGATGCATAGAATCCGAACAAGTGTGTATTAGTGTCATGTAATATAAATAATTGCATTAAGGACTAAGTGCACAATCACAACACGACATCAATAGGGTATTCCCTTTAGTTTGATATGTGACAAGTTTGTGTTTGTTAAATATGGAAAATCAGTTATACTATTTCCGGCATAGAGAGGATGGCCGTGTATAATGTTCGTAGGTTGAATAAACTGACGTACCCACAGTTTTGTATGCAGGGTAATTGACATGATAAAGATTAAAGAAGCACAGATGCTTAGAGATTATTCAAATGTTGATGTACATTTATTTAAATGTTGTAAATTTGCTTCCGCTGTAAAATGTAAAGTGTAAAGTTTTTATGTAACTCTGATGTAAAGTGAAAAGTTTTAATTTTTTTGTAAAACTGTATGAAAGAAGTGTACAGATCCTGTGGAATCTCGAATTCAATATATTTTTGGATTCGGGACGTTACAGAGTGGTATCAGAGCCACGCTTCACACTAGTACAAATTTATAAGGAACGACACCCTAGAAATGGACATTAGAGTGTGTGTTTGAGTCTAGAGATTTAAATGTAAGTTACTTACATTTGTGTTGCTCTATGACTTATGCTTCTTCCTCTCTATTTTCTAAGATGGCTGATCACTTCGACCCTGCTGGAGACGACAATTGGCATATCATCGAGGAAGATTACTATCCTGGACAAGCAGATTCCGAGGAAGAGTACTACCTAGGACAAGCAGATTCTGACGGAGAAGAATGGCCTGAATCCCGAGAGATTACCCCACCTCCGGATTCATCTGATGACTCTTCTGACAAAGAAGAAGAACCAGTTCCAAATAGTCTTGTGATATCTCTTCAGAGGCAGGTAGAAACACTGCGGGAGAGAGTCGAATTATTGGAGGCTCAATTGGCAAAGCACAAGGATGAATTTTCAGTTCTCAGTCATCGTGTATGGGAACTCAAGAAGCGGAAGAATATGACCGATGTGCTGAAGGAAGAAGTTGAAGAACTACAGGTAGAACTTCAAGAAGCGAAGAGGAACCGTAGGAGTTAGACTGTTGTAGCTTCTACTGTTTTCATTCTGATGTCAAGAAATGTTTTCAATTCGAATGTATAAAGTTTGGAGTTCAATGAAATACAAAGTTGATTTAAAATTCATGTCTTATACTTCGAATTTAATGGATCTTTTGCATCAGAATATGGCTAGAAGAGGAGCTAGAAATAGTGAAGGTCTGGACTTGGAAACAGAACTTGCGAGATTTTATCAGACTTGAAACCACCTGCGTTCGAAGGAAGGTCAGACCCTGATGCGGCTGACAATTGGATTCGTCAGGTAGAGACGATCTTCGAAGTGCTGGAGATCCCTGAAGGCTGTAAGGTGAAGTTGGCGACTCTGCAACTTGAGAAGGATGCGGCTGTGTGGTGGCAGTCGATGAAGCGGATAATGGGAGGAATAGTTCTTGGCTGGGAGGAATTTTTGGAAGAATTTCGCAGTCACTATTTCCCCTCTAATGTCCAAGAGAAGAAGGCTATGAAGTTTCTATCACTGCAATAAGGTGGCATGTCAGTTAGAGAGTACGAGACCAAATTTACTTAACTCTCTAGGTATGCTCCTGAATTAGTGATGGATGAGGCGAAGAAGGCTCGTAAGTTCGAGCATGGATTGAGGCCGAGCTTGAGGTCCCAGATGATACCTCTTGGTATCAGAAGATTCGACAAGTTGGTCAAGCGTGCGGCAGCCACGGAAGCAGACATGGAGCAGTTTCATGTTATTCAGAATCGGAGGAACAACTGGTAGTCTAGAAAGAGGCCCGCAAATTCTGGGAATTTCAAGGGACAACCATCTGCACAAAGGTTCAAACCGACAGGGGCGAACGCTATTAGTGTGGTTGGAAGACCCGGGAACAATGTGGTGAAACCTCCTGTGGTAAATTGCTTCAACTGTGGTGAGATGGGACATTACCAATCTCAATGCCCCAAGCCACAGAATGGTAATCGCAATGTACCAATGCAGCAGACTGGGAAGAAACCGTATTAACCAGGGCGAGTATTTGCCTTGACCGAAGCTGATGCCATGAGGTGGATCATGTCATCACTGGTACGAGGGTGGATGTTTAGAGGTTTATGTTGTTTCTTTTTCCAGCTTATTTTGTGAACTGTTACGTAATGGGTGTGTATTATGTAACAGGGGAACTTTATTTGAATGGAATAAAAGCTGTTGTTTTGTTCGATACTGGATCCTCTCATACTTTTGTGTCTCCTAAATTTGCTAAAGTGTTGGGAGTTGAACCGAAGATTTTTCCAGGCAAGATCTTAGCAGTAGCTACTCCATCAGGGGAAACTTTAACCACTGATCGGTACAATGCGGATTGCGAGATTGTGATTGGAGACAGAATTTTCGGGATTGATCTAATCGAGCTGACTATCTTGGGAGTCGATGTTATCATTGGCATTGATTGGATGTCAGTGTATAGTACAAGCATCGAGTGCAAGACCAAGACAGTAACAGTGAAGGCTCCAGGTGGACCTGAAGTCACTTTCCAAGGGAAGAAGAAGTGTTATAGGCTGGTGGCAGCTATCCGCAAGGAAGAGATTCCTGTGGAAGTGCAAAGGATTCCTGTGGTTCGGGACTATCCGACTGTGTTCTTGGATGATTTTCCTGGGTTACCCCCGCATCGTGATGTGGAGTTCAGCATCACTATTCAATCGGGAAGTGCACCCATTTTTAAGGCACCGTATAGGATGGCTCCAGTGGAACAGGATAAGGTGAAATGGCAGATTGAGGAACTGTTGGAGAAAGGCTTTATTTAACCTAGTGCGTCACCTTGGGGAGCACCAGTGCTTTTGGTAAAGAAGAAGGATGTATCGATGAGAATGTGCATCGACTACCGAGAGCTGAATAAGGTCACTGTTCAGAATAAGTATCCTATTCCCCGAATTGATGACTTGTTCGATCGTCTACAAGGAGCAGTTGTTTTCTCCAAAGTAGATCTTCGATCAGGATATCACCAAGTTCGAATGAAAGCTGAGGATGTGCACAAAACTGCATTTAGAACTGACATAGGCATTACGAATTCTTAGTTATGCCATTTGGAGTGACGAATGCACCCGCAATCTTCATGGACTTGATGAACAGAGTTTTGAGGTCATTTATTGATTCTTTCGTCGTGGTGTTTATCGAAGATATTCTCGTGTACTCTAAGTTAGAAGAGGAGCACACCGAGCATCTGGCAGCAGTTTTGAAGAAGCTGGAAGAGCATGAGTTGTATGCCAAGCTATCCAAGTGCGAAATCTGGAAATCTGAAGTGGCATTCCTAGGTCACATCCTTTCTAAGGAGGGAATGGCAACTGATCCTCAGAAGATAGAGGCAGTGAGAGATTGGGCTAGGCCTACTACAGTAAAGGAAGTCAGAAGTTTTCTTGGAATGACTGGATACTACAGGAGATTCATTCAAGGTTGTGCTCAGTTAGCTGTGCCGCTCACTAGTTTGACCAAGAAGAACGTGAAATTCAAGTGGACTGAGCAATGTGAGGCAAGCTTTCAGGAGTTAAAAGAGAAACTAACTACTGCACCTATTTTGGCTTTGCCTAGAGCAGGTGTTGAGTATGATGTTTACAGCGATGCTTCACATCGTGGGCTTGGTTGTGTCTTAATGTAAGAGGGAAGAGTAATCGCTTATGGGTCTAGGCAACTACGACCGCATGAGAAGAATTATCCGACTCATGATCTGGAGTTGGCTGCGATTATCTTTGCCCTGAAGCAATGGAGACACTATGTGTACGGTGAGAAATTGAACATGTACACAGACCACAAGAGTTTGAAGTACATATATCAGCAGAAGGATCTGAATTTGAGGCAGCGGAGATGGTTGGAAGTACTTGAGGACAAGCGACCTGAGATCAAATATCATCCTGGAAAAGCTAATGTTGTTGCTGATGCACTTAGTCGCAAGAGTAGTTTATCCAGTTTGATTACAACTCAGAAGCATCTGATGGAAGTATTGGATCGAGCAGGTATTGAAGTTGTCTTGCAAGGATTGGGAGCATCTTTAGCTCAGTTGAGGCTTCAGCCTACTTTGAATGCAAGAATCATTGCAAGTCAGGAGGTTGATGCTGATATCTTGGAGATGAAGGAGCAGGTTGGTGCTGGCAGGTTGCTCGGATTTTAAATCAGGGATGGAGTGCTGTAGTTTGGAGATAGACTATGCGTTCCAAATCAGACAGACCTGAAAGAAAGTATTCTTCAGAAGGCGCATGCTACTCTTTTGTCAGTACATCCTGGAAGTACTAAGATGTACAGAGATATCAAACCGCATTTCTAGTGGTCAGGTTTGAAGCGGGATGTGGCTGAATTTGTGGCAAAGTATGAGGTTTGTCAGCAAGTCAAAGCCGAGAATCAGAGACCCGGAGGTCTGTTACAACCGTTACCTATTCTGGAATGGAAGTGGGATAACATCAGTATGGATTTCATTACGAGATTGCCCAAGAGTCCTAGAGGCAATGATGTGATTTGGGTTATAGTCGATCGATTAACCAAGTCCGCTCACTTCTTGGCAATGAAACTCACTGCTTCGATGGACAAGTTAGCTGAGTTGTATGTTGGCAAAATCGGCAGGCTTCATGGTGTTCCGTCAACTATTGTGTCTGATCGAGATGCGCGGTTTACTTTGCATTTCTGGAGGAGTTTTCAGACAGCCTTGGGTACCAAGACAGATTTCAGCACTGCTTTCATCCGCAGACCGATGGACAGACAGAGAGAGTCAACCGTATTCTTGAGGATATGCTTCGGTGTTGTGTACTAGACTTTGGAGGCAGTTGGGAAAGGCATTTACCTTTGGTAGAGTTTGCCTACAACAACAGTTTTCAGACTAGCATCGGGATGGCGTTGTATGAAGCTCTGTATGGCAGGAAGTCCAGGACACCTGTTTGTTGGTTTGAAGTTGGGGAGCGTCAATTGTTTGGTCCTGAGCTTGTGCAGTAAACCTCTGAGAAGATTGATCTGATCAGCAAAAGGTTGGTAGAAGCTCAGAGCAGGCAGAAGAGCTATGCAGACAACTGGAGAAGGGACCTTGAGTTTGAGGTCGGTGACTTTGTCTTTCTAAAAGTATCACCCAGTAAAGGTGTGATTCGATTTGGCATAGGCGGGAAATTAGCCCCGAGGTTTATAGGCCCGTACAAGATATTGAAAAGGATCAGGAAAACTGCTTACTGGCTTGAGTTACCGAAAGAGTTATCTCAGGTGCACAATGTCTTTCATGTGTCTATGCTGAGAGGTTATATTCCAGATCCGAGTCACCATTTGCCTGAAGTGCTGGAAGGTTTGCATTTGGATCTCAATTACATCGAGTCTCCTGTCGAGATTGTTGATCGTCGAGAGAAAGTCTTGAGGAATAAGACGTAACCGATGGTCAAGGTAGTCTGGAGAAACCATTTGGTTGAAGAGGCTACTTGGGAGTCTGAGGATAGGATGTTGAAGGATTACCCTGAGCTTTTGGCTTGATTTGTATTTTGTATTTTCTTGTGCTTGTTGTGAGTGTTTTGTTTCTCGCTCTTCACTGTAGTTCCGGTGACGGAACTATTCTAAGGTGGGAGTGTTGTAATACCCTGATTTTCATTTATGAAAATTATTTCTTTATTTTGCACGTAGTGTGCACGTGCAATTTGTGTAGTATGAAATCTTATAATTATTTTCATTATGGATGATGAGTATAGGTATATATATGTATATGTGTTCTTTAATTATTTTTATAAAGGCCCATTTTCTTCAAATAAACATAAGCCTTTCTTTTAGCCCAAATCTAATTTATTTATTTTGTTTTATAAAACTATTATTTTGGCCCATTAATTAAAGCCCATGAGTTATTTCTATTTTAATTACAACTTGTAATGTAGAACATATTTTAAAGATTATTTTTGTAGAAAATATAATGTACAACTTTTTAAAATGGAGAACAAATGCATGCACGTGCATTGCACGTACACGTGCAAATGCACCATGTGAGGCCGGTTTTTGACATGGAGGGAAAAGGAAAATCGAATGGAGTCATGGGTGGTGGTTGCTTGATCATGGTTGGTTACTATAACTCCCCCTTGAATCCTAGCCTTTTATTTCTAACTCCTAGTTTGATCCTAGCCTTCCATTTTACTCCAAATTTTAGTATAAATACCCCCCCTAGCCTAGTTATTTTGTACTCTTTATTTCTCCAAAACCTATAGTATAAAATACATTATTAGTAGTATAGCAAGTGAGTTAAAAGATTGAGAGTTGTGTGTGAGGAGTTGTGCTTGCACCAAGAGGAGGCCGGCATCACTAGGGAGGCTCGGGTTGGCATCTTTGAGGGCTTGGGTGCGCATCGAGGAGGAGGAGGAATGCTCTTTTGGCAAGGACTCTTGTTTAGGAGGTGTTGCAATTTGATTTCTCTCCAAATTAAGGTGGGTTATTTTCCATGTTTCTAATTAGATAGCATGCTAGAATTGAATTGAAATGATAATGCATGAAAAAGATTAATAAGAGTACATTTAATTGGAAAAATGGCTTATTAGTTGATTGGAATGTTGCTAAATAAATTGTGTGTGATTCTATCATCAAACTTAAGTTGTATGTTAATTATTTATAGCTATGGATTGCTTGAAGTAAAATTTGTTGTTGGCATCAAAAATTAAATGCAAATGTTAGTAGATGAAAATATTGTTTTATGTGCTTGAATGAACTTTTGTGCTAATGTTTGTAAGGAATAACTTAAAATATAATTTGTGGGTTTGTGAAAGGAATATAAACAGGGAATTGATATAGAAAATATTGATGTTAAATTGGATAAGAAATGTCGAAAAAGAAATGTGGTAGAAGTAGCATACAATTTAAACTAATTGTATGCAAAATATGTGTTTAATTATTGGAAAAATTATTTTTAAATTACAGGAGTATAAACTATTATTGGAATAATTAATCTGGAAAATTACAGTAAGTTTAGTAAAAGCAAAACTCAAATGAGAGCTTTTGAAACAGCGAAATATGCTATTAGACGGAGAGTTGATTTAATTAGAATGCAAGTTGTATTGAGACAACTTGAGCCTATAGCTCAAGTGGTCGGGAGGCTTCTAATCGCTACAGTGTGAGGTTGGGTTCTCACAGGTCGATGGTTCGATTCTTGTTAGCACCATATATTTTGTTGCGCATTTAAAAAATTAATTAAGCTTCAGCCGAGAGCATTTAAAGCTCTTACCCCCCTTTATGTCGATCGGCACGATTGGCCTAGTGGTCAGAGCGTGCGGCTTGTTTCCCTGTGGTTGTTGGTTCGAAACCTGGTCTCGGCCAGTATTAAACTTGTGGAAAAATAAATATTTTTTGAGTGGATTTTTGATATTTAAAAATTATGAAAAAAATATTATTATTATTCTAAAATTATGTGGGACTTATGTAAAATAAATTAGGAGTTATTAAAATGAAATAGAGTATATTTTTGAGAACAAAGGTATAATTGGAACTATGGTTCTACCCTTATATTTTTGTGAAAGTTGTACTTTGCAAAAGAACTTGAAATAAAGTGCTAGAAAGGAAATATAAATAAGAAAGAAAATATATGAAGTGAAGTGGTGTGAATTATTCTTATTGAAGAATAGTGTGACAATTATGAGTTATGAATATTCATTTTGACCATATAATTGATGATGCATTTTTAATATGGAAATAAATATTTGATGAAATGCATGCATGATAATTGAATTCCATGTATGGTTATGGACTCATGAATTATTTGAAATCATGTGATTGGAAAAGAGAAATGTTATTGAATATGACAACTCAAACATGTGATTTTGTAAAATGAAAATGAAATTTAGAGTGTGGCCAAAACTCACATCGGCAAGTGAAAGTGATGAATTATGATTATTGACATTGAAAAGACCAGTTTGGGTCATTGTGAAATGAAAGAAATAAGACCGGTAGTAGTGAGAGGGCAAACTCTAAGAGATTGATTTTGTTCATGATTTCATTAAATTAAGAATTAGTACATAGTGAAGAAGTGATGAAAGTGAGAAAAAAACACAAGTATGAGGGCCTCGAGTCTACGATGTGAGAGTGATTCACAGAATGCATGCTTGATGCATCAAGACATGGCGTGGGCACTACTCCAGAAGGATCGGGATCTTGGCGACGCTTGTGGGATATTTGGTGACTACAAGAGGATCGTGTGCCATGAAGGAGCCTGGATTGCCACAGAATGCATGCTTGATGCGTCAAGACATGGCGTGGGATTCCCCTCTAGGTTTTCTGTACACGTGCTTGTACTCATAGATCATCTAGGATACTTACCGTAGTTATAGTAGTAGATTAAGTCATGACGAGGGATTGAACCCTACAAGATGAAGAACAATTAAGAGGCTTGCCCTCGGACCTATGTAGTATGGGATGCATAGAATCCGAACAAGTGTGCATTAGTGTCATGTAATATAAATAATTGCATTAAGGACTAAGTGCATAATCACAACATGACATCAATAGGGTATTCCCTTTAGTTTGATATGTGACAAGTTTGTGTTTGTTAAATATGGAAAATCAGTTATACTATTTTCGAAATAGAGAGGATGGCCGTGTATAATGTTCGTTGGTTGAATAAACTGACGTACCCACAGTTTTGTATGTAGGGTAAATGACATGATAAAGATTAAAGAAGCACAGATGCTTAGAGATTATTCAAATATTGATTATGCAAATGTTGATGTACATTTATTTAAATGTTGTAAATTTTCTTCCGCTGTGAAATGTAAAGTGTAAAGTTTTCATGTAACTCTGATGTAAAGTGAAAAGTTTTAATTTCCTCTTAAAATTGTACGAAAGAAGTGTAATGATCCTGTGGATTCTCGAATTCAGTGTATTTTTGGATTCGGGGCGTTACACCACCATACAACAATCCCTAGTCTCTCTCATCCTCTCCGGCATTGATCTCTCTTGTGGTCGCAAGCCACTATTGTCATCATCCCTCTTGGATCATCTCTCTTTTGGTGGAGTTTGTTCGTGTGGAGATTTTCGCTCAAGTTTGCTTAGATTCATTAGTTCGTGGATTTTCGTTTGTGGATTTTGCTCGTTGTCGGGAATCCATTCCCGTTACTCTTGATTTTCGTCGTTCTTCATCTTCCGTTAAGGCAAGTAACTTGTACTCAAATTTCTTTGTATGATACAAGTCAAAAATACCACCTATAGTGTAGTTGTGTCTAGAGATGACTCTTGTTTGTAATATTCTTGATGGATTTTGTCTCTATAGTTCTCTTTGACCATAGATGACTCACGACATAAAATTTGACATGAAATAACTTAGGTTTTACCTGTTCTTGATTTGATCATGTATGTGGGACTTTTGTGAGAATTCGTGATTTTGTTAAGACCCATGTGATATACTTGGTGTGGACAGGATAGATACCCTAATTCATGATGTTTAGACACTTGGTAGACTCGATTTCGTGTTTGTTTGTGTTTCGAACAAGTTTTGTAGGATATATGTTGAGTTGTTGTTAAAGGGAAAAATCTGTATTTCGTCGCTGATCTGTTTTGTTTGCTGTTTTGGACTGTCTTGAAGTCAGTAACATAATTTCAGTATAAAACATGAGTTTTAGAGAAACTCTTCTATTTTCCAACCCCGCTGACCTTGCTTAATTTCGTTTTCATATGTGTGAGTTATGACTGTTTTACTACAGAGGTGTCGATCTTTTCCAGATTTCGTTCTTGGTGTTTTTAATGAATAAATCATTTTAATAACTGTGCTACACATATTATTTTGATCCAAAACTTTGGTCAGCTTTTCTATATCTAGTTAGGGATTACCCAGAATTTTGGTGGATTTTATTGATGAGTTTTATATGCCGTTTCATGCTCGTTTATGAAAACTATACTTGTCTGTAAAGAATCGTATTTTCACCCTGTTTCCTTTTACTGTATGAAACTTGTTTGTGAAATATGAAAGTTAGTATATTTTACCTATTTTCATATCCCTTTGGCGGAATTGGATTTCATTTCACTAGTTGTGAGATATCATAGTTTTCGTACAGCAGTGTTGGGAGTTCCAGATTTGCCAAACTCTCGTTTATTGATGTTTCTTATTTTTGATGACTGATCTAATTTTACTGGAAAATTATGAAACTTTATATTTAGATACTGGACATATAGGGAAATACCCCAGATTTTTCTTGAATTCACTTAATGTGTTTTCATGCTGTTTTCCTGTTCTCGAATTCGTTTTCCTGATTTCTGGTTGAACCTATTTTTCTGTATTCAAATCAGTTTTGAGCTATATTTTTATGAATTAATATATGATTTATTTATACTCGCTGGATTCGGTTGGGGGTATATTTTCTGGACATTTCGACGGATTCAGATTTGCATGTTTGTAACACTGGGAATCACTGTTTTACCACAGTATGGTCGTGCTGTCATGAACTTGAGATTTGTCTATTTTAGTCTTTTATGAGATATCTTGCACTCGTACATGTTTATTTTGCAATTTGCACTTGTCACATGATCATGCCATGTTATTCTTGATATATTTTGCACACATACATGCTTGTTTGATAATAATAATAAATAACCAAGTCGGGGTTTAAGGGACAGATCTAATAGTGGATAATTCAGAAACGTGTACTCGGAAGGGGATCCACTGATCCTACGTGATTACTTGAGACATGATACTTGACACGTGATTACTTGATACTTGCATGCAAGACACAATATTTGCTACTTGCACAACTTGACACGTGATTACATGATACATGATACTTGGAGCTTGGAGCTCGATTACTTGCCTTGTCCCCGAGTATACTGCCCTCTATGGTCCACTATGAAATCTAAAGCGAAATTGTTTGTTATAGCAACCATGTAAGGTGGGCTGCATGAAGTGCTACCTAGATAGTAATCACTACAAGACTTGAACATAATATTTGAACATGATACTTGAACATGATACATGCTTGCTTGACACTTGACTACATGATACATGAGACTTATTTACATGAGACTTGATACATGACACTTGATACATGATTACATGATACTTGACACTTGATGCATGTTTACATGATACTTGATTACTTGAAACTTGACTCATGCCATTTACACTTGTTCACTTTGCCATGCTAGTTGTTTATTTTGACATCATGCTTATACCATGTTGCTAGTTAGTTTTTCCATGTACTTGTATCCTACATTATAAGTGGCCCGTAACTTGCAATTGACGGGTACTTATTTTCTCTTTCCCTCTTTCCTGCATTCGTTGTATTGCAGACTTTGGAGAACAGGTTCCAGACGGTATTGGTAACATGAAGTATTAGTACTGGATTTTATTATTATTATTTCTTGTAGCTTACTTGAACAATATTGTATTTTGAGACTTTGATTTATTCTTGTATTTGGGCAATGTGACCCAAGATATTTGTTTTATTCATATCATGACTATTTGAGATTTATATAATTGGTTTCAAGTATTCTTGTTGGTATTTTGGGTTCATATGTGCATGTGGTTGATTCTTTTGCTTTCGACTCTAATGATTCTTGTGAATGTGGTAAATATTCTTGAACAGCTTATGGATGATGAAAATCATTCGCTGGGCTTTTGTCTCGAATCTGTATTCCGTATTCTTTTTGGGAAGCGGGGCGTGACAAGTATAGTGGAACGCTTGTGGCGGAGAATTGCTACAAGTATGTGGTGTGGATGTAGACCTGGGGGTCGAACCACGTTATATCGCTACGTCTTGTGTGCTTGCAGTTTGCTTTCTCTAACTATATCTCCTTATTTTACACATTTTATTTAATTTTTTAATTTCCGCACAATCACCCTATTCACCCCCCAGGGTGATTTAAATATTATTTCAGCAAAAACAATAAGGTGATTATCCCAAACCTATGGGGATATACTAGAAGAAGAGAAAGCTTTGTTAAATGATTATATGTAGCGCCCCGAATTCCTAACATAGGAACTCGTGACACACTCCAAGATCTTTCTTCAAATGAGTCACAACACAACAAAAATCACAGGAAATTAAAACTTTAATTACATCAAATTGTTATTACAATTTTCAATGATTACAACAATTACAAATTAATTGTTACAATAAGAATGTACAATAAAATTTGGACAGTAACTTTCACTTGGATGCCTTCCCCTGCTAGAGTTTTTCCGCGCTTCCAAGTCGGCAATCCTGCACTGATAACTGTGGGCACGTCAGTTGATTACAACTGACGAAATGCTATATTCGGCTATCCTCTCTATGTCATAATATAACGATTCCAACCTCAACAACCACAAATAATATTTGATGCAAAGAAAAAGGTGATGCCAAACAAGTGTCGGTGTACGCCATGTCCTAATCTAATATACACACTATGCACACATGCTCCTAAAGCTAATGCACGCTTGGTTGAAAGATATGCATCCCATACTACACACACCTCAACCAAACGACGTTCTTCAGTTTGATGGGGCTCGATCCCCCGCTATGCATTCTACTCTTGTGCTCTCTCCTGTTTCTGATTCTAGTGATGGTGAGGCTGCAGTCGTCCGGCTTACCTGTCACTGCTGTCATTAGTGGTGTCCAATTCTTGTGTTTTATCCACTATGCCCGGATCCCAGTTGCAGGCTTACCCTGCACGACTATAATCATGGTATGTTGTTGTATCTACGTCTCCCCGGACCACACCAAAAGCTGATATACGGACACTAGGGCTCCTCGCCATAGGACTTAGAGTCTTTCCCATAGAGTCTCGCTCTATAGGGACTTCCTCTAAACCTCCTGCCCGCATCGATCAACAAAGTACCTGACGGATATAAGGTTTTCCCAACTCCGCTACACTCGTCTTTACACTAGAGCAGAACTTGCAGTCGAGACGATGTCAACACTCCAAACCTCCTTAGAGGTTGTTACAGACATAAAGGCATTCCTGCCGAAATAGCGGAGCCCCCACAGAGTCTCCCCGACTCAGTTACAAGGCAGCTCGGGGTCCCTGTCCACGTTAAACGAACATAGGATTTGGCCAGGCGTGATGACGCCATGCGTCCCCCTGACAGTCGAACACCCATGCTAGTGCCTGTCCTTACACTCAACCAAGACTCGATCTAGTCCTACCAAGGTATCCGTGCTACCCTACCCCAAGACTAAAGGTACGGCTAATTACACGGTTACTAGTATTTCTTTTATCAACTGATTACTAAAAGCCATCACTCTTGCCAAACTCTAATTCTCTTTTATTTTCTTATTAGAAGTATGAACCTCTGGGCGAGCTATCTCATATTACCCATTCCCCTAGTTAGGCGATCTATCTACCATATCCAATCCCTAACTTGGTAATCAACTTGGCTTGCTATGAACAACTAGTTAAGTTCTACTTGTAGACTCTTTCTAATTAGTTACCTTTATCATTAATGGATCTTAACCCATCCCACACTAGGCCTCAACTAGCCCTCAAGTCCAGTCCAAAGATTGGCCCGCCTTGACCTACACTTGGCACGAACCAACGACAAATCGACCCTGTTGATTGCCGCAAGCGCCATCTACGCTTGGAGTTCAATTGGAACCTCGGACCAACCAACAAGTAGCTCCTGCTAAACTTAACGCTCCACAGTCCTTGACAAGTGGTAGCTCCAAACACAAACCATGGAATCTATCCATGCACGGCGAGTGCGTCGACGCACAAGTCATCTCCTCCAACGCGTTCGATGCGACACGGGTCTTATTCTACCCATCTAGGTTTGTCAATAAGACTTCGTCCTAGAGTCTCAATACTCAATCCAAGGTACCCCAACATGGTACACCACACTAGGAGTAAGCCTTAACCCATGAATACCCAAATAGGGGTTCTAAGAGCCCTAAAATTGACAATTTATAAATCCAAACAGCAAGCACGCATTTGGCTTTTTATGCCAAAACGGAGTCATTTCCAGTCCCGTTTCTTTGAGAAATCACGATCGGGGTGCTCCCATACTTCTAATCAAGGTAGAAAGTAAGTATAAGCACACTTTGGACATGGATTTAATCCCAAAGTGGTCAACAACAATACCCCAACATCCAATAAAATTTCTACTTCAAAACAGTGAACAACGTTGTCTATATTGGGGTCTCCAAGCAACTATAAGCTACTCTTAGCACAGAACTTCAGGTAATTTAAGTCCTAACCCAAGCACACATCTATAACATAAGTCTTGACCTAAAACAACAACTCTAAGCCAACAATATACAAGTTCAAACTCATTTCAATGAACATGGTGCAAAACAGTAAGCTCTAAGATCCACTGTGTTTCTGTCTTCACTTGCAAAAATCATATAAAATCGTACACTTATCCAAATCATGATTTGTTAGTCATTCCAGAAAGGTCTATGTGTCTACTAAAACTTCCTAGTTTCAAGTTTCTTCATATAAGGTCGTTTACAAGCTCTTATGATCTCAACTTTAACAAGTGTACAGATTCTCAGAACAGCACCTCATATTAACACAGTCATGGGATAAAATCAGATTAAAATAGTAAAAAGTGTTAAAACATTATAAATTTTTAGATTCTAGCTCCTGATACATGACGTGAAAACACTTCCAAAAATCAGGTGATTCTACCAAGTATATTTTTAATTAAGCTTCTTTGAATAACACCAAAAACAGAGCAATAACAGCAGCAGTTCTGTTTACTAAAATAACTAGCTGAATTTGCATGATTTTACTAACATAGCTATAGAGGTCCAAATCTCAAGAAATTTGAAAAATATGTCTGGGATACCCTTAACAAAGACATACTAAACTTTCAGATTATTACCATAAGCATGCAGCAAGATACAAAGCATTCTTCTCACAACAATAACAACAAAAACTATTTCTTTTTATTCTGACCAGCATGCAAGTTGGAATTTTATTTTAATAGCAAAAAAAATCATAATACTCTGGAAAAATTACTAAAGTTGTACAACACATAAATGAACATCATATAAAAATTTCAAGTTAATCCAAGCAGTGGTGTTCGAGTTATGAGCTACGAACGAACAACAAAAATTCAGCTTTTTAACAGGATTTCTGTTTTGGGTTTCCTAGCACAAAACGAGTTATCTAAGTTCATTCAAGAGCATGAATGTCATTCTTCAGTCATCAAAATCATCATTTAACAACCAAAAACAACCATAGAGGTTAGAAACACCCACCTTGATGAATTTTGATGGAAAAGAGATCCTACAAGCTCCTAGCTTCAAGATTGGTCTTCTTGCTCCTAGCTCCTTGCCTTCTTGGCTCCTTGGCTCCTCTTCCTTGCTTGGCTACTTGTTTTCCTTCTCCTTGGCTCTAATTTCAGTATAGGGTTTGTTTGGGGGTGATAATGAGAGTAGAAGAGTGTAGAATTTGAAGTAGGAGAAGATAGGAGTGTGAAATGACAATTATTGCATTGTTGGGGGTTAAAATGCAAAAGATGGGAGGGGTTCAGATCTGACCTGATTTGGCATGGGGAAGAGAAGGGGAAACTTGAATTTGATTGGGGTGGAAATGAGTTAGAGTGTAAGAGTGGAGATAGTCTCATCATGAAGCAATTTGAGTTCAAACAAAACCCTAACCCTAATTCTTTTTCCTCCCTTTCTCATGTAATCTTTGGGCTTCATTTTTTTTGTACAAGTGATGTCACACTACAAGTGTGTGTTCATGGCTCAATAGTCAAAATAACATGGTTTGAGCCCATGTCTAGCTCATGGTGAGTCTAGTTGAAGTTTATGAAATAATTCCATACTAATAGTTTCAAAAAGAAAAATAAATAAATAAATATAGTATTTTAGTGCTTAACAAATTATACATATATTCATATGAAAATCCGGGTTGTTACATTATAGAAGGCATTAAACTTTGTAATCCTTTACTTTGTTGCATTATGGTACAATGCAGATGCTATTTTTATAATTCTCGCTTGTGTGGTGTGGTTATTGTGGTGCCTCTGCGTTTGCTGGGTGCCTCTGCATTTCCTTTTTGTTGTTTTTTTTTTTGGCTGGTTAGTATGCTCTGGCTGCTCCGTTGGTTGTTGTTGTAGTTGGTTTGTTTTCCTGTTAAGGTTTATCAAGCTGCTCCCTCGACTGGTTGTGTTTGTTTCTGGTTTTGCTGGGTTCCCTTATGCTGATGTTCTTTTGCTGCTCTGGTGCATGTATTCTGAGTAGTGTAGTGTTTTGCGCTTGGCTCTGTTTGAGGGTCTCTTTTTTGTGGCTGATGTTGCTGAGTCTTTGCATCTTGTCGAGTTTTAGGTGTTTTGTTGTCTGTTCACCTTGGTTATCGTTTGCTACTTGCTTGTTTATGTTCTTGTTCTTCCTTGTTAAGTAGTGTTTGGTTATGTGGTGTGTTATTTCTGTGCCTCATTTCTTTGTTGGTCGAGGCATTTATCTAAGGTTGTGTTGTACTGCTCTTATTATTAATATATATATTAGGATGGAATTCTGCTCTATCCTACTAAATCATATATCTATATAATAAAACACAAAGAAAGCTATCAAGTGGCTCACCTTCAATCCTCACAAAATCAAAGGCTCAGATCTAACCTCACAAAACACATCCCCCCCCCAAAGTTTTCCCCTAAAACTCAAATTCAAATCCCTCCCCCCAAAACAACTCATTTATTTATTTAATTATTTCTCTCGCTCTATATATATATATATATATATATATATATATATATATATATATATATATATATATATATATATATGGAAAGCTTCGGTTGTGCACTCCTCTAGTGCACACGGCGTGTGCACTAGGCCTTCAGGCATTCATATCGACGATCCGAACTGTTCACATTGATCTACACATCTAAATTAGTCTAAATATGGAAAATCAAATCATTTGAAATTTATTTACCCATCAATTGAAGTGTTACAAAATTGTATGGCTGAAAATCATTGTTTTTTATAATGACATGATGGATGGGCAAATGAATTTCAAATAATTTGATTTTACATATTTAGACTAATTTAGATGTGTAGATCAATGTGAATGGTTCGGATCGTCGATATGAACGCCCGAAGGCCTAGTGCACACGAAAGGGGAGTGCACAACCGAAGCTTTCCCTATATATATATATATATATATATATATATATATATATATATATATATATATATATATATACTAGATTTGCCCGTGGACACGTGCCTACGGCACGTCTTCGGAACGATACAAAACATGAAAAGCCTATAAACAGTAAAACAACAATTATGTAGCTCAAGTTTGAATAGTATGACAATAATTAGTTGTAAATAAAAGTCCATGTTTCCATTAGTATATGTTGAAAAATAATTATACATTGGGGTATAAAATCTAACTTCTTAGAACTTTAGGTGTGAAGTTGAAGAGATATTTACTATTTACAATATAACATGTGAAAAAAAAACATTAAAATTCTTAAAATCTAAATTTGTAAGTAAATATAGAAAGAATGGGAGAGAGAGATAGGGAGAGAGAGAAAGAGAGAAATATGAAAAGGTGAAGAGAGAAGAGAGAAATAGTAATAAAGTAATAAGTTTTTTAGTTTTGGGGGGGGGGGGGGGTGGGATTTGATTTTGGGGTTTGAAATTTTGGAGGGAAAATATGTTTTGTGAGGTTTGATCTAGGCCTTTGATTTTAGGAGGGATTGATTGTGAGCCACTTGATAGCTTTCTTTGTAATTTATTATATAGATATATATATATGGAAACATGGACTTTTATTTACAACTAATTATTGTCATACTATTTGTTACCGCTGATTCTGGTGTGGGGGTAAACAGATGAGATTTGTGAGTTCGGGGAAAAAACCTGAATAGCGGATCCACTCCTGTTGATTCCTGCTGCTAACCTGCAAGGAAGTGCGATACACCGGGGTTGATTCCGACGACGCACCCTCCGACGCTCTTGTCAGTAACCAGTGATGATTAAGAAAGAGCTTAAGCTGGAAAAAGAGTGATTACCTGGTCACAGTGGTAGGTGGGAGGTATTTATAGTCGCCATGGGAGTGATTAGTGACCTGATTTCCCGTGTAACTGTCAGGAGTAAAATCCTCACAGTTTGTTTAGGAAACTGACCCCTGATTCCCGGTGAGAGGGTAACTGCAAATCAGGCCCGTTGATTTGGTCAAATCAGTGACCATGATTTCCTCTTGTTGGTCTGGGTCTGTCTCGGGTCGGGACCCGTACCCAGTTGGGGTGGATCCGTTCGTAGGTTATTGGATCTGTGAGAAGGAGATCTAGTACCCGTTTCGGACCCATTTGTATGTGAAATTACCGTTTTACCCCTGAGCTTCAAGATTCGTGCCCAATCTGGACGGTTCTGATTTAACCCCATTTTTAGCCATATCACGAGCCCCCCACTCCTAAAGACTGAGTGTGATCAGCCTTTGAGGAGTAGTTTAACTGCTTTAGTGGCTAGTGGAGTTGTATCGGAGTCCGAATGGAGGGTTTTGAATCTCGAAGGGGGTAGTGAGGTGATTTTTGAAGCCATGAGCTGTTCTGAAGCCTTGTTGAGTATTTGACGGTTTTTATCTATTTTTTCGGACTATTTATTTAATTTTGCGATGTGTTAACTAATCATTCGGGGGCCTTAACAGTACATTCTAGGCAATAATTGTTCGTTCAGGGGCTCAAAAATATCCCCTCGAATTTTTAATTATTTTCTAGAATTTTTAGTTAATTTTCCCGAATTTTTAGCAATTTTTCGCAATTTTTAAATAAATAAAACGATTTAAATAAATAAAAATTAATTTTTAAATACTGATTTATGGCGTGGCCTGATCTGGACCGTTGATCTTGGGCGAGTGCGAATTTCTGAGAGATCTGACGGTTGTAGTCGCTCGGCATTCATTTTCTCGCTTTTGACGCTCGGATGGGCACTTGCTCGGTTGGCCAACCGGAGGTGTAAGGGTTCGGCTGTCCGAGCGACGTGGCGCAATCTGATCCGTCGGATGGTGGCACGAATCTTGAGACGGGCTCGTTTCCCAAGAGAACGCTATCTTGTCGTTTAGCGCACGTGGCAAGATCTGGACCGTTCATCATCAGGAGCACGAATTTCTGGAAGATCCAACGGTCGTGATCGTTCGGCTGCTTTTTTTCTCCGTTTTGATGCTCGGATGGGCACTTGCTCAGTTGGCCGACTGGGGATCTGAGAGTTCGGTTTGGTCGAGCGAAGTTCTGGGCCGTCGGATGGGCACTTGCTCGGTTGGCCGACCGGAGGTCTGAGGGCTCAGTTGTCCGAGCGACGTTCTGGGCCGCCGGATGGGCACTTGCTCGGTTGGCCGACTGGAGGTCTGAGGACTCAGTTGTCCGAGCGATGTGGCGCAATCTGAGCCATCGGATGGTGGCGCGAATCTCGAGAAGGGCTCTGTTTCCAAAAAAAACGCTACTTGTCGTTTAGCGTCGCTGGCAAGATCTAGGCCGTCTAATCGAGATCTTACACGAATGTTGAGGAGAAAGTGAGTTTTCTCCGTTTTGACGCTCGGATGGGCACTTGCTCGGTTAGCCGACCGGATGTCTAAGGGTTCGGCAATCCGAGCGTGGTAGCGCGATCCGGGCCGTTGAATGGCAGAACGAATCTCAAGACGGTTCGGTTCCCAAAAGCATTAATGGCGCCCCAGGATTTGTGCGGCGTTCCAACTTCCCGGGGTCATTAAGAATGGCGTCCTCCAATTAATGCATGGCGTTTCAGCTCCCGAGGGTCATAATGGCTGGTTCTTGGAGGGGAAGTTATAAATACCCCACTCCCCTTGTAGTTTCAGTCACAACAATGTTGAGTTTTAGCCATCGGAGGTGTCTGCCTTGGGTGGTTGCTCTTCGTCCATGGTCTGCTCCTGATTCTGACGGCCCCGATGCGGATGTCAAGGTCGGGAGAGATCAGAGCAGAAGAGGTGACGACCGGGGTCAAGGCGGATGCCTGTCTTCTTTTGAAAAATCCTAACCCTGAGGTCATCGGACGGGTGGTCACTCTTCCGCCGTGATCTTCTCCCGAATCTGACGGTCCCGATGCGGATGTCAGGGTCGGAGGAGATCAGGGCAAAAGGGGTGATGACCGGAGTCCGGACCCGGGGTACAAGGTGCTTCGGAAGGATGGGTGGTCATCCTTCCGCCGTTATCTTCTCCTGATTCTGACGGCCCCGACGTAGGTGTCAGGGTCAGGGGAGATAAGGGCAAAAGAGTTGACGACCGAAGTCCGGACCCGGGGGACAAGGTGCTTCGGAAGGATGGGTGGTCATTCTTCCGCCATGATCTTCTCCTGACTCTGACGGCCCCGATGTGGGCGTCAGGGTCAGCGGAGATCATGGCTGAAGAGGTGACGACCGAAGTCCGAAGCCGAGGGACAAGATGTTTCGGAATGATTGGTCTCTTTCGATCTCTGTCTTCCTTCCGGGCTGACGGCTTCTGATGGTTGTCAGCCCGAAGGATTTAGAGATGGGAGGTGTGCCGATCTGCTTTTTGACCGGGACCCGCGAGACGGTGGTTTATCTCCAACCCTTGAACGATTCGTGGTTTTGGCTCCGAGGCCGTAGGCTTCGAGTTGCTCACGGGTGAGAGGGGAACCTACCGAGACCTGGGACTCGGGGGGGCTCGCCGAGGGCGGTGCCTTAAAACTTTTAACCCAAATTTTCTCTGGTTTCTTCAGACAGAGGTGGGGCGTCTGGGTTCGAAGTGCTTTGTCCGGGCAATGTGGCGCGATCTGAACCGTTGGATGGTGGCACGAATCTCGAAACGGACCCAGTTCCCAAGAAAATGCTATCTTGTCGTTTAGCGTCACTGGCAAGATCTGGGCCGTCTGATCGAGATCTTACACGAAAGTTGAGGAGAAAGTAAATTTTCTCCGTTTTGATGCTCGGATGGGTATTTGCTCGGTTAACCGACCGGTCCCTTTGTTGTTGGGTTCGGATCGCACGTTGTTCGGATTTAGATCCTGTTGTGCCGAGCTACTTGACTTGGTGAAAAGACAAAGTCATTTTGGGCCTTCGTGACGTTTCAAGAGCAGCCCAAAAGTCGCGCCCTTACGTTAGGAAGCCCAAGAGACTTTTCTTTTTACTATAAATATTCACTCTCCCACCCCAGATCTCATTATTCACTTTCACTTTCTCTCTCAAGTTTTTACTTTTCACCATCGAAGTTTTTAGCTCTTGGGTGGTGCTGCTAGCTGTCGTGGCAAGGCATTCTTTTGCTCCGGCGAACTTTTCCGACCGTAACAGTCACTTCAAGGTCAGTTTCTCTCCTTTCTTTTAGAAAAATGGTTAAGATTACTTCTTCGGATAAGACCCCCGCCTCGGACCAAGTCGTTGGCCGAGCGGGTAAAGGAAAGGAGGTGACAGAGTCGACCGAGCAGACCGTTGTTCGGCCGAGCAAGAGTGGCGAAGTCGCCGAGCCACTACAGGAGGTTGTGGCGAAGTCTCAGAAGGGCAAAGGAGTGGTCACGATAATTGAGAAGCCGAAGACGGCAGGGGAGTTCGGTCGGCAGCCTATCGTTCTGTCGAGTGTGGGGGTGTCCGAAGCTACTCCGAAGAGATGCTGGAGAAGGTTACCCAGGGCACTGCCAAGTCGGTGGAGGAGAACGAGCTGAGAGAGTTGTCCGAGGTGGACCACACCATTTCGTCTCTCACGGAGGCTGATCTGCATCGGATCCGGACCGGATTCCAGATCCCTGCCGAGTACGGGTTACTTCTCCCCGGACCGGGATTCCGAGCCTGCACGTCGTCCTCGGCTGACGCGTGCGTATTTCCCCTCGACTCCTTGGCCGCCGGGCTCCGTTTTCCGCTTCATCCATTCATCGTCAAGGTTCTTAATTGGTACGGTCTGTGCCCCGCCCAACTGATGCCGAACACTTGGAGGCACGTCTTGGCATTTGTTCTTCGATGTCAAGAGATCGGCGCCGAGCCAAACATGTTTCTCCTTCGGAGCCTCTATCGCCCTTGCCAGCTGAACAGGAACAAGCAGAGGTTCTACCTTTCGGCGCGGACGGGCGTGAAGTTGATCGAGAACCCGGACTCGATCAAGCATTGGAAGGAGAAGTATTTCATTGTCCGAGCTCCCGCACCCTGGGCAATTCCGATCGCTTGGTCGAGGGAAGGCCTGCCCAAGCGAGCGAAGAAGGAGCCGGTACTGAGTGACGAGGAGGCGGAAGTCCTTAAGAAACTCCTCGCCTTGCCGACGCTAAGTTGGAAAGACATTACCGAGGAAGCCTTGTTCCGGGGGGGTCTCAGTCCGATCGACCCTAGTACGCTTCTGGTATTTTTACTTTTTGCTTGAAGTTCTTGAAAAATTTATCTAAGTTTTTTCATTCGGCTTGTGCAGAGTCTTCTAAGATGGACTATAGGGCGTTGATGGCGAAGGCCAAGACGAAGGAGCAGGAGACGAGAAAGAAGAGACCCTCGATAGGGCCTCAGGGCGGCCGAGCACCGAAGATACCTTCGGTCCCGAAGACCGCTGACCTGCAGAAGGTCGTCATTCTGGAGGCCAATCCCGTGCAGGAGAAGGTCACGACCTCCGACCCTCCTGTTTCGGATGCGCCGACACCAACGGCGAAGGGAGATGCTCCCGACTCGTCGAGCGGTGCGTTCGACGTGAGCAAGGTGTTATCCCTCCAAGTTCCGCCCCTCACTACCGATGCGGAGAACATCTTGACTGAGGGGCACAAGCAGATCTTCGTCCCCGATTGGCAAGTGATGAAAGTGGACGGTTTTTTGGGCGACGGCAACATTTGTATGCAGGCGGTGAAGCACGTGCCGATCCCAAAGGACCGGGCGGCCCTTAAGTCCGGGCAAGTCGGGGACGCCACAATGCAGATTGCTCGGAACACCATGTCGGTGAGTGGGTCGAACACTTTCTTATTGAAGCATTTTTCTGAAATTTTCTAAGTTTCTAGGTTTGGATCCTAACGGTTTGTTCTCTTTTCAGACCCTCTGCCACTTCAACTTCTTGCTCGAAGAGTTTGCGAGCAAAGAACAAGAGCTGACGCCGCAGTATGACCGGGAGAGGTCGGAGCGCGTAAAAGTTGCGAAGCTGCTCGATGCTGAGCAGCTCCTCTCGGCAAAATGCGGAGCCGAAGTGGCAGGGTTGGAGGCACAGCTGGTCGACGCCGTTCAGCGGTCGAAGGACGTGGCAGCCAAGCTCGAGGCCTCGGAGAAGGAGAATGCCGAGCTGAAGGAGGAGCTGGCCGGGGTTCGGTCGGAGGCGGAGAAAGCTCGGAAGAAGACCGAGAAGATCATGGCCAAGCACCGGTCGAAGGTGACGAAGGCGAAGAAGGCTGTCCAGGATGAGGCCGAGCAGCACATGTTCAAGAACATGGAGGACGCGTACGGCCGAGCCTTGCTTCATATCGCCGCTCGGAACCCGGGGTTCGACATGTCCTCCTACCACTTCTACGACCCTGTGGAGGGAAAGGAGGAGCTTCCCCCAGCGATGCTCGGCCCCGAGGGACAGACCGACGGTGTCGAAGGCCCGGGTGAGACTGAGGCCGAGGGTGAGGAGGAGGACGACTCTGAGGAGGAGAGCGAGAGCGGGGACGAGGATGAGGTCGAGGGTGAGGACAAGGCCGAGGGGTCGACAGACCCGAACGACAAAAAGGTCGACCCCTGACTTGGTTGCGTCTTTTAGTCTTTTTTTTTGTAAGCCTAACTGCGAACTGGCCACCGCTCTTGTAACGATTTTTTGAGTTTTGAATGAAAACACTCTTTGTTTGGCCAAAAATTCTCCAAGTGTTAGTCTCCGAATTTTGTGTTTGATTAGGCTTAAAATTCTCCAAGTGTTGGGCGTCGGATTTATCTCTGCTTTTCAGGTGAAGTTTGGTCCGATCACGGAGGTTTCGTACCTTCGTAAGGAGCTGACCAAAACGAAGCGAGAGCTTTCACTTAGCCGAGAGAAGCGGTTTTATATGTTCTTGAAGCTGGAGGAGATAAAGGTAGCTGCTAGGGGGTATTGTCACGAGTTGAAGCAACTACGGAAGAAACCCCAAGCTCCTTGTCCCGAAGGTGAAACTGAGCGGCTTCGTAGAGAGCTTTCCGTCGTCGAGCAGAAGAATAACGAGCTCTTGGCCAAGATCCGACACTTGGAGTTAGCAGAGAAAGAACGTTCGGCAGAAGAAGAGAAGCTAGCTTCCGAGTTGGAGAAGGTGTCATCCGAGCGCAAAAAGTTATTGGCCGAGGTCGATAAGCTTAGGAGGATTACGATAGACAGGGGGATCGAGGTCACCCATTATCAACGGCTCGCGACCGATAGCGCCAATGTCTCGGGCTCGTCAAGACCTCTTCGTTTGAAGATGTTGGCGAAGGATGATGCTCTGAAGGATAGGATTATCGAGTTGGAGGAAGAGGTCGCGTCGCTCAAGCCTCTGCCTGAGAGGGCCAACGTTTGTAGTACGTCGTGTACTCGCGAAGAGAGCGAGAGAGGGACTACCTTCTACGAACTTGCGACTCGTTTTCCTGCGGCTAGGCAGATTCCTGCTGACGCTCAGAGTAGTGTAGCCGTCTCGTCTAGCAGTGCCTCGGTCGGCGCCACAGTTGGGGTTAGTGGCGAAGGGGGATCTTGCTTCGCTGGTTTGGAATCGAGTTCGGATGTTAGGCGTCGCCGCCCCCGCGTTTCCTTGAACTGAAGCGTACCCCTTCCGAAGAGGCACTGAACAAGTCGTCTTATATTGTAAAACTCTTGTTGTAGCGTCGGTCTTGTTGTATGTAGAGTTACTTCATTGGAATAAAAGCTTAATAGTTTGTTTTGAAAATTCTTCAAGTGTTGGACTCCGGCAATGTTTGAAATTTTGTTGTTCATTTTTCTTTCTCTTTTCAGCTCGTGGTGGTAGCTCAAGACGCCGACCCCAATCGCTCGGGCGACAATGCTCGAACCGAGACTGGCTCGGGGGTGACGAGGTTGCGCTCGGCGAGGTGCCAAGAGCGGCTCTATGAAGTCGAGCTGGAATTACGCCGAGCTGAAAGCGAGCGGGATCACCTTCAGCTCATTCTAGGTCAGCGAGACGCCGAGATCCGGCGTTTGGAGAGCAGGATCGCCGAGATGACCCCTATAGGAGAGGATGATGGTTCGCAGACCGCCTTTAGCAACGCCCTTCGGATCCAGTGTGTTCGGCACAATTTGTCGAAAATAATAGCCGAAAGGGACGATTTGCTCTCCGAGATCCGTCACTTGCAGACCGTAGAGGCGAAGCTTCGGAAGGAGGAAGAGGAACTGGCGGCCGAGGTTGCCGAACTGACGACCGAACGGGACGGTGATGATTTTTCATTTAAAAACCAAGTGTAGCGGGTCGGCAATGTATCTTTTGTTCTTTAAGGCTTTGTAACCTTGTTGTATGGAAAAGTTGCTTTGAACTGTGTCCCAATTATTAATAATATTTCTTTCACGAACTAGCACGTCCTTTGTAGCTCTGTGTAGTTGTTTCGGTTCTGACTGTATTCGTCGTGCCGAGGTCTCCGACCCAGCCCCTCTCTCGTTCGTGGTTCGGCACCGTAGCACGATCTGAACCGTTGGATGGTGGCACGAATCTCGAGACGGACCCAGTTCCCAAGAAAACGCTATCTTGTCGTTTAGCGTCGCTGTCAAGATCTGGGCCGTCTGATTGAGATCTTACACGAAAGTTGAGGAGAAAGTGAGTTTTCTCCGTTTTGACGCTCGGATGGGCACTTGCTCGGTCAGCCGACCGGAGGTCTAAGAGTTCGAGCGACGTGGTGCGCTCCAAGCATACCTCTCGCTCGTTCGCGGTTCGGCGACAAGAGCGTTCGGCTGGAGGTGCCGAGCGGTGCTTCTGTCTCCTCTTATCGCGAAGTTGCGAGGCAAGTCGAGTCTTACCCAATGGTGGGCTCGCCGATCCTCGTGAGAGTTTGACGGTCGTAGGAGAAATTCCAAATGGCAAGTGTTGGACTCCGGAACCATCGTTAGAGTTCAACGGTTGTGGGAGCAATTCCGAATGGCGACCTGCTCCTAGCCCGCCGAGGAGCGAGCTTGCGGAGTAGAATCGAACCAAGTGTTGGACTCCGGAACCATCGTTAGAGTTCAACGGTTGTGGGAGCAATTCCGAATGGCGACCCACTCTTAGCCTGCTGAAGAGCGAGCTTGCGGAGTAGAATCGAACCAAGTGTTGGACTCCGGAACCATCGTTAGAGTTCAACGGTTGTGGGAGCAATTCCGAATGGCGACCCGCTCCTAGCCTGCCGAGGAGCGAGCTTGCGGAGTAGAATCGAGCCAAGTGTTGGACTCCGGAACCATCGTTAGAGTTCAACGGTTATGGGAGCAATTCTGAGCGGCGAACTACTTTTGGCTCGCTTAAGAGAGAGCTTGCGAGGTAGAGTCGAGCTGGGTATTGGACTCCGAACCATTGATTGAATTAAAGAATAAGGACGGAGAGATACAAGCAACTTTATAAATACGAAAAATCATTCTTTATTGATAATTGACAGCGAGCCGTTTTTACATATGACAATATGACAACTTAAGAGAGGAATTACAAGCTAGAGGAGAGGAATGGTTCGACACCTTGTGATACTCAGAGAGGCGCTGGAGCGCTTTCTTTGTATTTTAAAAGGTGGTCGGCATTCCAGGTCCTCGGAATCTCTCAGCCCTCTAGGTCTTCCAGACGATAAGCTCCGGGCCGAACTACCCTTGTGATCTTGTAGGGTCCTTCCCAATTCGGAGCTAGTTTGCTCCTCTGATTGGGGAAGGAGATGGCTAGCTTTCTGAGGACCAAGTCCCCCTCCTTGAGATCGGTGGGTTGGACCTTCTTGTTGTACGCCAACTCGACCCTCCTCCGGTAGTTCTGCTGGCGTATTGATGCTCTTTCCCTCAGCTCGTCCACCAGGTCTAAGTTCGCCCGGAGGTCTCTGGCATTCTGTTCCTCGTTGTAGGCTGCGAGGCGAGGAGAAGGTATTCCGACTTCGAGAGGTATCACTGCCTCGGACCCATAGGTGAGGTTGAATAGGGACTCTCCTGTGGGGGTCCGTTTGTTGGTGCGGTAGTTCCACAGCACGTTGGGGAGTTGGTCGACCCATAAGCCTTTGGAATATTTGTCCAACCTCTTCTTGATACCAGAGAGGATCTGCCGGTTGGCGTTCTCCGCCTGGCCATTCGACTGTGGGTGGGAGACGGAGGAGAAGCGCTGTTGGATGGCAAGGTCTTCACACAGAGCTCGGAACGCGGCCCCAGTAAACTGAGTTCCGTTGTCTATTACGAGGACACGGGGGACGCCGAACTGGCAGATGATGCTCTTCCAGAAGAATTGAAGCACCTTGTTCTCGGTGATAGTGGCAAGGGGCTCGGCCTCAATCCACTTCGAGAAGTAGTCGATGGCTACGACTAAGAACTTGAACTGGCCCGGAGCTGGAGGGAAAGGCCCTAGTAAATCCATCCCCCACATTGCGAAGGGGATAGGACTTGATAGGGAGGCGAGGTTGGCTTGGGGGAGGCGACGAATGTTGGAATGTCTCTGACAAGAGCCACATTGCCAAACATGCCGCTCGGCGTCTTGGAGGAGAGTCGGCCAAAAGTATCCGTAATTCAGGGCTTTCCGAGCCAAAGACCTAGACCCTGAATGTGCTCCACTGATGCCTTTGTGGAACTCCTTTAAGGCGTAGTCGGCCTGTTCTGGGGAAAGGCACCTCAGGTAGGGTCGGCCGTCAATCTGCGAGAAGGAGCGCTTGTATAGGATTCCCTCGATCAGGACGTACCGCTCGGCCCTGGTTCTTACTCGGCGCGCTTCCTTCGGGTCCTCGGGGAGGAGTCCGTCCCTTGATAATTCCACTAAGGGTTTCATCCAATTATCTTGCAGTAGGACCGGCAATGACTCCACTGAGTCGAGGGTCTCGTCTTCTATGCTCGGTTTCATGAGGACCTCGATCAAGACGGTCTGCTCGAGACCTTGGAGGGAGGATGAGGCCAACTTGGAGAGGGCGTCGGCTTGCGAGTTCTCTTCTCGAGGGATTCGTTGGATGAGTGCCTCTTCGAACCGGCCCATGAGGGTTCGGACCTTGGCGAGATACTTCGCCATCCGTTCGTCTCACGCCTCGTACTCGCCCAAGACTTGGTTCACCACCAGCTGAGAGTCACTATGGATTCGGAGGCGCTGTGCCCTGGAACTTCGGGCAAGTCTGAGGCCCGCGATTAGTGCCTCATACTCCGCCTCATTGTTTGAGGCCTTGAAATTCATGCGGAGGGCATACTGGAGGACGAAGTCATCAGGGCCATTCAGGATGATACCGGCGCCGCTTCCCTCGTTGCAGGAGGAACCGTCCACGAAAACCGTCCAAATGGGGGGTCCGTTCGGGACATGGCTGACCTCGGGAATGGTGGACTCGACGATGAAGTCGGCGAGGGCCTGAGCTTTGATCGCAGTCCGGGGCTGGTAGGAGATGTCGTGTTGGCTCAGCTCGATGGACCACTTCATAAGCCGGCCTGAGGTTTCCGGCTTGTGGAGGATTTGCTTCGGCGGTTGGTCAGTGAGGACCACAACCGAATAGGACTGAAAGTATGGGCGGAGCTTCCTTGCCGCCATGATCAGGGCGTAGGCCATCTTTTCTATCTTCGGATAACGGAGCTCGGCATCCCGAAGCACCTTGCTCACATAGTAGATGGGCCTCTGAGCCCGGTCTTCTTCCCTTACCAAAACAGCACTTAGGGTCTGCTCGGAAGCAGCTAAGTAGATGAAGAGGGTTTCCCCTGGACCGGGTTTGCTGAGCAGGGGAGGGTTCACCAAGTAGGCCTTCAGTTGGTCGAACGACTCCTGTTGCGGTCGGCCCCATTCGAAACCCTTAGCCCCCCTGGGAGCCTTGAAGAAGGGGAGGCACTTTTCCCCAGACTTCAAAAGGAATCGGCCAATAGCGGCGAGGCGACCCGTAAGCTTCTGCACTTCCTTGATGTTTCGAGGCGGGGCCATGTCCAGTATGGCCTTGATTTTCTCAGGATTTGCTTCGATCCCTCGCTGGGTCACCATGAAGCCGAGGAACTTTCCCGACGAGACCCCGAACGCACACTTGTTCGGATTGAGCCTCATGTTGTGCCTTCTCAATACGCCGAATGCCTCTTGGAGGTCGGCCACGTGGTCGGTACTTCGGATGCTCTTCACGAGCATGTCGTCGACGTATACTTCCATATTGCGGCCTATTTGGCTTTGGAAGACTTTGTTGACGAGGCGCTGGTAGGTGGCTCCAGCGTTCTTCAATCCGAACGGCATAACTCTATAACAGTAGAGGCCTTGGTCGGTAATGAAGGAGGTCTTTGGAATGTCCGGGGGGAACATTCGGATCTGGTTATAGCCGGAGAAGGCGTCCATGAAGCTGAGGAGCTCATGGCCCGAGGTGGCATCAATGAGGGTGTCGATATTCGGGAGAGGGAACGGATCCTTCGGACACGCCTTATTCAAGTCTGTGAAGTCGATGCATATCCTCCAGGAACCATTAGACTTCTTAACCATGACGACATTGGAGAGCCACTCGGGGTAGTTCACCTCCTGTATGAACCGAGCTTTTAGGAGCTTGTCCACTTCCTCCTTGATGGCCTGTTGTCGCTCGGGAGCGAATTTACGCCTCTTCTGCTGAACCGGTCTGCACCCCGGTTCGACGCTGAGGCGGTACACTAGAAGCTCTTCGGAAATCCCGGCCATATCCGTGGCGGACCAAGCAAATAGGTCGCGGTTCCCCAGATGCACTGCACCAAGTCGGAGCATAGGGTAGTCGGCAAGGACTTGCTGATGAGGAATTTTTGGCTTGGGTCTTCGTCCGAGAAGAGCACTTCTTCCAATTCGTCCGTCGGCTCGGACGTGGGTCGGACGTTCGGCTCGGGGATCTCTAAAGTCTCGAGGGAGAGCACCGGACCCCCAGTGGAAGTCATATAGCACTTCCGAGCCGTCTCTTGGCTGCCCCTGACTTCTCCCACTCCCGCCCGGGTGGGGAACTTCATCTTGAGGTGGTACGCCGAAGGGACAGCTTCCAGGGCAGCTAGGCCAGGCCGACCCAAGATGACGTTGTATGCAGCCGGGACATCGACGACCATAAAGTCCATCGGCTCAGTCCGGGTGGTAGGGTTCTTCCCAGCAGTTACGTCCAGGGTGATAACCCCTTCGACAGTTACTGGTACCCCCGTGAACCCGTGGAGCGTGTAGCCGGCCGGTTTGAGGCGGTCCCAGGACAGCTGCAGCCTTCGGAAGGCCGAGAGGAAGAGGATGTTCACCAAGCTCTCGTTGTCTACCAAGACCCTCTGCACTTTGAAGTTCGCCATGCGAAGGTCGATAACAAGTGCGTCGCAGTGGGGAGTTTGGACCCCCTCGAGGTCTTCATCGGAGAAGGTCACTTGGACGCCGAGGCCTTTGGGGGGAGGGGCGCTGTGAACTGAGTTGACCTCTCGGACGAAGGCCTTCCGAGAGGAGTTGGAAGAGCCCCCCATGGGGCCTCCGTGGATAAGGTGAAGAACCCGTTCTTCCTCGAACTCGGGAGTTTCATCGCGTCGCTCGGAGCGCTTGTTAGCCCCCCGAGGCGGAGGAGTGGTGTGATCCCCCCGATCGTTTGCCTTCACAAATTTGGCCAACTGCCCCCTCTGGATGAGGGCCTCTATCTCATTTTTCAATGCCCGGCAGTCGTTGGTGTCGTGGCCGTGGTCCCGGTGGTAACGGCACCATTTCTCCTTGTTTCTTCTTTTGGCCGGGGTGTTCATCCTCGGAGCGGGAGGTGTAACCCCTTCCTTTTCCACTTCCATCAGGATGGTGGAGACATTGGTGGTGAGGGGAGTGAACTTCTCGAACCTGGGGGGGACGACGCTGACCGCTATTGTCCTTCTGTAGTTTCTTGGACCCTTCCTCCTCTGTCGTCTTCCTCTTCGACCCGGAGGCAGATCCTCCGAAACTCGGGAGGCACTCGGCCTTCTCCGCCCGAATATATTTCTCGCATCTGAGGAGAAGATCGGCAAAGTTGTGCGGGGGCTTTTTAGCGAGGGACGACCGGAGGTTGGAGTTGAGGACGTTCGACTGGAACGCGACGGTCGCCACTGACTGGTCGAGGGAGGCGATGGACCTGACCTCCGCAGTAAATCTCCTCACATAGTCCCTCAGCTTTTCTCCCCTCTCCTGTCGGAGGTGGAGTAGGGAGAGGCTAGTCTTCTCTGTTCGCCTGCTACTCACAAAGTGAGTTATGAAGAGCATTTCGAACTGCTCGAACGAGAAGATGGAAGAGGGAGCGAGCCGGGAGTACCATTCCCACGCCGAACCCTTAAGAGTGGCGGGGAAGGTCTTGCAAAGCATGGTGTCGGAAGCTTGGTGAATCAGCATCAATGTCTTGAAGCTTTCAACATGATCAACAGGGTCCGACTCCCCTGAGTACATTTCAAACTGCGGAGGCTTGAAACCCCTCGGGATGGGAGCCTCCATGATAGTCCGAGAGAAGGGCGGTCTGCTGGGGCGGACGGTCGTCCCTCTCGACTCCTCCTCCTTGTCCATACGGCCGATGCGCCTCTCCATTTCGTGGAGATGAAGGTAGAGGGCATCGTCCCTCTGGTGGTAGTCAAACGGTCCCCTGGACTCCTCTTCATAGGAAGGGGAGCGGGGACTACGGCGTCGGTAGCCCTGGGATCGGCGAGGACTATGATGGTGTTGCCGGTGACTAGGAGCCGAGGGAGGACTTATGGATCGGTGGCGAGGACTTGGAACCCGTAGGGGTGTTGGAACCCTCCGGGCGTTATTGTTGTTGGGGCGAAGGTTGAGGGCCTGCAACACAGTTGCCTGGAATTGTAGGAACTCGGCACGAGTGATTGGTGCCTCATCGTTCCTCGGATGATGTCGATCAGCAGGGGAATGCGGCCTCCTCCTACGATGCTCAGGAGATTCCCCCCGTCCTCTTCGGTCCGGAGACCTCCTGCCATCTCGGCGATGAGGAGATCGCTCACCTTGATGCTGGCGGGAGGCTCCCTCTCGGGCCTGCCTCTCATCTAGATGGTTGCGAAGGTCCTCATCCTTTTGGCGATTCAGAAGGGTGTTGCGGAGGTCGGAGGCTCGGGGGTTATGGGAAGCCATAGAGTCCGAGGAGGCATTGTGAATTGAGACATGGTCTGGGTGGAGAGGTTGCTTCTGCCTCTGCTGGTTCTGACCAGCAGGACCATTTGGGGGTTGTTGATTCGGAAGAGAAGGCTGGCCCTGTTGGACCGGGGGAGGAAGTTGTTCGGGCTGCGGAGCAGGATGCACGGGGACTTCCTCTTGCTGATCGGCGGGATTGGGTCCGCAGTTGGACCCCCTAGACCTGACCTTTTCGGGAGGCATGGCTGGAGAAGGGCTAGTCGACGAGGAAGAGGCGGAGGCTATTCGTATGGTTTTCCCACAGACGGCGCCAATCTGTTACCGCTGATTCTGGTGTGGGGGTAAACAGATGAGATTTGTGAGTTCGGAGAAAAAACCTGAATAGCGGATCCACTCCTATTGATTCCTGCCGCTAACCTGCAAGGAAGTGCGATACACCGGGGTTGATTCCGGCGACGCACCCTCCGACGCTCTTGTCAGTAACCAGTGATGATTAAGAAAGAGCTTAAGCTGGAAAAAGAGTGATTACCTGGTCACAGTGGTAGGTGGGAGGTATTTATAGTCGCCATGGGAGTGATTAGGGACCTGATTTCCCGTGTAACTGTCAGGAGTAAAATCCTCACAGTTTGTTTAGGAAACTGACCCCTGATTCCCGGTGAGAGGGTAACTGCAAATCAGGCCCGTTGATTTGGTCAAATCAGTGATCCTGATTTCCTCTTACTGGTCTGGGTCTGTCTCGGGTCGGGACCCGTACCCAGTTGGGGTGGATCCGTTCGTGGGTTATTGGATCTGTGAGAAGGAGATCCAGTACCCGTTTCGGACCCATTTGTATGTGAAATTACCGTTTTACCCCTGAGCTTCAAGATTCGTGCCCAATCTGGACGGTTCCGATTTAACCCCATTTTTAGCCATATCACTATTCTAACTTGAGATACATAATTGTTGATTTACTATTTACAATGCTTTTCATATGCTGTATCGTTCTGGAGACGTGTCATAGGCATGTGCCCATGGGCAAATCTATATATCTCAAGGTCAGAATTATATATATACTAGATTTGCTCGTGGGCATGTGCGTACAGCACGTCTTCGGAACGATACAGCATATGAAAGTCTTGTAAACAGTAAAACAACAATTATGTAGCTCAAGTTTGAATAGTAAAACAATAATTAGTTGTAAATAAAAGTCCATGTTTCCATTAGTATATGTTGAAAAATAGTATTAAATGGGGGTGTAAAATCTAACTTCTTAGAACTTTGAGTGTGGAAAATGATGAAATTTAAATGTTGTTGAGATATTTGTTATTTTCAATGTAACATGAGTAATAAAGAAAATCATAAAAAATCTGAAAATTTACAAACCTGAAATCTAAAAATATAATTTTCTTAGTAAATAGAGAGAGAATGAGAAAAAGAGAGAGAGAGAGAGAGAAATAAATAAATATATAAAGGAATTGTTTTGGGGGGATTTGAATTTGAGTTTTGGGGAAAAACTTTTGGACGGAAAAATATGTTTTGTGAGGTTAGATCTGAACTATTGATTTCAACCATATTGAAGGAGAGCCACTTGATAGCTTTCTTTGTGTTTTATTATATATATATATATATATATATATATATATATATATATATATATATATATATATATACTAAATTTTCCCATTTTCCCGTGGGCACGTGCCTACGACATGTCTTTAGAACGATACAATATATATATTTTTCCCATTTTCCCGTGGGCACGTGCCTACGACATGTCTTTAGAACGATACAATATATATATATATATATATATATATATATATATATATATATACTATTATTAAGCAAAGCCTTATTTTGCTGGCTTTTTACTGTTATACCCTCACAAACATAAAGGGCTAAAAAAATATAGAGGGGTCAAAAATGTAATTTGCATGCCTAATAAATCTATACTATATCAAAACCGGGTTGAATTAAATCTATACAATCAAAAACCGGGCTGAATTAAAGATGAACAATAAAAACTGAGTTTAATTACTACACTGATAACTGGGTTTAATGCCTAATTAAAATTTCGATTCCTCTCCCATAAACATAGAGATATAGAGAGAGAGAAACAACTTTTCTCATTTCAATTCATTAATTTTAGGAGAAACTCACTTTCAGAGAAGAAGAAGAAGAACCCTTCCTGTCAATCACAGGTTAATATTAGATCCGATCTCATATCATATCATCTAATCTTTTGATGAATTTGTAGATCTGAGATCTTTAACTTCTCCGATCTCTTCTTTTCAAACCAGCAGCAGAATCAAAGAGGAGAAAGAAAGAAAGAAAGAAAAGTATAGGGTTGTCGTTTGGGAAGCTGTTCAGCCGTTTGTTCGCAAAGAGGGAGATGAGGATCTTGATGGTGGGTCTCGATGCCGCTGTTAAAACCACCGTACTCTACAAGCTCAACCTCGGCGAGATCGTCACCACCATCCCTACCGTCGGTACTTTTTTTTATTTCATTCTTCTAATCACTTTTGTGATGCTATTTTATTATGCAACAAGAAAAGGAATGGTTTATTACGGTATCGATCGATCAATCTGAAATCTATCCATAATTGGGGGTCAGTTGATATCAAGATGATGTTGTTTTGAGTCTGTACTGGTATTTGGCCTATCCGATCCTCATACTTAGCTTTAAAATTTGGGATCTTGATTTGGTTTTACTTTTTTTTATTTGACTTTTAGTTAGAAAGGTTTGATGCTGCCTTTTATGGTTTATTACGGCACATCAACATATGTTTTATTCTCTTTGGCACTGATGAATGGACCAAAACTGTGCTTCTCTTCTCAGGTGAATGAGTTTCAATGTAATGTTTGGTTATTTTTAGTCCAATTTCCTCACGTTTGTTATTACCCCATTGTAGGTGTATGTGGTCTTACATGGGAAGCAATTATGGAGAAAACCCAGATGAGATTTCGAAGCAAACTCACCAAATGCTTGCTTCTATTCATGACATAAGGCGGTTTTATTTTATTTTTTTATAACTTTTATGAAATGGATTTGTAGAATTGTTGGTATTTTAAATGGAAAATGATTGAATAGTGTTGGTTATTTTGGACAGCATTGAGAAAGCAAAGGAATCCCATATTTATAGCTATAGTAATGAGTTTAGAGGGTCTGCTGCGAAGTTGACTCAAGAACAAGCATCAAAGTTGGCTGGTAATTTGAGATTTGAGGGGTTTTTTTTTTGTTTTTTTTTGTTTTTTTTGTTTTTGAATAACTTTTTTGGATTGTGTTATGTGATATATTGTTTGATTACAGAGATGCCCAATGTGGTTTCGGTGTTTCGAAATGAGAAGAGAAGCTTGCATACTACTCATTCATGGGACTTTATGGGTCTTCAGATTGATGAAGCCATGGAGATACCGGGGTTCTCAACGAAGAGTCAGAGGAATGTTATTGTTGGTTTCATTGACACTGGTGAGTTAAAGAGTATTATAGTGAATTTAGAGGTTCATTGTGTACATAGTTCTTGAAATGCTTTTGAATCTCTCTACCTTGAAACATGGTTGCTGCAAATGTAGGGGTATGCCACTATCATTAATTTAGGAAACATGAATATGTGTGAAACCATCAAATTTGATAGAAATGAATCGATATGTTGCAATTCGCAGTCTCACATGTAGCACTTTACAAGACCAGGTTACTGAAGGAATTTATCCTACATTGTAGTGCTTCGTATGAGTTAAAGAGTATTATAGTGAATTTAGAGGTTCATTGTGTACATAGTTCTTGAAATGCTTTTGAATCTCTCTACCTTGAAACATGGTTGCTGCAAATGTAGGGGTATGCCACTATCATTAATTTAGGAAACATGAATATGTGTGAAACCATCAAATTTGATAGAAATGAATCGATATGTTGCAATTCGCAGTCTCACATGTAGCACTTTACAAGACCAGGTTACTGAAGGAATTTATCCTACATTGTAGTGCTTCGTATGAGTGTTAAAATTATAGTTGGGAAGCAGCGGCACATTTGCAAAATTAGTTGGTTTTGCTAATCTATATATTGATGAAGATTTGAGAACATAGTGGAGGTAACTTGAGAATTGAACTAGCAGAGGTGTTCAATAGAGTATAATGATGTATGTGAAATGGGTTTTCAGTAGCATATAATGATGTATGTGAAATGATGGCTGGCTCGAGAGTATTGTAAAGAAGAGTTGGATACGGGATTCATGTTGGTGAAAGGACGGAAAATTGACTAAGAACGTGAGTGAAGATGAAAGTAGGAAATATTGTTGTAGTTTTTAATGAAGAAGGAACATAAAGAGTATTATTGTGGATTCGGTTTTAAGTATTATGATTAACTGAATGTATGAGAAATTTTGAGTTCATATTGTATATGGATCTATCTGTATATTGAAGTGTAATGTCTTAGTGTGAGAAATGAGAATGCATGTACTATGAAAATGCCCTCAAATTGAGATAATTAACCTTGAGAAACTCAAACACCAGTATGATTTGCATATATCGGGAAAATACATGCATTCAAAGTTCAAAATGAATATAAATTGTGAAGCCAATAATTAACCTTGAGAAACTCAAAAGTATAGTATGATTTGCATGTATTGGGAAAATAATTAACACATGCACACAAAGATCAAAATGAATAAATTGTGAAGCCCTTGAACTACCCTTGATAACCTTCCATATTAATCCTTCATCCTCTATATATATACACCAAATTGCATTCGGTTCTTTTTTTCCCTCTAAATAAAAATTCAACTCTGTTCTTGCTCTCCCTCCAAACTGTAATAGATTCTCAACAGCCAACAAGGTAAGATTTTTAGGGTTTCGTTTTAACGATTTAAAGATTTTTGGGGTTTCAGTCATAATACTTTTTTTTCTTCCATTTAGCATTACCTTCTGATATTAATTTTTGATGCCTTGCATTTGTGGAGATTTTAAGATTTCGAGTTATTACGAGTAGTCACCCACTGTCATGAGCTATATTAGTATACATGTTTTTTGTACGCGTGCATCGCACGTGCATTATACTAGTATATATATATCAAGTTCAGAACTATATATATATATATATATAATTTTGACCTTGAAGGTAGCTTTGCAGTGAAACACATCTACACTCGCATTGCAATTGATTATATAAATACTGAAAGCAATGATATACAAATTGTTCTATTCGGATGTTGTGTCGTGTTAGACATTTGTGTGTGTGTGTGTGTGTGTGTGTGTGTGTGTGTGTGTGTGTTTTTTTTTTTTTTTTTTTTTTTTTTTTTTTGAGTCAGAGGTGGAAAATTATTCCACCGTGTTTCATTAATAATATATAATGAAACAAATTATATCAAAATAGTTCCCAATAACATGAACTTTGAATATCAGAATTACAGATACAATAACTACAATCTAATTTATCCCTCTCTAGATTGAAATTGTAGCCTAAAAGTTGCAACAAGTATTTTTTTTATCTCTTAGCAACAACTCGCATCTCTCAATTTAGAGCCACTTTGGCCATACCTCTCATTCACAACCCACCTAGCCCAAGTACTTGAGCCCACCCTCACCACTTTATGAGTCATTTGGCACTTGCATTTTGAAATTTGAAATCAAAATACAAACTAAGGGACTCACATCTAAACTCAAACTCAAAATCAATTTCAAACATAAAGTTTGAATTTCAAATTCAAAATGAAAACTGTCACGTGCTTGCCAAAGATTCTTTCCGACCAACCGGCACACGCCATCACGTTCTTCCGGTGACCGCATTGGTGGTGAAGAACTCCCACGATCACTGCTCCTCTTTCGTCCTCTAAATGCTCTTCTCTCACCATGATACAATAAAGAGCGAACAACCAATCACACATCAGCTTCAACTTCTGCTCACTAACCACTGCCCAAATCCATAAGAAATAGACTTCTCACTAGACATCTCTGCAAAGAATATGGTTTGTCATTCTCACTTTTTAAATTTTTCTTGCCAATCCTTGGTCTACAATCCCATGAACATAGTCTCAAAGTCTCACACACATCATATTGAGAATTTCAATTTGAAATTCAAAACAACCCACACAGTTTTTCAAATCACATTTTCCAATGTGAGTTCTCTCACATCTCTATCACACAACTTTTGAGCATCACTTCCATTGACTACAGTGCAGACAACATCAAAGAACCCATAGGCAATAACCTTGGATCGTAACCCATGGCCACCAAGCTCACCATCAATCTCTACCTCGCTCAACGACGGTAATGTTATTAAAAATTGGTTCGAATCTTTGATATCTTTCGGAACAAAATAAATAAAACAGAGTTACCGGCCTATGGGGAAGTCACGCGGAATGCACTGCCCTAAGAGTTGATCTGTGGTCTTATGTGCAGACTTTTTGCACATGCTCCTAGTGGTAAAACCCCCGGTATCATCGGCGTCTCGCTGTCGCACACAACGTCGAGAGATCGACCCGAACTTGTCCTTGCCCAGAACGGAAGTGAAAAACAGAGAGCGGAAGCAGCCAGAGAAGAAGCGAACCAGAGGAAGAGTTTTCTTTTGTGGAATAAAAATTTTTCAGTAGTTGTAAAAGGATGGGAAGATTGGAATATATAGGCAGAAGAATGTGTGAACGTTGCTGAACATGTGGAGAGAAGGTGGCCAGATTTTCAGATCTGAATAACTAATCCAACGTTTAGAAGGAAATAGTCAAAAGGTAAAAACAAATAGCAAAAGAAGTTTTGGACCTCAACCCGAACCCGAAGAGCAATTCGGATCGACATTCGTGTCCGCAGATGCGGGCGCGCACACCCGTGCCCACTACGCGTGCCAAACCGAACTGGGCCTAGCGGCGGCGGTGGCGCGCGCGTGTGGCCCACGGGTTCCCCACACCACACAAGTCTACAATGGAGTAAAGGATGGGTTGTTATATAAACACTCACATGACAAGTCCATTTCCGATGTGGGACTAAAAGTAAACAAATGAGGAGGTTGGTTTTGACCAAAATAGCCAACAATCCCCCCCCCCCCCCCCAAAACCAAGATCCGAAGACAGAGATAACAAAAGAATAATGATGGAGAAGTTCTGGGCAAGAGTATACTATGCATAAATGAGATGGACTACAGCCTTGAATCTCACGTAGTGACTATTGTCTTTGTCTGAAGAAGTGCTTGATGGACTATGCCTTGAATCAGACTTCTTGAATCAGATTCAGAAAATAGCACACATAGTACGCTATAGGTTCTTGGGTCTATCGGGTGGCACTTTTGAATGGCCATGCGCACTTTTTCCATATTCATGAGAGTTGTCTGGGATCGCTCTGTCCCATAGTCGCGGCCTTCACGACCTCTCATATAGGTAAGTCCTCAAAGGGTTGGTAATCGGAGTCAACCCTACATAATAATGTTTGGACCTATTAAGAGTTTAGAACTCATCCTAACCAGATCACACAGGAACACTGTCACCATTGGGATGGAATATCATTGTAAAACCTCGTACAGCCACCTGGGCATTAATTTATGAGAATTTAATCTCTGAGTCAGTGTTCCATAATAGTCACCCAAGTCTAGCTTGTTTCTATCCATTGAACCGGCTTCTTGGGATCTCCAGTCAGACTCGGTTGGGTTGCACTACTGGTGACTTACTTATGGGCTTAACCTCATCCCCCTCGATGATTCTAGGATCAACGTCCTAGACAGACCCTTTGTCAAGTGGTCTGCAAGGTTCTTTTCTGACTTTATATAGTCAAGAACCACATATTTGCCTAATAGGCTCTTGATTGACTTGAAGCGCAGCTGCAGGTGCCTGTTCATCTTAGCATTCACAGAATCATGATTTAGTAGTTCTATAACAGATTTATTATCACAGTTTATGGAAATAGCAGGAACAGGAATATTAGTAACAGGTATATGCATAATCAAATTTCTTAGCCATTCAGCTTCTGTACAAGTAGTGTCCAAAGCTATCATTTCAGAATCCATAGTACTTCTAGCTATAATGGTTTGTTTACATGAACCCCAGGAGATTGCAGCTCCTCCTAGGGTAAAAACATATCCAGTTGTGGATTTCACATCATGTGAGTCAGTTATCCAGTTTGCATCTGAGTAACCTTCTATGATACCAGAGTGTCTAGAATAATGAAGTTTATAATCTATAGTACCCTTAAGATATCTAAATACTCTTTCTAATGCTGACCAATGTGACCGGTTTGGGTTACTAGTATATCTACTAAGTTTCCCAACAGCAAATGCAATATCAGGTCTAGTTCTATTTGTTATATACATAAGAAAACCTATCATTTGAGAGTATTTATGTTGTTCTACAGGTGAACCTTCATTCTTCTTGAGAATGATACCACTGTCAAAAGGAGTACGAGCAGGTATCTTATCAATGTACTCAAATTTCCTTAGCATTTTCTCAATAGAATGTACTAAGGAAAGAGTATAACCCTCCTTGAATTGGATACTTGCATTCCTAGAATCAGGTTAGCTTCTCCTAGGTCTTTCATATCAAACATGCTAGATAAATAATATTTAGTATTGTTTATTAACTCAAGTGTTGATCCTAAAATGAGGATGTCATCTACATATAAGCATATAATGACACAACTTCCATCAGTGTTTTTAGAGTATATACATTTGTCATACTCATTTGGTAAGAAGCCATATTCTAAAATCACTTTATCAAATTTGTTGTACCATTGCTTGGGAGCTTGCTTTAGGCCATGAAGAGATTTTACTAATCTGCAAACTTTCTTTTCTTGACCTTTAGCAATAAAACCTTCAGGTTGCTCCATGTAGATTTCTTCCTCTAGGTCTCCATTCAAAAAGGCTGTCTTTACATCCATTTGATGAATTATCAAGTCATAAATGGATTCTAAAGCTAGAAGAGTTCTAATAGAGGCAATCCTAGCTACAGGAGAGTAAGTGTCAAAATAATCTAATCCCTTTTTCTGGGTGAAACCTTTGGCTACTAATCCAGCTTTATATTTCTCTGTTGAACCTTCAGCTCTAAGTTTCTTTTTGAAGATCCACTTGCAACCTATGGGTTTACTACCTAAAGGCAGGTCTGCTAAATACCAAGTACTGTTCTCCATAATGGAGTTGTACTCATTGTTGATGGCTTTTTTCCAGAAAGGAGCATCAGAAGAAGAAGTTGCTTCTTCGTAAGTTGAGGGATCACCCTCTATCAAATAAGTGAAGAAACCTTCCCCTAAATTTCTTTCAATCCTACATCTTTTACTTCTTCTAGGTTCAGAATCTTGATTAGGTTAAGAGCTAGAAGGTTGAGAATAAGAACTGGTAGAAGGAGGCAGGGAATAACTGGAGGGGTTGGAAGAACTTCTATCTTTAAAAGGGAATATATTCTCAAAGTAAACTGCATCTCTAGCTTCTATGATGGTATTATTAGAGATTTCATTTACTTCAGAATGAGTCACTAGAAATCTATTGGTCTTTCTATCTAAGGCATATCCTATGAACACAGCATCTACAGTCTTAGGTCCAATCTTTCTCTTTTTAGGTTCAGGGATTCCTACTTTTGCTAGACATCCCCAGACCTTAAGGTAATGGACTCTAGGAGTTCTACCTTTCCATAATTCATAGGGAGTCTTATCCTTAGACTTACTAGGGATTCTGTTTAGGATGTAACATGCTGTCAATAAGGCTTCTCCCCATAAGTTATCAGGAGCACCTGAGTTGAGAAGCATGGCATTCACCATGTCTAACAGAGTTCGATTCTTCCTTTCAGCAACTTCGTTGGACTGTGGTGAGTATAGAGCAGTCACCTCATGAATTATTCTGTGTTCTTCACAGAAGTTAGTCATTTCGTTTGAGGTATACTCTCCGCCACGATTAGATCTAAGGATCTTAATCTTTTTCTCTAATTGGTTCTCAGCTTTGGATTTGAAAACCTTAAATCTATCTAGAACTTCATCTTTAGTTTTGAGAAGGTAGGTATAGCAATACTTAGAACAATCATCTATAAAAGTGACAAAGTATTTCTTACCGCCTCGGGTCAAAACCATATTTGAGTCACAAATATCACTATGAACTAGTTCTAGAGCATCAGAATTCCTCTCTATAGATTTGAAAGGTAGTCTAGAATGTTTGGCTTGAACACAAATCTCACATTTGTGTTTATTATCTACAGGAGACTTGGGAATAAGAGCTAAGTTCATCATCCTTCTAAGAGAACCCAGATTCACATGACCTAGTCTACCATGCCAAACATTGGAAGATTCTATATTTGAAACAACAGGAGAAGGATCTGACATTTTATTTATAGTACTGAGAATAAAAAGATCATCCATTACATATCCTTTTCCAACAAAAGACTCATTCTTAGAAAATACAACTTTATTTGCTTCCATTACAATTTTGAAGTCTGACGCTACAAGAAGGAAACTACTAACTAAGTTTCTCCTAACTGACGGCACATGAAGTACATCATGAAGAGGCAGATTTTTTCCTGATGTCATCTTCAGATCTATTCTTCCTCTTCCTACAATCTGTGCCGTTGATCCATCTCCTAAGGTTATGCATCCTCCACATGATTCCTGATAGTTTGAAAAACAGGAGAGATCAAATGAAACATGAACATTAGCTCCAGAATCCAACCATCAGTCATCAGAATGGTAAGAAATATTAATAGAAGATTGGTAAGTCACAGACCTGAAGGAACTAGAAGATCCATTCAGAATCATGTTGGCTTCTGGTTTGGTAGGGCCTTTCCCATTATATGGAGTCTTGATTGGTTCCTTCTTCCTATGAAAGAAATTGAAGGATAGATGGTTTGTTCTTCCACACACCAAACAAAACTTTTTTTGATCCTTGGTCTGACCGAAGTTTCTAGTCCTGTGATTTTGCTGGTATTGGCGGTTTTGGTGGTTTTGGTGGTTTTGGTGATTCTGGTGATAAGGCTGAAAGTTCTTTTTCTTGAAGGAGTTTTTCTTAGGTTTGTGAGGATTATTAGGTTTGGATTTGCCTTGGGATGATACTACATGGTTTACCTTTACTTTGGACTCATTTTTAGGGTTGGACCTTAGCCTAAGTTGATCTTCTGTTCTAATCTTCTTTAGGACTTGGGCAAAGGTAAGCTCACCTTGAGTATGAGTGAGTTCCTTCTTGAGATCAGACCAAGAAGGATGGAGTTTATCTATTAGGCAAGCTATCTTATACTCAGTAGAAAATATTGTACCTTTGGCTTGAATATGCCTCACATATTCTTGGAATTCATGGATTTGGTCATTCATAGGTTTGTTATCTACCATGAAATACCTATTAAAAGCAGAAGAATTGAATCTTTCAATTTCAGCATCATCGCAACCATAATCATCTTCTAAAGCATCCCAAAGTTCTTTAGCATTTTTATATTCAAAGAATATATCATAAAGAGAATCAAATAAAGTACTTAGAATTCGATGAAAACAGTTAAAGTCTATTTCCTTAGGAGTTTTAGGTTTTTGGGAACTAGAGGGTTCCTTAGGAGTTTGAGAGGAAATATGGGATTCAGAAACTTCTTTGGTAGACTCAGACTTGTCAGAATCAGTTGTGATGGGTGTGGATCCATCAATTGCTGAAAGCAGTCCTAAGGTGGTGAGCCAGAATTTCATCTGACCCTGCCACCTCTTGAAGTGGGTGCCATCAAACTTGGCTGGCTTGGCAGAAGCAGTCTCTTCTTTTCCAGTCATGATAAACAGTATAGCAGTCTAGAGTCTGCAGGAATAATATTGTAGCTACTCAATAAAGGTGTCACGGGCTCTAGATAATAGTTTAATGATCTTGCTAATCAACCTAAACAAATTTTTAGTCTATCAAGTTCTGATTAACTTGGATTAGCTGTAGGAGCCGGTTCCCAGCTAGAGGTGGTCCGAAGATGCTTAAATACCGTGTCGCTTAGGGCTGTTTATACCCGGTTGACAGAAGAACCCTTTTGGCTTGTTCCCAAATTTGTCTTTACTTTTTAGAACTTTAGATTTCTTTTAAAAGGATTTGCAAGGTCAATAAACTGTTCCTTTATCTAATGTTTAAAGAATACCAAGTAATATCTAGCACCACAAATTAATAATAGCCTTGATATTGTTATGTAAGCAGTAATGTTATTCACAATATAAACTGACACTTAATTATACTAGTAAATTGATTATTGCAAGTTAATGAAAACAAATTTATAGTGAGAAGTATTCTAAAGCTTTGAGAATATTAAAATGAGTCTAGTAACACAACTGTTGGTGTCAATAAATATTGTGATTAATAATAGATCAATATTGTAAGAATATTAAATCTACAGATATTCTATAATATGGGAATTTATAGTGATCTATCAGTACCGCAATTTGTTAATACCAAGATATGTGATCTATAAGTAATGCGAACAGCGCTTTATAAAAAGGAAACCATGTGTATATATATATGTGCTAAATTAACAACATATGCTTTATCTGATTTAATCAGTATATGCTTTATTTGATTTAATCAATTTTGTTAATAACAACACTTAGTATATGTATGTGCTAAATTAACCAGTATGCAGTTTTATCAGATTAGCAATATGTGCTAAATTAACCAATATGTGCTAAATTATGTATGTTGTTAATCACCAGTATGTGCTAAAGTAACCAGTATGTGCTAAAGTATGGAGTTTAATCATATTAACAATATGCGTTAAATTAACAGTATGTGCCAAATTAACAGATTAACAATATGCAATTCTGTTTATATGTACTAATTAATCAGTAAGCAGTTCACAGATTAACAATATGTGTTAAATTGACAATATGTGCAAAATTAATTAGATTAACAATATGTATATGCTTAATTAACAATATATGCTAAATTAATCAGATTAACAATATGGCTCAACTCTTAGATTGTTATTAAAAATTGGTTCGAATCTTTGATATCTTTCGGAACAAAATAAACTAAAACAGAGTTACCGGCCTATGGGGAAGTCACGCGGAACGCACTGCCCTAAGAGTTGATCCGCGATCTTATGTGCAGACTTTTCGCAGATGCTCCTAATGGTAAAACCCCCGGTATCACCGGCGTCTCGCTGTCGCACACAACGTCGAGAGATCGACCTGAACTTGTCCTTGCCCAGAACGGAAGTGAAAAACAGAGAGCGGAAGCAGCCAGAGAAGAAGCGAACCAGAGGAAGAGTATTCTTTTGTGGAATAAAGATTTTTCAGTAGTTGTAAAAGGATGGGAAGATGGAATATATAGGCAGAAGAATGTGTGAACGTTGCTGAACGTGTGGAGAGAAGGTGGCCAGATTTTCGGATCTGAATAACTAATCCAACGTTTAGAAGGAAATAGTCAAAAGGTAAAAACAAATAGCAAAAGAAGTTTTGGACCTCAACCCGAATCCGAAGAGCAATTCGGATCAGCATTCGTGTCCGCAGACGCGGACACGAATTGATCCGCGATCTTATGTGCAGACTTTTCGCAGATGCTCCTAGTGGTAAAACCCTCGGCATCACCGGCGTCTCGCTGTCGCACACAACGTCGAGAGATCGACCCGAACTTGTCCTTGCCCAGAACGGAAGTGAAAAACAGAGAGCGGAAGCAGCCAGAGAAGAAGCAAACCAGAGAAAGAGTTTTCTTTTGTGGAATAAAGATTTTTCAGTAGTTGTAAAAGGATGGGAAGATTGGAATATATAGGCAGAAGAATGTGTGAACGTTGCTGAACGTGTGGAGAGAAGGTGGCCAGATTTTCGGATCTGAATAACTAATCCAACGTTTAGAAGGAAATAGTCAAAAGGTCAAAACAAATAGCAAAAGAAGTTTTGGACCTCAACCCGAACCCGAAGAGCAATTCGGATCAGCATTCGTGTCCGCAGATGCGGGCGTGCACACCCGTGCCCACTACGCCCGGCCCGGCTCGCGCGTATGGCCCACGGGTTCTCCACACCACACAAGTCTACAATGGAGTAAAGGATGGGTTGTTGTATAAACACTCACATGACAAGTCCATTTCCGATGTGGGACTAAAAGTAAACAAATGAGGAGGTTGGTTTTGACCAAAATAGCCAACAGGTAACACAGCAGAGCTCGATGTCGACAACACTATGACACTGCCATCGATGCAAACCCATCTCCTTTTAGATCTCTCGTATGGACAAAACAATGTCTGCTAACCCATCTTCTCTCAAATCTATCTTATGCACGAATAACCTCCGGTAGGCCCATCACCATTTTCCTAAACACCTGCAACACAAGCCATCCGATTGCAAGGATAGCATCTCACTTGCATCTCTCTTGGCTCCTCTCTTACTGGCTCTGCCGAGAGGGTAGCAGCGTCGGGAATCTCTCAAACTCATGAGACATACACTAGGAAAACCGACAACATGATGTCACCATTGGAAGTATATGTCGCCAGAGAACCTCCTTGATACGAGCCCGAATGGATCACCACTAGAACACATCGACAATTCCAACCTCCGACCATGACAAGGAATTGTTGCTCTATTTTGGATGTTGAGGGAGTACTTTGGGGTGGGGTGTCCCGTCGATGTTCTTTAGGAGGGGGGGGGGGGGGAGAAGAGAGAGAGTAGGTCACTTGTGGAGTTATCAATTTGCTATAGTTATTGTTTGATTTCATCTCCCCCAAGCCTTCTGTATGTAGAAGTGAAAGAGAGTAAGACTCGAAACTTATGGTACAAAGAAGTGTTTGACTAGTTTAAAGTTGCCGACTATTTTTTTTAAAAAGACACGCTTAAAATTTTAGAGTAAAATAAGTCATTTTCATGACTCTCATCGCCAGAAGCAAAAAAAAATAATTCGCAAATTTTTTAGTAATCTCAAAAAGAAAAAATGTATCATATGGTGATAAATTCTCAGTGTACTTAAATTCAACATGGAATACATTTTGTTTTTCCTCTGGGCCGTTCACACATGTTTCAATTCAAATTTCATATAACTCACAAACTGCTATTTTCATACAATTTATAACACTGTCGGTCACACTTCATTTAAGTCATCATAGTTATCAAGTGTTAAAATAAAATATAACTAATATTCTGTTAAAGGTAACATAACATATATATTATTTACCAATTTACATCTACCTTCAGCTGGAAACCTAGATCCCGTAACCACAAAATTCAAAGCAGGTTAATTTGGGAAGAGGAGATGGTTTGAGGAAGGGGGAAAGGAAGTTGGAAACAGGGATGGAAGCATGTGGGGAAGTGCACAAAAAATGTTTGTAAATATAACTAGAATTACTATGTGCAAATTGCACACACTAAAATAATTTTGAGGAATTCATAAAGTTATATAGAACTCTAAAAATAGTGTGAGAGAATTGGGAGAAATAACTTCTTCAAAGGTATTGTTTAGTGAAATTTACTGTCGTCCTCCACTCCCCCTTCCTCTCTTGGGTCTCTATCGTCCTCGACCGCGGCGACGTCCCCTTCTCCGATACCCCCTCCACTTCCACGTGCATAAGTGCGGCCCCTTCTACCTCCAAATATACACAAACAACTCATAGAATCATGATTATAAACTCATAAAAATTCATACTGTACCCACTATTTCAAAATATAATTATCATCCAAGCATGAAAAGTTACCAACTTTATCCAAAAAAAAAAAAAAATCGATCTTTCAACTTGATATGGCTAAAAATGGGGTTAAATCGGAACCATCCATATCAAGCACGAATCTTGAAGCCCAGGGGTGAAACGGTAATTTCACCCCCCAAGGGGTCTGAAGCGGGTACGGGTTTTCTTTCTCGAAGACTCACTAACCCGCGAACGGATCCATCTCAACTGGGTGCGGGTCTCAACCCGCAACAAACCCGGTCCAGAAAGGATAGGATTAGGATTTCTGATTAAATCCTAATCAATGGCCCTGATTCATGTCTATCCTTTCGCTGGGAATTAGGGATTATATTCCTTATCTAACCACAGGGATTACATTCCTAATCTGATCCCAGCGCCGCCTATAAATACCCCCCCATCCATCTCCATTAGGAGGTAATCAATCTTTTGCCAGTTTTACGCTCTTTCATAATCACTTCTGATTACTGACTTGAGCGTCGGAGGGTGCGTCGCCGGGAACAACCCCGGTGTCTCGCACTTTTTGCAGGTGAACGGCGGGAGTCGACGGTCAAACTCCGGCGGAACAGGTAACAGGTTCACTATTCAAGTTTCCCAAGAATCCACAAATACTATCTGTTTGTCCCCACACCAGATTCAGCGGCAACAGATTGGCGCCGTCTGTGGGAAACTAACGAATAGCAACCTCCCCTCTTCCCGTTGGACAGATCTTCTCCAACCATGCCTCCTAGTAAAGTCAGATCCAGGGGGTCCAACCGAGGACCCAACCCCGATCAGCAACAGGAAATTCTCATCCAACCCGCTCCGTAGCAGGGGCAACTTCCTCCTCAAGCGGAAGACCCACTCCAACAGGACCCGCCTCCTCCGCAGAATCAACCACCTCCTAAGGGTCTCAACCCACAGAAACAGCCTCTCCATCCGGACCACGTCTCCATCCACAACGCCTCTTCGGATTCTATGGCCTCCCATAATCCCCGAGCTTCCGACCTCCGCAACACCGTCCTCAATCGGCAGAAGGATGAGGATCTTCACCGCCGTCTGGATGAAAAGCGGGCCCGAGAGGGAGCCTCCCGCCAACACCGTCCGGATGAACGATCTCCTCACCGCCGAGACAACAGAAGGTCCCCTATCCGAAGGGGACGGAGAGAGTCCCCCGAGCATCACAGGAGAAGACCCCATTCCCCTGCTGGTCGGTACCATCCTAGGAATGATGAGGCACCCATCACCCGTGCCGAGTTCCAGCAGTTTCAAGCGACCGTCCTACAAGCTCTCAATCTCCGTCCTAACACCAATGCTCCAAAGATTCCCTCACCTCCGCCGGTCCGAAGTCCTCGCCGATGGTCCCCAACTCCTCCTCCAGCTCCTGGCAACTCCCGACATATGCAAAGTCCTCGCCGCTCCAGGAGCTTCCGACGTCGTAGCCCCCGCTCTCCCTCGTACAAAGACGAGTCTAGAGGCTCGGCTGATTACCGTCGAAGGGACGACGCTGTATACCACCGTCTCCACGAGATGGAGAGACGCTTGGGTCAGTTAGACCGAGAAGAAGAGCTTAGAGGAAAGACCCTTCGTCCTAGTCGACCTCCTTTTTTCTGAACCATAATGGATGCACCCGTACCAATCGGCTTCAAGCCTCCTCAATTCGAGACTTATTCCGAGGAAACTGACCCGGTCGATCACATCGAAAGCTTCAAGACCCTCATGCTCATCCATCAAGCTTCCGATGCTCTGCTCTGTAAAACCTTCCCCGCAACTCTCAAGGACCCAGCTCGAGAATGGTACTCTCGCCTTGCCCCATCCTCAATATTCTCCTTCGAGCAATTCGAGACCCTCTTCGTCACCCATTTCGTAAGTAGCCGTAGAACTGAGAAGACCAGCATCTCGCTACTGTACCTCCACCAGAAGAAGGGTGAAAAGATGAGAGACTATATGAAAAGGTTCACAGCTGAAGCCAGGTCCATAGCATCCCTCGACCAGTCGGTCGCTGCAGCAGCATTTCAATCCAATGTCCTCAACTCCAGCCTCCGCTCTTCCTTCGCCAAGAAGCCCCCGCAGAACTTCTCTGACCTCCTCCTCCGAAGTGAAAAATATATTCGGGCCGAAGAAGCCGAGCACCGCCCCAACTTGGAGGGGTCTTCCACCGGGTCTAAGAGAAAGGGAACAGAAGAGGAGGGAGCCAAGAAGCTCTAGAAGGATAATGCCGGCCAGCGCCGACCTCCCCCAGATTCGAGAAATTTACTCCTCTCACCACCAATGTCTCTACCATTCTAATGGAAGTTGAGAAGGAAGGGATCATACCTCCTGCTCCGAGGATGAACACCCCCGCCAAGAAAAGGGATAAAGAGTAGTGGTGCCGTTATCACCGGGACCATGGCCACGACACCAATGATTGTCGGGCCTTGAAGAATGAGATAGAAGCCCTCATCCAGAGGGGGCAGCTGACCAGGTTCGTGAGAAAGGACCGAGCCGACCTTCCTCCCCTGCCTCGGGGGGCTAATAAGCGTCCAGAACGCGATGAAACACCCGACTTCGAAGAGGAGCGTGTCTTACACCTCATTCATGGGGGCCCAATGGGGGGCTCCTCAAACTCCTCTCGAAAGGCGTTCATTAGGAAGGTCAATTCGGTTCGCACCACCCTTCCTCCCAAAGGCCTCGGAGTGCCCGTCACATTCTCGGACGAAGATCTTGAAGGTGTACGCACCCCTCACTGTGACGCACTCGTCATCAACCTCCACATGGCGAACTTCAAAGTGGAGAGGATCCTAGTGGACAATGGCAGCTCCGTTAACATCCTCTTCCTCGCCGCTTTTAAAGGCCTCAAACTCTCCCGAGATAGACTCAAGCCCGCCGGCTACACGCTCCATGGGTTCACGGGAGTGCCAGTGACTATCGAAGGGGTGATCACCCTCGACATAACCGCTGACAAAACTCCTACTACCCGAACGGAGCCCATGGATTTTATGGTCGTGGATATCCCTGCAGCCTACAACGTCATTTTGGGACGACCCGGCCTCGCTGCCCTTGAAGCAGTCCCATCCGCCTATCACCTCAAGATGAAGTTTCCCACTCGGGCCGGAGTAGGGGAAGTGAAAGGCAATCAGGAAACGGCCCGTAAGTGCTATATGACCTCTACCCTCGGTCCAGTCCTCTCCCTAGAAACTCTGGAAATCCCTCAAGATGCTGCCCGGCTAACGTCCGAGCCGGTGGATGAATTGAAGGAAGTGCTCTTCTCTGAGCAAGACCCAAGCCGAAAGTTCTTTGTTAGCAAGACCCTCCCGTCCACCCTATGCTCCGACATAGTCCAGTGCATCCGGGGGAACCAAGACCTCTTTGCTTGGTCAGCTGCAGACATGCCCGAAATTTCCGAAGAGCTCTTGGTCCACTACCTCATCGTTGTTCCGGGGTCCAAACCGGTTCAACAGAAGAGGCGCAAGTTCGCCCCCGAGCGCTAGTTAGCTATAAAAGAAGAGGTGGACAAGCTCTTGAAGGCCCGGTTCATACAAGAGGTGAACTATCCCAAGTGGTTGTCGAATGTAGTAATGGTGAAGAAGTCCAATGGAACTTGGAGGATTTGTATCGATTTTACCGATCTCAACAAGGCCTGCCCCAAGGATCCCTTCCCTCTTCCGCGTATTGACACTCTGATTGATGCCACCTCGGGACACGAACTCCTTAGCTTCATGGATGCCTTCTCAGGCTACAACCAGATTCGGATGTTCCCTCCGGACATCCCGAAGACCTCATTCGTGACCGACCAGGGCCTCTACTGCTACACGGT